>VDFB02000008.1:207179037-207324121 GCA_007258455.2 Sequoia sempervirens | reverse complement strand
GAACCTGCAAGAGAAACACTATATCAAGTATCAACCAAGTATATCAAAAATAATTCTTCAAAATTCACAAAGCTAAAATTGAGAGAATAGATAATAAAATGACTGCACATGTTAATTACTTAATAATAGCAGTCTTTCCACAACTATGTATCAGAAGGAATAAATAGCCTCAAAAAGATATTGCAAAAACAAGTGATGTATAAGGCTATAATTTAAATTTTCAGGTTCAACCCTATTAACTGCTATAATATATAAATAAGGCATTGGTCAGCTTGTCTCTAGTTCCTGTTAAAACTCAAATCAATAACAAATGTAATCATATGAAATTGAGTTATAAATACTCATGCCAAATCCAGAAATAATGATTGTGCTCTCATTTAAAACATTCATAGGAATCATAACTACACCTAAATGAGAAAGAGAACCTATGCAGTGCTTTCAAATATAACTACTTACTCGCTTGCCTGCCCGCTCAAGGGAACCACTAACCTCTCCAGTACCATATAAAGAAGAGCCATGTGGAAGCTACATTATTAACACATGAAAAGAAATATATATTAAATTCAATATGAAAGTACAATCACAGTGGGAATACTGAAAAAGACTCAAATAGTATTGTGAAATAGTAATTACAGGATTGTTTTGAATTATCTCATAAGACTGCATGTGAAAATAACATGTTTATCTATCATTGGGAAGAGTCCAAAATTTGGAGATAGTCTCGAACCTCAACAGTGACAACTTGTTGGCCATGCTCACACTTGCAAAATGGAATGTAATCTGGTACCTTGTGCATAGAAACTTCCAAAAGATCATCTCTAGCTCTAGGATTCAAAAATGATACGCTTGGAAATGCTTCGTTCCTTGAATCCCCGTCACAATCAAATCGATAAACACCTTCTTCAAGTATAGGCATGAAAACCATTTTCCTTGAGCACTCCATGTTTTTTGTTCCCTGTAGATCATCCTGGCCAACCATCCTTGATGTATACTGTTGATCCTTCAAGTTGGATGAATTTACATGCAAGACTCTTTCCTTTGTATTATGCTCACCACCTGTTACAGATTAAACTTAGAGGACTTTTGGCTTCAACCATGTTGGTAGTGCTTTTTTCATTCTTGCAATCTATAGCACAACCTGGATTTTTATAGCATTTTTCATTCTATGCTCATCCTTCTTGCTAATGTTCTTAGTTCCTTCTCTCAATGCAAGGTATAGACAAGATGCTCCATCTATAAGCTTTATAAATCAGTATCAAAGATAAAGAAAATATCCCTAGCCATTAGTGATTGATTTTCAAGATTGAAGAAGCGAATTAGTAATTTTTGGCCATGTAACTGAGTTGTAATCAATCTCATACGCCATGTGACTATTATAGTCTATAGAAAATGTAATATTGTCAGGAACATTATTACAATAATTATAATTATATTAATTTTAAAAAGAAATAGAAAAGCCAGAAGAAAATAAACAAATTATACTAGAAACATCTTAGACAGTTAAAAATCAAAACTTGTACCGATTGAACAGTGGATCTTGCAGGACCTTCATAAACAATCTCTTTATACTTTGAATGTATTTAATACTCTCAACCAGTTCACAGACATGAATAGAAAAATAATGGAAAATGCGTTGACTTAGAATACAGAGCATGAAGATGAAATGAATCTCTATTTGTAAATGGTGTTTCTTCTTATAACAATAGGTCAAAAATCATATCATTTCAGCATTTTATCTTAGAATAACGCTTGGAAAACTGAAAACTGGATCTTGTAGCCACAGAATGGAAACACAGGTTGAAATCTGGAAAGAAACAAAGTAAGATTAAATAAGTAGAATACAGCTATTATGTAGCCTCACAATAAAAGTGTGTCTCTAAATGTCTGATATGACAAAAGAGCATATCCATAAAACTCATACTTTTCTTCACCTAGAGTCTTGGTAAAAATACAGGCAATTTGTTCTTCTTACAGTGAATCAGTTCCCCTTTGGATTCTGCAATAACTGTATGATGCAGTGAAAACACGTTCCAATACATTTTGTCCTTGCATGAATCACTGTATTCATGTCCAAACAAATTGTACCTTGATTGTTGCAATACAATAGTGTTGTTGAACTTCAGTTACAAATATTTGAGCATTCCTCTCAACCACATCTCCTCACACATCATTCTAGAAAATACCATGTATTCTGCTTCTGTTGATGGCAATGAAATAGCTGATTGTTTCATACACAATCTCATACATTGTTGCTGATCTTGAGACAAAGATAATACTAGAACTGTGATCCATCTTGAGACAGGGAAGAGACCAGGTTGGGCCCCATCTTCTGACAAGGATATTAAGGACAATACATCAGTAAATCCATCATTAGGAATGCCACAATAGAACCTACCCTGACAGCAACTTAGGTCTCCCTAACCAAAGACGGGCATTTTCTTTTCTTGTGAGGTCGTGTAGGCAGTAAGAGGGTCCATTCCTTCCCAATTTATTTTAACTTACAAATATTTGAATAGAAGAATGGTCATAAGTAATTATGAGGCAAAGTTAATATTAATTATTAAGAGATAAGACACTAAAGGTTATGTTCAGTTTGAAATAGTTCGATGTCAGTATAATGGCATTTTGAAGATATAAATAATCAGTTCAACTGGAATTGCTTTCTTTGCTTATTGTTGCTGGACTGTTCATATTGTCACATTTCAGCTGTTATATTCTGTATATTCTCATTGCTGTTAAAAAACACATTGGACTCGATGTATGCTACCAATATGCTTAAAGTTCACGGTGCTGACAAAACTAACAAGGCTTCCCTGCCCACAGAATTAATCATTTGCAAAGCATAGAAATCAGCTTAGGGCTGCTATGCATTTTACAGTCTTTCCCAGGGACGTTTCTGTCATATCCCTGCACTCATGGAACGATTCTTGCAAATCGTTATTATTATTATTATTATATATATGTTTCCTTGTAAAAGAAAGTAACTCAGAAATGTTTAATTTTGCAATGATTTTTATTCTTTAAAAAAAGAAGAAATAAAGCATCGGATCTGTGTTAGCCGCAATCAGGCTATGTTGATAGACGCATGAAAGACGTTAAAAGGAAAAGCGATGCCTGATTGGTAATCATCAGACAGAAAACGGGAAAGAGCAAGGAGGAAATCAGGAAGCGAAGATACGCCAGGAAGAGGTAAGTAACTCGGCTATAATTTCTGAAGCTTTGATTAGAAATTAGGCAAATAAATAAGTCATTCTGCTAGACAATCTGCCTGATATCATGGGATTCAATTGCACACAAATAAATGAGCCTCCTACAGGAGGTCGTGGCTAAGTCTAGGAACAATGTTTCTATTTCATTTTTAAAAAAATAATAATAATAAATATAGATATGGATTCATCATGAAGCACCGATCTGGGCATAGCAAATCAAAACAAATACTAGTTGTAGGGACAAAGGGAAAGTAATCATTGTTAAACAATCTAGCATATCAGTTACTCTCAAAAAACACAAATTCTGGATTATACTGTTGATGAATTGAATAACACAGCGTACTCTCTAAATGCAAAATGAATAAGCACACCTCCATCCTTTTAGTGACTTGACAGACCAGAAATATGTAGATTTGGAATGAATTAAATGATAGTTCACGACAGTGAACGAGATAGACCTCGACTGAAATCACTTCATAACGCTTGATGAGGATAGGGAGTGTGTGGAAGGGAAAGGCGGGTAAATCCACCCAATGTTGGACAGAGCCCAAGACAGGTAACCAATCCTTGAGGGTGTCCCACTCGAGATGGTGCACGCGCCCTTGGCATAGAAAATCTACCATCCCACAAGGTTAGGGAGAGAAATAAGGCGAAGGTCTATCCCATTTGGGAGTGAGAAATCTATCATAATAGTAATATCCTAGTTGATAACATAGTCAATTGACTCATTCTTAAATTATGGAAATTGAAAGAACTAAACATTGAATTATGTGTTTAACTGTTATCACATTATATATATGCATATAGGATTTTTAAGCAATTTTCTTGTGTAAAATTATGTTCGTGTAAAATTCATTATATGTCTTATATGGTTCTTATGCTATTTTAGGGTTATTAAAATAAGGGACATTACAAGTGGTATCAGAGCATAATCCTGCCATCCTGTACTTGGGTGAATGCAAACTTATCAAAAGAAGGGTTCCATGGCTGAACAATTATCCAACGAACTAAGGGCTTTTATGGAACAAACTAATCAAACTCTTATGAACCAAAATAGAGGATTAGAAAAAACAAACCAAACTCTCATTCAAACTTTGAAAAGTATGGAGAACTCAATCAGCAACTTGAAAAAGAATCCATCAAATGGAAGAGATGTAAGTTCAAACCATTCAGAAGCAAATCATGGGCTATTTACTCTTAGAGTTCCCAAACCCCCTTTCTTAACCAAAAGGAACGATCTTGGAAGAGAGGAAGAGATGGATCCAACTCCTAGCAGCACCAAAGAAATTATTAGAGCTTATAGGGATCTTGAACCCGAGCATAGAGAACTTGTGTCATTTAGGGAGTTCTGTGAGGCCAAAAGACATGAAACACCTAGGCAAGGGAAGAAGTCACAAAATAAAGACTTGAAACATAAGGTGAATAAAGTGACCCTACCTAACTTTGATGGCATAAACAAAATTACCGCCCATGCTTGGCTGCAAAAACTAAACACCTATTTTACCCTCAACCCAATGACAGAAGAAGATGCACTTCAGTTTGCAATATTACATTTGGAAGGTTCAGCCCATGAATGGTGGCACCATGGAATCCACACTCTAGGCCACCAAAACATAACTTCCTATGAGGAATTCTCACAAAAACTCATAAAGAGATTTGATAGGAAACATCCCCAAGAATATTTTAAAAGGCTCACTCAACTTAAACAGCAAGGGACAGTAGAAAGTTATATAAACGAATTTCAGAAAACCTCAATCCGAGTTTCTGACATAAGGGAAGATAGACTCACATACCTTTTTGTGGAAGGACTCTCAGAATCACTTAGGGGATTAGTAAGTGCTCTTAACCCCTTAAGTTTGGAAGATGCCATAGAGAAAGCCTTAAGGCTAGAATCTACAACAGCAAGAAATAAAACTCCAAACAACCATACCAAACACTCTCACAAGAAAAATAAACATCTCCCCAATTTCCCCTCCAAAAAGGAAAGAGATGAACTAAGAGAGAAGGGTCTATGTTTCACATGTAAAGGCCCATGGGGACAGGCACACCTGTGAAAAGAAAAAGGGCAACAATAAAAGGAAGAACCTTTGTCGCTATTGCAAAGAAGAATGGTCTCCTGAGCATAGATGTGGAAGGAAGGAACAAGTTCACCAATTAGAGGAAATCCCTAAGGAAGAAAATGAATGTAAGAAAGCAAGGTACGAGGGGGATGAACATGTAACCCTCGCCACAATCACACAAACTTCCAAACACCATCCTTTCCGCATTAAGAGTACCCTTAAGGGTCAAAGGTTCATCACTTTGGTAGATAGTGGGGCATCCCACAATTTATAGATGAAAGATTAGTAGAAAAAAGGAAGTTAAAAACTCAAGAATTCAAAGGTTTTGCAGCAGCCACAGCTACAGGAGCTACGGTCCGATGCACAAAAGTATTTCCCCAACTAGAAATGATCTTGGGAGGGCACCCCATCAAAGAATATTTTTATGTAGCTCCTCTTGATGCAGATGTAATATTGGGTACTCCATGGATCTATTCCTTGGGATGTTTTATGTTTGACCTTCCCAACCTAACACTACGTTTCCAACACCAAGGGCAAGAAGTTACTTTAAAGGGACTACCCAATGAATCACCTCAAGTGGTCTCTTGCAAAAGAATAGAAAGAATTTTGAATCGGGGTCAAGGTGAGTGGGCAGCACAATGCATGATTTTAGACAAGTCAACCCCTCAAGGAAAAGCCATTCACATTGACATCCAACCCATTATGGAAAAACATAGGAAAGTTTTTGGTGATATTCCACCTAGGTTGCCACCCAAGAGGGGCTTTGAACATATCATTGAATTGGAAGAAGGAGCAAAGCCCGTAACCACCACCCCTTACCGACATCCACAAAAGTACAAGGAAGAAATAGAAAAGACAATTAAAGAACTCCTAGAAATGGGGCACATCCGACCTAGCTCAAGCCCCTTTGCTTCATCAATTGTACTTGTTAAGAAAAAAGATGGAACCATGAGAATGTGCATTGATTATAGGGCTTTAAACAAAAAAACCATTAAAAATCGATACCCTATTCCTAGAGTGGATGAACTTATAGATGAACTTCATGGTGCAAAATATTTCTCCAAAATTGACTTGAGATCGAGTTACCATCAAATAAGAATGAGAGAAGAAGATATTCCAAAACAGCATTCAGATGCCACTACGGACATTTCGAGTTCTTGGTTCTTCCCTTCGGACTGACAAATGCCCCTGCTACCTTTCAATCATGTATGAACCACACCTTCAAGAAACAGTTAAGGAAATTCCTATTAATATTTTTTGATGATATATTAATCTATAGTAAAACTTGGGAGGAACATCTTAAGCATATTGATGAATTCTTAGAAATTTTAGAGCAAGAATCATTATATGTCAAAGCATCAAAATGCGAATTTGGCCTAGATGAGATCCTCTACCTAGGACATAAGATCAACGCCCAGGGAGTCAGTGTTGATGAAGAGAAGATCAGAGCCATCAAGGAATGGCCAAAACCAAAGTCCCTTACCCAACTCAGGGGTTTCGTGGGGCTCTGTAGTTATTACCAGCGTTTTGTGAAAAACTTCTCAAAGACAACTGCCCCACTCACAAACTTAACCAAGAAAGGGGCTTTTGTGTGGAATGAGAAATCGCAAGAATCTTTCGAAAAACTCAAAGAGGCAATGTGTTCATGTCCTGTCTTAGCCATACCAGATTTCACTCAACCATTTAACTTCAATGTGACGCCTCTGGGTAAGGAATTGGGGCAGTATTGATGCAAAATAGACACCCTATAGCTTTTGAAAGTTGTAAGCTTATAGAAATTGAAAGGCCCTATTCCATTTATGGTAAAGAGATGTTGGCCATCATGCATGCTTTGGCCAAATTTCGGCAATATTTGGTTTGTGGAAAATTTAATATCAAGACAGATCATAACAACTTAAGATTCTTCATGAATCAGAGGGACTTGAACGACCGCCAACAAAATTGGGTGAGTAATATACAAGCTTACAATTTCGATATTGAATATGTCAAAGGAACTAACAATATGGCAGTCGATGCCTTGTCAAGACACCCACAAGTGAATGCAATCACTAGCCTCACTAGAAGTTGGAGGAATGACATTATTGCAGAATATGCCAAGGATCCACAAGCTCAAGAAATACTTGAAGGAAATTCACTCAATAGTGAGTTCCGAGTGGTAGAAGATATCATTTTGTATAAAGACAAAATATTCTTGGTGCCACACTCTAAGATTAAGGAAAAAGTTCTGAAGGAATACCATGATTCCCCTTTGACGGGACATCTGGGATATTATAAGACTTACAAACAGATAAGGGAACGTTATTCATGGAAAGGCCTCAAAAAGGATGTGGGAAAATATGTTCAAGAATGTATGACTTGCCAGAAAAATAAAGCAGAACTAAGCCACCCAGCGAGGTTACTTCAGCCACTGCCTATTCCAGATCAAAAGTGGGAAAGTATTTCAATGGATTTTATCACTGGACTGCCTAAGGTTCAAGGGAAGGATTGCATCTTTGTGATAGATCGGCTAACTAAATATGCTCATTTCCTTCCAATATCCACTAAGTTCAAAGCACCCCAAATAGCTGAAGTGTTCTTCAAAGAGATCTTCAAGTTACATGGATTGCCCCAGAATACAGTCAACAATCGCGACAGCCATTTCCTTAGCCAATTCTGGCAAGAACTCTTCCGGCTCGCAAGTACACATCTCACTCCAAGTACTAGCTACCACCCCCAAATAGATGGGCAAACAGAGATTGTGAATGTCATGTCCCCTCTCGACATCTCTGAGTACAGATTGCTTCCATCATGCCTCACCCCCGAGGGTCAGATAGACCTGGATGTAGGGTCACTTCTGAGCTCTGCCTTCAACAGCGCGCAGCTTGATCGCAAGAGGCTCCCTCGCTTAACACTGAATTTTTGCTAATTACATTTCACCTGCAAAGTGCTGTAACCCCCATTTTTAGCGCGCATGAGATTGGCGACTCGAATACTTTAGAGTTCGCTTTACCAAATGGAATGTGGATGAAAGTAACGAGGGAGATATTAATATTTAATTGCATTAATTAAATATTAATTATTTAATGATTATAATATAAAGTTATAATATTAAATTATAACTTAAGTGATTTCATTAAGGGGTCGCCCATCATTAGGAAAGGGGCCAATTTGGCATTTAAAATTATATTAAAATATTTGGCTGAGGACTATGGAGAAATAAAAGAATTAAAAAGTCAAATTTTAATTAAAACCCTATTATGGTGGAAATCGCACTTTTGTGAAGATAAAGGGTTTTGCATTGGTAATGGTGCCATTATGTGATTATTGAATTTTGAGAACTGATCAAATTGATCTGAGCAAGAGACTTTAGGGTTTCAAGTTCGAATTCCTTGGGGAACAAGCCATCTCCAGTGGAAGCAATTCAGAGGGTGTGAAATACCACTTGATTTATTGCAGCAGAGGTTTCTTCAGGCAGAGGAAATCACAGAGCTTCAGAGAATATCAAATCTCCAGAGTTTATTCAGTGTTTGCATTTAGATAGTATCCATTCATCTAGGCGCACCACTTCCAGAGGCTTGGACATTGATTACAGAGGAGGCTGTACATTTTTGTTGCTATTTTCTGACAGGCCGTACCTTGCAGCAGGCCGTACTTACTGTCCTTGGGCCGTACTTTCCTCTTAAAGAGAAACGCCTTTCTTCTAGACTTCCAAATTGCATCAAAAGGGGCGCTGGGGTTCCAGAAGGCTTGGGAGATTACCAGACAGAAGGAGAAGAAGATCATTTATTGCAGCCGTACAAATATGTACCTTCATCTATTGCTGGCTTACCAGGTTTTTACAATAAAAATCATTATTTGATTATTGCATGTTAGCAGATCCTTGTTGTATTGAGATCATTTGATTAATAGATGAAATGCCTTCAGTTTATCTTGTATTTTCAACGCATATTATCCATTTAGCATTTTTATAGAATTTATCATTAATTTCTAGCAAAGCTGTATCATTCATTTATTGCTTCAAAAACTCAAAATTGCAAAAAAAACCAAAAACCTTCAGAAAAACTCAAAACTCAATCAGAATTAGTATCAGGGGGAAACTAGGGTTTTACAAAGGAATAAGTGGTTGGAGGGATACTTGAGGAATTATGTTACAGGTCAACAAAACTCTTGGGTCAAATGGTTGCACTTGGGAGAATACTGCTACAACACAACATTCCATATGTCCATTAGAATGAGCCCTTTCAAGGCTCTCTACAGGTATGAAGCAACTACTTTTGGAAGCTTGGCCATTCAGGACAGCAGAGTACCAGGTGCCAGGGACTTTGTACAGCAAAGCATGGATATAATGAAAGCCCGCAAAGATAATCCTCATCATGCTCAAAATCAAGAAAAAATTTATGCAGATCGAAATCGGGTCGAAAGAACATTTGAAGTCAGAGCTTTGGTTTTTCTGAGACTCCAACCTTACAAGCAATCTTCAATGAAATTGAGTGGTGCAGAGAAGCTAAAGCCCCAATTTTATGGCCCATACAAGGCCCTGAGGAAAATAGGCGAATTAGCCTATGAGTTGGAATTTCCTAGCAATAGCAAGATTCATAATATCTTTCATGTGTCCAGACTTTAAAAAGTTCTTGGGCAGCAAGTTACTCCATGTACAAAGTTACCACCTCTTGATGACGAGGGAAGACTGATCTTGGAGCTTGAAACGGTCTTAAACATGTAGGATGTTACATCCCAAAATTGTGACATTACAATTTACCATTACTAGATAGAGTAAATGTGAATTCTGAAGGTAAATTAATGATGCTTGTACCTCGTTTTCAATATGAATGTTGTTTCATTTGATGTTATTCTTGGTGAAATACTGCATAAAGGAGAAATATAAGGTTAATGATTTGTGAATAATCTAACTTTTGAAATGTTTCATGTATTTTGCTTTGTTTTGAGCAAATAACTTCCGTTGTCGTGACATGGTGTGCAGGAAGCAGGTTCGTACATCGAGGCAGAGGAGAAATATCACTCGGGGAGGAACTTGGTCGGGTAAGTAGTAACGAGTACCAATTGGACATACACACACAAACTATAGACTGAGTAAGCTAAGTCATTGTTGTGGTTAAGGGTAAGTCATCTGTAGGCTTGTTTAAGTATCATTAGGAGTCGTAACTTCTTCTGAATGTGTAAATAAGTGATGCTTGCCAGTATAATCTTATGTGGAATAATGTTTCTGGTTATAGGTGAGTATGTGTATATGTATATATACAAATACGGTATGTACAAGTACCCATAAGTAAATTCATGTCGATACAACGTATTAAAGCAGATGGATATGCCATACGTGTGCGTCAATATAAGTGTATTTATGAATACTTATACATAAAGGAGATATACAAGCCTATATATACGCATATACATACCCACAACTAACCAGTTATATGAGTATATTATAACGATATTACCTCGGAATTTACATATACATATACATGAGTACGTATAGTGAAAGTATGCTGACTGGCTTGTAGTATACGTTCATATAATTCAAAATGTAAATGGATATACATGTATAAGTGTAAAGGTAAATATATTTATATATATATTTAATATTATATTAAAATACATATATAGTATAGTCTTTACAAAATGTAGATACGTATACGATATTATTTAAATTTATAAGTAGGAGGTATTTTTCCACACAGAACAATTATAGATATTAGCAGTCAGATCTGAAGAAGTAACTTTCATTGACCCATGTTTCATGAAACATGGGTCACGAGTTTGACTTGAACACACAGCTTGAACTCGATATAATATCAAATTATATTAAATTATTAATTTAAATAATTATACATAAATATATAATGTAAATTAAAACTATATTATATAAATATTTTAATATAATAAAATATATATATAGATATATTTTATTAAAAGATTTGAAAAACAAATGGAATTTAAATCAACATTTTATTCAATATAGAAATGAGACTAAATCACGAATTTAGGAATATGACATTTTCTTTAAAATGGGTATTTCTTTTGAAAATCAAAATCAAATAACCTTGTTAATTCGCCAAGATCAAATATTTCTTTTAAAAACTATGAAAAGAGGAAAATACGTTATTTTTTAACTCACCCGTAAAAATGAAATGGCGAATAAAACGCGTGAGAAAGTCGCGCGGGTCTGGTTCGCGCCTGGGCCGCAACTTGGTCTGCAAAATAACGCATATACTGATCTTTAGGCCACGAAAATAGCAACGTGGGAACATCATAAATCTTGAACTCTCATCTGGAACGAATTTTTCAAACTATTTGCTTGGAATTAACCTAAAAATCTAAAGACGCCTTGAGCTGTCAATCCGCCATGTGAGAGTTGAAGAATTCTTAATTTGCTGGCATAATAAGAAGTCGAATCACTATTGAAGAGATGACTTAGGGTTTATGAGCTCGCCAAGTGTCTTTTTGAGAAATTCTGGGCACTTGTTGTCAATCCGCATGCCTTCTTAAGTGGAAACTGTTGCAATTTCGCGTGTATAAATATACACGCCTTCCATTCATTGCATATGCACACATTGAGCAATCTGAGTATAGTGTTAGGAGCCGTCCTTGTTCATTCTGGAACACATAGTTATAATTCGAAGTTGGCTCTCATTTCAAGAGTTCAAAAATATTTTCTGAGTGAATCTCTTAGCTGAGTGTGAGTTTTATTACTGCTGAGAGAAGTTTTTCTTAATTTCTGAGAGAATATTTTACCATTTGCTAAGAGACATCCCCTGTTATTATCTTCACCAATTCTAAGTTCACAGTAAGAAGTTGAGATTACTTTCAGCTGTAGCAAGTAATTAATTTCTAAGAGTTAGAGACTGGTCTGAGAGTTGCTGGAAGTTTTTAGTTGGAGAGTGTTCATCCTTCGTAGAGTGAGCTTTTAATCTGCTAAGAAGTCCTTTGGCTGGAGGCTATAGGTGTAGCAAATTCTCACTGAATCAACACATGTGGAAAGCTCTTCTCAGGCATGTTAACTCTTTTACTTTTTCATGAAGTTGCTATTCTTCTTTGGTCTAGAAGAGTTTACAAATAAAAGTCCACTTTCATTGAAACATAATAGGGAATGAAGGTCATTCCTTATGGTATACTTGGAAAGAATTTCTAAAAAGATTGCTTTAAATATAGAAGTGTTGTTGAACCATTAAACAAGTGGAAAATTTGGGAAATAGGAAGGCTAATGCATGTTCTATACTATTAACTCTTGCATTAATTGGTAAACGGATTTATTGTTCCATTGAAGAGTAAATTATATTAATTAATAGACGGATTTACTGGTCCATTGAAGAGTAAAATTGCATTATTGTATTGGCTCCATATATGGAGTATATGCTTGTACATAACTATTTAATACTAGGGGATGAATTGAGGGTATTTAATAAGTTACCGATCACAACTAGTTAAAGATTAACTTAGTCAAGTTATTAAAAGCTCTTAGGATGAGAAAGTCCCGTATAAGGGAGATAGTTGTGAGTACTTGTTAAATTGTTCTCCTTTCTAGTAGTTAACTTGTTGTAGGAAGTCTAGGGTACGGATACCCCGATAGACTAACCTACGCGTAGAAGTAAGGAAGCCTTAAGTCAAATTGACCCCGGCTAGTGTATATGACAAATGACTTGCATTCTTTATTGAATGTAAACACTTTGGCCAAAGTAGTGTATGGAACCATTTAGTTGTAGTACTACACTGTCAGTTCGTCGTGATCCCGAAATACATCCTAGTTCAAGAATTGCCGGTTGCACGGAATCTAGCTTTGTAGGATCACAGCACTATGTCCAGTTGGTAGTCGTTAAAGGTTACCCAACCAATCTCTTCTTCGAAGGGAGGGTCGTTCATTGCAAAATGATCGTGCGGGGGACCGCATTATAAGTCCGTGGTTGGCGGAAAAGCGCCCGAGTGATGTTTCTCCTCCTCAGCAAGCGGCCGATGTACCAAGATTTGAAAGGACGAATTCCTGGACCTTCTTACTTCTATTGGTTCTAAAGCTCATTGGAGCTATGTTAGTTAAGGTACGTATTCTTGTTTCATGTACTTGTGAAATTATTATATTGAAATGGAATCTTTGTTGTATAATAATATGGCAAATTGTTCATGTTTTGTCAATAAAGAAAAAGAAAAATTCTATTGCAATGACATGTTTAACACGTTTACATACTTGTAGGATGTAAATTATGAAAATTTTAATTTTACCGAAGGGTTGGGTTATTATGGGAGAAAAAGTTGAGGAACAAAATTATCCCCAAATATCTGATTAAGTGGAAGGGGTTACTTGAGGAAGATTCTACATAGGAAAGTGAAGAAATTCTAAAGCATCCAAGATTGAATTTTGCTTGAGGACAAGCAATTTTTAGAGGAGACTGTCATATCCCCGCACTCATGGAACGATTCTTGCAAATCGTTATTATTATTATTATTATTATTATATATATATATATCCTTGTAAAAGAAAGTAACTCAAAAACATTTAATTTTGCAATGATTTTTATTCTTTTAAAAAAGGAGAAATAAAGCATCGGATCTATGTTAGCCGCGATCAAGCTATGTTGATAGACGCAACCCTAGGAGTAAGAGGTGTCTTTTCCCAAACAGTGATCTCCAGCAAAGGTCGTGTCTTTTGAAAGATGTTAAAAGGAAAAGCGATGCCTGATCGGGAATCATCAGACAGAAAACGGGAAAGAGCAAGGAGGAAATCAGGAAACGAAGATACGCCAAGAAGAGGTAAGTAACTTGGCTATAATTTTTGAAGCTTTGATTAGAAATTAAGCAAATAAATAAGTCATTCTGCTAGACGATCTACCTGATATCATGGGATTCAATTGCACACAAATAAACAAGCCTCCTACAGGAGGTCGTGGCTAAGTCTAGGAACAATGTTTCTATTTCATTTAAAAAATAATAATAATAATAAATATAGATATAGATTCATCATGAAGCACCGATCTGGGCATAGCTAATCAAAACAAATACTAGTTGTAGGGACAAAGGGAAAATAATCATTGTTAAACAATCTAGCATATCAATTACTCTCAGAAAACACAAATTTTGGATTATACTATTGATGAATTGAATAACACAGCATACTCTCTAAATGCAAAATGAATAAGCATGCCTCCATCCTTTTAGTGACTTGACAGACTTGAAATATGTAGATTTGGAATGAATTAAATGATATAGTTCACAACAGTGAACGAGATAGACCTCGACTAAAATCACTTCCTAACGCTTGATGAGGATAGGGAGTGTGTGGAAGGGAAAGGCGAGTAAATCCACCCAATGTTGGACGGAGCCCAAGACAGGGAACCAATCCTTGAGGGTGTCCCACTTGAGATGGTGCACGCGCCCTTGGCACAGTAAATCTACCATCCCACAAGGTTAGGGAGAGAAATAAGGTGGAGGTCTATCCTGTTCGAGAGTGAGAAATCTATCATAATAGCAATATCCTAGTTGATAACATAGTCAATTGACTCATTCTTAAATTATGGAAATTGAAAGAACTAAACATTGAATTTTGTGTTTAATTGTTATCACATTATATATATGCATATAGGATTTTTAAGCAATTTTCTTGTGTAAAATTATGTTCATGTAAAATTCATTATATGTCTTATATGGTTCTTATGCTATTTTAGGGTTATTAAACTAAGGGACATTACAGTTTCCTTGGAAAAAAAAGTTGTTATAGGGGATGGGGTTGTCACAGGCTCTCAAGGATGGCATAACAGGGATGAAAAGCCCCCATTGTCCCTCAGGCACCACCCCCAAAGGGAGCAGTCCCTGGAATGACCCTGCAGTACAGAGGATGTCCTTGGCGACATTCCCCTCTTGGGAAGCATTCCAAGCTGCCCAACCAACCACGAGATGGCCACAAGACATGCAAACATCCCTCAACTGCCTTGTGGACAGCAGATCATCCCAATGCACCAAACCAAAAATAATGCATGTTTAAAAAGAAATAAAAAATTTAAAAATAAAATATAAGAAAATTTAAAAACAAAGACTCTAAAGGGGCCCATGCTCTATTGCAAATTTGCAATTACAAAAACGAAGAGAGGAAGATGAAGAGGAAGTCCCTTGCAAAATAATAAAAAAAAATCATTTAACATTATAAATAAATAAAAGGTGAATGTGCCATGAAGGTCTGCATGGCTTTGAAGGCTTTGATGTGGACTTGGAGGTGTGGGGATGGGAATCCAATAGGGGTGTTGCCTCTCAACCCCACTCAAGGCTGCCACCTCCAAACCCCCACTCTGGTTTTAAAAAGTAAAAAATTAAAATTATTTTAGGCTAACCAGATTGAATCTCAAGTAATTGAATTTCTTGTATACTTATGGTTTGCCAAGTCAATCTCAATTCCAAGTAATGCTAATATGGTCATAGTTAAATGATTTAAAAAGTATATATAATGATTAGTGAGGATGATTGGGTTTCATACATGTAAATTGACACTGCAACTTGTTGTAGACATCTTTGACAAGTTTTACTCTCTAATGAATCCCTTACTTGGGAACATGCTTAAGCTCCTGACTAATATAATAAAAGGAAGCACTCAATGTGGCTGGTATTGGTGTCTCAACTTTCATTCATTTGATGAATAATTATAGATCCTTGTACTCATTTTTTCAGATGATAACTGGCAACAGCTTTTATCATCTTTGAAAACAGCAACTGCAGAAACAGTGCCATAATTTGCTCAAATTGGTTACAACATAGCTGAATTGAGACATCAGATGATGCAAAAGATGATCCTACAATGTCTACCAATGGAGCCTCGGCCAATGGTACAATTTCCACTCAAGATATAGGGTTGAAGACATTTCAAGATTCGTTGTCTCTGATGTAAAATGTCATACATCAGTATAACTTTGTACAAATTTCAGCTCCTTTTTACTTGTGTCGTTTACATAAATGAAAAATTACAACTTTACTATTTTTTTGTAATTAATTTTTCAAAATTAATTTTTATATATTATTTTTACTAGTTGTACCCCCATTATCGCCAAATTTTGGGAAGAAATTTGCCATCCCCAAAAATTCATCCACCCATCTGTGTTGCAAATGTTGTCATTGTCTGCTTTTGGACAAGGTCGTCATTGATGCCAAAGAGTTTAATGAGGAATGATTGTCATTGAAGTCAAAGACGAATGAAGAGATTGTTGTCTTTGATGTCAAAAGGCATATGAAGGATTAGCTGTCTAAGTTTCTTATCATTAATGTCAAGAAGGAATTTACTATCCAAGTGGTCATGAGTTTGTTACTGGATCTTATAAAACAGATTGGACAAGTAATGAGAAAAGCCACAAAAGAGAGATTAATATTTGTAGTAAAGTATCTCATTAAGGCAGCAAGAAATGAAGTTTAAATTGAAGATTTAAATGTATTTATATTGGCCAACACATGCTGGTCGATTTTTCTTTGGCACCCATCTTGTGAAGACAAAAATTAAAATTACAATTAATTTTATTTTGGGCCAACATCTCCTATTATGGCACCCACTTTTGAGGAAGTTCAAATTATAAAATAAATTATTTTTCAAAGGGGCTGACCCCTCTTGATATTGGCGCCCACATGTGGAAGGATTTTTTAATTGAAATAAAATTTATTTTATGCATGTGTGGCCGACCTCCTTGAAGAGTTGCCCCTCTTGGATGAAAAGACACTTTGGCAAGGTATAAATACAGGTTTGCTTGAGAGTTAGAAAGCATGCAATTTTTTAATATCATTCATATGAAGAGCAGAAATAAAAAGATATTTGAGCAGATTTACTAAAGACATGTGAGCAGATTTATAAGAGATTTTTAGTATCAATTTTGTGAAAAGAGAAGAGAAATAAAAGGAAGACATTTGGCAGATTTACAAGAAAATTATTGAAGATACATTGCAGATTTATGAGAAGACACATGGCAGACTTATGAGTAAATTGTTGAAGATTTTATGACAGGTTCATGAGCAGATATATTGTAGATTTATGAGGAGACATTAAGGCAGAAATATTTGTGGAAGCAGTGCTTTTTTGTAATCAGATTTTTGAGTGAATTCATTGCAATATTTAAATCAGATTTTGAGGAAAGATAGTGCCATATTTATGATCAGTTTTGTGAAAAGATGAAGTGCATGATAGTGATCAAATTTGTGAAAAGAAAGAATGCATGATGTGGATCAGACTTGAAGGGAAGCATATGATTAGATTTGAAAGGAAGATTGTTATGTGATTGTGGATCAGATTTGAGTGTGAAGCAGATTTATTGTTGGATCAGATTTGTGTTTTGGTTAAAAAGTTTATTATATCAGCATTGAAGAATTGAAAGTGTTGAAGCCTATCAAATAGAGGTTAGAGCCTCTTGCTGGGTTCGAGCTCAGTTTGTGTGGGGGGGTTGGAGCCTGTCAAGTAGAGGTTGGAGCCTCTTGCTGAGTTGGAGCTCAATTTTGATTAGAGATTGGAGACTTTGATAGTAGGTTGGAGCCTACAAGAAGAAGAAGATTAATTTATAATATATAAGCAAGATCATACCATGGTTTTCTCCCGAAAGGGTTTCCACGTAAATCGTGTGTTCTCATTGTGTTCCTAATTGCTAGATCTTACTTGAATGTTCTAATTGTGATTGGCTATGTTTTGAAAAGTAAAAATTGTTAGATATTGATTCACCCCCCTTCTTAGAATCACCATGTGCTCATCAATCTGTGCATCCCAAAAGCTCTAGAACATTAGTATTTTATAAGACATTAATGGAGCAACGAACTTATAGACTTAGGCGTCAGAAAATTTCCAACCTATGCACCCTAAAATTATGAATTATGGTGCTACAATCATGCTGGATGATGATCTTAGACCTCTTGTAGAGTCACATTTCAATTGCTTTCAGTCCTAGGTTGTGGCCTTTGTGTGGCTTGTTGGCCCTTGCACAAAAACATTTCCACCTTATCCATATGTTGGCTAGCACCTTTTTTTTAACCCTTTTTCGTTTCCCCTCATTCCCCACAGCCAATTTTATGCTTTCAATCCTCTTTTCATTTCTAGCTAAGGTGGCAAAACTGACCCCAATATGTCTAATTAAATATTGAGTTCATTTCACCCCCATTGGTCAAATACCTAAAAGTCCTAGACCGTTTTTTCTTTTGGAGATCATAGCTTTGTTGTGTGAACTCCAATTGATTCCATTTTCAAGGCATTGGAAAGGTATTTCAAAGATCCACACATTTGGTGAAATTACAAAAAACGCCCCTGGTGGTTCAGATACCACCACTGACAACTAAAAAACAGCTCTCAGCAATTCTGTCTACAAATGGGTGGTTCCATCATTAATTCTGGGACAGGGCAAAAGAAACGAGGAGTCACTCAAGTCTGTTAAGCTTCATTCACATTTCAATCCCTTTGAGAGATTTTCAGCTAGTCTTTTTGCATTCCAAGATAATAAATATGCTTGTGCTAGAGGTTATTAAGGATTGAAAAAGATCACTTGCAGCTTGTTCCTTGCCAGTAGTGCCATGGTGAGTCCCCTTGATGAAAAACTCATGAGCACTTGCAAGTCAAAACAGTGCACTAGTTACCTGCAATATAACTCGGCTACAAGTTACTCCTGAGTTTTTGGTGAAAACTCACCAACAGCCCACAAAATTCAACAGGGAAACTCAACCGTGCATGCATAAGGCTATTCCACCTAAAAAGAATCCTCATTTTTCATTGTTTTTGCATTGGTTTCTTTGAGAATTCAACCTGCGTCTTTTTCAAGCATGCACCATGAAGATTCATGTGGTCTTGAAGGCCTTAATTTGGGCTTGGTAGAAGGGGCTCCACCCCTTGAGCCAGCCCCACCAGCCCCATATCATGACAAGGTTCGTACCTGGGGCACTGCCCCTCAACCCCATAGGGGGCTCTACCTCCAGAACCCAACTCTGGTTTTAAACTGCAAAAAGTAAAAGTTGTTTTAGGCCCATATTTCCATAGAATGTAATTTGTAAAATACTATTATGAATATGTAATTTATAATCATATTGATATGACTCTGATGTGAATTGAACCCATTTTTTATTTACAAATGAAGGAAAAAATCCATAAAACCTTTTAAATTTGATTTTATGCATGGTTTTAAGGATTATTTTGCATTCTTATGTAATTTTTTATGTTCAGAAAATTTGCCAAGTTATTCCCGAGTCTGAGTTTTGAAAAGAAAAGGGTTTGCTGAGTTATTCCTGGTTCCAAGCTTTTGAACTGCTACCATACAACCCCATTCTGCTGTTATAAAGCTCATATCAGGTATTGCTAGCACATTATTGAGATCTTATTATCTTGCTAGTGGTCTGAGAACAGTATTCCTCTTCTGGATTGTATCCTTGCAATCATCTATGCAAATCTCACTATCCCAGAGATCACTTTTTGAGGACATCAAGCTCTGTAACCTTTATCACACCATTTTTTATCCGTTAATCTTCTAGGTGGTATTGGTTTGGCAAGTCAATCTTATAGCTTATAGTGTCATTTAATTTCTAGCATTACACTGGGATTCTCTAAATAAGTTTGCATAATTATGCTTACATTTCTTTAATTCCAAATGAAAGCTTGAGAGATTCAGAAATTATCCATCCTTGATAACTGTGAAACTCTTTCCCACCGTCAAATTTTAGTCAGTTTCCATCAGCACTTTAGGATTGGTAGAGTTCACATCTTTCACACATTACTTGCTACATGTTTAACAAAAATACATGGTTTGTGGGTTCATCGTTTTACGTACATTTTGTTGAATTTAAAGATCAGATTTAATGCACAGAAAATAATTCAAAAATCAGACAGAAATAACACAGCAGATACCCTGGGAAAACCCTCCTCTTGAGGGAGAAAAAACCCAGCAACAAAGATCTCTCTTATATTTGTTATATCAGTGGCAACTTTACACATTACAATGAGGTCTAACACAAGACCAATATCCAGCACCTGACAATATGTAAAACAGATAACAGTCTGCCAATTCATACCTGGCAATATCCGTAATTTACTGTCAACAGATCTACAGAAATAGCACCTGACAATATGCACAAACACTAATGGTTCTCAACCTGCTATGTATGAATTCGCATTATCATAATGCTTCGCACTGTATGAGCTATTTGCACTGCATATGATCGCTCTGAATCATGTATTCGCACTTGCACTGTATTCACGCTTGCACTGAACTTCACCCTTGCGTACTTGACAGAGTTCGCTCTTTGACAAAGATCCGATATGGCAGGGTTCGCAATGATTCGCAGTCTCTCAATATATTTTCGCACTTGATAATACAGAGCTTGTGTGAATAACCGAACTGATGTGTGATAGAATTCGCACTTGGCAATTTGCACTTGACTGAGTTCTTCGCCCTTTGATGATAATACACACAAGATAATCTTCGCATTCTTCTATATGAATAACCGAACTGAATATCGGATAGATTTACAATGGACGAATGATCTTGTATATATATCCAACTTAGAGAGGTTGCATCTCTTCATATCATAAGGTCGGCCAAAGTAAATATTAATTACAAGTCATCAATAATGTCGGCCAGAATACAATCATAAAGAATGTCGGCCTCAATATAATCATAAAGAATATAAGATAGGTCAGCCTCAAGACATTCGAGCCTCCACATAAATATGAGACCACAAATTAAATAGCCGACAGGCTATTATTTAATTTTATGCTTCATTCAATAGAGCTGAGCTGGAAGAAACGACTGAAGCTGCAATATCATTAACACATTTCAGTTTTGCCCATGCACCATAGTGACATTCAGCCTTGCATATTAATTCTTACATGTTATTGTAGGCTACCGTCACATCATAGCATACCATATTCTGATTCTTCTTGCCAAATCATTGCCTAACATCATCTAAAAACTCCATTTTCAACCAGGTCTACATTCTTAAGCATTGAAAGGACTTTTCTAGCTGCCAACATCGCATGCATTAATTCTTCTGTTTGGTTGCATTCCAGTTTGCTGTTCTTAACTATTTGCAGATCTGATATTATGTTTCATACATTGTTTTGCACATCATGAGCCTCATTCTGGCATTCTATTGTCATCATATATCATAAGTTTGCTTGTTGGAAAGGTTACTCTGATCAAAAACATATCATTTAGCATCACACAAGCCTCTCACCATACTTCCTTTCAGTCATATAAGTTCTTGGAAACATTATTTATGATTTAACATCACCTAGTACTGAAGTTACATTGTTTGAACTTTGGTTATCATAGCATCCTTGGTTGGAGATATTTCATTGTCCACACCATTTCTATGTTGACTTTCAGACTACAAAAATTCTTTGTGCATCTTAGAATCACATCCCACTGCATCTTCTTGTTTGCTTTACAAACATTTTTATCAGTTGTTCTTGCACTTGAAAGACTGCTCTTGATCTCTGACATAAAATATTTTAACTTTTACCATCCTAGTTGAGTGTCATTGAGATTTTCTTGTTCATTTCAATTTGCATTCAAAAGAACAACTGCAACATTTATTTTGCTAGTATTTGCGTACGTCAAAGTTGATTTCAGCTCTAAGGCATAGAAATCTGATTTTTTCATTAGAATTCTTTGGCCTTGTGAATGTAATCATTCATTTATTCTATTATATTATTCTTGAGTGTTAGATATATGTTTTGTACTTTTATAGATGGTTTTTCGGCCCATGGTTCTATACATATTGTATTGTTATACCACCTAATGGTTTTCTAAACTAATGTGCCTTTAAATACTCACATATGGTCTAGGGTTACAAGTGTGAAATATTTTATTGTATTATGAATGGTTGAGTTTATACAATGAGTGTTATTTTGTTCGATTTTTTCCCAAAAGGGTTTCCCAAGGTGATTTCTCTGTTATGTTGTGATGTGTCATTGTTTCTTTCTACTATCTTGAAGAATCTATTAGTATTGCTTCTATTGCATAAGTTTATCAATATAAATTATTTACATTGAGCAGCATTCTTTCCAAATTTCATTGAAAACTTGAGAACTAGGATAATATTTGTTGTTTTTAGTCATAATAGATCAGATTTTGAGCATAAAAAGAGTTTTGATATCATGTTTAACTGATCTGTGAACACTCATGAGATACTCTCTTGGAGCTCACCACCAACAAATATCACTGTGGATGTCAAATTTGAGCTAAAATGGAAGAGTTAGATGCACAATCAAAAACTCAAACTCAAACTCAAATAGGACACACACACTCAAGTTAGAGCAAAATGGAAGTGAAATAACAATGCAAATATAACAAAACAAGAACATCAAACCTCTATTGGATCTTTGTCATGTTCTCCAAATGTTGAATGATTGAGATGTGGATACTATGATGTTAAAGAATTGGACAGCATGTAAGTACTATGAGTGATGGATCCCTATGTCCTTTTGGTAAGCCTTCTTAAATAGGCTTTCGAAGTTGGACATGGAGGACTCAGATTGAAGGATGACATCAAAAGCTAGGATTGGTTTTCCTAGATGTGCATCCAAGCCTTTTGACAAGTGGCATGAGGAGGTGGGAGATGCTTAATCAATACATGAGATTTCCTTAAAATGCAAGATGGAAGGAGATATGGACAAGTGGAAATGGGTGGAGGAGATAAGAGGAGGGTGGAGATTTAGAGATGAGATGTAGGGTCAAGATTCCTCCATGTTGCATGCCCATTCATGTGAGCAAGGAGTGGAGACTAGTGGTTTGAGGAGACGTGTGAAGATAAAGGGTCCAAATTTTCTCATTGATTTTGAAGTGGATGGGGGAGATTAAAGGACAAAGTCTTTTGGCCTTTAGTGGTATGAGGTAGAAATTTAAATTAGAAGAAAATGTCAAAAGCTGATTAATTAGCCTAATCAGTTAAATAATCATGTATTATTTCATTGACTAGTTGGAAAAAATTTGGACTAAGTTTTAATTAAAATTAATTAAGTGGTTTTAATTAATTAACATTGGGGGTGTGATGGGGGATTAATTATGATTGATTGGTAAGGTTAGTTGAATTAATTAATACATGGGGAAGAATAGTTAGGGGGTAATTAGCCTAATTAATAAAATAATGATTTATTTAATTTATTTGTCGGAAATCAATACAAAGAAGTGGAAGCAGATGTGGAATGTTTACAATCACCGTGCCAACCTAACAAACATCCTTCAAAATGATGTTTTGATATCTCCCTAAGATGTAAACAAAATAATTGATGTTCTCCATGATAAAAACATACCAAAAACATGTAAAACAAAGCATCAACTAGCAAGAAAACACACACACATAAGACTAAACAGCAGAAGTGCCCTAAGAAATCCTAAAAGGGTAAAAACTCCAGCAAGAGTGACCTTTGAATTCCTCATATAACTATCTCAGTCAAATGCAATTTTTACATCAACAGATAGGTTAATTGGAGCCATACAACACATACAAATCTCTATAACTCCTACGCAAGCCTTGCAACTCTGAAACCCTATCTCCTAAGCTTGCAATCTCACAAGGAATGAGAAAAATAAAGTTTTAAAATGATTCAACCTTTCCAACTTCATATTTCACAAGATATACCATCCCTCTATCCTTCATGGCTCTAAAATGGAAGAACAAGTGTGAAATGAATCAATTCAACTACCAAAACTCTTGAAATTTTGCTCTTTGTCTTGACAAATACACTTTTACTACTTCTGTTAGATAGGCAATTGCACTTTTGCTGTGGAATTCATGCATTTGCTGCAACATTTGTGTTTCCACCAAAGCATTTGCATGTTCAACATCTATACAAAGTGAAAATTTTGCTGTTTTTTATTTTCTACTTCGTTTCACAATCTAAAACTTTGTTGAAAGTTCTCTTAAATGCTTTCGACCACCTCAATTACCCTACAAACATCACCACAAACTATCATGTATCAAAACGACAACACTTTTACAGCACTTCCATGTTTCCAAGTTCTGGCCTCCTTGACTAAGTAGTTCTCCATGACCCCATTTGTTTGGCTTCATTTGACCCTATTTCTGTAGCATGCCACCCCACTAGGAGACTTTTGATCCCCAAAAGTTCAAGGACTAATCAAATGTGGGAATCTCTTCCAAACATTATCCTTCAAAACCCATTTGGCCTTGCTTGGAAGTTGTCCTCTCAGCCCAATCAAACATGTTTCATTCTTGCTGCAACTTGTCTTCTTTACCATCTTGTCTAGAACAACATCATCCTCCAACTCTTCTTGTTCCAAGAGCTAAATCATACATTGAACGTAGAACTTAATTCACTTCTTCATCCAACATCTAAGGTTCAAACAAATGTAATTTCTCCACATTTGAAATGAAGATATTTTCATGTAGATGGGCACATCCAGCCTAAATGCATTTTCTCCCACCTTCTTTGTGATCTAAAATGGTTCATATCTTATGAGTTTTAACTTCCTTGAAGGTCCTCGAAACCTCTCTTTACCTAGATACACCCACACTTTATCTCCAACAAGGATCTTATGCTCCACACTATGCTTATCGTGTCAGCATTTGTACCTAGCCTGAGACTCACTAAGTTTCTCTTGCACACAGAAGTGGATTTGCTGCACCTTGTCAATGAACTTAGCAGTCTTTTGCACCTCCAGATCACTATTTTCCAGCTCATTCCTTCATTGTCCCAAGCAAACATCAAATGAACTAGGTGACAAGTAACCAAAACATGTTTCAAAAGGAAATAAATTGGTTGGAGAGTGGACTGCGCTGTTGTAAGAGTGTTAAATCTCATTCAAGAGTTCATCCCAACCTTTCAGAAATCTTTGATTATACCCACAAAGCAGCTGCACCAAAATTCTTTTCACCACCTCTATTTGACCATTCATTTGGGGATTAACTGTGATAGACCTTCTCAACTTTAAATCCATCCTTTCCCAAAAGTGCACCAAACATTCCCTATTTGAGATGATGCTCTCTGAATGCCCAAAATATATCCATACATTCTTGAAAAGGAGCTCAGTTTCATCACTTCTAGTTCCAGTTACTGTTTTCTTGCATGCCATTAAGATGCAAATCTTGCTAAAAGAGTCTACAATAAGAATGATGTAATCATGCCTCTATTTTTCCCTTGGAAGGCTACCTACAAAGTCCATGGAAACGCTTTCACATGGCCTTATAGGTACAGGCAATGGCTGGTACAGCCCAGGCTTCCTATTGCTTGGCTTACTCACACTACATAACTTGCAATTCCTAACAAGCTTAGATATATCCAGTTGAATATAAGGCCAATATACCTACCACTGAAGATTGGCAACCATCTTAGTCACCCTAAAATGTCCTGCAACACACAATGTATGTGCCTTTCTCATGAGCAAAACCTTTCTCTCTTTGGCACACAGCTTACCCAAAGCCCATCCTTGAGGTAGTAATCTAATTAGGTTTAAACCCACCTGTAATACCTCTTTTTGCCGAGTGATATACCTGGCTGAAATCAGCATCTCAATCATAATCTTCAACGTATATGTCATTCACAAAGGGCTCCAACATGGAAATTGTGCTTGCTGCTGAAATAAGAGATGGCTTCGAGAGCATATTAGCAACCTTATTGATTACACCATGCATGTACTCAATAACAAGATGGAATTGTTGCAAAAATCCCATCCATTTGTAGTGATGGAACTGCTGTAACTTCATTTGTGCTTTTAAATATTGAAATATTTGGTGACTCATGTGTACCATCATTTCCTCACACATGAGATAGTGTCTCCACTTCTTCACTGCTGAGACTAATGCATAGAGCTCCTTATCATATGTGCTATAATTTATAACAACTAAGAATGATAGCAAACAGACTTACATCCTTGCAACAATCCCACTCTTATAGCATAGACACTCGCATCAGTCTCGAACTCAAACAGTTGTTGTAGATTGGGAAATGCTAGAACCGGTGCATTGCTGATTTGATGTTTGAGATCATCGAAAGCATGCTGCTGCTTTGTGCCCCTATGAAAGCCCTTCTCGCTCCCCAATCTGGCATGCAACAGAACAGCAACATATGAAAAAGGTTTCACAAACTTTCAAGGTAGTAGACTACCCCAATGAAACTCCTAATTTCAGATATGTGTGGTGTGTAGGTTATTTTTTTGATCCATAAAGTGTGGACATGGGGTCCACTCCATTTATGCTAAACCATGAAAGATAAACAAAAAATGACAAACCAGTTTGACCACATTGTGGTATACAAAAATCAAAAAACTATATTCTTCTGAGCCTTGAAGGCTTACAAAGGTATTGACTGTAAGAAACAACTATTAAACTACAGACCAAAAAACATGCATGTCCAGAGCATCCTACATCTAAGAGCCTTCTGCCATTGAGTTGCTTGGACCAGCAAAATCCCCAGCTTATGCCATTGCCAAACCCCCAAATCCTAATCAAATATTTTATAGTCCTCTTTGCTTGTTCAGCTTTCTCATGTTCCTAGTGGGGAGAAGGCAGCAGACATGGAGCTTTAAGCTTGTTGATCTCTTCTAGAGAAAATTCAACTCTTCCCTCCAACGAATTCAGACATGCCCACCA
This sequence comes from Sequoia sempervirens, assembly GCA_007258455.2. NCBI lineage: Eukaryota > Viridiplantae > Streptophyta > Pinopsida > Cupressales > Cupressaceae > Sequoia > Sequoia sempervirens. The sequence continues at coordinate 207,297,324 of VDFB02000008.1, read as the reverse complement.
AACTCAGGAATCTAGCCTCTAATTCATTGAAAAGGACTAAAGAAACTAAACCCGTGTTCATATCCCCCAATGGGGAATGGCCTCACAGAAAATGGCACTATAACTTCTAGGTCTTTGTCATATCTGCCCAAAATTTATCCCTAACATAAAACAAAGCCAGTGCCTTAACCAAGCTTTTATCTTCAAGGAAATCAAGGAGATTAGAGACAAAAAAAAAAAAGGATAAATCACTATTTACCCGGCTTCAAATCTTGGCTTCAAGAAAATTCAAGCCAATCACATCCTAGTGGCACTCTTTGTCAAGTCAGACTGGATAACAAAAAATGATCTTCAACCTTTGTTTTGTTCCTGGCCCCCTAAGTGTCATCTTCCTCTGCTCTATGTAGAGGTGAAGCCTAGGCTCTATGATTGAATAGGTAGCTGTTAAACCAACTATGAAGGCGATGAAAGTCAAATTCCAAGAATGAAACAAATGGGTATCCACAACACCTTTTCAAGAAATTGCCTCATTCACCAAGTGTGAGGAAAATGGAATGAAACCATTGTACTTAATGTTGGGTGACAAGCTTTTAAGAACCTCATTCTTATTCTCAAGGACAAAAAAACCAAAAGTAGAGTCTTTATTAATTTAAATCATCACCTTCCCTATTTTCTCTTAGGCCATCAGCATCATCCTGTCTGCTCTTAACCCATTCCATATGTCCAATGATTTGTCTATGATCAAGTGTTTTGTGGAATCAACTCCAAAAATTGCCAGAAAATCAGCTATGTGCTATGCTTCTTGATACCAATGGCTCAAAGTGTAATGATCTAGCACTTCTAGGAGAGGCCAAGCTTCATAAAAAATATCTTCTGATTTCTAATTCTGAAAGCCCTTGCTACAAATAGCATGAATAATTACCATTGAACCATCCTCAATCTAGACTTCCATAATTCTACATTAGAACATACTCTGCAGTTCTAAAACCAAAGCTTGAGCTTCTGCTTCATTGTTCATTTCGACTTCTAATTTTCTTGATGCAACTTTGATCAAGAAACCCAAAGAATTTATGATTATGCAACCAGCCCCTAACACTCTAGGATTGCTCCTCAAAGCTTTATCCAAATTCAATTTAAAATAACCAATTAGAGTGGGGAGCCACCTTGCATTCTTTCTCATCTCCAAAGAAGATTGAACTCCTAGAAGTCCTTGAACAAGAAATATGCATGTGGGTCTTGGACAATTCATTATTGCCTCTATTTTGGATGGATCAATCCTTATTTCTCCATTTCCCACAACATGACCAAGTTACAAAAGAGAAGTCTTTGCAAACTTACACATTTTTTCATTCAAAAACATTTCTCCCTCAAAATTTCAAACACCTTTCGTAGATTAACATGCTCTTCCTAGGTTTTATTAAACACCAAAATATCGTCTAAACAAACAATCACACATGAATCAATGGAAAAACAAGTCACTCAAAGAGCCCTTGCTTGGTCTTGAACACAGCCTTCCAAACATCTTCTTCTCTTATGCAAACTTGATGATATCCCAACTTAAAATCCAACTTAATGAAATACCTTGTGTACTGAAGTTGGTCGAGTAAATTGTTTATCCAGGGAAGTGGGTATCTATTCTTGATAGTTATCTTGTTTAGTGCCCGAAATCAACACACATTCACCACATTACATCCTTCTTTAGTACAATAACTATGGGAGAAACCACACAAGGATGTGCTTGGCCTAATGACCCCTTGTTCAACAACATCTTCAGCTGCTCTTTCACCAAACTCTGACAGTACAGTGCTATATTGGGCAGAGGAAAATCCAGGAACATTTAAATTTCATGCTTAATGGAACACTTAGGGGCAGCCCCTTAGGCTTTCGAAACAACTCAAAAGTTTGCTTCACGAAGTCACCTATTTCATGTTGTTCATGATGAGCATACAACCTATGTAACTTCTTTACCTCTGCCCCACCTTGCTCTTTTTTCCCCTAAGCAACAAGAGAGCAAACTTACTGTTTTCATTGATGAGTCTCTTTGCTTCACTAGCACTAACCATGGCAATTTTTGGTTTATTCATGGGTGAGTTCAGAGCATATGCTTCACCATTCAACACAAGTCTATACTGATTTTTCGACTTCCAAATATCACTCCACATACATCAAGAGGAATGACATCACAATGAACTTCATCCTTAAAATCAGCACCTAACAAAATTTCAGCTTACATTGTTTCTTCACTGAAATAGACACTCCTTGTTTCAACCAGACAAATGAATAAGGTTTAGGGTGCTCCATGGTTTGCAAGCCCAACTCTCCTACTAATTTCCACGAAATCAAATTAGTTTGTGAGCATATATCAAAAAATGAATCTACCTTTTTGTCCTTGATTTGGGTTTTAATGTGGAATTGCTTGGTGAGTTCATCTTCCTCCTTGGAACTCTCTCCCACCACACAAATTTCCTTCTCCACCACACATGACAGCTTCTCATCAGAATTGGAAACACCATTGATCTTCTTGCCTTTTCTCATCAAGTTGTGTTCTCATCATTCTTCTTTGTCCTCCATGAGGGTGCCAAATCGGAGTGTACTTTCCAACACCTTTCATCTGAGCTTTGTATTCCTTACAACGTGAACAGCAATATTCGCCTTTCCCTTACCCTTGTCCTTTTGTTGGACTGAAGTATTAGTGTTATTATGTTTTCTTCTGTCTTTATCCTTGTTCTTGTTGCCTCCTTGTTGTCCCTTATTTGTTTACTTTTGCTTCAAAGCAGAAGACTTCTTCTTGTCCCATTCAAGATAGTGTACTTGAGCATGTACTTCATCTATATCTTGTAGTTTTGAAATTAGTACAGGCCTCTTTAGGTGTCCAGCAACCCATCTTTGTATTTCATCAAGAACTCCTTGACCATGACATCTTTTCTCAATTGCATAACTCTGTTCTAGAACTCAGTAGCATACTCCTAAACACTTTCCTTGCCTTTGATAGAAGTAGTGCCATTGCATAACCCTCTCTTCTTCATGACATTTTTTTTCTTTTCTAGCAAACCCTTGAAGTCTTCCCATTTGAAAATTGGAGAAACCATGCAGCACTCCAAAGATAGGGCATAACATTCACACCAAGTCAATATTTGGCCAGCTAGTTTCGTTTTGCAAAGGATATTTGTTGATAAGGAGAAAGACTGTGAAGGCTAGAGTGCACCATTGATCTAGCTTCTCAGCATTGATTCCCCGTTACATGGTTGTATGTCTAACTTAGCTTCAGCTTTGAAGAAGCTTCCATATGAAATTTCGCCTTGCTCTGACCAAGCCTTCTCTGGTTCCTTCCCTTCTTCATGAAACTTTGCCATTACCGAGTTTCTCAATTAAAACCAACATGATGCTCTCAAGTCTATCGATCTTCCCCAATGCACTTGATATCCTTGCAACATCATCCTCAAGTCTTTGGAAATGCATTGCCCTGTATTCTTCCTCTCTTGCCAGTGAACTAGTTGCTCTTGTCCACTTTCTTGAGCCAACCTCAGGTTCATATGGAAGCAAATTTGTGCTTCCACTTGATCTAGTAGACAGCATAACCTGCACACAACTACTATTTTCTGATCTCAATGAAACTCTGATACCACTTGATCCATAAACACTCAAGATATACTCTCCTAGAGACCACCGTCAGCAGATATTGCTATGCCAACTCAACAAACAACCTTTAAAATAATGTATTGACACCTCCTAAAGATGTAAACAATTGCAACAGATGTTCTCCATTGAAAAAGCATACAAGAAACATGTAAACAGAGTATCAACTAGCAAGGAAACATGTATGCATAAGACTAAACACAAGAATTACCCTGTAGAAACCCTAAAAGGGTGAAAACTCCAGCAAGAGTGAGCTGTGTACTCCTCATATCACTATCTCAGTCAAATATAGATGCTCCATCACCAAAGAGCTAATTGGATACATACAACAAGTACAAACCTCCTTCATAACTACTATGCAACCCCTGCAACTCAGAAAACTTGTCTCCACCATTTCCAATCTCACAAAGAACAAGAAAAATGAAGTATCTAACATGACTCATCCCTTCCAACTTCGTGCTTTCACAAGATATACCATTCCTCTATCCTTCCATGGTGCTAAAATGGAAGAACAAAGATGAAGTGAATCAATTCAAGTACCAAGTCCCTTCAACTGCTGCTCTCTGCCCTAACAATTGCACTTTCATCACTTCCACCAAACTAGTGATCGTGTTTTTGCTGCTGTGTTCATGCATTTGCCACAGCATTTGTATTTTTGCCAAGGCATTTGCATGTTCCTTTCCTGTGCAAAGTAGCAACTTCGCCATTTTTTATTTTCTTCTTAATTTCTCATCTGCAACTTTGTCAAAAGCTCTCTGAGATGTTCCTGCAGCAACCCTCCAAACATCACCACAGACAGTCACGCATGAAAACACGCCAGTTTTACAACATTTCCATGTTTCCAAGTCCTGGTCTCCTTCTTCACTAAGTAGTTCTCCATGACCCCACTGGTCCAACTTCATTTGATCCAATTTTTGGAGCATTAAATTTCTCACACTTTATCTAGATAATCACAAACATCATCCTAACATGGCATTATTTAGTAACTTACTGGTGTTACAGACTAGGACTTCATAACTCTGATTCTTGCTACTTAAAAGTCATTTTAGCTTATAAAATTGTTCTATATCTTTGATTAGCAGCTTACATCTTAGAAATTCATTGTTTCTAGGAGAAATATTGTTTCTCAAGTGCGTGTGCAGGTATTGTAGCTCATTTACATGCAGATTTTGCATCTTCATATAAAAAGCAAAAAAAACTAAACAAAAAAGAGCAAGTATGTATTTTGACATTTCAGCCAGTTGTTTGTTGTTTAAATGAACCAGGATCTTAGCTTAAACACACATTCGTTTGATTTTCCCTTTCTTGGTTGCCTAAGAGATAAGCATTCATATATAGGTTGTCTGATGTTTTCTTTTCTTTGTTTCAGTTTGCTTGTTTGAGATTGCTGTGTGGATTGTGAGTGTATTCGCTGAACGTCAGTTTTTTTTCTTGTAAAGGATATTAGATATCTCGAAGCATTGAGCTACTCTTAGGAATTGCTATTATTTCCATTCTTTCAACTAGCTACCCTGAGTGATCACATTCATCCAGCAAGCTACCCTGTACAATCAGTTCTTTGACAAGGTTCTGCCAAGAGCACACTATCACTCATAGCCTTTTTCTATTCAACCTAAATTATAGGTCTGTCTAAAGTGATATTTCTACTAACTTGTCTTGATATTTTCCAACCCAGACCTTCAATAGTTATGACTTATGAGAGAGGTCAAGAAACATATGCAAGGAAAGTCGATAAGTTAACCCAGCACACAACCCTCCAATGGACTGGTCATAAAGGCTGACAAATGAGCAGGCCAACGCTATGTAAAAATGTGGATGGCACAAACTAACCTTCGCAGGACAGGTTGGATAGGTGGAATGGTAATGCAAAGGAGGTTGATGAACCGGCCAAACAACTTTTATGAACCCAATGTGAAATAGATTCATCAACCTGCGTCATTACAATTACATCCAAAATCTCCTACTAAATGTAGTTCGCTCCATCCACAATCTTGTCTAGCCTTTGCTTGTTCATTTCTTAAACTTTCCGATTTGGAGGTTTGTGTGGCCAATCAATTTGTAAGTTTTCCCTAAATGCACATCAATACCCTAAGGGTGAGCGACAAGAAAGGGAGAAAAAAGGCACGAGAGGGGAATTTCTGATTAAGATTAGCCACAAAAGATGCATCCTACAAAAAGAAGTTGATGGCTCATCTTGAATATTATTAAAATTATTGATCTTCTTCTTCAGTGGGAAACAACAAATAATTTAATCAACCACTACAAACTCAAGGAAGTCTAAATAACTCCTCTTGAGAGAGGCTACAATAAATCAACAAATTGTAAGTGCATCCCAAAGCACCCCAGTTTGGTATTTTGTTATTCATAGATCGATCCCCGTTCATCTTTCTTCGTTATATAGTAATTAATTTTAACTTTCCAACTGTCATTTATTTGCACAAATTAAAACAAGCTGGAAAACCCAAAACATTTTGGAACCAAGAACTACCTACGGTATGGGGCGTCGAAGCACTACTCAGCACGCAAGAAAATTTTCATAGTGGAAAATCGTATCTGTTGTGTGCCTCTCCGTGAAAAGGGAGGGATAAAAACTCCCTAAATATAGTATGGCCACAAAATCTAACATCCTTTTATCAATTGTTATTCTCCGGTTTTTAGGTCAATGTTAATCAGTGACTGGCTTGAATGATCTATATTCAAAACCCTATTAAGTATTTCACTCGAAAAGAAACTCTGAGAAACACTCAAATTTGATCGTGAATAACATGGATTTACATCTAAGACTCTCAAAATAGAAAATTTAAAGACACGATTGAACCAGGAATATCAAGCAAAAAAGGGTCGAGAGGATTTGAACCTTGGCAAGCCCAACTCCTAGGTTTGTACAATCGACTTGAAATTTTACAGAATTTGGGGCATAAACTCCGTCGATTGTGTCGTGCCCAAACGAATAATTTGGCTTCTAATGAAATAGGATTTCCGATTACGCGAAGGTTAGAGTAAATGGGAGTGTCCATGACTAGATACTGCATTTTTTATTCAGACAGAAGATACCATTTGTGAGCTATTAGCCCGACACAACTATTTGGGAGCATCGACACAACTATTCAGGAGCATTACCATAAATTTAAAAAATATCTAGCTGAAATATCTACCTGATTTTTTCAATCTGCAGCAGACCAATACCGGACTAAAATGAGTCAATTTACAGCTGATTTTTTACGCAATGGACGCATGTAGCAGGAAAATGAGTCATGTTAATTTGCAAACATAAAATTTGTATTTTATTTTTTTATTTTTTATTTTTTATTTTTATTGAGAAAATGCATGGGCACATCTCAATCCAAATGGTTGAAAGAGACACTCAAACAAAAAACAACAAAGCATATATCAACTTAAGACAGTTGAAAGAAAAGCTGGTCGGGGCAGCATACAAGTTAGGCTATATGAGAATCATTTTTCTCCAAGAGTAAGGAGTACATGTTCCTTCATAATGATATTAAACATTGAAAGTAGAGCTCCATTATAATTTTTAGCAATCGCTACAAGCTGAAACTGAATTTTAGATAGTTGTATTTGAAGCTCTAAGGTGTTACCATGTTTCTCCTTCACTGCTTTAACAAGAGAAAATAATGTTAGAGAATAAATCGTGCATGATCACTATTACATGGAGAAAATCATTAGAAAAAATAGCTTTACATTTGAACAATCAAATATAATGAAGAATACATTGACGAAAAGATTTTGAAACTACAATTATGAGAACAATGCAACCCTAAAAGAGCTGATTTCCATTTTAATTTTTTGAAAAGATTTTGAAACTACATTATGAGAACAATGTCCTAAAAGAGTTGATTTCCATTTTAATTTTCTATTAAGCATGTCATAGTTGCTTGTCAAATTGATTGAGAATGTTTGCATGACGAAAATGCATTTTTGATGGTTTCTAACTTTGATTGGAGGGAATTTCCACGCTACAAACTTGTATTAATTGAAATTAGTTTGTTATATGGGAAATATGAATTGTTATACAGAATTTTGTTAATTGAAAGTATTTTGTTGTATTCAAAATATGAATTTGTGATAGTTGAAAGTATTTTGTTGTGAAAGTTTTAAGTACTAGCTTATCTATCTTATTATATAATTTATATAGAAAATGCCAAGATATATCAACTTGTAGGAATCCACACTATCTGTTAAGACCAAAATACGATGATTCCAAACCATCAAAAATGCATTTCATTTATGTCTTTTAAAGATAAAAACTTTAAAAGATCTATAAGAAAATAGAGAACACAAATCTTTGAGTATGATCTAGGTGACATATAAGTATAATATATATCCACCTAATATTAATTGGCCATATAAGTCAATGCATCTACCTTTATATTTTGTTTTCTTTTATTTTCAAGAAACGCAACTTTAGTTTTTCTAAATATATTTATCCCTCTCAAATATTTAGGAAAGCCAAACATGTCAAGAACCAAGCAAGTAAATATTTATTATTTGAATGTTTTTTTGAAATAAAAATTATTCTAAGTGAAACACAGTAGAATGAATTAAATTTATAGAAATGATAATTGTATTAAATCAAGAAGTATATTGTTTACATCAAATATTTTCTAAGGCTTTGAGTCTATTTTCTTTTGTTTTCTCCTTGCGATTTGCTTTCCTTTCTTTAGCTTTTCATATCTGCCTATTTTTTTTATTGGTCCAATATCAACAGTGGCTTTTTCAAGAGTTAAACCTTGTGATTTGTGTATTGTTAAAGCCCAAGCCAATCGTAATGGTATTTGTATTGAGCTACTCCTTTGTGATTGGAACTGTAAATGGATATCAATTGTCGAATGGGATTCTTGAGTAACTGTCAAATCGAACAAATACATATGTTGGTGGTTGAGGTGGTCTTGTTCCAGATCTATATACAATATCTTGAACATATCCAAGAGCTCCATTACAAGGCCGACTTCTATTCATAGGTTCGATGTTAACATAAACCTTGTATTTTGACTCAATGACAATTCTAGATCAAGTTCATCATTTGTAACTCCTTTTGTTCCACAGGCACTTCCTATTTTTGTTGTAATGTTGCGTGCAATTGGATTTGTCAATGAGTATAATTTTTTCCTATTATGGCTATGAACATTATCATTTGTTGAAAACAAATGAACATTATTGTGAAAGTCTTGATTGGTTGTTGCATCTATTCTCATTTTAGATCTTGTCATTAGCAATGCCTAATCATCTATTGTAGGGTTCACATCTCCAATATTTGTTAAAAGCAAATGAAATCTTTCTTGGTCACTATTTAGTCCATCTTGTTTGAAAATGTGATCTAAAGTAATGACAATCTTGAATTCTTCCCACAGTATTTTGCTTCTTCTTTTGCTTTCATATGGTGGTTTGTCATTAACTAGAGGTAATTGTCTGAGATCTCCAACCAAGATCATAGATATTCCTAAATGTAATAAATAAATAATAAATTGAAATGTATTTATTATACATGCATATGTGAAATAAATATGCAATAAATTTGTTAAAATAAAAAAATGTATGAGGCTAATTTTTGCAAAGGTTTGATTTGCATTTTGAGGAAAAGCTCGACGAAGTCAAGAATCTATGTTCTCAAACAATCTTTTTCCAAGAAAACTCATTTCATCAATTAATATGTATCTAATATGTGTTATTTTCTCTTGGAAACTTGTTAATATTGTTCCTTCCAGTTCTTTGAACTCTCTTATTGGAATTATCAATTTAGTGTGTATAGTTGTTGCTCCTATATTGAATGTTGCAACTCCAGTTGGTGCAAGTAAAAATAAGGGAAATTGATGTGGCATTGAAGCATTCTGAAGCACTTCATTTATGGTGCCTATCACATATGATTTACATGTTCCTGTTGTCCCTTGAATTATCATTAACAATGGAGAATTATTTTGATTTTTGTGGTAGTGTGAAATGATAATGTTAACTGCTTTTCCTTGTTTACAACTAAGGTTTCCATAGTTGAAAACTTGTGGTATATCATCATGAATAAGCATACCATTTGTTTTCATAGTGGTAACAAAATTAATTGCTTCATTTGTGTATTGTTCACTTTGAAATCCATGAGACCAATTTGTTTGTTTAACCATATCTCTCCTGCCCAACATATCTATCTCTGAAATTTGCATAATTTGACCATGATGAAGTCTAGATATAATTTCCCATTCATGCTCTGTAGTAGTTTGTTGGATAGTGTCACTGTCTTCAATATCAGAATCATTCATGTTCTCATTATTTTCATTAACTATTGTTCATTGTACATGTTGTGCATTATAACTGAAGCTCTCCTTATTTGATACAATGGATTCATTGTTCTAACCAATATCTATTTGAATGTCATGAAACAGTTTGAAAGTAACAATTTTGAGAAGCAAAATTCAAACCATGTATCTCAGTCATGTGCAGGAATAGATTGAAATTTTGGAAACACTCTTACGATGGCTACTTTTTTTCTTGCATTCCATTTATTTTCTCCTTTTTTTGTAGGATTATATATCCACAATTTTGTTGCATCTATAAGTGACACATCTTTCATAGTAAGAGGTCTATTTTTATATGAATCAATGAAAGATGTTTTTTCTTCATTGTTGTTTTCATCAGTTACAAGTACACGTTTGAACACTTTAGTCGAAACATTTAGATTGACAAATTTTCTACTACTTTCCACCAATGGAAGCTCTAAGAGCATGTGACTTGTTTCTTAAGCTCCAATATCCCTTTCTATAATTATTTTTGGTAGGAGCTTCTTATAAGCTCTTGCAGTTAAATCATCTACATTTTCCAAATTTGCAAGATGTATTAACATTTGTTGGTATGTTTCAGAACTTTTCTCTGCTTTTGTTGCATACTTTGCAATGTATTGAATTATAGCATGTTTTGACAGAACAGGTTGCCAATCTATATTTTCTCTCCACAATTGTAATATGTAGCGATTGTGAGAGTTAAGTATATTATCGTTCCTTGTCAGATTAAATTTTTTTCACCTATTTCTATATCTTCATATAATTTGGATCCTTCTAAATTTAATGGCCAGGGAGCATTATACCTGTAAGGCATATAATTGATATTAAATTATATATATTTATTACATTAGAAGAACACATGTTTATAACTTAATTAATATTGCTTATTGAAATGTTTACCTACAAACCATTCTTCCTACTCTTTTTTTCGTAGGCATGCACCTTCTCTATAGATTGTATGCCTTTCTACAATGTTTGCAATTTCCTCATAGTCCTTATTGATATTTGAATCAACAATTTGTCTAGTGTTCTTAAGACATGGATGCAAACCAAAATTGATGCATGCCTATAGTATAAATTTCAAACTATCAATTGGATATATTTTAAGGGAAGAAGAAACATATGTAATTTTATATTTTTGTATGGAAAAATGTAAACATACTTGTATATTTCTTTGATGGGTATCTTGTCTAGGATTCCATGAATGGACCATAAAGTCAAAATATCTTTGAGCTTTAGTTTGTTGTTCACCATCAAACCAATCAAGATTTTCCATGTTTGGTGATCCATATATCCATATGAATCTATGTACGCGTGTCGATTCCCTATGTTGCCACTCATATTTGCACCAGTAGTCTATAACTTTCATTCCTTTTTCAAGTTTTTCTTTTATGAAATGAGAGTGTCGTAAGTGTATATATTACATGCAACAATATGAGGGTAGTGGATGACATTTTGTTTGCGCCAAAGCTTAGCTTTGTGTGGATTTTTTGGTGATGTACCTAGCATCAGTGCATGTAGATCTAGCGAATATAAGTCAGTTACACTTAATGTGAAGAATATTATAGGTGTGTCAATCTGATGGAGCATATCTGTCAATTATGCACAACATTTTGTCCAATATGATCTTATACCTCGCAAAGTAGTTCCAAATCGCATTAATCTATCAGCTAAATGTGATTTTGGCATTTTTTCCATATGTTGACGTAGCTCACTTATGGTAATGGGAATTTCATGTAAACTTCTTTTGATGAATACTCCACTTGAATTTTGCACTCGATGTCTCATTATCATATTTGTCATATAATATCAAAATCATGGATGTTTACCAAATCAATTATCTTTGTAATGAATTAGGTGCTTGCCATATCAAATAATCCTAATGTATTATATTCATTTATTGGAGATCCATCAATTGTTGCCCAATCAATCAATGTTGTTTGATCTATATTTGGGTTATCAACCCATGTGTGGATTAACTCCATTTCTCTTTGTACATTAGGTGGTCTTGAAGCCATTGATGTGGTGTGATCAAGTATATTACTTTCATCACTTTCCATAACCGGTCCGATAATAACAATTTCATTTGTATCAGAATGAAATTCCATGTGCACTATTCTAAGATGGTCGAAAATATTTTCATCAAACTTTATTGATAATTCATCAAGAGCATTTGCATCAATTCTCACATTAGAGTAGAACTTGTCATGCATGATTTTATATTTGAGCGTTTTATAGACATGGTCTTTGTTCGTTGTAAAGTGATAATTTGTGCCACATTGATCTTTTCTTTGAACTATAATGATTGGAATATCTTTAATGCAATGTGGCAATTTCTTTGCTATATTTTTTATTATTTTTTGGAAAGCTTATTGTGTGTCCTTTATATTTATATTGCCCTCCTCTTGCATGTGTAACTTGCAATATTGGACAAACACGTGCAATCAACATTTCTTCTATTTGAGTGAGTTCTCCTAGTCTATTGGTTGGGGTCCGAGATCCATAATATTTGTAGCTGAAAATCTATTGATTCTTTTTTCATGTGTGCATTTGTTGCAAACAAATCCCTCTAAAGTGCAAAAAACTTTGATTCCATATAAGATTCTTGGCAAATATAGCACATTGATGGGGATAGGTAGCTATCTAACAGACTACGAAACATCATTTGTATTCTTCTAAAATCAATGGCTAGTGATCCATTTGAATTTGTTGTGTTTTCATAACTTCCATGTCTTTATGAATGAGGTTGCTCTTCAAATGTGCGTTGGCGTGTATTTCTTCTTATATCATTAGATTGCAAATCATTTGGTTATCTCTTTTGTCTATTAGAATGGACTATTTTGCAGTTGTTTGTTCATGTCTATTTGTGTTTATATTTTGGTCCCCTCTACTCTCAACTTCCATTTGTTGTATTGTTACTTGCATTCTTCATCTAGCATATATTTCTTTATCTGCTTCATTTCTTCATCTTCTTTGTTCATCTCTTTCTAAATCTGTCATTTTCTCTCTTTGTCATCTTCTTTCGATATTCTCCTCGGTAATCTCTTTGATACCATTTTCTTTGTTCTTTAAATTCAAAGTTTCTCTTCGGCTGAACCATATCTAGAAAATAAAATATATTTAAATATTGATTAAATAGAATATATCCAACGATTTCTAAAATTAGTGTGAGAGATGAAAGATACATATGACTCATTGGTGTGTTTCACAGTATAATAATTGTTTATAAGAATGTAAAATATGAAAGTTGATGAAAATGAATAAAACGCTTGTTTTATATTTGTTGTTACTAAAATGAATTTAAAATAGTGAAACAAAATTATTTAATTATTTAAATCTATTTGTGCGCTTTGTTTTTATAAAATACTTTGTAATCGTATACATAAGCATAAATTAATTAAAATTACAAATAAGTGAAAGGATAAATACTTGTAATTGAAGAATTGTCTAATCGAGTTGAATTAACGTGTACTTTGCAATGAATGATTGTCGTAAAATCTTGAATACAAGTATAATTGTGACTATTAAAATCAAATTTGAACTTCACTAAATATATATAAATATACTTGTATATTTGTATGAATGAAACTTGTGATTTTTGTTTATTTTTGACATATTAAAATATTTAAACAATGCAAGCATGTAAATATATTTGTAATATTTAATATTATAAATCTTTTGTAAAAATTATGTAAAAAATATCTATTATAAATTTTTTACAATATATTAGAAAACTACTTTTTTTTTCGGTAAGTTGTGGGATTAGGGCCCACGTCCAAATATATATCATATCAAAATAATAAGAGCTTCAGACCTGCATAGCAGGGAGCCAAGAGAAAAAGATAGATCTAGAGAAATGACTAGGAAGGAGGAGACAAGTAGACCACAAGAGGAGACAAAAAAGAAGAAAAAGCCCCAAAAAGAACTTTGCTACACAAAACATGAAATAAGAACTCAACCTAAGAGCACTCCAATCTAAGCTCTTTTGTTGCCCCGCGAGAGTAGGGCATCCATAGTCCACTGAGTGCCATCCTCCACGGCTTCCCTACCTTCCAAACGAAGTTTCTCTGCATCTGATTTGCGTCCTTTCTTCTTCCTTGATGCACTTGGTTTAGGACGGCAGTACGCAATTTGAGAGATCGTGCATTTCCGTGGGGGAGCCAACACCTCATCATGATCAAAAAAATCCGGTGAAAAATCATCAAGATCCTCCATAAAGGGAAAGGTGCCTTCAGAATCTGACTCGCCTTCCACACCAGTTGGAAGAATATGATCTTCAATCAACTTATCTTGATCAGGGATAGCAGAGGGGGGTCGTTCAGGAGAAGGGATGGGATTTGAGGGGATCATAGGCTCAAACCCGCCATTTGAAAGTGAAGCCATGAATTTTCCATGGTTTCGCCATTTGAAATCATCGTTTGGAGATCCCGTCTTCCTGATCCATTTCTTGAGACTAACCTTTCTGGAGCCCGGCAGGCTTTTAGAGGTGCAGGCACCAATTTTATGACCCATCATGTTGCAGCGGAAGCACCTAAAAGGGAGGCCTTCGTAATTAATAAATTGAGTCCATGTGCCGTATGAGGAATGAATCCTGATGGAATGAGGAAGAGGTTTCGAGATATCCACCAGGGCGCAGACCCTAGTGAATCTGCGCGCAGGAACCACATCATCAGTATCACACTTAACAAATGAACCCACTTGATTGATCAGGTTGCGGGTGAGATCTGAGTCTCGCATGATCAAAGGTAGATTATATAGCCTGATCCAAATGGGAATCTCTGTGATGATGGCAGAAGCAGGATCAAAGAATGGAGACCAAGGAGTGATGAAGAGGCCTGACTGCTCAAAGAACCAAGGGCCATTCTGAGACACGAAACTGCAGTCTGCAACAGAATTAAAACGAAACAAGAAAAAGCCAAAATCTAGAATATCAATGGAAGGGGGAGGCAAATTATTCCAAGTAATCTTGACCCATTCAAGGACAGAGTCCAAAGATGGGCGCTTCCTCATGAACCTAAAAATCAAGGAGCGCCTTCCAACCTCCGCAGCAGCAGCATCGACATACTCATCTGAAATATGAAAGTCAAGGGGGTCTTCTGAAAAGACCACATCCGAGTCCCCCAACGCAAAAGAGACGCCGCCAGCAGGAGGGGCGGGCACTTCAGTGGGGGAGGAAGGAAAACAAGGCGACGACTCAGGGGGAGGAGGGGCAGGATTTGCGTGCGAAATTTGCTCCAGACAAAACTTGTTGCATTCGTGGTAAGGGTTTGACCTATTATTGCACGCCATGAGGGTTTGGGGATCCAGGCGAGGAGAGGCCAATGCAGGTGAAGAATGGGAAGAGATTGAGCCACCAAGCGCAAGTAGAACCTCCGACGACCCCCCCAGAGCATCGAAACCGAGCCTGGGTGAAGAATGAGCGCCCTGTATAACTGTCGAAGGCTTGCCAGAGCAGGATCGGAGGTGATACCGCTTCTGACCCTCACCGTCTTCAGCCAAAAGCTTAGAGTCCTCCCGAGCCGAGCACAGCCTAGCACTGGTGGATTTCTTGGCCTTCCTCGAGCCCTTGCCCTTCGTGCCTCCATCATCCTGCACCTTCACGCCCGCGCCCAAGCCCTGTGAACAGCTGCGCTCCTTCGCGCCTTCGCACATATCGACCTTTCACTTTTATTAAAAAATAAGTTTTTATTAGAAAACTACTTTATTATATTATATGATTATTATTAGTAATAGTGTACTCATCTTATATTATTATGTAATTGTGAATTTAATTAAAACATATATAAATAATTGAACTACACTAAACTAATACAATTCATTGGACACACTTTTTTTTGTTTATTTTTGACATATATAAAAAAAAAATATAAAACATATTTTTTTAAATTATCTAAAAAAATTAAAAACACATGTGAATAATCATAGCCAATGCTTTAATGAATAAGCTCGAAATATAAGATTAAATATTTTTCAAAAAGAATGATAAGGGTGTCCCTGTAACTCAACCCAGCAGCCCAGCAGCCCATACCTTGGGTACTTGGGGCAAGCTGAGGCGAGACTAGCCCCCTACAGGTAGACGCCATAGCACCCCCAATGTGAAAGTGTACAGAATATATGGCAATTTCTCTTATCAGCACAAGATTGTAGCCATTGCAGGATCCAACAAAAACTTAAGAGTTATTTGTAGCTTCTTTTGAGTACAAGTTTTATGAAAATACTTGAGATTTTTAGGGGCATTTCATATGCTGCACAGTATCTTCTCAGCTATGTTTCATCGATCCCTTTCTTGGCCGAGGAATGTAGAAAGCGATCGATGAAACATTATTAATGTAGAAAGGGTGTATAAATGTGTTTTTACAAAGTTTTCTTTCATTCTACCTCTCGTGCTAAGATTCTCGAACCAAGATTGCTATACCAAGGTTCAAGACACCTTTTGTCATATTGAAGGATTACTGTTCATTCATAGTTATCAGAAACTAAAATACAGCTGCACATAAAGCTTAAATGTTTATTACCATACTAACTTATTGTTATTCCAAGATCCACTTCATATTTAGGAAAGCCAAAGAGCCCGCCAAACATTTGAACTCCCAAGTTAGAAGAATCTAAAAGATTTGTTCAAGTGCAACTGCCAAGTCCAAACATCACAAAACTTTGAATCACAGTATGATTTTGTTCACGTAAGCCTAAAGCATCCACTGCACAATATGCACTGTGCAGTGAGAGCGAGAATTGTACAGGACGATGTACATGCACTCTTGTTAATAGCTCCCAATTACACTATTCTGGATACAAAAGCCTTTAAGCCCAGGTATTGCTATTTTTTTGAAACAGGGGATTTGAATAGACTCAAGTTGGGCAAATTTCTTGTTAGAAATATTCTTTGGGATGGTATAGATGGACTCTGATCTCTATGGAATGCACTCCAAACTCTCTGCATTGAGTCTGCACCTTTCACATTTGGTAATCTGTGCAACTTGAGTGAAAAATTAGGTTATTACTATTGTAAGAAAACATAGATTCTAAGCACACTTTGCTGCTCTTAAAGCAAGGAATTTTTTTTTCCTAGCAGCTTAAAATTTTCTTTTCTAAAATTTGCTTCCCACTTACACTAAGATGCTTCGCAGATATTGCTACCCAGTTGACTCATTTAGGCAGAAATTGAAATGAAATTGTTTAAATTTTCAAGTTAATTTGAAATGTCTGCCATATGAAAGTTGACCTTGGAGCATGTCAATAAATTTCCAACAAAGGGGCGCCCTAGAAATGGTGTTTAGGCCAATCAATCAAATACTTGAATGCATCGTATGACTATTCCAAACAGGTAGAGTTCTAGCAAAAGATCCAAAATTCCAAACTTGTAGGCCAGTCGACATGATCAAATAAACAACATACAGAAGGTGACGAGGAAGTAAATTTCGCTCTTTTGTTGTTACATAGGCATTTGAACAAAACATAATAAAACCTAGGGAAAGCATAAAAACCTATATGAACTGTACCAAGCAGTTCTGATGTAGTTGTCTATTGATAACACTAATGTGTCGAGCCTGTACAGGTAGTGGAGTTGGCTTGGGCAGTGGGTTTGCTCCCCACTAGTTCTGGGTTCAACTCTAACATGGGCTTACCCGATGCACATGGTTTGCGGGCTATTGCGTGCATCCCTAGGGAACTAGTCTCCCTCAGCTCACCCCGTAAAGGGAATGCGCTAGGCTGAGTCGCGGGGACACCCCTGGGTTACCAAAAAAAAACACTAATGTGTGCATCCCTAGGGGACTAGTCTCCCTTAGCTCACCTTAAAGGGAATCGCTAGGATCGAGTCACGAGGGCACCAGGTTACCAAAAAAACACTAATGTGTAGGATGTCGGTCAGGAAGGAAGTGAAGATTATTAAATTTAATAATTTTTTAAACTGCCTTCCATGACCTACACCCTCAAACATTTATTAATGTATATTCACGTTTATCTCTTATTAATCTTTTTCTGTATGTTTATTAGCCTATTTCATAGCACTATTTACGATCAAGATTTCCTATTAGTCTAAGATTTAATCTAAAGTTTTTATGTCCATAGATTTTCTTTGTTATGTTGGGAGTGTAGGAAACGCCTCTCGACGTAATTAATTATGATTTAAATTTTAAAAAAGATTCTTCCAAATTTCTTAATCTCAAAAATTCACCATTAAAATATATATATTTCAAATTTTTATCCTCTTAACAATGAATCAATGAGATGTTAGAATTAAAATAATTTGATCAAATTTCTAGTGTATATTTGTTCTAAAATTTATTTTAAAATATCAAAGTTAATTTATCTATTATTTTATTGGATAACATAGTTGTAAAAATAATATTACTATGATGTAAGGTATGAAATCTTTTAACTTTTTTCATTTTGACTAATAGTGCAAATGAATTTTCATGTTTATTGTCATATTTGATAAATGACATTATTTTTTATTTAAATAGTTGTGGCCCAATGAATGTAATTTTTTTATGATATTTAAGTCAATTTTAATTTATTAAAATTGTCAAATAGAAAAATATGAGAGATTTTGATTAAAATAATTAATAATAAAAAAATAAAATTTGCATTTATTAGCTTAAAATATTTTAAAAATCAACAATTAGAAAAGTAATATTCAATAAAGGATAATGAATAATTAGTAGTTTTAATGTCTTTTATAATTATTTGTTTCATAGGTTACTCAAGAAACACTATATTTGTAAATTATAACATCTTTCATCAATTTAAAATTAAATGAATCCATGTTCAAATATAATTATTAAATTGTGCCATGTTTAGAGCTTTAATTCTCATTTGACAATGACTCTCTTTGATTAAATTTTGCAAGATAAAAATTGCACACTCACAAAATTTTATGTTGCATGAAAAATTGGCTTAACCATTCACTTAAATAGTACATTTAAATTCATCTATTTGAACTAAAGGACTTACCCACATTTGAAAAGCACAATACCCTTCCAACCTTGTTGTGAAAATACATGTAAGATTTCAAAAGAATTCCTTTGGAAAGTACAACAACACACTCGAATCCCAAAGATTCTCAAAATTTAAAAATGTTTTTTTCACATGATTTATCTATGACAACTTTTGTAACATCCAGCTACAAAAATAACACTCAGTTCTACCCCATCCAAACGAACCAACCCATCTTCTTCCCATTTTGAAAATAGTTTTGATTTTCTACAACTCTACTTTTCTCTGTCATGGTTGCTTGGGGAAAAATCTATCAAAATTTCTCTTGAAGTTAAGATTCTTAGCATTCTCTTGCTCTTATCAACCATTTGAAGCTCCCAAAA
The DNA here is from genome assembly GCA_007258455.2 of Sequoia sempervirens. Classification (NCBI taxonomy): domain Eukaryota; kingdom Viridiplantae; phylum Streptophyta; class Pinopsida; order Cupressales; family Cupressaceae; genus Sequoia; species Sequoia sempervirens. Next base: position 207,278,105 of record VDFB02000008.1, on the reverse strand, counting down.
AGAAAAACACAGCCTTCACATCTTTCAAAATTTATTGAGGAACTTCTTTTTGCTAGTAATATTATTTCATTAAGTTATTAATGCTTGTTATTTAATATTGCTTCATCTTCACTTGTTGGACAAGCTCTTTGGTGTAAATATCAAATTTGTATCATACTCATTATATTATTCACAATGGTGGTTTTCCCTGTAGATGATCCAGGGGGATACTCGACGTAAAAAATTGAAGTGTCCCATATGCTCCAGTAATCATCGCCAGATCAAAGTGCCCGAAATTCTGTGTCCAATGCAACTTGAACAAGCTCAAAACGAGTCTGTACGCCCAAGTTATGGCCGGTCAAACTAGTACCTGAGGCTATCAGAAAAGTGAAAAAATGGATCATCTCAGAAATTGAAAAAAATGGTGTCAAATTGAAGAGCTTGATGACACGAACCCAACAACGTTTGTTTTGTCAAAATTTGAGATCGTACACCTGAGTTACACCAAGTCAAACTTCACAGGCACAAGGTTGACTAGGGCGTACCACTGATGACGTCAACACGATAACTCAGTAGTTTGTATGTCGAGGTGGACCAACCCGAGCATGACACGTGACATTCGTACGATTGTATAGCTGAGGTGGTAGGCGCAGGTGGCAGATGATGTGGCAATCTAGTCAATGCATTGTACGGTGGTGTGGTCCAATGGAAAGTTGACACGTGGCATCGGTGTCTAGTCAGCATGAACGATGGTCAGCATTGCGTGGCAGATGATGTGTCTCGGTCAGCGAATAATCTTGTGCCACATGACTGCTCCTACGAGCGCCACATGGCATCCTCGGTCAATTATCGCCCAATCTGTTACACTATTCAACAAAAGTTGATTGAGGGGGTTCAACCCCCTAACCTCTCCCATAATAGTCGCGTGCTTGGTCGTTGCACCCACAATGTTTTGTTTACCATTTATGGGCAGCAGTTTCTTTTGATGTTTAAATGGTTGGAGTTCAGTTTAAAAATGAACAGTGGCAGGGGTCGACCTCCTGACCACCCGGCCACCAAAAGGACTAACCACCGTTGAGCCATCGTATACCTCTGAGAATATACAGGAGCTCGGTTAGTTTTGACTATTTATCAAACTCGTAAACCCTTTATTTTTAAACTTCCACCCTATATTTAAAAATTCAAAAACCTCTAATATGTTAACGAGGTTTAATTAAACCTCCTAAAGCCCAAAAAACAAAACATTAAGGGGCTATAAAATATAATAAAGATTATAAGGATTTTTAAAGAGGATTATATGAGGGAATAAGGGATTTTTATATGTAAATAGGGGAGATTTCCAAATATTTTTGCTTTGTAAAGGGGATAGGCAATATTTTATAAATTATTTGGTTATCAACCAAATTGGGCCATTTTTTTGTATAAAAGGGGGTGAAGTTGGGAGAGTGATTCATTCAGAAATCAAGCAGGTGATGACACTGGGAGAACTACTTGGAAGACATGAAACCATTCTTGTATGTCAGAGGAGTGTTATGTCGCCGAAGTGCTAGAAGGGAATGGTTCTATTTTGCAATTGTAATATTGTTCTTGGAGCATAATAGGATTGATCAGTCTGTTGGAGAGGGACCCAGAGATGTAGTCCACTTGGAAAAACTCTGTTATCAATTATGTTTTGTCTTCTATCTCTTTCTCTCTTTCATTCTACTATCACCAAGTTTTATGCCATATTGTTTAAGTATTTCTGTTATGTTAAATTTGTTTGTAAAAATTGAATCAATCATTGTGATAGTTAAGCATTCATTAGAAATTTTCATAGATCCTAATACAGATCAGTAGACTAGGGTTGACATCATTATCATTATCATTTACAAGTGTCCTAACCTTCCTACCCCACCCCTTGTTCACACAAGTGTGAGAATATCTCTCATACATGTAAAGCCATTGTACCTCTCACACATGTCATTATGTAGCCATCCTACCTCTTACACATGTCATAAGATAGTCACCCAACCTCTCTCACTTATCATATTCATGAGCCTCCCTATGTGTGTGTTAGAGCCTCTAAGTGATTGTTTGATCTTTGCTAAAGGTTAGCTACTTCTTATAATCAAGAACATAAGGCCAGTGACCAATTAACAAATAATTTATTGTTCATTTCTGAGATGGCATTCATTTTTGAAAATAAATCATCTCTACACTTTAGTCTTTTTGCAAAACCAACATGGGTTCCCCTTGACACAACACCAATTAGAGATGTACAAATTAAGCAAATGGAGTTTCAAAAAATAAAATTCTTACACATAATAGTGGGGATTCAACACATTTAGACTTCACTCTGAAATTCCCACAATCAAATTTTGGTGTAAGAAAGAAGATCAACAAATAATAAAAGTAGCTTAAGATTTTATGATTTCATTTCTTCTTAGGCCTTGAACAAACTATTTTTCTTGACTGGTGTCTCATCCATTACAAAGTCTAAAATTATACAATCTCCTCTTAGAAATAGCCTAAACACAAATCCAAGGGTTTTTCAAACACTATTATTTTAATTGCAGAGCCAAATAATTGCAATGAATTTCACAAGGATCCGATGGTCTGGCACATTTGTGTCGAAGGTGGCATTGCTCCTCTGATGGAGAGACTTGTGGGCCATGACCCTAATCTGTCGACCCAGTTCATCAACTCTTGGAAGAATCGACATGTGTCTTTGGGTGGCATTTCATTTACGGTGGATGAGGAAGTGATTGTGCAGGCGATGGGTCTCCAGTGCTCTAGCATGAAGCATCCAAAACATTCTAAGACCTAGGATAATGATAGTATGAACAATTTTTTTGTGGGGGATAAAACGCCAGTGCGCAACTAGTTTGGGTTTGAACGGGAGGCTCTTCCTCAGCAGTGGAACTAGGTGTGTCTTGCATTGATGAAATATGTCACTCTGGAAGGTAGGTACAAGACCTATTAATTCTACCATTTTCCCTTGTTAAATTACCTTAGGCATAAAGTTTTACTAAACTTTCCCTCTTTCCTACTTATGGACCTTGAAAACTCGGTCAAAAAATGTGTTGAGTCTGCCGCTTTAAATCCCAATGAACCTACTCCCTTGCCGCTCCACCAGGGTCTTATCCTAAGACTCTACCACTTTCATCTAGCTTTATGCCCTCCGAAACCCATTTCGGCTATCTGAATTGAGGAAATTGAGCCCCCCACTATGACCAACCTATCTCCGGCTGAATCTAAAGTCCCTATCAAGAAGATTCACCGGTCCCTGCTGATTCTCAGAAACCCAAACCTGCTACTAAAAAACTTAAGGGTATCAAGGGAGCTACCCAAACCAGTGTGGCGGCTAGCCTGTGTGACCTCAAGTCTACCCCTGCTAAGACTTCCAGTAAGCCTGCCCTGAAAAAGAAAGGTTAGGAGGAGAAGGAGCCTCTAAATAAAGGGAAAAATGTTGTGAGCAAGGACTTGTTGGGTGATATGGTGGTTGTGGAGACTGTGGTTATTGGTTGTGATGCCATCATTCGACACTCTGGTAGGTTGGCAAAGAATAAGAAAAAAGTGCATGTTAGAGATTTGGACACTGAAGAAGAGTTGTTGGACAACAAAGATAGCAAACTTGAAGAGGTGTCGAAGGGCGAGGAAGGTGAGAAATCCATAGGTCCCTCCTCCATTCTTGACAAGGGTAAAGCTCAGAAGGAGGTTTTGGCCTCTCACTCGTCGGAACTATTGGATATTGAGTGGAATGATCTCGACTACACTACAAGTGGCAGGGAGGAGCTCTATGTGTTGAAAGAAAGAATGGACAAAAATGGACAAAAATTTCTATGGTTTGACCCGCTTCATGGTCAAGTTGATTCACTATGTCACTAGTACCCTATCGGCTGCCATGAAGGACGAGATGGAGATGAAGAAAACTGAAGACTGCCAGGAGTGGATCAGTGATGATATGGTTAAGCTTCTGTCTAAGAACTAGGAGAATGCCAGCTAGTCTGATGTTGGTCTACTGTTGTTCTGTGTTGTTAGCCCGCGTCTATTTTTTGGTTAGGTGTTTTGTTTTAATGCTTTTTTTTATCTTGGACTCTATTGGCACTTGTGGCTCTTTGTGAAGGGTACAACACCCTGAAAATGTTGCTTTATAAAAAACAATGTAACCCACTAATGCTCAACAAGACAATTCTACTTAGAAATCATTGATGCATCACGATATCTTTAGCATCTAATTGAAAGCAATTAATCTATTCCTTGAATAGAAGTAATCAACAAGACATTCATCACATAAAATGTGTAATGAAGAATAGCATAACCTTTGATTATATTGATTCAAAAAAATATGGTATATAATGGAAACAAGAGGATTGAAACATGTTATTCACATATGCCTCCATTGGATTGTATGTTGTTATTATAGACAAAAAATTACAATTCTCCTCTCTAAAACTCTAAGAATCACTAAAAATTGACTAACCCGTCAAAACTATAATTTTCATGATCCCAAAATAAGGCTCAAAATTCCTTTTTATAGAATAAGGAAGAAAACAATCTTACTACATTGGGACAAGTGTCACTTTTTCATTTGAAATTCCCTTCACATGAAAATACAAAGTAGGTATAATTGCCTCATAAAAGACAAAATACTTTCAACTCGAAGGCAAAACCATTGTTGAAGCCATTATAGGAGATACATCTAAATATGAAAATGGAGAAAAAAATGAATTAACTAGATGCAGTTTTACTTGTACTATTCACCCATACAACAAAAATTTCATTTGAAATCCATGGATAAACAAGAATATGATTTACACTACTCAAATGAGCTGCATATTCATCATTTAACCAATTCTTGGCCTTTTTGGAAAATCTAACTAATTTTATATTTCCAACTTAATACACTTATCCATGGTAGCATTGCATAAATCCATATCAACTTTATTTTTAGCACAAATGGAATTAAGGAGGGGAGGTGGAATATTGTTGAAATCAAATCTCCAAGATTTGTATACCTTCACTTCACCCTCATCTGTTAAGATCTTCAAAATCAAATCTTCCTCCATTTCCTCAAAAGAATTCAAAATTCTCTCCAAAATTTCTTGAGACTTCTCATGAGCTGATAAAACATTTTCCAATGAATTGAACCTTTCTAGAATAATGAACAAATCACTAATTGGCATGATTATTAGCATGGTACCTAGTACTTGCATTCTTGGATTCCAAACATCTAAATGTCTTTCAAATTATTTATTGCTTGAACATTGCTGGCATAAGTATGCATCAAGGTGTTATAGCCATTCCAAGTTTCCTCTAGGTGATGCAAAATGTAATATAATCTATGCCCCAACAAATTATCAACCATGTCATTCATTTTCTTGTTAGCTTCCTCCCTAGCAATTTCTTCTACTTCTTTACTTTGTTTTAACTCTTCCTTGAAATTGTTGATCCTCAGAATGAAGGTTTCTCTATCTTGAAATGATATATCGATGGAGGATGGTTGAGGAGTAGTTGGCATAAAATTAATACTCTAAGGTGGAGGAAATAAGGCCAAAACCTTTTTGTAATCCTATAACAACTTTAGATTTTATTGTTGAGCCTTATCAAAATCCTCTTGTAATTTCTTCATTGTAGCTTTACTAAAGAATGCAGTGTTAACAACTAAAATTGTTTCCTTTGGAGCACTTGTAATTGAATTCCTTCTAACAATAATGTCACTTGTAAGCTCATTTATATATTTGATTAATTTTGGCTTCTTAGTTTCAAGACAAGACAAGGTCCATATTGCTTGAGCTGCATATTTTGCATTCAATCCTAAGACAAAGTAAAGATCATGAGCTTGCTCTTCTTATTCTAGTATTGGTTCATATGTATCCTACTTCCTAATTGTATCTAGGGCAACAAAGACAATATCCCATCCTTCCAATAAGAGGCAAACATTTTTTTGCATAATCTCTCTTCCCTCTTCAAGAATAATATGACTAAAATCAAAATCCATCTCCTCCAAAACCTTCCTACCTATCTCATCCCATTTCACTTTGGAAACCTTTTTCTTCCTCTCTTTCATGATTAAGGCATACTACTCAGCTTTATTCTTAATTGAAAAATCCTTCAATTCTTTAGATTTAACAAAATTATCAGTTGACATGAAAGAAGAACATGTCAATGCCCTAACATCATTTACTACATATCCCCCACTCTCAAAGTTAATCTAACATTATTTTTTAGGGGAAGCCTCAATCATGCCCCTTGAGGGTGAATTGAATACTTGCCTTATTTATGCAATGTTAGGCACATCATCATCATTATCAGGGTACCTAATCAACCAAAGGTTGAGGACATATTCATTGTAAAGGTTGAACATGTTAAATGGAGATTGTTGCATAATTACCTAAGTTACAATCTTAGGCCTTTTCATTGATAATTTTGGGGCTTCAACCATGATTTTAGTAGCATTTTCAATCATTACTAAAATTTTGAGGACAAGTTCCTCAATTTTTGAATAAGCTCCCTTATAAGAAGGGTATGTGACAGGCTGTCGTAAGGTCCTAACACTTTAGTTTTTAAAATATATCAATTATGTCAACCAAGTAGTGCTCAAAGGTTGTATGCAATAGGGGATTTGTTAGCCATCTCTCTTAGATTTTTTGAATGTTTAAAATGGATGTAAACAAAAATTATACTAGAAAGCCACTAAACTAAAAAGCATGAAGTTGTTTAAGCTAAAAAGCATGAAATTGTTAAAATAGAAAGTATTCAAATTCCTATTCTAGAAAGCCTGTAAATTACCTAGAAATTAATGCTTGTAGTTAAACTATGGAATTTAAATGAAGGCAACTAACAGCTAATAGAAAGTACACTTAATGACTTGTAACTAACAACAAGAGTGGGTGCTCTAGAATTTCAAAGTAAATAGAACTTAAAGATTGCAAACTTAAAACTACGACTTGCAAGACTACATAACAGAGCTTGACACAAAATAACATTCATCCAAATTCATCATGTACAAAATGAAAGTAACAATTGTAACAAGAGAAATACTTATCTACTCTATGAGATCCCTCGAGTGGCCAACTCTCAAGCATTCCAACAATTAACTGAAATCACACATACTTCTGCATCTTCAAAATAAATCTATTCATGGTACTTCCATTACATAGAACTATTGACTCAGAATAAGACTGGTAATATTTATTTTATTCATATCATAAAAAGTGTAACACAGGGACATAACTGAATGGTATTCAAAGCATATCATAACAACATCACATTGCTTTTGGTGGTTACCCATATATACTACTTACAAAATCCTATATTTCAGATGGCGGTAGATCACCATTGAAAAATTCTTTAACAAAATTACAACTGACTAACTTAATAGATGTTCATGACATAAAAACATAATAAATGCTTGAAGTGGAGCCATAAAGTCTTAAACAAAAATTTTAATAGAAAGCTTTAAAGGAAATTGTTACCCTATGCACGCCTAAATTTTTGGCGCCCAAACTTTCGATGCCTAAACTTCATCTACTTGAAGTTTTCTTAAAGTCCACTTCATTCTTTGGTCGTGCATAAGTCTTGTACATGTTATCCTTGAATCCAATGTGCTTGATTTGTGGGATAACCCCTACAAAACTTGTATGTTTCATAGCTCACGTACTCTAGGCACATAAAACAAGGTGAATTGCATTGGTCCTCATGCATGATCCTTGATCCTCAAAAAGTCATTATGAGCATTAACCTTTGTTAGTTCATCAAAATTCGCATTTTAAACCAAGTTGTTAAAATTCAGTTTTGGGAGTTAGAAATTTTTTTACACATGTAAAAGCATTGTTTTTTAGTCCTTTTACACAAAATGCAGTTTCTTCCAAGTGTAAGGGCACTGATTTTTAGCACCCTTGCATAAATTTCTAACAATTTTTACCAACACCCAGAAACTTCCAAAAATGCATTCCAAGCTTTGTTTTGCCTATTTTCCTCAATTTTTCTCACTCCATTGCTCACATCCACTTGCTATTTTGCTCATTTCCACTATGTTCTCCATCATCGTCACATCCAAGTTTCCCAAACCTATGAATTGCTTAGATTTGCACCTCATTTTTTCCTACCTTTGCATCAAAATTATTAGAGCCTACTCTTAAATACATTTTAATCTCTTGTGCCCAGATTTTGGAGTAGTTTTGATCAAGTTCTTGCTTATCACCAAGCAAGAAGGCTTTAAAGTACAACTAGAAAGTTCCTATGTTTCAATTTTTCAAGGAAGTGTTCATCAATGGTTTAAGAAGAATTTGAAGACAAAGTTTTCTCGATAGCTTCAATGAACAAAATGATGGATTTCCAGCTTGCTCTAGATTTAAGAATTGTTCCTAAAAGACATCAGAAAACATTCAAATCTTATCGAAGGAGTCAATCTCAAGAATCCTCGTCATCTCCAAAGTACACTCCAATGCCAGACAGTGATGAAGTGCACATGATCATGAAGTTTTCATGAAGAAAGATGTTGAAGAAGGCTAATTTTTTCCTTAGATTAGATTTCCTAGTTTTAGCATTTTCATGCTTTATGTAGATAGGTTTTGACATTTTATATGTCATTTTGAAAAATGTAATTACATGTAAAACAAATATGTTCTCCTACATTTATGGACAACATTTTTGAATAATTCATCTATTTGGTTAGGGTTTTTCCTAGATTATCTCTCCTCTCCCATCTATAAATAAGAGAGAATTCTATTGTATTATTTACCTTTTATCTTTTGCAACAAAGTGCTTCCCAATTGTAAAGCGAATATTGAAACTTTGAGTTCAATTTTGTGAATCTAATTTTGATCAATAAAGAAGTGAAGTTGCATACCAAAATTTGTGCTAGGAACAATTATCTTATAGTTTGATTGAATTGACAGTATTAAGTAATTGAGATTGAAAGGGATTTTGAGTAAATCTGTGTAAACTTTGACTTACACTCATTGCTTGGAATTGTGATATTGTTGATATGATTGGTGAATTCTCTATAAGACTTTGTGCTTATATTTATTCATGTTGTTCATGAACTCTATTGTGGAGTATATAGAAGATTGTGTGCTTTTTTTTACAATGCTAGTTATTATCTTGAAGGATTCTTTATCAAAAACTATGGAACGACTTTGTGCCTTTGTCAGCTTCTCTTATTTGCTACTAATTATCATGCTGGTATTCCTAGGATTTTCTTTGAAAAGATAGGAATATTGGAATTATTGCTTAATTTTAGTTTGAAATTGTATTGCATCAAGAAGTTAAAATTGTGAAACATTGTAAACACATTCTCTAAAAAAAAGAGAATCATGAATGTAACACACCCCCATATCATTATTGTAGTGTACATTATTGTGAACATTTAATTAGTTTTCCTTATTTTCAATAAACAATAAGAAGGGTGCCTCCCCTTTTTGAGAGGAGATATTTTATCTCACACAACTGTGGTTGAAATCAAGGTTTTGTAATCTATTAAAAGGGATTATAGAATTTTCACCCAACAGTACAATGACTTGAAATCTATACCATTAAATCAACATTAGTAAGCTAATTTCAATCAATTTGAGAAATAAAGATTTATACATCATTTTATAAAAAGAAAACAATTATTGCGCCTAAAAATAAACAATTGGTAGGGCTAAAGTGGTTGGTAAGAACAAAGAAGGGTATTTTAGCTTATTATAATCATGAGGTTATTTATACCTCATCATTATGCTCATTTATTTCTCTCCTCTGCTATATGAATCCTAACCCAGGTTCTTATCCTCTTTTGGATCTCAACTTTAAAAGAGTAATTTCTAATTAGGTCTTCAATTTTGTCAAATTGATGCATATATCCTACCAATTTGACCCCAATTCTAACTTGATGAATATAGTGCTCTGGGTCACAATTCCTATGTTCATCTAGACTCTCATTTTATATGGCTGCAACTTGGAGTATAAAAACTCCAAGCCTTTTTATATGTAAACATAAAATAAAAATAAAAATGATGCTCAATGGTATAAATGATCCCTTTTTTACATTCCTCAAATGAGTTTTTCCAGCTTCATTTAGTTGCCACATGATCTCCAAAAATATAGTTCTATCTAGCACTGATCTTGGCAGTATGTGAGTTGTATTTGATGCACTATAAAGCATTATTATAATAGAATTTATTTGAAAAAAACAATCACCCTAATTGTGGTCAATTCCTAGCTCAAGAGCCTGATCCAATGATCTCATTTTTTTTCTAATTTTCTCTAAAAATCTCCAATAAATTATTAATATCCTAAACTCCTTAGCACCTCTCTAACAAATAACTCTTCAAATATTGCATAATTTGACTTATCACAATGCATATCCCATATATAAGTCCATTCTTGGACTAGAAAAATGCATCCATTCTCATCTTTAGACATTATATGCAATCAAGGAGCCCAAATCCATTTGCCATTGTACAATATGATGTGACAAAGAAGATAATACCATTTAAAATGTACAATACTCTCATCACATTTGGTTGTCATTAATGCTTTATGTAGTCCATCTGAAACAAAAGTGGCATAGTCAAAATTTATGTTCAAGTCTATGTGTTGCACATCTGTAGCCATCACCAACAAGGTTGTTGATATTTGCATTTTTTTCATTCATAGCCAAAACTTGACATAATGCAAAGTAGATATTGATGAAATAATGTTAAAAAATTTCATAGTTGAAAGGTTTTATTTCATCATGAGTGAACCTTACAAGTTGCCTATTTGGATCTCTTTGTTGTGATGAGGCAATCATTTGACTATGAAACTTTCTCTATCCCTTGAATATTCTCTTGTGAGTGGGCCAAGTTAAATTGGGATGTGTGCATCCTTTATCAGGTGAAAGACTTCACAAATATAGTTTATGTCCAAACTCACCAATTTCACACCCTTGTCATTAGATACAATCCTAACATTAGGGTCATATCACCTTACAATTTCCCTGAATAAATCCACATTTATGAATACATTAGGGACTATCAATCATCCCAAATCTAGACTCCATATATTTGACAAAGGTCTAAGTCATTGACACTTCTTGAATCTGTATCTTAATAAATTCCAACCCTATATTGAAATGGTGGCATCCCTAATAACATCTACCCTATCAACCAGCCTATCAAAATGTATCCCAACTCCTTGAGCACACTTATCTCTTTTTGATGAACTAGGTAATTGATGCAGTATGTCTTTATCTAACCCTCTTTTCAATTTCTTCGATGGTCCAACCATTTTTAGAACTAGGGTTTCTTTTACAAAACAAGGGTTTTAGGAGTAACTAGGGTTCTTTGCTTCTTTTTAAAAATTTATGAAATCTAGGACCTCTCAATTTCTACTTGAAAACATGACCTAACTAGACTAGAGAAAAAATTCAAACACAAAATTTGCACAATTTAAGTAAAAAAATTGAACATACTCATCTACCACTTTGAGAAACCCTAATTTGATTCTATTAACACTCAAACAACTTGAATTCCATAGCTTTTTCACACATGACACTTTACAAGGATTGTAAGAACTTGAAGAAATGCAATTTCCTTTAAAATTTGGGAGAAATTGGAAGATATTGGAAAAAATGCCATTAAAGCTCATACATGCGAACGGGGTGTTTTCTAGAGGGCATAACTTTTGATCTAGGGCTCTAATTCCAATGTTTTCCTAAATTCAAGATCTTGACAAGCTACATGTACTAAACTATCAAATATAAGTTTGAAGATCATTAAAACCCTCAAAAAGAGAAAAATAAGTTCCAAATTTTTACAAAGCAATACCTAAGAAAATCAAAACATAGTAAGAGATGGACTTGGGATATTATTTTAATGGCATTGAATAAGGAAATAATGGTAAAAATTCAACAGTTGGAGTTACATTAAAAATAATAGAGCATCTTATCATTAATTGGTTTCTATCTTGAGTATATGTTTCAATGAATAGTAGGGTGTGGGTTTTTGCTTATGGACCATGGTTTTAGTGACCACTAGTTTACAAAAAACTATTTGGTTATTTCTTATTTCCTTTGTTGTATGTATGAAGTGTATTAGATAAGGGTTTAATAATGTTATGTAGGTAAAGTATTTTTAAGTAGCCAAATATTTTGTTAGACTGAAGAAGATTGAGTGGACTTTATTGGTGTAATAATTTTATTAATATTAATACAAGTTTGGTATCTCTTTGGTGGTGAAGTTTTTTCTCAAAAAAAAATCTCCAAGTAAATTTAGTGTTGTTTAATTATTATTTTTATTATGTTTCTCCAAGTTTTATTTTAGGGTTTGATCACATGTACTAATCAAATTTGAACACTATTTTTTTATACTTTCATTGTAATGTTTACAATGTTTTCAACAAAGCAATCTTCACATATGTGGTATCAAAGAAATTATGCATTTATATTAGAGCTTAGTTATGTTAGAAAATAAAATTACTATAATTATTTTGAATAATTGGTGATTAGGTACTAATCATTGTCTTGTATGTAGATGATTTTTTTATTGGGAACAATAAGGAGATGATTAGGGAGCTTAAAAGTGGTGCAAGAGCATCTCTGGTTGTAAAGCAATCCTATATCAACCAAAAATAGTTAGGTTTGCAAAAACAAAGTTGAAGGGTCACACTGTATTGTGGTGGAAAGAAATCCAATTAGATAGGAATATAAGAGGTAAGGAAATGATCATCAAATGGGATCAAATGGTAACCAAATTGAATAAAAAGGCTGCAAAATTTGAGGCAAAGGAAGTTGATGGTGAAGGAATACACTGAAGAATTCTACAAGATAATAATTAGGACCCGTCATAGTGAAGCAAGCAAGGAAAAAAAAGTGAGTTATATCAATGGACTAAGAATAAGCATTGAGGAAGAAATGAGCCTAGTGAAAATAACATTAGTGGAAGAAGCATACCAAATGACATTCAAGGTGGAGGGAAAGCTGACCAAGAAATTTTAGCAACAAAGAAGTGCAAAAGGAAGATCTTTGAATAATGGATCCCAAACCAAAGAAAGAAGACCCCATGTGGAGCAGAATAAAGATTCAAAACCATACCAGAGTGAAGAAAAGGAGGCTAAACCACACCACAGAAGTAGAGAAGATTGAATTTTCTACCCCAGTAACAGAAGAAGTCACAATTCATATCAAAACGAAGGAAGATCTAAGAGAAGACCATTCAAAGGAACCCATTTCAAGTGTGGAGGGGAAGGACATAAAGCATTTGAGTGTCATCAAGGAAGTATTAGAAAGAAACCTGAGCACACCAGAAGGACAACATATGTAGAGGAAGAATAAATTGGATCCCCTAATTTGTGTGGAAAATCTGAGAAAAGCGAGTCATTGGTGATGACAAGAGCTTTGATGCACAAAGAAGTGACTGAAGAACCATTGCAGAGGAAAAGTCTATTTAGAACTAGATGTAAGTCCAAAGGAAAGGTATGTAAAATTATCATTGATAGTGGTAGTACTGATAATCTAGTTTCAGAAGAGATGGTAACAAAGTTGAATTTGAAGGGGTTGAAACATCCAAACCCTTATAGAATAGCATGGATTCAAGATGAACATAAGGTATTGGTAAATGAACAATGTTTGGTGAAATTTCATAGGGAGACCATGGCAGTATGATAAGCAAGCTATTCATGATGGAAGAAGGAACACTTATATGGTGACATCAAATGGAAGAAGAATCAAGTTGATACCTTTGGAAGAAGAGGAGAAGACTAAATTTTGTGGCACTTCCAGACTATGTTTGGTAAATGGAAGGAAATTTCTTGATGGGTTGAGGCATGAGAACATGTGTTTTGCATTGACTCCAAAGAAAACCAATGGTCTGGAGATAAAGAACCCCATCAAAGAGAGTGAAGAGGTTGTAGAGTTGCTGACAGAGTACAAGGACATCATCTCAAACAATCTGCAGACGGTTTACCAGAGGTCCAAAGTATCATTCATCATATACATCTATTGTTGGGATCCAATTTTCCAAACAAAGTAGTACATAGGATGACATCAATAGAGAATACAGAGTTGAACCAAAAAATAGAGGAGTTGTTGAAGAAAGGACTGATTAGAGAAAGTTTGAGCCCATGTGCGATACTTGTTGTGCTTGCAACAAAGAAGGATGGAGAATGGAGGATGTGTATAGATTCAAGATCAATTAATAGGATCACTTCCAAGTACCAATTCCTATTGCCAAGGATGGATGACATTATAGATTGTTTGAGTGGAGCAAGATATTTCACAAAAATTGATCTCAAAAGTGGATACCATCAAATCAAGATCAGAGAAGGAGACGAATGGAAGATCGCATTCAAGACAAATGAAGGATTATATGAGTGGTTAGTGATGCCTTTTGGATTGACCAATGCATCGAGCACTTTCATGAGATTGATGAATGAGGTATTGAAAAAGTTCTGGGGTAGGTTTGTCATTGTTTACTTGGATGATATTTTGATTTTTAGTAAAACCAAAGAGGAACACTTGTTGCACATTAAGTAAGTATTGCAGAGGTTAAGAGAAGAGAAGTTGCTGATAAATATCAAGAAATGTAGTTTCATGAAAAAAGAGTTGGTATATTTGGGATTTTTCATTTTTGTTGAAGGATTGAAAATGGATCCAAAGAAAGTGAAATCAATTTTGGATTGGCCTACATTGGTAAATATTGGAGAAGTAAGATTGTTTCATGGACTAACTAGCTTCTACTGGATGTTTATGAGAAGTTCCAATAGCATTTGTAACCCCATGATAGAGACAATGAGAGGGGAAAAGAAGGATTTCAAGTGGATGACCAAAGCACAAAAGAGTTTTGAACTGTTAAAGAAAAAGGTGACAAAGCAACCAGGTTGAGTACTACCTGATTTTGATAAAGTCTTACAAGTTGATTGTGATGCAAGTGGGAACACAATAGGAGTAGTATTGAGCCAAGAAGAAAGACCTATAGTATATTTCAACGAGAAATTGAATGATTCCAAAAGAAGATACTCAGTCTATGATCAAGAATTTTATGCCATAATTCAAGCTTTGAAGAAGTGGAGACATTACCTACTACCTAAGGAGTTTGTTATATATATAGATCATCAAGCTTTGTAGTATTTGAATAGTCAAAGGAAGTTGAATCAGAGACATATGAGATGGGTTGAGTTCTTGTAGAGTTACACATTCATGTTGAATCATAGGAGTGGAAAGTCAAATAAGGTTGCAAATGTATTGAGTAGGAGAAGGAACTTGTTGACAGAAATGAGAGTAAAAGTACTAGGATTTGAAGAACTGAAGCATATGTATGAGGATGATGTAGATTTTGGTGAAGCATGGAGAGCATGTAAAGAACCAGTAGTGATGGAATAGAGCCAATGGTTGGATTATTTCATTCAAGAAGGTATGTTATTAAGAGGAATTCAATTATATATATTGAGGAGTTCAATGAGAGAAAAATTGATCAAGGAGAAGCATAGTGGAGGTTTGGTAGGACATTTTGGAGTAGAAAAGATAATTGCCTTAGTGAGTGAACATTATTTTTTGCCACAAATCTATAAGGATGTCAAGAAGTATGTTCAGAATTGCAGAATTTATCAAATTACAAAAGGGAGAAGCCAAAATACCGGATTGTATAAACCTTTGATAGTACCAGAGAGACCTTGGGAAGATTTGAGCATGGATTTCATTTTGGGATTACCTAGAACACAAAGAGGACATGATTCAATAATGGGAATTGTGGAAAAATTTCCAAAATAACACATTTTATTCCATGTAAGAAAACCAATGATGTTATGCATGTAGTTGATCTATTTTTCAAGGAGATTGCGAGCTTGCATGGATTACCTAAGAGTATAGTTTCAAACAGAGACACCAAATTCATTGGATACTTATGGAGGACATTGTGGAAGAAGATGAAAATAGATTTAAAGTTTAGTTCAGCATATCACTCACAGACATAAGGACAAGCAGAGGTAGTGAACTGAAGTTTGGGTAACCTGTTGAGATGTTTAGTCGAAGACAAGGCAGGAAGTTGCAATATAGTTTTACCATAGGAAGAGTTTGCATACATTAATTTAGTAAATTGGAGTATAGGAAAGACACCATTTCAAATTGTTACCAAAGTAAGTCCTAGAGGATTTGCAGAGTTAAGAGACATCAATAGGGAGAATAAAAGGAGCACAAAAGCAGAAGAGTTTGTAGATTTCATGGACACATTGCATAAATAGATCCAAAATCATTTGGAGGACATTAA
The DNA here is from genome assembly GCA_007258455.2 of Sequoia sempervirens. Classification (NCBI taxonomy): domain Eukaryota; kingdom Viridiplantae; phylum Streptophyta; class Pinopsida; order Cupressales; family Cupressaceae; genus Sequoia; species Sequoia sempervirens. The sequence goes on along the minus strand of VDFB02000008.1, from coordinate 207,261,918 downwards.
TGACAAGTATAAGGAGAAGGCAGATGAACACCAAAGAGAAAGAGTTTGTTGTTGAAGATGAAGTGATGGTATATTTGAGGAAGGGGAGATTTCCAGTTGGCACATACAATAAGCTAAAGATGAGGAATTTTGGACCATGCAAGAATCTAGGGAAGTTTGATTCTAGAAATGCATATGAAGTGGAGTTACCAGAGACATTGGGTATATCACCTATCTTCAATGTTGCAGACATACATGAGTTTCACAAAGGAGAATCAAGTGGTAGTGGCATTGAAGTAGATTTGAAGGAGTAAATACCACATCAAGAACTAGAGGAGATTGAACAAGTTTTGGATGCCAGAACCGGGAGAAGCACTAGGAACAAGTACATAGAATATCTGGTGAAATGGAGAGGTAGACCAGTGGAGGATTCATCATGGATTTCTTAGGCTAAGGTGGACTGTCTTGGTTCTCCTCTTAGCCCTGGAAAGTGAGGGACTCACTTTTCTCCCAACTCTGGGTGTCTAATGCAGGATCATCTCTTGTTGTAAAGCAATCTTGTATCAACCAAAAATAGTTCTTCCTTGCATTGCATTTAGTAGCAGTTGCAGTAGATTCATTCTAGATTATTTGCATTTGCCTAACGAAAGTTTTCACTCCCACAATTTCACTACATTTCCAGTCTGAGCATTTTGAGGCCGGCCTGGTCTGAGTTTCTTAATATGGATAGGTATTCGAAGATTCTCAAATTAAATCATATCTTGGGGACGACATCCACATTTTAGCATTCTTTGAGTTATTAACCCTTATAGCCGACACAAACCTATATTGGAGCTAGAGAAGCATATTTATAAGCATTATAATCATTTGTAGATCATAAGTTAGTAGTTTATCATCAATTAGATTCAATACTTTCCGCATAAACCCTTTGGGGGCATGTAAGAAGGCCATTTGGCCAATAGTTTGTGTAAGCCTCTAAGGAAAGGCCTACGAGTATAGATACTCACCTTAGTGGTCAATTTGTATGTCAACATTCGATAATAATAAAGATTCTTGATTTTACATTAGTTTTGTGTTGATTCTGTTGTGTTGATTCACTGTTGCATGGTTTGGACTGTTCCTTCTGGAACCCTCCTTTCATGACTGCACCAAAAAATTAGTTGCCTAGTACTTTTGATAAATATTTACAGGCTTCTAAGAATATTTTAAATATTAAAATTTACAAGGATTGAGTTAATAGAAATATTTAGTTGAATTAGAGGAAGTATTTTGACACTATTTTGTAGCATTTTACAATGCAAAATTGTAAACCTTGATATAGTATTTTATTGCTTGTATGCACTAGGCTTTCTTTATAACAATGTCTTGAATTGGATAATGGTCTTAAAATTATGTATAATGTCCCTTTCTCTAATGTTATTGGAAGTCTAATATATGCAATGGTATGTACAAGGCCAAATATTATCCAAGTAGCAACAAGTTTATGTAGAACCCTAGGAAGGAATATTGGACCTATATTAAGCAATTGTTTAGATACTTGTGAGAATCTTCAGAATACTACATTTATTATCATGGGACTAATGATGTGGAAAAATTACTTGATTTGTAGGGTTTTTTAAATTCTAATTAGGCTAGAATATGGATATCAAGAGGTCTACAAGTGGTTGTGTTAACTCTATTTGATAGATGAGTTAGTTAGATGAGTAAGAAACATCCTACAATTTCTCTTTCAACTACAAAAGAAAAATATATGGTTGTGATGCATGCTTGTAAAGAGGTTATGTGGCTATGATATTATGCTCATGTATTTTATTTGTAAAAAAATTAATTTGGATGTGAAAATCAAAGTGCAATTTGTTTGACTAAAAACCTAATGCATTAAATGCTTGTAGTAGTCACATTGATGTGCACTATCATTTTCTTCACAAGAATAGAGGGTGAAAAGGTCATAGTTTAAATTATTGACACTACAACAATATTATGGATTCACTCACTAGGTATAGATAAATTATTTTAGTGCAAGGAGACTATGGGTCTTGCCTCTCCTAGCACTTAATCTATTGTCTTGTGTTCCCTATTATGCCATTGCAATGTAAATATCAAGGGGGGAGTTTTAGGTCTATGAGTGACATTCGTCTTGCAATCATTTTAGACTATTGGAATCCATTTATTTAATAGTCAGCTAATTATGTCTACATCTCTAAAGATCATGGAGAGAGACAACTTGGACATCCATGAGGGGTTGAGGGTGTTCATTATTGATCATTACTAAGTGATTTAGAATATGTGTATAAGGGTCATAATGTGAGAGGAATCATTGTAAGGAATCACTAGACACTTGGTATGAAGTGGAAAGGAAGACATGATAATTTATAACATTGTGAAATATGTAAGAAGCATATATAGCATTGTAAAAGATGTAAAAAATATCTATGTCGATGGGTAAGAATTTGGTTTTCTTTTCTAGACTTTAGTAGTTGTTATTTTATCCTCTAATGTGTTATTTTTTCCTATAACAAATTTTGATGACCAAGTTCATGAAAAAGGTCTTGAAGCTTCTACATAATTCCTAAACGTGTGTTATGATGTTTCTTTTGCATGTTGACAACTTGACTCATCATTTGAGTCCATTGTATTGGAAACTATTTATGGTTACCAAGATTACATTTTCCTATATATTGAGGTCCACATCTGGAAAATTTATCGTCATCAATTCATTGATGGAAAATTCACCGCCAACAATTCATCGTGGATTCACCGCCAACAATTCATTGCGAGGGAAAATTAACCGCTATTAATATTTTTTAATATATATAATTTTCACCTTGGTTACAATTTATTGATATTTTTTTTAATTATTGGTGTTTATTGCCCATAGTAATTTCTATTCATCTCAATAATAATTTTTAATTTATTAAGATACCCATTATTTTTTACCTTTATATTTATTGAGATACTCGAAAAATAATAATTATGTCGAGAGGTGTATTAACCCTTTTTCATTTTTTTGACAGCCTGGCTAGTTGTCACTATGGCATTACATTATCAAAAGAGTGATTTGTGAGGCATTAGTTATGATAGATGGTACAAGAATTTTAAAGTGTTAGATAATAAAGGCATGAAAATGTAAAAATGTAACGACAACAACTGGAAAGACACGCGTAACCGGTGGTAGTGGAATCGCCTACTCTCACCACTAGCAAGCTCTATAAAAGAGATTTAGAAACCATTAAGTGACTGCATCCCATGCTCTCTTATGCTCTCTCAATGAGGGTCATGGAGAAGGTAATTTCAATCAAGAATTTCATAGATTAATACTGGCATGCATAAGGTTTGCAGTGTTCCTCAATGCAACATCTGAATCCCAACTCCTCTAGTCAGGTGTCCCCTGATTTTTATTGCTCTTTTGGAATGAAAGACAACATGTTTATTTTATATCACAAGAAATAGGTGATAATGATCAACTCTTTTCTATTTGGACACCTAAATTGTTTTAGTTTATTACCAACTTTGTTGGTTTTTTTTGCATAGGAAAATGTTTAGTTTGTTTTTAGTCTCTGCTTTTTACACAAGATTTGGCATAGTAATTGCAGCTACAACATTTCACAAGGATTCAACTGTTGCACAGGTTGAAGAGATTCACAATAAATATTATAGGAATCGACTTACACCTTCTCATTTCATTTTGCTTTAGATTATATAAGGTGTTTTCAACAAAGCCATCTTCATTTTTTTCGGCTACATCATGACATTTTAACAAATCCACTTTGGGGCTTTTCTGCAGGGTTTGTGTTTTATCAATGTCAAATATATTAATGTATTTATTATATTTATTTATTAATGCATGATCATGAACATTTGCTAATATCTCATAAATGAGCGAGGTTATCAAAATGGGTATTATTTCATTAGAAGACTCCCTTCCAGCCGATCATTTCAAGCTATAGTTTGTTACCTTTAAGGTTGTTTCTGAATTTATAGTATAGGTTGCCCTCTTGAGGGTGGCACCACTTTCAGGGTTCTTTCCCAACTGTTGAACGACTTCTCTTGGTGAAGTTTGGAGTTTGGAGTTTGGATAAGGGTTCAATTGGTGTTCAATTAAGATTAGGGTTCTAGGGTAAAGTTTGGGTTAGGGTTAGGGTTATAATTCATTTAGGGTTACAATTATGAGAAGAGTTTACATTAAATTAGGATTAAATTAGGGTTATAACTAGGGTTTACATTTAATTAGTGTTAGGGTTCAACTTGGGTTAGGATTAGGATTCAATTATGGTTAGAGTTAAATTTAAAGGCTAAGGTTATGATTAAGATTTAATTAAGGGTTCAATTCAATTAAGGTTGGGGTTTTAAGGTTATATTAGGGTTAAGGTTTTAGGATAAAGCTTAGGGTTTGGGTTAGTGGTTGATTAAGATTAGGGTAATGGTTTAACTCGAGTTAGGGTTAAGGTTCTAAGATAAAGCTTTGAGTTAGAGTTAGAGTTAGGGTTAGGGTTAGGGTTGGTGTTAGGGTTAGAGTTAAGGTTTGGGTTCAGTTAGGGTTAGGGTTAAGGTTAGGATAACATTAAGATTAAATTATGGTTAGGCTTATGATTAGGGTTCTAAAAAAAATATTGGGGTAAGGGTTAGGGTTAAAACAAGGTTGCAATTATTATTTGGGTTTAATTAAGGTTAGGGTTCAATTGTTGGTCAATTAGGGTTAGGGTTCTAGAATAAATTTTTTGGGTTAGGGTTAGGGTTGGGGTGGGGTTAGGGTTGGCATTAAAGTTTTCAACTAGGGTGATAGTTAGGGTTAGGGTTACAATTTAATCAAGGTTAGAGTTATGGTTTAAAAAGGGTTAAGGTTTGATTTGGGTTGGGACTCGATTAAGATTCAATTATGCTCAAGATTAGGGTCCAATTAAGGTTAGAATTTAATTAGGATTATGGATAGAGTCTAATTAGGGTTAGGAATGCAATTACAGCTAAATTAGGGTATAATTAGGGTTAGAGTCAAATTAGGTTTAGGGTTAGGGTATAATTATTGTTATAATTTAATTAAGATTAGGTTAAATTAGTATTCAAGTAGGTTAACCATCCATTAAAGTTAGGCTTAGGATTACAGTTCAATTAGGGTTAGAGTTAGGATTAGGTTTAGGGTACAATTAGGGTTACAATTCAATCTAGGTTCAATTAGGGTTAAGGTACAAATAGGGTTAGGATTTAATTAGGGTTCTTGTAAATTAGTGTTTAATTAAGGTTAGGCATCAATTAGGGCTAAGATGAGGGTTCAATTAGTGTTATAATTTTATGATAAAGGTTGGGATTAGGGTTACAATTGACATTCAAATAGGGTTATAATCAGAGTTAGGTTTAGTATTCAATTAAAGGGTTGGGATTGAGGATCAATTAGGGTTAATATTCAATTAGAGTTAGGGTTATAGTTAGGATTCAATCAAAATAAGGGTTAGTGTTAGGGTTAGGATTAAAATAGTGTTCAAAGTTAGGGTTAAAATTCAATTATGGTTAGGGCTAGGTTTAGGGTTAAATTAGGGTTAAAGTTTAATTAGTAGTAGTTTTAGAGTCCAATTATGCTTAGTGTTTAATTAGGGTTAGGGTTAGAGTTTAAGAAGTGCTCATTTTATTTTAGGGTTTACTAAGGATCAAGTTTATGATTAGGGTTCAATCAGGGTTCAATCAAATTTAGGGTATAATTAGCGAAATAATTCTATTAGGTTTAGGATATATATATAAACATCAAGAGATATCCTTCTTGGGGTGTCTTTCATTTTTATGTCAGTAACTGAGTAATTCTAACCATAACCCTAATTAATGTAATATTTAAACTCTACTTCTATTTCAAAATGTAATCTTAACAAAAACTCTAATTAAAATTCTTGAGGCGCCTATTTTCATTTTACCTCAATGCAATAGGAACCTCAATAATGATAACTATGGGCATATTTTATATATATTAATATTTAATATATGTATGCTAGTTATACACCTCTCTAATTGTGATTTATTGAAATGATTTATTTTTGTGTTAGGCTTGGTTCATAGTAATTTCTATTCATCTCAATAGTAATTTTTTTAATGTTTATTTTGATATGAATGTTTTTAACATGATAATATATTAAAAATTGATTTATTTTTATTATCATAAATCAATTACAGATCACTGATAAAATAAAATATATTAAAAATATTTTTATTTCTATTATCATAAATCAAATGATTCTTTTGCAAAATAAATCAAAGTTTTGGAAATATATATTAAAAAATATTAATGGCGGTTAATTTTCTATCATGGTGAATTGTTGGCGGTGAACTTTATTTGGTGATGAATTTGTCATGGCGGTGAATTTTCCCATAGTGAATTGTTGGCGATGAATTTTCCATTATGAATTGGTGTCGGTGAATTTTCCTAAAGACATTGAGGTCTTGGGGTAGTGATTTGTATGGTTTATAGGCTATGTTGGTATATTGTTTGAATCCTCTTTGACTTAAGGAACAAGTTGTATTGATTCACTCTATATTTGAGACAAGTTTGTGCTCTCTTTGATGGTTGAAAGGGTTTTCTCCACATATGTTGGTATCCTTGTTTTATTGCATATTTTATTGCTTTAGTATTAGTATTTATGCTTCTATATATGTTCTATAATTAATAAATAAATTTCTGAGCACTAAGAAACAATAATTTTTACTATATTTTTACTCGGGCTATCAAAATTTCATATCACCTGAATTGAAGAGAATATATTTATAATTTAACCTTCACTTAGATAAGTTACTATTTAAATTCCTTAATAACAATAGATTTAAGAATATGTCTAGCCCATTTTGACTATACAAATTAGATGAAATTATAAAGTAATGTAATTTGTTGATTAGATGTGCAAGGTTATAAATGTTTCTTTTGTTGTATGTATAATTAGTGGTATTCCATGGAATGTGTGTTTGGTTTACTTTCTCTATTTATTGAAATTTATTGTGTTAACCTAATTGCAATGTATTATTCATAAGATTATTTAAATATTTATTAATGCACCAATTTATTGCTTTAATCATAGGTTATGGTATGTGGATTATTGTAAAATAATGATTAATAATTTTTAATTGAGTTTATGGACTAGTTACTATTTTCATGATAGTGAGGTGGATGTAGGGATAGTTTCCCCCTCTCATTCAAAGAGGGAGAGAATACTCTGTGAGAGAGCAACAAAGCATGAATATAGGGACATTATACCATGTCATTTGGGAATGCACACATAGTAGCACTATTCATAGGTCATGAGTGTGTGTTCCATGCATTTAATAAGTTGTTTAGGTGTCGTAATACTATTAACATTGTTTGGTTTATAATCATGCTTTTAAATGTTATATTTTCTATTGAACGTTTTGATTCATGACTTAGTCTCTAGATGTTCAATGTTGCAGTTTTAAATAGTTATGTGTTTATCTTTTGATGTGAGTTGTTTTCGATCCTTTTGGTATAGACAATATTGGTGTGTTATCCTTGTTTGTATAGCCTTGATTGCCTAGACTCACTTTTCTTTATATTTAATAAATTGAGTTTGAAAATCTAGTATTGTATTAAATGGTTTATAAATCTAAAAAATAAGAAAGGGGCATAATTAACAATATGGAACCCTACTAAATAAGGCAATCACAATCATGGGTATGGAACTTGAAAGAATTGAATTGCTAGAAGTGGGATAGATTTTAGGGCGAAGAAGGGAGTTATGGCACACATGGAGCCTCAAGATGGCATATTGGTCACTCATAATAGAATCAAAGATGGATTTATTTTATCTATTTTGGCACGGATTTTGCAAGGGAAAAGAGGTGGAAAAGAGGAGGAGATTGAAAGGGATTGGAAGGATTTGGAAGAAAACAACACAATAAAAGGATTCATAAAATTTTAAGTATCTTAAGGAATATATGTGTTTGAAGGTATAATTCATGGTGATGAGTAGTTGTAGCTTATGTTGGTGTTCTTTTGTATTATGTTGTGAGTTGAAAACCCTCGAATTATTATGCATAATTTTAGTCTTTGATTGGGAAGTATTTATTTGCTAGTTATAAAATGTCATGTGTTCATTTTGGGGTATTCACAATTATAAGGTGTGTCACCAAAAAATCTATATTTGGACATTTTTACACTCATTTGAGTTTCTCTTTTACAATCATTAAGAATTCTAGGATGTCTTGTAAAAGTGTTGTGAAGTGTTGTAACCCACTTTCACACTTTTCTAGGACCTTTTCAATATAATTCACTTAAATAACCTCTTTTTATCACTTACCAAGACTTATTTCAAAGTTTTGTAAAGTGTTGTAACAAAATTTCACGCTTTTCTAGGCTTGTCATCACTAATTTGACCCTTTCTTATGTTTAAATGACCCCTTAATACACTTTCTAACCCTACTTAAGTGTATTTTGGGGAATAATCCCGTTAAATATCATTAAATACACTTTAATTCCCGATACCTAGTAAAATTGCCTTGGTGGGATCAAATCGCCACCTAGGGTGACATAGTCCCACTAGGCACAAAAATCAAAATTATTTTAAATTTCTGGTGGGATATTATTCTCTTAACCTTAAGGTCAACCTATGATGTGTTATTTTTGGGAAATTTTGTAAAATCAAGTATAAATAAAGGGTTTTCCTCTCATTTTCACCACCTTTAGTCTAATATATTCATCCACACATTTGCATACAATCATTCATAATTATCAAGCATTTCTAAGCATTATCAAGCATCCATTGGAGCATCTACTTGCATTTCTTCAGATTTCTACATCAAGGGTTTGGTGAGTTGTGACATTGCATGTTGTTCATTCATCATTCTCTTTCTATTTCATTTCATTATAAAGGGTTTGATTACCGAATTGGGGTTTGACCAAGGCAAGCCCCTATTCTCTAACCCTTAACCCTTTTTCCCCTCTTTGCATGTGTCTTTTGTAGGTCTTGTATGCAGATTTATCAAAGAGAAATGTGATAAAAAGGTGTTGTCAATCCATCAAAGTCATTCAAGTCAAAAAAACCCTAAGTGAAGCTTGGAGACCTCTTTTAGTTTGATTTTTGCATAATCAAGACTGGACACCTATTAAGAAGAGGAGTGTAGACTGAGAGCTACAGGTTCCTGCCCCGAATTTCTTGAGATTCCTAGGTGGACTAAGTCACTATCTATGGAAAATTAGTCCCATTTCTAGGCCTGAAAAGTGATTTCTACATTTTTGGATACCCATTTGGTTGAAACTTGTTCTTGTAGAATCTCCCTAAAACAGGACTAAGTCGCCCAGCTTGGCGTAAGTATCCCAGTTGGCTTCAATAGAAAATTATGCAGGATTCTAGAGACTCTCTGCATCACATTCCAGTTTCCAGGTGCACCTCTCCAATCTCATTCATTTCTGTTATTATTTGTTTACATTCTTAGGTCACTTTGGATATCACAATGTGTTTTCAAACAACTTACATTTCTTAGGTTTTACATTAATAATTCATTTCCTTTTTCAGTTTATTGGATTTAGGCATATTCCATTCATACTTGCATTAGTTTTGAGTGGGGACATTATGCATTTTGGCCCATCCCTCTCCTTTAGGTGAAAAACCCTAGAAGTGTTAGAGAGACTTGTGGGTACTAAAATCGGTGTTCACATTTTGGTGAACCCAACTTTAGAACATTTTACTTTTGATTTCAAGTGCATTTACATCATAGGAATATATTGCATTGGCATTGTTTAAATTGCATCCTAAGGTTTTTAAAAATTGCATTAGTGAAAGGCTCATATAGGTTATATTTTTGCATTACATTTAATTGAAAATCAACAAAATTCTACATTTTATACTATACCTGCATCTGAAAACTTAAAAATCATAAAATTTCATTTAAAAATTCTAAAAAATTCTCAAAAAATCACTATTGGGACTAATTCGCCACATTGGACGACTTAGTCCTCTTGCACATTCTGCACTATAATTTCTGTCATTTTTTGAGCATTTTTTGCATTTTATGCATTTTTGTTTTCTATTATTGCATTTCTGTTACTATTTCTAGAATTGTAGTTATCAGCATTTTATTGCTTTTATTTTACACTGCATTTTGATTCACCCACACTTAGAAACCTTTGCATGAGTGTTTGGTGCCCTATTGCTAATACCTTAGTGAGAAGAAGTTCCAGACTCATGCTATCCCATGATAATACACACATTGTGAATCTTGGGTTATCTAAAGCTTCCACTCCTAGTATTGCATCTACTACACTAGGCATGGATCCTACCTTTAGCAACTGTTTGCCTTCCAATCACATGTAAGTTAACACACAGAATGATCCCATTCCGCAAGAAAAAATCATTAACATTCATGAGGACTTAACACATCTTCAACATCAAGTGTGTCTTGAAAACATTTCAACCACTACAATTCCTGCCATAGAGAATATCCATTGCATGCTTGAATGTGACGAAGACCTGGACTTTATGAAACAAATAGTTGAGATATACCAAAAACATGTTCCTTCCACCTCTAGTGTTTCTCAACCATCAAAAATTGTAGATAGCAAGGATGATCTCACACTCCTCCTCCCTCAACAGTAGCATCCATACCTACCTATGCCACTCCTCAAGTCACAACAACAATGCAACAAATTAGTAATGTGATTCCTTCCTCAACTATTCCTGCTAGCATTCCTAATTCTATGTGGCTTGCATGTTCTATCCTCTTCCACCATACCATCTATAAGCATTCCATTTACTTGCCCTAATACTACATACACTCCATCACCACTTTCCCTTCCACCTCATACCACTTACACTGACCCTCTCATAACACAACTTTTCCAAACCGTCTCCTCCATGCAAAAAAAAATCCGCTATAAACCAAAATTAGAATGGACCACCCACCTATTATGTTTGAAGCAACCCACTATCTTTGGAAATATTGAAAACACTAATGCCACAAGGAATTAAGTTGCCTAGATTTGAGAAATATGGAGGGAAGGGAGATCCTTCTAACCATGTTAATGCTTACACTACCTTATGTAGTGATTTCGTCCTTTATGATATGTTAGCGAAATTGTTTCCTAGGAATTTAAAAGACACTGTCTTGGAATGGTTCTCATCTTTACCGAAAAATTCAATTCGTTCATTCAATGAACTACTTGATGCATTTATAAATCATTTCCAAGTGCATATGACTCCAAAGAAGACCTTGGCTGATTTGATGAGATGCAAACAACATGAAGAAGAAAAGATAATTGATTTTATCTCACTCTATCAATCACTTTATTCTCAAATCGATGTCAAGATTCCTGATCCACATCTTCAAAATATTTTTATAGAAAACTTGACAACTAAAATTTAGGACAAACTCACCATGATGAAATTTCCCTCCTTTATGCACTTGTGTACCACCCTTTACAATTATCACAATTCGATTAGTAGTCGTGATGAAAAGTCCACTTCTAGCTGAGCTAAGAAATCTGAACATGCCAATCCAAACAATTCACAATCATTTAAAAAGAAAAAAAAAGGGTTCTTACAGTTCAATCCCCTTCAACAACCAACTCAACCCATCAACAACCAAGTAGCAGCTACTAAAGCCATGATACCTTATAGTTATGGAGATTCAGAAAGACAGTTTACACCTTTACCAAACACCCTTCATAACACAATGTCCCAAATTTTACACCAACAAATGATTACCTTACCTACCGTTAAAGCACCCGATCCCACTAAGCCTTTACCTCCAAACTTTAAATCCAATGCTTATTTTCATTATCATAGACAAAATGGACATGACACGAAAAATTGTAAGCGTCTTAAACACCTCATGCAAGACCTCATTGATTCCAACCGTCTATCCATTGTAGGTGTTAATGATCAAGGCAATAAGTCGGTTGCCCCTCCAAATCAAAATTTGCAAATTTTCACTAATCCAATGCCCAAACATAATGTTTCATCTTTCAAAGCTAGTGAAACTCCAAAGAATGATGTGATGAATGTTCATATAGATGGTGAACATCCTAATCCTATTCCACATATTACCACTATTAATCCTATGGATGAAACGGTAGGTACAATAGACATTATCCCTCGTAAGGGCCAATCTAAGAAATCTCTTGATATCACTTTCTCCTCTAAGGACATACTTCAAAATCTCCTTGGCGGTCCTCTTTACATAGCCAACTATATTTATGATAAGCCCACTAATGGGATACTCATAGATCACGCCTGTGGAGAGAACTTGATCACTAAGGAATTTTCAATGTTACATGATCTTTATCAAGATGATTATGATAAACCAAGAGCATGGATCAAAATACATAATGGTTTTTCTTTCCCTACGATAGGATCGATCATCCTTCCATTACAAATAGGACCTACAACATTGGATGTTACATTCTCCATCATCCCGCAGTCGAACCAGTTTTGTTTGAGGCTACGACATCCATGGCTTCACTCAATGAAATTTTTCCCTTCAATCATACACAAATGTTTAAAGTTTCCCTTTGAAAATGAAATATTCACTATTCACCATAGCGGCTTTAACCCTTTTTCTTCTAAAGGAAACTTTTCCTTATAATCTTTTTGGCCTGAGCACATGGAACCTATAATGCCTTTCAAAGACTTCTTTTTCATTGCTTACCAAAAATCTAAAGCAAAGAAAATTGTAGAATTGTCTCTCTGCAACATGTCCCTGTCCACTTCTGACACTCCTATCTTAGATGAAACAATGCTTCAACCCAAACACGAACCACCCAACCAAACTCAACCAACACTTGAAACCTCCCTAACATCATCCAAGAGACCATGAGATAATGATAACAACTCCATCATGCATCCTCATATAAAACAAGTTTATAAAGCAAAGGAGAAAGTGGATGAACAACCTTCTATGGTTCCTTTCGTTCCTCCCTTTAGGTAAGACAAGCAACTTATGGTTGATCAATCCACTCCTTCACAAACATAGCTTGACAATAAAACCAAAAGAAACAGAGGAGCTAGGGAGCGTAGGTGTAGACGTCATGCCCTTGCTCGCAAGCTATAAGATGAAGAAAACAAAGAAAATCAAAATCCACACTTGAAAAAAGTAATGCATGATGACCCTCCTCCCCAATCACAAAAAAATGACCTAATACAACAACCAAAACAAGAGTTACACCCTTCATTGGACATTATCATTTGTCCTCTTGTTGTGATTAATCTGGATGACGATGATGAGATCGCTAAAATAGATGAAAAGGTGCATAATGATATGAATACATTATTTTCCTCTTCCATGAGCTTAAATGAAAAATCTCCTACAAAGAGTGCAAAATCTGGTGCTTCCCCTAGTTCGGAACTTTCCCTTGTCCCTTTGGCTAGTTGCCCACCCTCGGCATATCATGAACATGATTGGGAGGCGAATGACTTGCTTGACAGTTGACTTGTATTTTCCTTACTAGTCTTTTGCATTTTATTTTTCTTTTTCTTGTGTGTTTGTATGTGCATAACGTGCTCCCCCGTGATGTGATGTTTGATGTTCTCCTTCTCTTTGTGTCATTCTTGTATGTGTACCTTCATTCTTCTATATGTCGTGCATCACTTTTTTCCTTTTTCTTTTATCTTTTTCATGTGTTTTCCTTTTGGGGATGACGCAAGGCATTAAGACCGAAATGTCTCTTTCATGTTGACCCAAAAGGCCCCCTTTTCTTTCTTTTTTCCTTTTTCTTTTTTCTTTTGCTTATGTTTTCCTTTTGGGGATGATGCAAGGCATTGAGACCAAAATGTCTCTCATGTTGACCTAAAAGCTTTCCCATTTTCATTCGCCTTGTCTTTTTGCTTGTGTTTTACTTTTTGGAACAATGCAAAGCATCAAGACATCATATGTCTCTTCCATGTTGACCCAAACTGATATGTCTTTTTCTTTGTTTTTGCTCTCTTTGTTTCATTCTTCAAGTTCTATGTATTTGGGGAATGATTACAGTTCCGAGCTCTTTACAAAATATTGCAGCAAAGAACATACTGACCCCAAATCCATAGATCTCTTATGTGTTTGGTGTTTTCATTTTGGTGGCCCTTTTGTCTTTTTCCTTTCTCTCACATGGCGTAGCCTTACTCAGAAACATATGACTTGGCATAGGGCTTTCCAAGTTGACTCTCATGTCTTCTTTCTTGTTTGCATTTTTCATTTTCTACTTTAAAGTAATTGCTCACAATATGGTGTGTACCAATTCCTTTAAAGTGGGGACGTACATTGGCATTATTCATTTGCATTTTTCCTTTTCTTGGTTCTTAGTGCAGCCTTGTTACTTCATACGATGCGTTTGTTGCTTTGTGGATGACATTAGGTGTAGTGTCCTTCATGAGCGTGATCTATCTTAGCATATTACATTCCTCTTGGTGGCTTGATATGACACACTACATCCCCTAAGTTGCAAATTTTCCATTCTTTGATTGGTCCTCTCTTTGAGACATTAGATACAATGTTCCCTAAGTTATAGACCTCGCATGAACCAAGCAAGAATCCTTTGAACATCTTTTGCATGTTGCATTTTGTATTTGTTATATGGCCACCTTGCATAACACAACTTGCATACCTGTGGTGCCATCACATTTGTTCATAAGCTCCAAGCATACGAAGTTTTTCTTATCTCGTGAAGCTCAAAATATCATTTTCTTTTGTGGTGCCTTATTAAAGTTATTAGGAGGTATAACTTTGGTATGGTTGAGCGGGAAGCCCATTCTGAGGCATGACTTTCCCCATAGCCACATGTGTGTCTGTGAGTGCATACCAACCATGAGTGTATGTTTCTCACCTTTTGGGCCTTCTCACCCGACGAACAACCATGAGTTTCGTCGCCTTAGAGTGAGTATACATTTTTTTTTTGGACAAATAGCCTAGATCTAATTCACAACGGTATGGAAAAATGATCGAAGCTTGATCTAACTCTATTTTTCCTTCTCCTTATGTCCCTTTCATTCTTTTTCATCATGTTCATGTGTGTTCCTTTGTGCTAATGTTTGGTTTGCCATGGGATCTTGATCCTGGGGGCTTGATCATCCCTCTTTATTGTTGTTGTCTCATCTTACTGGCATGTGTGCATTTGGATCCCTCTTGATGTGCATGTTGGGCTACTTTAGTGTGATTTTGAAGCAAGTTCATCCTCTTAACTCACACTAAAGTGGGGGCTTAATGTGTCACCAAAAAATGTATATTTGGACATTTTTACATTCATTTGAGTCTCTCTTATGTATTTTGGCTTTATTTTGCCTAGATTTAATGTTGTAATGTGGCTAACACATTCACATTAGGTCTTGGACCCTTGTGAATCATTAAGAATTCTAGGATGTCTTGTAAAAGTGTTGTGAAGTGTTCTAACCCAATTTCACACTTTTTTATGCCCTTTTCATTATAATTCACTTAAATAACCTCTTTTTATCACTTACCTTGAGTCTTATTTCAAAGTGTTGTAAAGTGTTGTAACAAACTTTCATGCTTTTCTAGGCTTGTCATCACTAATTTGACCCTTTCTTATGTTTAAATGACCCCTTAATACAATTTTTGACCCTACTTAAGTCTATTTTAGAGAATAATCCCGTTAAACATCATTAAATACACTTTAATTCCCGACACCCAGTAAAATTTCCTTGGTGGGACCAAGTCACCACTTGGGGCAACTTAGTCCCACTAGGCACAAAAATCAAAAATATTTTAAATTTCTGGCGGGATATTATTCTCTTAACCTTAAGATCAGCCTATGATGTGTTATTTTCGGGAAAATTTGTAAAATCAAATATAAATAAAGGGTTTTCCTCTCATTTTCACCCCCATTAGTCTAAGACATTCATCCACACATTTGCATACAATCATTCATAATTAGCAAGCATTCTCAACATTATCAAGCATCCATTAGAGCATCTACTTGCATATCCTCAGATTTCTACATCAAGGGTCTGGTGAGTTGTGACATTGCATGTTGTCCATTCATCATTCTCTTTCTATTTCATTTCATTATCTAGGGTTTGATTACCAAATTGGGGTTTGACCAAGGCAAACCCCCATTCTCTAACCCTTAACCCTTTTTCCCCTCTTTACATGTGTGCTTTGTAGGTCTCGTATGTAGATTTATCAAAGAGAAAGGTGATAAAAAGGTGTTTCCAATCCATCAAAGTCATTCAAGTCAAAAAAACCCTAAGTGAAGCTTGGAGACCTCTTTCAGCCCAATTTCTGCAGAATCAAGACCGGACACCTATCAAGAAGAGGAGTGCAGACTGAGAGCTACAGGTTCCTACCCCAAATTTCCCAAGTTTCCCAAATGAACTAAGTCACCATCTATGGTGAATTAGTCCCACTACTAGGCTTGAAAAGTGATTTCTACATTTCTGAATACCCATTTGGCTGAAACCTGTTATGGCAGAATCTCCTCGAAACAAGACTAAGTCGCCCAGCTTGACGTAAGTGTCCTAATTGGCTTCAACAACAAATTTTGTAGGATTCCAGAGCCTCTCTGCATCACATTCTAGTTTCCAGGTGCACCTCTCCAATCTCATTCATTTCTATTATTGTTTGTTTACATTCTTAGGTCATTTTGCATACCACAATGTGTTTTCAAACAACTTGCATTTCTTAGGTTTTACATTAATAATTCATCTCCTTTATTAGTTTATTGCATTTAGACATTGCATTTAGGCATATTTCATTCATACTTGCATTATTTTTGAGTGGGGACATTATGCATTTTGGCCCATCCCTCTCCTTTTAGATGAAAAACCCTAGAAGTGTTAGAAAGACTCGTGGGTACCAAAATCGGTGTCCACATAAGGGTTGTAACAATTTTAGTGTGGGATAGAAAACTCCTATTTTATTGTTCCAAACACTATAATCCACTATTCAATTCAAGAAAGGGTTCTAATGGTATTATTATTCAATGGAATTTCTCTAGTGATGGATACATCCCTACTTTAATAAATGAAATGTTAATTTTTTACTTTCTTGCATACTTTGTAAATCATACTCTATCAAATGGGTGGAGAAATTAGTAATAGCTTTTTGTATACCTTATTACTACCAATAAATAACTGTACAAGTTAGCCTTGGTCACTTCTTTTTCATAACTAGGAATGTGAATTCATAAGTATATTGGAATATAATAAATTTCTATCATCTTTGGTGGTGCTAGAATAGTGTCATAAGTTGTGGTTATTATTGTTATTTTGTAATGCTTGTATATCCAAATAGAAGGTTCATTTTGAATTTATATGTAAAATCATTTTTAATATAGCTAAACATTTCATATACATAGTTGAAAGTATACATCCATGAATTCATAATGGAGAAATAAAATTATAATTGTAGAGAGCATAAGTACCATATCTAGTTTGCTAAAAAGCTATATTTGTATAAATGGAAGTGAAAAGTCGTTGAATATTATAAGGGATATCAAAGACTTGTATATAGCCTATTGTTATGCATATTTGTATGACTTCAAAATTTGTAAAAATATTTTATAGGTTGCATATTTAAGTAGTTTGTTATGTTAAAATTTAATTTTAATCAAAATTGTTCATGTGTGTGTGTGTGTGTGTATTGAAGAGTTTATCTATTGCATTCAATTATTTTATATGGTTGGTTGTGATGCCAAAGGTCTTTTGTATAGTTTATTAATTGCTCTCTTGGCTATATACGTTATTAATGAGTATATTAAATAGACCTTAAGCATGCTAAGAATTGTGCACAAGGATATTTGATGAGAATATTGGTAGTATAACATTGAAATTGATTAAGAAAAGTGGTTTATTAGTCTATGATATGATTACTATTTGAAGGGCTTGAAAATTAGTAACTTAATATAATTATATATTTTTTATTCTAAGTTATTTGTAATTCAATTTTAGAATATACTTTCTCTTAAGTTGATATACTTGAATTGCATAGTTCTAGGGTTTTATTTGTTGGAATATCACTCAAGGATAAGATATGTTGAGAGTTGAAATTTATTATAATATGCTTGAACACATTTTTAGTTGCATTTAAGTTTGTAAAACTTTAGCAATGTTATGTTTTTTGACTCATGCAAGACATAGTTGATTGTGAACATATGACATGCATATCCATGTATTGGAATGTGATTAAACTAAAAACTTTGGTTAAAGTAATATTTGCTACATGCATTTTCAATTCATAAATATCTACAAGTTTGTGTATTAGTTGGATATCATGTAGCTAAAGGGAATCTAGGGATGGTGAGCTATATGTGATAGTGTAGTAATTCTACACTTAAATCTCAAATTGACATGGTAATTTTGCAGATACACAGATGATGCTCTCCCTCCATGCATCTTGACAAAACCACATTGTTTGCACTCATTCAGAACACTGGACTATATAATATTGTACTTGGAGACATTGTATTATATGTCACTATATTTAAGAAAATGGTTGTAATCTTATGTCAACAATTTATTGTATTTAGGAGATATCAACTCCTTATGATTCCTTTGCAATTATGTATTAGTTCATTACTTGTATAGTATGATTTCAATAAAGAATGAAATATATATATCCATGTATCAAAAATATATATATGATGAGTTTGTTTTCTTAAAAAATGTGTTTATTTATTTATTTATTTTTTCTAAATTATTGCATCAAAGATCATTAGCTTTTTAATTGTTATTAGCCTTGTTCATTTTAAAATAAATCTTTTGTTATTAAGGAATTCAAATAGTCACTACATAAATACATATATTATGTATATGGCATATATTCTCCATTAGAATTAAATATATTATAAACAAACATATATGTGAGTGTTATTTTATAGCATTATAATATTTTTATGTTTATATTAAAATATTACACATTCATAATATATGTATGCATGTATATATCATAACATTATGTGCACTATTTATGAATTGAATATAGAAGTAACTTTAATATTCTAAAATATGTTAATCCTTAATTCTTAATAAAAATAAATTTATATGCAAACCTAATTAAAATTCATTTAAATTATATAGCAAAGGTTTAAATTGCATGAAATATATTCACAAGGAGGCTTAAGGAGGTGGCAAGCTTGTATACAAGTTGTCACCCCTAAAAGGACTACACCCAATGTACAGGGTCATGCCACAATATGTGATGCACCTTGCTTTGCAAAGTCAATATACAAGGCTTTACCCTTTTACAAAACATATTATATATATATATATATATATATATATATGTATGTATTCCATTTGTACATGTTTAAAAAAAAAAAATAGTTTATTCGAGAGAAAATCCTTCCAAATTTTCGAAAGGATTTATAGAGTTTTTCAAGAACAAACTAAATAGATAGTTGAACAATTTCAACAAAAAAATGATTACTATAGAGTACTAGAGAAATTCCATACCCTATTAATGGGGAAGAAAGAAATGGTTCTTCAAAACATAGAAAAGAAAGACAATGGAAATCACCCCCTTTAGGATGCTTTAAGATGAATTTTGATGGAGCATCAAAAGGGAATATGGGAGCATCTAGAGCATCTATAAAATTGATGGGTATAGCATCAAAGAGGCTAAAAAGGGAACTAACAGTGAAGGAAAAGTCCAAACCTCATCCTTGGGCTACAAGTATGCAATGTATATGGGTGCAAAAGAGTTGAAATTGAAGGTGATTCAATGATAAATGTCAATGCAGTAAAGAAGACAAATTTTATCACCAAATTAGAAAATCAACAACTCCCTTCAACAAGTCTAGCCTCTTTTGGATATGCTAGAAAGTTATATTGTTAAGCATGTTTAGAGGGGGGTCAATTAAGTGGATGATATCGTTGTTGAAGATTGTATAATAGATTTAAAACCCAATCCTTGACCAAGACTTACACATACAATGGATGCCACATTGATGGTCAAAAGGAAAATAGATTAAGACTTAACTTATACGCCAAAGCATTAATTAAAACAATAATTGTGAAGAGAGTCGTGAAATCTTCAAGGAGGGCAACCTCTACTCATCATTTAAGTGGAAATATTTTATCCACGCCAAGGTAGGAAAACCTAATGATGATTAAAAACGTATTTTCTAATATATTGAGAATTCCATCCCTCAAAGAAATCAAAACCTTGTTAATCTGAAGTAGCTTAATGGATACACCTATGTGCCTAGTTGGTGGCCTAATACAAATGACCTTGAGTGGCATAATGAAGAAAAGGCTAAACAATTTGTTTAAGGCGAGGAGTTGCTTACTCCATTCAATGCAATGGATTTTGGGGGAGGAATTTATGATTATAGACCATCAACACAAGGTAAACACAAATGTTTCATCTATGTTGTAGCAATATTGTTAGATCTTGGAGAAGCTAAATAATTAATCAAGAAAATGGCCAATACATTGATAAAAAGTGAATTCCTTGGAGGTTTGGATGATGTTGGATAGGCAGTGATAAATGAAACAAGGATGCCACCATTGGACAAGTCATTGCTAGTAAATAATACGGAAGTTAGTGGACAATAAAGACCATTCATTGTATTGAGTATGTTGCAAAACGAGGCCAAAAGGAGAAAAAAGGAACTAAGAGGTTTAGAGTTCCTAAAGCAAGCCATGGGACTGGCAACGACAAAGGGTATAGCTTGGATGAGTATGCTCATCTCAAAAGACTCTAATAATGAGATAGACACATGAGTTTTTACACAATAGTCTTACAAATTTTTTATACAAAATATAATATGTACATAAAATAAAGGTTATATTTAGCATATAGGAGTCAAGCAAATGAATATCAAATTAGTAGAGGTTTTTGTTAGTAGTCTCCTATTTCTTTATAATGATACATTTTTTTTGTTTCAATCAAAAACAAATAAGCTGATGTAAATTTTGAATACAATATCACACAATGAAAATAGTTCCCAAGACTATAATTTACTTATCAAAAAATAAATAAATAAACTTTTTATAGAAAAATAAAATGAAAATCTACAAAACATTTTATATTATAAAGAAAACTATTTTTTTATGATACTTCTTTTATCTTTTTCCAACCTTCCACCTCTCTTTCTCATTTCCCTTACAATTCCCTCCTTTTAACAATCCAACAAAATGTTATAGTAGAGATGGGACCTCTCTTTTTCTCTACTAATAAGACTCCCAACATTGAAAATCTAGTATGATATTTAAATGTTTATAAATCTAAAAAATGAAAAATAAAAAAGCAGAAAAGGGCATTATTAACAATATGGAACCCTACTACTTAAGGCAATCACAATCATGGGGTTGGAACTTGAAAGAATTTTGTTGGAAGTGGGAGAGATTTTAGGGTGAAGAAGAGAGTTTTGGCACACACAGAGCCTCAAGATGACATATTGGCTACTCATCATAGAATCAAAGATGGTTTTATTTTATCTATTTTGGCATAGATTTTGCAAGGGGAAATAGGTGGAAAAGAGGAGTTGGAGATTGAAA
This sequence comes from Sequoia sempervirens, assembly GCA_007258455.2. NCBI lineage: Eukaryota > Viridiplantae > Streptophyta > Pinopsida > Cupressales > Cupressaceae > Sequoia > Sequoia sempervirens. Next base: position 207,240,529 of record VDFB02000008.1, on the reverse strand, counting down.
GGGATTGGAAGGAGTTGGAAGAAAACGACACGAGGAAAGGATTCATCAAATCATGAGTATATTAAGATATTATTTAGTCCTTACGTGTATAAAGTAGAATATATGCCTACTCATTGCATTGTTTTTGGTAAGGAATATATGTGTTTGAAGGTATATAATTCATGGTGATGACTAGTTGTAGCTTATGGTGGTATTCTTTTGCATTATGTCGTGAGTTGAAAACCTCAAGTTATTATGCATTTAGTCTTTGATTAGGAAGTTAAATTTTATTATGAGATGCTTGAATGTATTTTTAGTTGCATTTAAGTTTATAATACTTTATCAATGTTATGTTTTTTTATTCAAGCAAGAGATAGTATTGTGTGAACATACGACATGTATATCCATGTATTGGATGTGATTAAATTGAAAGCTTTGGTTAAAGTAATGTTTGCTACATGCATTATCAATTCATAAATATCTACAAGTTTGTGTATTAGTTGGACATCATGTAGCTAAAGGGAATCTAAGGATGCATGATGAGCTATATGTGATCTAGTGTAGTAATTTTACACTTAAATCTCAAATTGACATGGTAAATTTGTAGATACCATGACTTATCACCCTTGTTGTAGAGTAAGGCCACTTCCAATAGGAAGGTGTGTAAGGAACCATCAATCTATAGTTGAAGGTAAAGCACTCGAATGATTCTCTCCCTCCATGCATCTTGACAGAACCACATTGTTTGCACTCATTCAGAGCGTTGGACTTGTACTCAGAGACATTGGATTATATGTCACTATATTTAAGAAAATTATTGTAATCTTATGTCAACAATTTATTGTATTTAGGAGATATCAACTCCTTATGATTCCTTTGCAATTATGTATTAGTTCATTACTTGTATAGTATGATTTCAATAAAGAATGAAATATGTATATCCATGCATCAAAAATATATAGATGATGAGTTTGTTTTCTTAAAAATATGTGTTTAGTTACTATTAATTTTTTTTCTAAATTATTGCATCAAAGATCATTAGCTTTTTAACTATTATTAGCCTTATTCATTTTAAAAGAAATCTATTGTTATTAAGGAATTCAAATAGTAACTACATAAATACATATATTATATATATGACATGTAATATTCTTCATTATAAATCTATTATAAACAAACATATATGTGAGTGTTATTCTATAGCAGTGTAATAATTTTTGTTTATATATTAAAATATTACACATTCATAATATGTGTATGCATGTATATATCATAACATTATGTACACTATTTACGAATTAAATATAAAAGTAATTTTAATATTCTAAAATAAGTTAATCTTTAATCCTTAATATAAATAAATTTATATGCAAACCTAATTAAAATTCATTTAAATTATATAGCAAAGGTTAAATTGCGTAAAAAATATTCACAAGGCTTAAGGAGGTGGCAAGCTTGTATACAAGTTGCCATCCTTAAAAGGACTACACTCAATGTATAGGGTCATGCCACAATATGTGGTGCATCTTGCTTTGCAAAGTCAATAGGCAAGGTTTTAACCTTTTACAAAGTATATTATACATATATGTATTCCATTTGTACATGTTAAAAAAAAATCAAATAGTTTATTCGAGAGAAAATTCTTCTAAATTTTCAAAAGGATTTATAGAATTTTTCAAGAACAAACTAAGTAGATAGTTGAACAATTTTAACAAAAAAATGATAACTACTATAGAGTACTAGAGAAATTACCTACCCTATTAATGGGGAAGAAAGAAATGGTTCTTCAAAACATAGAAAAGAAACACAATGGAAATCACCCCCTTTAGGATGCTTTAAGATGAAATTTGATGGAGCATCAAAAGGGAATCTGGGAGCATCTAGGGCATCTATAAAATTGATGGGTATAGCATCGAAGAGGCTAAAAAGGGAACTAACAGTGAAGCAAAATTCCAAACCTCATCCTTGGGCTACAAATATGCAATGTATATGGGTGCAAAAGAGTTGAAATTGGAGGTGATTCAATGATAACAATCAATGTAGTAAAGAAGAAAAATCACCAAATTAGAATATCAACAAGTCTAGCCTCTTTTGGATATGCTGGAAAGTTATATCGTTAAGCATGTTTAGAGGGGGGTTAATTAAGTGGATGATGTCGTTGAATATTGTATAATAGATTTAAAACCCAATCCTTGGCCAAGACTTACTCATAAGATGGATGCCACATTGATGGTCAAAAGGAAAATAGACTACGACTTAACTCATACGTCCAAACATTGATTAAAACAATAATTGTGAAGAGAGTCATAAAATCTTTAAGGGGGGCAACCTCTACTCATCATTTGAGTGGAAATATTTTATCCATGCCAAGGTAGGAAAACCTAATGATGATTAAGAACATATTTTCTAATATATTGAGAATTCCATCCCTCAAAGAAATCAAACCCTTGTTAATCCAAAGTAGCTTAATGGAAACGCCTATGTGTCTAGTTGGTGGCCTAAGACAAATGGCCTTCTTGAGTGGCATAATGAAGAAAAGGCTAAACAATTTGTGTAAGGCGAGGAGTGGCTTACTCCATTTAATGCAATGAATGTTGGGGGAGGAATTTATGGTTATAGATCATCAACACAAGGTAAACACAAATGTCTCATTTATGTTTGTAGCAGTATTGTTAGATTTTGGAGAAGCTAAATAATTAATCAAGAAAATGGCCAATACAGGATCAAAAGTGAATTCCTTTGGGGTTTGGATTATGTTGGATAGGTAGTGATAAATGGAACAAGGATGCCACCATTGGACAAGTCATTGCTAGTAAATAATAGGGAAGTTAGTGGACAATGAAGACCATTCATTGTATTGAGTATGTTGCAAAATGAGGCCAAAAGGAGAAAAAAGGCATTGAGAGGTTTAGAGTTCCTAAAGCAAGCCATATGACTGGAAACAACAAAGGGTATAGCTTGGATGAGTATGCTCATCTCAAAAGACTAACAATGAGATGGACACATGAGTTTCTACACAATAGTCTTACAATTTGTTTATACAAAATATAATATGTGCATAAATAAAGGTTATATTTAGCATATAGGAGTCAAGCAAATGAATATCAAATTAGTAGAGGTTTTTGTTAGAAGTCCCCTATTTCTTTATAATGATACATTTTTTTTGTTTCAATCCAAAACAAATAAACTGATATAAATTTTGATTATAATATCATACAATGAAAATAGTTCCCAAGACTACAATTTACTTATCAAAAAATAAATAAATAAACTTTTTATAGAAACACTTTACATTATAAAAAAAAACCTCAATTTTTATGATACTCCTTTTATCTTTTTCCAACCTTCCACTTCTCTTTCTCATTTCCTTGCAATTCCCTCCTTTTAACAATCCAACAAAATGTTATAGTAGAGATGGGACCTTTCCTTTTTTCTCTACTAATAATACTCACAACATTGAAAATGATTTCATTTCTTCCCCTAAATTCAAGTTCCCTAATAAATCTTCACTTAATTCTTAATGCAAGACTAGACTATTAGAGAAAGTAGTTTATTATACTAATTACAAAAAAATTAGGGGCCTATTGCTTCTCAAATAAGAATGAGTGACATAAAGAACCACCAAAGGTCATCCAAGTCGCAATTTCAAACAAAATTGGATAATGAGCAATTTGGCTCTAAAACTTTGCTTTAATGTCAAATTTGGCTCTAAGACTTTCCTTTAACAAACTTTCAAGACACATGAATAACTTTCTCACGATGTCAAACTTTAAGTTGAGTTATGACCACGACAAGTGGATACCACATATAAATAATTCAAAAACAATTTTAACTTTCTAATAAGTTTGTCTTACTGCAAATTCATATATCACTACCAACTATAATGACCATTGAATTCATATTTTTTGGTTCTTATTAAAAAGGCTACAAAATAGTTGAATTTAGAGCATGAAGCAATATATAAGGTGTGTGTTTCATCTAGAGAGTTTTCCCTTTCGTATAAACTCTCAATTAAAACAAAGTTCAATTTAATTTAATTATTTAGTAATTGTTAATTATTATTTTGTTCAATTGCTACTTACCATTTGATTACCAACTTAATTGAGATCTCGCAAGCCAAAACTGATAATTTTAAATTTTTCCTATTTGCAAATCAACTTTTCAATCATAGCAAGTTTTAGTTAATGATTGATATGATCTTATTTGTCACTGCTTCCGCAAATGCTCCTCCCTATTCCAAAGGTTCATTCCTTTTTTACCGAGGAAGTTAAGCGATCACTTTGTTTTCTGTTTAGATAAGAATCCTTTTTGAGATAAAAAATTCTGAAACCCTGTGTTGTGATGCATTTCTGAGGAATCCATGCAGCCCTGGACCCTGAGCCTAGCTAGGTCAGCAATGCTAAACTTCTGCCGATTTACCATTGAACCACAACCCTCACAAAGTTGTAAGACCTTGTTATTGCGGCCCTAAGACCACTGAGATTCAAACCAAGACCTCTTGCATGACACCAGCCTCATATGGTTCATTGATAAAGCAAGCTCATATATATATAAATATTCAGGTCTCAAAATATGGTACTTCAAATGATTAAGAGGCTAAACTGGAGTCACAAAAGTTCAGGACATAAATGCTTCATTCAAGAATGAGAATCTTTAACCAAAAAATTATTGCAATCTTTCATTTAACTAAATGTTATAGAAACATTTATTTGTAAGCTATCAAATAAAAATTGAAACATATCTCATTTATAACGAGAATAAAATGCTGTCAAGAAACACAGCATCTGGCTTCCGCTTAGTTACAAGAAACTGTCCTTGTTTCTCAAAAGTTTTAAGTTATTTCTTATGAAATACTGAGCAACACTTGGCATTTTGAACAAAGAAAAAAGGCATTTGGTGCAACAACACACCATCCTCAAAATCCTCAACATCCTCAACAACCTTTCTCCACTTTTCCAATTTAATTTATGGTTTTGAATTGAAGGGAAACTTAAGAAATCACCTAATAAACAATTGAATGAGATTACTCTATTGAGTTTAACTACCGTGACATAAATAATCGTACAATTAAGGCATAAAGTCAATAGATGCCCATAATACTGTTTCAAGATCGAGACAAAATCCAATAGAGTGCTAAGGTTGGCTGGAGGGTAACTTGCTCAAGACTGAATGTTCTGGCTTATGATCACACTCAAAGTCAAGATGAACAAATGCACGCTCAACTTCTGGTAGATTTTCAATCTTGTTTTGCAATGTCTCTCCTATTGTGTGGGCTACTTTCAAGGGCAAATCCTCTGCTAATTCTATGTCCACCTGCTCACCAAAAAAATGATGTTTCAAAACATAATAACATGCAGACAAAGACTAGCAGAAAATAGATTGATGATTATTTCAAACATTTTCCTTGAAACCCAACCATATTATTTAGTCTCAACAAGCATGCATAATTCAAAGCGGATGACTAAGATGACATTTGAAGAAAGGGGCCAAAAAAAATACAATATATATAAAAAAATGTATATTAAATTGGACATAAGCAAGCACACAAATATCTCGTTTGCATAAACAGTTGACTTCAACAGGGCAGATGAGTACGGATATTAGTAGAAAATTTCTATGCATACCTCTACAAAATATAAGACACCAAATGTGTATGCGCGTACTGTATCCACACGCTTTATTTGATCGTCATGCCTAAGAACCAAGTATGTCAATTTCTGTAGCATTTCAGGAGGTGCAGTTTGTCCAACCAGGGATACTGCAAAAGCGAGACAACACAGTGATTAGGATTTAAATTTCGATTCAAATTTCAACTAGTCATCTCAGACCAAGTATCATTGTCTATGTGCATATTCCAGACATACATTGAGGACATAGTTGCAAAATTTTGTGATAATCCCAAAGTTAAACTTTGACTCATTAAATGCAGGATTCTTAACTATATTCAAACTCTTTCATAATCAATGAGCAAAGAGTGCATCTTTTGGGATACAGACTTCATATTAAATATTCCAAATATGTTATTCGAAAACTGTGGATAGAAGGTTAGCGAATAAATAATAAAATAAGACGAAAACGGCATTTGATGAACCCATCTGGCCAAGCATGAAGACCAGACTGAAATAATGGCCTTGAAACATAAGGTTGTAAATAAATGCTAAGTTAGAGATTTGAAACTTCCAGATTTCTTAATTATTGGAAAATAAATTTCTGGATTATCCAAATCTTTATTACTGTTCATCTTCCAATACAGAGTTTAAGACTTCATTCCTTAAATTTATATTAGAATTACAATTAGTTTTACCCAAAGAAAGATTTCCCTTCCCAATGGTGATTTACTCACCTGCATTTTCAAAAACAGTACCAGACCAATTTGATATAGTATAAACTGCAAGAACTATTGCACCCGCTGGGTCTATCCACCAGAAGAACAAGTCGCCTAGGACTGCTGCAGCTAAACTAACAACATTGGTCACAACATCAAAGTAGTGATCCTGCAAGGGAATACCAACAAAAAATTAGTTTCTGCTCACAAACAAGAATCCCAGAGAAAACATTTTCCAGGGTAACATCTGAACCTTTGCATAGGCTCTGACTATCTCACTTCCAGATTTTCGACAATAAAGCCAAAGAGCTGACTTCACCACAATTGCTGAAAGCATAATAACATATAGCCACTCTAACTGTGAATGAGACATCTTGTCAGTCGACTTATCTTCAATCAACTGTTCAACAGCTATAACAAGAACTTGGAACCCTGCAAATAGAGTAGTCATCCAAGTCAGAGAAATTTGAAGGGAAAGGAAAGTAGAGGAAAAATATAATCACAGAATTCAGTATTGAAAAGAAAATTCACAATCATAATGACCATAATCAAAATTCTCATTACCAAAGTGATCCAAGATATGCAAAATAGTATTATCTATTTTGCAGTCCCTAAAGATGGTCTCAAACATTTTTGTATACTTCAAGTGGTAAGATACATGGTCCAATAGTCACAGATGAGGCTTTTCTATTAACATGTATTTCAACAAATCCTTTAACTCCAAGGCTACACCATAGAAAAGGCTTTCCAAAGGACCTCTGGATAAAGAAATTTTGTACAACTCAACTAAAGAGATACACTACACCAAGCCAAGAAGAAGAGGAGCAGGCTTGTAAAATCTATTTACAGTTTGAAGCATGCTCCCAGAGCCTGGTATATCAAGATTGACAAGCATCTCCTACAACATGAATTTGCCAGGAATCTATATAACCTAATCTCTACCTCAAAGAGCAAGGGAAGAGATTGTTATATTAATTGTATATGTCGATGAACAAGTTATCACTGGAAGTTCTCAGAAGCTGATTGAAGCAACAAAGAATGATCTCAAAAGACCCGTTCAACGTGATTGATCTCGAAATTCTATGTTATTGTCTTGGAGTAAAGCAATTAAAAAATCATATCATTATAACTCAAATGAAGTATGCCAAAACATTGTTCAAAAAAATTGGAATGGAAGACTACAAGCCCATATCAACTATCACGAATAGATCCATTGCCTCAAGTGGATGCAACTCTTTATTGCCAAGTAATTGAGAGTTTCATTTACCTGGCATACACCAAGACAGATATCAATTATGTTGTAAGTTTTCTTTCGAGGTTTGTGCAAGAACGTAAGGCATGTCATTTGAAAGCAACAAAGTGGGTGTTGAGGTATGCCTATAGTACTTTGGAGTACATCCTCTAATTCAAGCAAATAATCTTTTTTTCTTGACAAAATACATTAACACAGAAAATGCAGGCTCCATAGATGACAATAACTCCACTTCAAGATTTGTATTCCTTTTGGGATCTCATATGATATCTTGGGGAATTAAGAAGCATATAACTATTGCTCAATCTTCCATCAAGACAAAATATTGCACCACATGAGCAATTATTTGCATAGCAATATGGCTTATATGGCTTACATTGCATCTAACAAGAATGGGAATGCCTAATAAATAACCTATAGTTCTATACTGTGATATTCAGGGTGTGCTGAAACTAGTCCGCAATCTAGTATATCATGAGCATACAAAACACATTAAGGTTCAATGTCACTTCATCTTTGAACATGTTCATCAACAAAATATTCAATTCCATTTTTATCCTACTCAGAGATAGCATTCTAACATTTTAACCAAATCACTTGTAGAGTGTGAAGTTTGAAGCTTTTTGACACTTCTTAACTTGTTCCCTTGAGAAAAAGACGTAATAAGGGGAGATAGTTAGCATTTTATTTATCACATCATAGGGGTCTCAAACATTTGTTAATTTAATATTATCTCTAATATGTTTGCATTCATGCTCATAGCAGTTATAAGTAGGTTGTGTGTGTGTGCATCAACATAAATACAAGTGCTCTACTTTTCATCGCTCCATCAAGAGCCAATTTTTTGCATTATCAACTAAAGAAGTTGTGTAATGGCAGTCACTCATGCATGAAATGAAAGTTGTATGGTTACAAATGTTGTATTTAGATGTTGGTTTTGAAAAAAAAAACTGTGCAGATATGTCACGGCAGTCAAGGTGTAATCTGATTGCAAGGAACCCTACTTATCACACTTGGATGAAGCATATTGATGCTTAGTAGCATTATGTTAGAGACATGGTTGAAGACAAGGTATTATTGAAGAAGGTTGATGACTTCAGGAGAATGTTGCTAACTCATTGACAAAGTCAATACTGAAGTTTTCTTGGTACATGAAATCAATGGAAATAGCTGTTCTTGGCAATTGATTTATGTATGCTTGAACCCCTATGCAAAGTATTCAATAAGTGGGAAAATTGTTGGATATGTTGTGTACTTTGCATGTTTTACACCATTTATTGACCATACACCCTGCAACAATTTTTGGGCCCTGTTTTTAAGGTGTTCTTTCAGTCCACAGTTGTTTACCCATTGTATTGTAATACTGCTTAGTGGTTTCCTATAGTGATAGGTCTATAAATACTCACAAATAGATTAGGGATAAGCACAAGTGCAAAATATCTTATTGTATTGTGAATGGTGTGTTTTGTTTTTGTTGGGCTTTTTCTCAAAAGGGTTCCTTAGGGTAAATAATCTTGTTATATTGTGAGGGCACCATTATTTTTTTCTACTACATTTAAGAACCAATTAAAATTGTTTCTCTTGCATAGGTTTATCGATATTAATTATCTTCAAATTCTAGCTAAGTCAAGAAAGGGGTAGGCAAAGCATTTTCAAATATGGTGCAAAGGTATTTCTAATATATGTTGCTAAGTATGGACTTGTTAAGAACAATACTGGACTAGCAGAAATTATTATCCTGATCTTGAAACTAATTGAACTCAAAGATTATCTATAATAATTCAAGATATTCCCAGGACAATTGACCAGCACATCTTGGGTGGAATTCAAAGAGTTGGTTAATATATGGAGAACCAAGCCCAAATAACATTGGTAAATATGCTCAAGCAATGTAATTAAAGAAAATTCAAGACAGAAAATGGATACTACTACAAAACGCAACCACGATGCACAAAATTTACCGTGAAGAAATCCAATTTGCCAGCAACTATGAGTGGAAATACAAGAAACAGATAACTATGGAACCTTCAACTGCCCCTCCAATCCAAGGCTAGTTTAATGGATTTCCAAAGGTTGCTTCGACCTCTAAATAATATAGAGCGAGAGGACTCACTTGGCAAACAGGCATCTCAAGGCATTAGTTGGTAGGAAGGAGGAACGATGAATTTAATCCACCACTTTGGGATTTTCAGGGTTTCACCATCTATGCTCTTTCCCATTCAAGCGTACTAATGTCAAATACTCTATGGAGAGTAATCTTTACGTTCAAGGGTAAAATATCAGCAATTTTAAGCCATCTCAGGCCTCATTCTGCATTACGAAATTTAGTTTAAGGCTAGTACAGACAAATTGAAAGTCCATAACTACTTACCAAGGGTTGCCATTATTGCAGCAAATATAATAATCCCAACAGGCTGCACACGAAGTTTTCCAATTGGATACTTGTAGATGTTTATGCTCTTCATTGACAAATGCGTAAACCAGAGGATTGCACCTGCCATAAGATCTAGTAAGGAATCCAATGTTGATGCTGCAATAGCTATGGATCCACTCTTCACTGTTGCATATATCTGCAAAAATTGAACACATTATCAAGCCCAAATATTTCATTACAATCAAACATTTGTCTATTCAGATTCTTTCCTACGTAAATTTTTCAATTACATAAAACAGGCACGACATAAGTTTCTCAATTCACGAAGGTTATGTTTACCAAAAAAGATATTCTCAGTTATCATTTAGGAAAGATACATAATGAAAACAATTTGAACCACATACCAAGACCAAATTTCTGCCCATGACTTGAACTAAAAAGCTCTCAACATCATGACACTGCATAAGTATACCTGGAAGCCACTCCTAGAGCATCTCTGTGAACTAATACTAAGGAATTTTCATGATTTGTGCCATCAGAACATTTGGGAGCAGGGGCTTGTTTCATTTCAATATGACTTCCACCTCTTGTCTAACCTTTTGAATGATAATCTGAAAATAGGAAATCAAAAAACACATGGAAAGATGAGCATTATCTGCATACATATGGTAGTGGCATTTTAATGGTTGCATTTTGCTAAACATGATCCTAAATATACCTAATTTTTTTCCACTCCAAGCCAACCGCTACATAATCTAGCCTCTTCTTATGGAATATTATGGTCTGTTCTCATACCTACATGGACACATGCTATGATTTTATCCCCATTCACTTGTTAGTTGGCATGAGTTTTAAAGATTTTATTTATACTATGTACTAGCCCATAAGTTGTTTACAAGTTGGTTTTGATTGATATATTGGTCTCATTGGCTTCATGCTGATTAACTTATCATTTCATATGTTGATTGTTCCTTCAACATAGTTCTCCATAACTTGATTTGAGTTAGAATTTTAATTTCCTGGGGTTTGGCCCATGTGTACTTTGAACTCATCTCAAGATGGCCTCCATGAGTAATTTGTCATATCCCCAAAGTGAAGATTAAGAAATAAAACAATAAAAAAGAGAAATAATAAATGATACATAAATACATTTCATATTATTAATTATATATTTTATTTACAAGAGATATACACTTAAATATTATTAAGCATCATTAATCAATCAAATATTACACTGAACGCTCACATTAAGAAACTAAAGAGGTATCCTTTAATTGCCGGCATGAAGGACCAAGCGATGTCTCCATTCACAAAGACGTGGCTTGGATAGAAGGTCGCGATCTTCCATAAACATAGAAATAGAGGAAGCCAAGGCCGATTAGGGGGAGCATCGGAGAAGAACAGGAAGGAAAGCTAGGAATCAGGAAATGTAGGAAGACTCAGCAGATCAGGTGAAGTAATTCACTTAGCAATTAATGTCTAGCATCTCTAAGTTACAGAACTAAATCATGCTGTGATAGATGTCTGAACATACCATGCATTATTGACTACACCATGCAATCTATTTAATAAATACGACTGACTATCTTTATTGCTCGATCTGGTTGCTTTCTATGCTATGACTGCCCCTTGAATGACTCTAGCCGATAAGTCTGAACTCGAGTATGCAAGCCTCATTTATAGACAATATAGGCCGAAGAATCTGATAAAATTAATATTGCTGCAATTCTGATTTCTGTATCTATCTATTCATTGTCTTTACCTTTGTAGCAAATACATGTCTGTGTGTGCTATCTACATATCAGTAGTAAGAAATGCTGATAGGGCTAACAATATGCAGATATATGAATGTTTTTTTTATTAGTTCAGAACTGAATGCACAAACTGGATGTTTCTTGTTAATTATCAGATTATTAGTGCAATGATTTCAATAGTAAAGTCATCATAATAATTGTTCTAGGAATGATTTGATATTGACTTAAAGAATCAATGATAAGTGCAAATGTATTTGACTGCTTAAAGATTGTCTGAGTGTTTGCAAACCTGCTTGGGAGGAAGGGCTTGATTAAAGTGGTGCCTAGAAACCCCACTCAAGATCCGCTCGGCCCCAAGGCAAGGATGGGCCATGGATGAGTGGAAGTTCCACTTAAGATCTGCCCAGTCCAAGGCAGAGGTGGGCCATGGAGGGGTGGGGGTCCCACTCAAGTCCGCTCGGATCAAGGAAGAGATGGGCCATGGATGGGTGGTAGGCCCAGACCACTTATAAGCTCCACTGGCTTTCCCCAGTAGGTTAAGTGTCTTCCGAGGTGATGACATGGGTAGAGAAAGCAGATACAAGTCACTAAGAAGAGAGAGTTGTGGTATACAACCTCTTGGGCTTGGCAAAGGACTTCGGGCGGATCTACCCATGCCACTCCTAGTTCTTAATAGCTGCATTTGTGATTATGGTTTATAATTGGATATCATGATATTAATGCTAAAAAGATTTATGTACATGTGGAAATATTGTTCATATGATGAATGCAGGTTTCAGCCAGGAATATCCCATTGAAGAGTTATCCAATTGACCGACCCAAACCCTAAACTAGCAAGGTCTAGGGCGAAGTTGGGTAAGGGGCATTACATAATTATTTACATTAATGACATTTTGATTTGATTTCTTCATATACTTTTGTAGCAATTAGAAGGAAGGCTACCTACCAGACAAGAACCTCTAAGCATTTGTTAGTAGGAGAAGGAACAGTGAATGTTTATTGCTTTGGGCTCTTCACTCTCCTCTATCCCCATTGGCAAAGCTTGAGGAGGACATAATGCTCTAAGTCACCCTTATCTTGCAAGTCTAAGCAATATCTAATTAACCAAAGTGCAACCCAATTATTTATATGTGTTAATGCTAGTGAAAGCCTTAAATACTTAACACATGTATGCATGACTAGGCTGTATTAAGTTAATCCAACAGTAATTAGACATGCAAGATAAGGGTGACATATAAGGAATTGTATCCTCCAAAAGCTTTTTCAACAGAGAAAGAAGCTAAAAAGTGTAAAGCCCAAAGTGTTGAACATTTGTTGTAACTCCCTTCTACCAAGCAATGCATAGATGTAATGTTCCCTTTTTAGGGTTTCCTTATTTGGCAATTGGTGCTATCTTTCAGAATGTGCTTGCAAATTCAGAGGAGTATATTGATGTTACCAGTGAACTTTTCCGGGTTTTTTCTAGGCCTTGATAAGCAAAATTGCTATTTTTAGCAATGTCTAATTTTAGTAACTTACTATTTTTAGTAAGTTTCAATGGATCTTAGTTTGGGCCATTTTGAGTTTGGACACTATTTTTAGCAACTTGCTATTTTTGGTAAGTGTTATTTTGGGCACCTAGTCTTGGCATCAGTACAGTGTTAGGCTTCCAATTTCAGTAGTGGTCAATTCAATGCATTTGGAGTAATATTTATTTGCCCTTGCTTTAATCTTCTAAAAGGTAATTTCATGACTTAAGTTAAAGTTCAATTTTGAGCCCCTTGTGCTCAACGCCTAAGGACAAGGGCCACTTAGGTTGTTTTTAAAAAGAAAATTATATTCTCTATGGTGGACGCCTAGTTGGGAGTGATTAAAGCAAATAAAGATAAAGTTAAATGTTTTCTCATGGAGTTGGGCGTCCCCTTTTGGAGGGAAAAGTTTTGAAAAGTGTTGCTGTAACGACCTATTCCTTGCGTAAATTAAAAACTTTCCAATTCTCACTTTATACATGTAAAGGTAACAAGTAACAAAGACAATACAATAAAAATTTTCCTTTCTTTATTGAAAATACGTACAAGTTACATTATGTTTCCACATGAATTTCATTTTCATTGAAATTACAAATCAGAGTTCAAAAGTAATACAGTTACATACATAGCTCGTAAGCTTTTGCACAAATAGAAGTAAGAAGGTCCAGGAGTCTGTCCTTTCAAATCTTGGTACATCGGCCGCTTGCTGTGGAGGAGAAACATCACTCGGGCGCTTTTCCACCAACCACGGACTTATAATGTGGTCCCCCGCACGATCATTTTGCAATGAACGGCCCTCCCTTCGAAGAAGAGATTGGTAGGGTATCCTTTAACGATTACCAACTGAGCATAGTGTTGTGTCCTACACAACTAGAACCTTGCTATTTCACAATCTCGAACTAGTGCTCGGATCACAATGAACTGATAGTGTAGTCTCAACTAACTCACGTCTATGTGGCAGTCGTACATTTCACTACTTTGGCCAAAGTATTCTCATTCAGTACTTTGAATGGAGGTCATCTATCATAAACACTACTCAGGGCCGATTTGACTTGAGGCTTCCTTACTCTACGCATAGGTTTGTCCTTTAATGGGAGAATCCGTCATCCTAGACATCCTACAATCATACGCACCTACTAGAAATGAAAACAGTCTTCAAGTGTCTTGTATCAATCCTCCTAACTAGGAATTCTTTATCCTAGGAGTACTTAACTTGTCTCAGTTATCCTAATAACTTAAGCTAAAAGACTTTACTTGATTCTGCCATCATTTCGATCCTAGTAGATAAGTACATCTACGTATTCTCCATATACAGAGATCATACACAACATGCAATAACCATTCAAAATGCAAATAAATCCTTCCCTTTTATCTTTTCCCATTATTTCTTTTGTATGCAAGATAAAAAACCTAATCCCTTAAGCTCTTTACTCAAATAATCCCTTTTTCACAATTCTCCCTAATCATTGAATCCTTTACACATATTCTCCCTTAATGCATTGCTTTAATTATTCATCAAATTAGTTCTTTCCTATTAGAGCTAATTGTAAGCAACAATCACAAGACCCAAAAGGAAACAACACTTTAATAAAAGTTATATACTAGGAAGATTCATGCCTGATTTTAAAGCTCCTTCTCCCAACACAACTCTCCTTGACACTTCTTCAGCAAACTTCCAGAATTCCAAATAAAAACGACTTCTTTGCTAGTTTCTCAAATTATGGAGACCTTTCAAAACACTCCTCACAATTTTCACTCCTCTAATTAAAGGTTATTTCATCTATGGCTTCACTCCACTCAAATCTTAAAAAGGGTTTAACACTGTAATATGATATTGTCTGGTATAAGCTCACTGTATTTCTTTCACTCAGCATACAGGAAATGCAGCAAATAGGGAAAAACACAACTCAAAAGAATAGATATGGGAGCTCTCAAGAGGTTGTGAAACTCATATTCAGCAAAAGATGTCTAGCAAATAATGAAATGACGTCTATATTTATATACCCGAATTGCAACAGTTTTCCTCTTAAGAAGGCATGCGGATTGACAACAAGTCCCCAGAATTAGTCAAAAAGACACTTGGCGAGTTCTTAAACCCTAAGTCATTATAATAGAGATGAATCGACTTCCTTTTAAGCCAGCAAATTAAGAATTCTTCAACTCTCACATGGCGGATTTGACAGCTCAAGGCGTTTTCAGTTTTTAGGTTATTTTGTTGCAATAAATAAGGAAGTTTGTTCCAGACGAAAAGGTCAAGATTCATATGATCCTACGTCGCCATTTCGGGCCATGAGATCGGCATTTCGGGTTATTCTCTAGACCAGGTTTTTGCTCTTGCGTTTCTGGCGCGTTTTTACCAGGCGCGCGATTTCCCAGTTCGTTTTTTTTTTTAAGTTAAACTTTTCAAATACTTCTTTGGTGAAGTTCGCTTCTTTTGAAATGTATTTTAAAGTGTTAAATACTTCATGCGAATTTAAACTTCCTCAATATATATATATATATATATATTGCGATTTCATCCTTCAAAGAATAATGCTTATTCTTTTAAACATTGAAATTATTTTCCATTATTTAAATTTTAAATCTTTATTTATTCATAAAATTGTCTTTACAAACACATAATCCTTATTCAACTCTAATAGCCTAGTAGCTATACAATCGGGATGTAACAGTTGCCCTAATCACTCCCTCATTTTCTATTTAAACTCACTTGGAGCTCTCATTTGGGCATGTTGAAGATGATAATGTTATGCTGACAGATTGGAACCTAAGAGTTCTTTCCTAAATCTTTAGAGGATGAAAACCCTCTCTAGGTTGTTGGTTTCGGATTTGGAAGATAATCCCTAGCTGGTTTGGTGTGATTGCATTGAGGAATCACCATGGAGCTTACAAGTAGAGTAATCGGATTTGGGTTTGCTCATTTTGATGTTTTCTAGTTGCTATACTTTTGGTGTGGATTTCTAACCTTGCAGAGAGTTTGGAGAAAATATTTCTTGGTGTCCTTGCTTGCTGGCTGTACCTTTTCCATGCCCAGCTGTGCCACATTCTTATTGCTGCAGGTTGTAGCATTAAAGACCTCATTCTGGGTATTGATCCTTCCTTCTCCTTGGCTTTGGGCAACCAAGTCTGCAAGTTTGTGGAATTTTTGAAGGGGAATCTTAATTTTGAGAGCAAATCGCCCTCCTAGCTGGTCATACACTTGGGAAGGTGGGATGTGAGGGTTTTGGAAGATTTCATCTCCATTTTGTAGCTGTTTCAAATCTTTTTCGGGGTGCCAAGTCCTTGCTTGGGCATTGCCTTTCATTCCATGGAGTTTGGTGATGGTTTGGAGACCTTCATTGGAGTGTGTATCTTGTTTTACTAGCTGATTGAGACTTCCAGACGTGTTGTAGGAGAATATCAAACCTGCAAATTGTCCCTTCAGTCCCCACTTGAGGGAGTTGTGGAGTTATTGGAGTGGTATATATATTGATATCTTGCATTGGGGCGGATCCTTGTCATGTTTAGAATGCACTTTTAGTGGTTTGATTGGCTGGCTGTAGCATAACAGCACTGCACTTTCCATATTAGACCTGAAACAATTGCATTTCAGACCTTATTCAGACCCTTGGGTGCCAACATTGAGGTATACTTGTTCTATTCTTGCAAGGGGAACTCATTTATGTTGTTTAGTTTCATTTTGGGCATCTCATTTCAGTTGGGTTGATTGTATTGGGGTGTTATTTCATATTTCTATCTCATGAGCAGCTAGATTGTACTTGCTAGTATCATTTGTATTGAGCTTACATTGTAATACTGACTCGGTAGTACCATTCAGTAACCTTTGTTCTATTTGGTTTCGATACTAACCCACACTGCATAAGTGGCGTTTCTATATTCCCATTGAATGAGTGGATCAATTCTTGTTTCATGCACTGCTCGCTTAATAAGCGGATGATTCTCTTTTCTTTGTTAGTTTGCACCCCACTGCATAAGTGGTTTAGGATGGCTTGCCGCCTAATTCTTCTTTCCTGCAAATTGTAATGCCTGCTGAATAAGTAAATGGCTTTGGAGATTTTGTACTCACCCCACTAAACAAGTGGTTACTTCAGCAGTATTGTATTGTAACCTTACCACCATATGCCCTTACCTTGCCCACATTGGGATCTGGGTGATCAAAAAGTGGAAGGTAGTTCACTCTAGATGATTATCATTGTTATATTTGCTAACATTAACCAAGTTGCAAAATTTGAAAAAATTGGGGTGGATATTACAATATAAGTGCTTGTGTTAAGTGCATACCCTAGCCTTGTAATTATTACTAAAATTAAAAGGAAATAAAATGTCAATAGCATAGATGAGTACTCATTGCAATCTTCTTGATATACCTTTAAAATACACATGGGTGAAATCCCACATATACTAAAATACTAATTAAAAGTGCATGTAAAAGCCTCCAATAATGTTTGTATATTAAAAAAAGTCTTTTATGGGGATAAAATATATGTTGGAAATTGTCATCATTTAGTATGGTTCAAGTTATGTTCAAAGGATACAAACAATGCCTCAAGTTGCGAGTACTTTTCTATGCTTAAGAATGTTAAACATGCCACAACATATTGTAGTTTGTCACACATCAATTGTACCAAGAAGCTTGGTGTATTTATCTTTTTTTCTTAATGCTGACATTACAAGAGGCTCATCTCATGCAAGTAGTAATTGCACTGAGCACTCCATTAGAGCAAATGATTAAAAGCAACAGCTCATTAAGAAATACAGAACAAATGTTAAATTACATTTCTCCAATCTCGTAGGAGCTGATTCTATGATGTAAATCCCAAGGATTCAAAAGAGATAACAACCTAGACGTCTTATTACACGTGAAACAAATAAATGTAAGAGTGGCTCTCACTCTAGCTTGTGCACATCAACATGCTTTTAAGTTGTGAATATAATCCTGAAATGGTAACTTCAGCTTCTTCAGCTTGTTCAAGCATGCATTCATCCTCATCTTATGCAGGGGTAACAGGATTAATTCAAAAGAAACAAAATACAGTTCATTTGTGGCAAAATAACAGGTCCCTAAAATAAGTTTGAAAATTGAAAATGTACATCTCCCCAGTACTAACAATATCAACAAATGACAAAACAAATCAAGCTCACGAGAACTTCTAGTTTATCTTGCCCTATCTGTAATGCCCACCTTAGGCAACAGTTGATATTTTGTATTATGCTGATTATGCTGAATATTTGATTATTGATTTATCATAGAGGATTAATCAAGCGGATTATTATTTGATTATTGACTTATCATGGGGGATATATAATTGATATAATATATTAGTATTTGATTGATTAGTTCATTGAGTAGAATAAATTAAAATCCGAGTATATAGGTATATTGGGATAAGTAGTAGTAGGATTCCCAATGGTAGTAGTGGGATTTGTTTGTCAATGTAATGAAAGAGAGAAAATTTGGCCCTATCTATATGGCTTGTGGGGAGATTATAAGGATTGACATTTGTACTGCATATATAATATAGACTTATCCCCCAGCTCTACTTTCTATAACTTGCTTACTCCTTTCTCCAAGGAGTAAAGCAAGCAAGCAGGGAAGCAACTGAGTCAATCAGCAAGGGACCAAGAAGCCCCTATAGTATTATTGGATTGTGTGAAATCTTTTTGAATTAATAATTTATTTAAGAGAATAAATAATTTGGATATTAATTTATTTAATTAAAATAGATTAATTATGAGTGATTATCTAGAATATGTTTAGAAACTCATTCAATTATTTTAATTGTTTGAATTACAACTACTTTTAAGATAAATGACTTTATTTCAAAAATGGGTTTTAGAAATTGAATAACTATTCTCACAATGCCATGAATCAAAATTGATTTTATAAATATTTTTGAGACAATTCTTTTGAGAACAAAAATATTTATAGATATTTAATTTGAGGATAATAGATTGATTTATTAATTACTATTAGAATTATCCTACATCCTTGAGTTGATATATTTGAGAATTTAAATAAAGATATTTTTCACAAATTAAAGAAAGAGATTTTGAAAAAGGTAATTAAAGAATGTAATTAAAAAAAAATAGGGTTCCCATTAGATTACTTGGGAGTAAAGTAAATTACAGAATTGCATGAAAATAGAATTATAGCAATTACTAATTTATTATAAGAATATTGGAAACTTTATAGTAGTTACAAACTTACATTGGTTTATAGATGCAATCAAAATTTTCGAGAGTAAAGTAATAATCAAGGGTTTAAAGGTTTTCACCAATGATTTTTACAATTTTTTGGAAATAATTTGAATTTATAAATATAATGTCAATTGGAATCAATACTAGCATAGTATCAAAACAGTCTTTGAATGAAATTAGAAAACCAGTAAACCTAAACATATGAGAATCATGAGGAATTGGATGGAATCATAAGAAACAGGGTTTGGAAACTTAGATTGATGTTGTGTAATTAAGACTTAGATTAAATTATGAAACCCTAGAGTTGGAAGAAATTAGCAACATGAAACCCTAAACCTTAATTTGTGAAATTAAGACTAAGGATTATTTTAACTTATATAGAAAAAATATAGCATGTAAACCCTAGAGTTGGAGTGGATTAGCAACATGAAACCCTAAACCTTAATTTGTGAAATTAAGACTAAGGATTGTTTTACCTTATATAGAAAAATTTAGCATGTACTTTGGGATTTTGTTGTGATCTTTTGATAACCATGTAGAAAGATCATTATGTTCTTGGCTCTCCTATGCTTGCTTAATTACAATGCCAAAAGTGACCATTGTGCCTGTCAAGTTTTTCCATCATCTATTAAGTGTTTCTTATCACATAATTTTATATTCTTCTATTCTTTCATAGTTTAAAAACTCATGACTCGGCAAAACTCGATGGGTCCAAATTTGACTTAGACTCGGCAACTCAACAAAATCTTGGCAAAAACTTTGAACATTAAACCTAATGCACAAAAAACTGCCACCAAGTTTTCTGCACAAACACAAAATCTAAAGCACAGAATGCATCAATTCACATAATGATTTTTCTCACCTATGATTTATCTCTTGCAATCAAACATCAATTACATACACAAATCAAACTATGGTAACAAAACCCTAAATAACTAAAAAATTCCATTAAGCACCATAGTTGCAGGACTGCAGCCAAAGTAACACTTTTTTATTTGCAGTTGCAAGGGCTTTTTGTAAGTTGCAGCCATAAGGAATGCTTTATCTGCAATCACAAGGGAATCGTACAACTGCAAGAAGGGTATTTATAAATGCAATCATTGTTTTGGATCACAATCAAAATATCAAAAGCCTACATGCCAAAAACAGTCATGATTGGTGGGTTTTCAAATCAGACTCACAGTTTCTTGGTGAGTTTTTCACCAAAACATTGCTGATTCCAAGTTGTTGGGTGAGTGACTTGAGAGCTGATTTCTCTCATGAAAAATTTGTGAGTCAATCACTTTTAGGTGATTTTTTAATCTATGGTTTCAAATTTGTATAAGAGATTTAATTAGGCTATAAAATAGTGAAAGTGGCATAGTTTAGTTGCAATGTAATGAAATTTGAGTTAAAAAATGAATAATTAGTCTATGTATGATATTAAGATGCATTATGAATATGCATTGTAATGTCCCTTCCTTAGACAACTCAGACCTTGGCAGAGGTTGGCCAACTATTAGGGTTCCCGTAGGTCAACAGTTTGGTTAGGGGACCCAACCAAAGGTTGTGGAGCCTTGCTGGGAGCTTTTCGAGCCTTCAATTTGGGGTCCAAAGGTTGAATACAAAGTTAATTTGGAAATATTAAAGTTGGTTCTATTGGAATAGTGAAAGGGTGAATAGTAACAGAGAATTAGAAGATGAATAGTGAAAAGTTCACACCGCACCCCCGCCCCCACCGCCGCTTGTGCCATGATGCCTAGAGACATAACTTGAGAGCTTTAAAATCAACTCAAGTGATTACAAAGGGGGCATATTGAAAAGCTAGCCTAGCATGAGGAGACCAAGTAATTTTTATTAAAATTACTAAAAAGTATTCATGTTGCTAAGTTAAAAAACCTAAAAGGGTCGACCTCTTTGGGGGAATAGTAAAAAGTTATAAAAAAGAGTTTGAGGCTGCCATTTGACATATCATGAGTTTATATTTTCAGAGCAACTTGCAGGTTAGAGCTCAAGGAGGGTTTCTACATGCAGATTTGGCCTTCCAGGAACAAAAACTCTTGGGAGAAGGGAGTGTTGGACATAGCCCTAGCATTCTAGAAGGTATAAACATAGGAAAAAAATTTTATCAGTTTGGAAGCAAGTATTTGGGAAAAATATTGCAGATCAGTCATTTGGAGAGGCAAAAATTCATATCAGATTGCCGACTAGACCTTTTTGAGGGCATTTCTACCATCCTATAGGAGCCTTACAGTCAGTCACACCTTCGTTGGGCATTTGGGCTTCAAACACTAGGTGCCAAGTGGAGTTCTTGAAGATTTGGAACTGAAAATTCACCTATAGCAGTTGCAAAACTCATCTCACACCTGGAACCGAATTGTGGAGTCATATTTAGAGCTGGGAGAATTCAAAATTGCTGTCACAAAATTATATCACCTGAGAATTTTACTTCAGCCTTGTAATAGCTCATTTCTAGGTCTATGGATGAATGGGTATGTTGCATTTAGCCAACATTTATGTAATTCCAGTATTTTAGTAATAGAACTATTGTATACTTCTGTTATCTTCTATTTCTAGCAATTGTATATGTCATGTTATTTGCATAAACTCAAAAACACCAAAAAAACAGAAAAGAACGCAAAAACAAACAAAACAAAACCTCTCCTATTTGCTGGTCAAAGACTTCTTGAAAAGACAAACTCAGAAAAATCAGGGCACATTTGGGTTAGGGATCTTTCATGCATATACCATCATATGTAAACAACATACCGCACATGGTCAAAGGGGTTGTGATCAAGTGGTAGGACCACTTTGATTCTCTTGTTGGAGACCAAGGTTTAAATCTCCCCAAGTGACATCTTAGCACCGGTGGGTGGTATCCACACTCAAGTTGGAGTGCTAGTCCCACAAGTGATGGTGGATGTAGTGAAGGAAGGAGCAGTAGTCTTGTAAGTGATGCTAGAGGTAACAAAGAAGGTGCACAAGTAGAATACCTCCACAAGTGAAGCTGGAGAAAAGGGCCATAGGGGAAAAGGTGCATAGGAGAAGATGAAGGTAGGGGCATGGTATTCCAACAAGAGATGGAGAAGCATAGAAGTTGGAGGTGCCCAAGTGGAGCGTAGGAGAGAGAGGAGGTAGAAGGGAAGAAGAAAAGAGATGGAGTGATGATCCCACAAGGAGGTGCTAGAGAAGTGGTAGTCTTGTAGGAGCAATGGATAAGTAAGGAAAAACATGAGAGCAGTATCCCCACAAATTGAATTGGAAGAAAGTGTTATCCCTGATAGTAGAGCATTAACTAAAACAATACCCATACAGGTTGCATGTAAGGGCTGGGGGGCCTGTTATCTAACCCTTGACTAAATAACCTTAAAAAATAAACAAACTGCACATCACTTTATAAGTTTCTGAACCAAACTGCATGAATAATCTTGGCTACAGAAAATAGCTGCAACTTAAATTAATGCAAATAGGATTTTCTTCTTTAGTTCTCAAGGAAGTATTATATTATAGGTAAAGTAGAACTAAACTATATTTATTGGCTTTCCCTGCTAGTTCCATTATACAATGTTCAATTTCACAAAACCTATGCATTTTTAATTTTATTGGTTTGCATGAAGCTTAAATGATTTTGAAAAATGAAAGCTTCATCAGTAATGATGGCTCTAAGTTTCCAAAAGTTTATGTAGGCAGTAGGAGAACAATTTTAAACATATGTGCTGCATTAATTTTCACTCCTTACCAATTCATGTGTTCTCTGACTTGAAAATGAAAACAGCCTAAAACAAGCCAATCTGATACAATTATCAACCACAAAGGAAACTCTTAATGATATGAAGTGTTATTTTCTTCGAAATTGCAAGTGGTGGAAATCTAAATTTCATAGAAATCTGCAGTATAAACATTAAAGTGTTACTCCACATAGCTAGTTTCCTTTGTTTGTTGTTGGTTTCCTACTAGTTAAATAACAAAGTATTTTATTTCACAATATCTATGCAGTAATTGGCTAATTAAGACCTTAAATTATTTTAATAAATAAAAGCAATCACATTGAAAATGAGTCTTGAACTTATAATTCTTGCACTAAAGAACAACATAAACCAAGTGCTCCTTTAATTTCTAGATCTAACTAAGGACTAAATACAAGTTTCCTTGTGCTCTTCAACTAGTAAATTTGAAATTTAACAAAGGACAGGTACATGTAAATAGCCGACACACAAAGGAGATATGAAATGACATCAAATATCTTAATTAGAAA
Source organism: Sequoia sempervirens (assembly GCA_007258455.2). Lineage (NCBI taxonomy): Eukaryota > Viridiplantae > Streptophyta > Pinopsida > Cupressales > Cupressaceae > Sequoia > Sequoia sempervirens. Next base: position 207,216,905 of record VDFB02000008.1, on the reverse strand, counting down.
TTTGAGAGAGCAATTATTTGAGTTATTGGTTTCCAAACAAAATGCAAATCCACAAAGCTTATTTTCCTTATTCAAGATGAAAGCATCAACAAATTGTAAAATATCCTCTGCAGTGTAGATCTACATATGCTACTAACAACAATGTGATACTTCACCTTAAAGGCTAACAAAAAGACATTGGCAATATTTGATATATTCACAGCCAAATTCACAGCCATTTCATATTGTTCTTCCTCTTTGAGTTCTTTTTCCCCATCACTCTGAGTTAATCCACACAATAAGTCAACCTCCTCAAATGACTTCAAGGTTGCAAGTTGCTTCTCATAGTACATTTTCTCTCCTGCAAAAAGTTATATGGAGAGATACATAAGTCTTTTCATAGGTTTTCTTTAATAATTAAACTGTTGCAGGTGATGAAGGTTGTAATTATTATCTTTATTAGATTTTAAATAGTGAAAATCATAGTTAGTTTCTAGAGATGTTTATATACATAAAGAAATATTCATGGAATCAATTAGTCAACATGAATTGGATTTCTAGGACCATAGAATGACAAAAAATCTTCAACAAAATTGGGAGAATAACACAAACTGCTATATTATTACTCAAGATTACAAAAAGACTATCTTAACATTCCAATTGCAATTTCTTATAGAGCCACTCCTTTAACCACTTGCGTTACCTCCCAAACAATTGCCACGCTAACAAACATTTATTTATTAACTGTGAACTGCTAACACTTATTTAATTATATACTAAGATGTAATGTTTCCAACATCCTCCCCCCCTCCGTTTTATTATCACTCCAAAAAAAGGTAGTGTTGGTGTGTGTTTTATCATCCACCAAACATTCAGAATAAAAATGCCCAAAGACACTTTATCCTCTCTTGAAAAACCACTGCATAGGCAATTCCAAGGTTTCTTTAGTCGGGTCTCGACGTGTGGATAAGCTCAATGGTCGTTGTGATAATGCTGGTAATAAACAAGGGGACTTACGTAGAAAGTCTGCACAAGCTAGGGACTTAGGAAATTTATCTTTAAAGGTTCTCAATTAGGACTTTCAATTGTGGATCTCAAAAAAAATGGCAAAAAGAATAGGGTTTAGGAGAGTCTAGTCTAAGCCTAAGAACTCAAGAGACAGTAAGGACTCGGTGAAGAGGAATAAACCACACTTTGTTTCGCCTCCTGCAGGACAACATACGCAAAGTGGGTGCAATCTTCAAGGGGTTTGTGAGAATAATTTTCAAACCTCGAATGAGGTTGAAGTTAAGCTTCCACGTTTAAGAGCTCAGGCTAACTTTACAAATCGAATGCAAATCATCCATTCGAAAAAAGTATGAGCTACACTTCACCATCGAATCAATACGATCAATCTCTCATTCAATTTAACAACTTTTCAAAGCAAATTCTATTTAATCTAACTTTAACTCTAATCTATGGCGGAAGGCAATATGTAACCTCGCTTACTATTCAACAATAAGAAGTGATTCAAGGCAAATCATGCTCAAGAGCTTTTATCATTCAAAATAGTCTCAATGCGACAATATACATAATCTGTCTCCACACAAAATGAAAATGAGAGAGCACTAGTTTATATAGAGCTCCAAAAATGAAATGAAGGGCCGAGATTGAAACAAGATCAACGGCCGAGATTATTACAACCAAACCCTAATTAGGGTTTCCCAAAATAACAAGAGTTAATCATCATAAAACTATCAGAAAAGTGGCAGTTCCAGCTATAATCAAGGAGAGGCGTCCTTATCCATTTGAGTGGCATTGTGCTTGGCGAATCTGGACACTACTGCAATGACCTCGTCCATCGTGACAGGCGGCAGCATGCTGATCCGGAATTCAAGTCCGTCCAACTTCTCAGCACATCTAGCAAAAGTACCTTCCCAATCTGCCTCCTGCTTCTCAAAATCCTTTCGAATGGACGAGAGTCTTGCCACTCTCGCAAAGTCTTGTTTCAAGAAAGGTCCAGTGGTCGAGAAGAAAGTTTCTTGAACTTTATGCTTCAATCTCTCCAACTGCATGTCGTTCTCCCGGATGACTTCACGGTCGAACACATCAGTAGTTATCATGCAAATCTTCTCCTGGATTTTCCTGACCTGTTCATCAATTCCAAGTCCATCGACTCTTGCCTTCTCCAAGACTTCTTCTCGTATTGTCACTGCCCAAAACCAGTGATGAAAATCATATGCTGCCCTTGCAGCAATCACCTTTTTATCAACTAACTCCTCCCTCGGAGTGCTCTTCAAAATTCAAAGGCTTCGAATAAGCCTTTCCTGCATATCCGGGATACCTTCCCATGCTTCTGCCATATCCATCAATCTGGAAAGAAATGAAGAGGTTCGTCCATAGGCCAGTGCCAACTTTTCCATGAACAAGGCCGCTTCCGTGCCTTCACTTGCCATCCAGTCTTGTGCTTCCCTGGCCGTCACCATTCCGTGCTCAACTTCCCTAGTCACCTCCTGTGATGAATTAAGGAGAGGAGGGACGTTTGCATTGCCCTGATCAAGCGGCTGGGTCAAATGCTGTATATATTCTTTGAGACGTTTGACCTCCTTTTTATACTCCTTCTTCTTGGTCACTTCCTTTTCCAGTCTCGCTTTAATGGACGAGACGGAAATATCTAACTCTTCTACTTCCTGACCTTTCGAGGTCGGACCAAGGTCAACAGTGGTTATAGCATACTCCTGTGGAGTGATTTCGTCCTGTGGCTTGTCCACTGTAGGCACTGCAATGTGCACGGAACGATTGCCTGTCTCGTTCCTCTGAATGGTGGAGAACTTCTTGGCGGGTTTCTTGACTGCAACCTGCTCTAATCTTGCCAAGAAATCGGCAGTATCATCTTCTTCTTGTTGAGCCTCAGCAGGCACCTGGATCTTCATCGTTTCCAATAGCCAGTCTGGAATGGTCGACTGTTCGATGCCATCCTCTACTTGAACTTCCTCTTCATTCGGAGCATCCACTATCCCTCTGAGGGCGGAAATCATTCCTTCCTCTAAGTCATTATCCCGGACTTCTACATCATTATCTGAACCTAAAATTTCTGTGCCTGTTGGTGACGCAGGCTCTTCATCATCTAGTTGAATAGGCTCATCATTTACTTCCTGAGCTGCAAGAGGTTCAAGCATTTCCACCAAGGAGTCGTCTATATTGGCCACAAACTGGTCAATGTTCCTGGATGCTGCTGACCGAGAAGGCTCTCCTTTATGCCTCTTAGAAACAGGCTCTGCACTTGGCATTATTTCTTTTCTTTTCTCCCCAATCCTGACCAAGTCCTGATGGGATGCACCAGCATTAGAGGAATATGATTCTGATTCGCTCAACAGATCATATGTGAGCGTGACTCCTTTCTGTCTCAATTCCTGAACATGATAATCAACCCACCACTGAGAATATTTCGTCACTGGCCTCATCAGGGTGGCTAGGTTTGCGTGCTCTGGCTCTGACCATTTTACTGGAGGGAGAGGTCGGCTTTCCTCAAAGCGAGGCTGGACGTGGTTTCCATCATCTTGGAGCTGATCAGGCACTCGACAGAACTCAATTGTTCTCATGAAATCCAAGGACATCCTGGACCACATTTTCCGTCTGACCTCATATTCATCCGCAGCATTTGCCCAGAAATCCTCCAATTCCATCCTGTGCTTATATTTTCTCCCTTCCACTGTCCGGATATTATGATGTGGGTCATAATTGACCCTGGACTTGTATGCCGTGAAAGGATACCATTGGATCTCTAGTCTTGCACTTTCAGCTGCCTGTGCGGATGGACAGTACTCTAGCATGTTCCCGATGAAGAATGGGAATGTGACGGACGCCTTCTTGGTCGGCCTCTGAATATTCTGGTACTCTTCTAATTGTCTTAAAACCTCGAGCAATATCATCCGATTAGTCGGATAGATAGGCAATTTATAGGGATTTCCAGTAAATCCCTGGATCCTGATATATGTGAATTTAGGGAATTGGATGAACCAAGACCCGTATTTGCTAATAAGACTTTTTGCTTCATGGCTCAGCCTTTGGTGCACTCCTCCTTGAAGCTTTCTGGTGATATGCATTAGGAATGCATCATGCACCCTCCTGAAGTGAGTCTTCTCCTTCAATTGGAGCTGAGGATAGCAGTCGTAAGGCCTGAGCTCGTTCTCCCCGTTGCCAATTTTGCCTTTGCAGATCAATCCTGGATATTTGTATGATCTGGCCAACAGGTATATCACATATGAACTCATGTGAAAAGACTTGGTCTCTTCAAGGTTGATCAGTTGCTCATGGAGGTTGTCACTTATCATCCGTGACCAGTTGAACATTTTGACTCCGGAGGTGATCTCGTCGATGAAATAGTACATCCAGCTCTCAAAGAAGGCGCCTTGCGGATTGCCAGCTATTCTGTTAAGCATCAGCACAATATCTCCGAAATCCTCCTTGAAATCCGTGCGGCGAGGTCTCTTAGGCAACTTCTTGATTGACGGCTTTGGCTTGTCCATCCAAACCTTGTTGACTGTTGTGGCGCACAAATCTGACTTGCTGTCATATAGCATTTTGGCTTCTTCTTTGGTCTTATAGACCGTTCTTGAATGTTCAGGGATGCCAAAGGTCTCCTGAATTGCAACTTCGTTCAGGTGTGCCAAAACTCTTCCGTCAGGGGCGATAATCTGTCTTTTCTGGGCATCATAATGGCGAGCACATTCTACCATTAACTCTGCACAATCCATTGCCGGAGGGAATCCAGCTGCTTGGAATATCCCGTTTTTGACCATTCTTCTGGCTATTGCTGTAGGAAGTCCCTTCTGACCGTATACTCTTTTCTTGAATTCGTCAAAATCCACATGTCCGAGGTCAGTATCCACGACATTCTTCCACTTCGAGATGACTTTGGTCTCTTTCTGGGCACCCTTGCTGGCAAACTTCATTTTCAGCCTCCTGGATAATCTTCCTGCCGTGTCCGTCAACCTACAGTCATAATATTAACATTAATAAAAAGACTTTTAAAATTATTTAAACCTCGTGCCTTGGATTTGAAAATTTGACTTTCAGCTGTTCACATAATTAATTTGCTGCGAAAAAGCAAGCTGAAAGTGACTTGAATGGACTTGAAAATTTTGCCAGAGCTTCGTCAAGATGACATTACATGAAAAGATAGCAAATTTAATTGACCAATTACCAAACCTCAGTGAAGGAGCGTTAAATGCAAATCAGATTTAAAAATCTGATTTTTTTGAAAAGTGCGCCCCTCTTCAAGAAGAATTCAGCTTTGAATAATTCTCTTTTTCTTTTCCCGCGAAAAATTCCTCAGCATAACACTGCTTCTCTCTCTGGGAGAATTCGACTTTGCTTATGGACGAATTAATTGCCTGACAATTTCGAGAAAGATTAAATTTCTCTTCAGCTGTGTGTGAAAAAATGAGTTGCTGAAACTCATTATAATGCTGAGAGATTGAATTCGATTTAGCAACTGCCGTAATCTTTCTCGATCTCGATTTGTTTTTATTTTCCAAACAGGCAACTTTCCTTTTATCTTCCGACAAGGATCAGTCTCGAACTTATCTGGACAAATCTTACTAATCTTCAAAAATTTGATTTTTTCTTATTTAATGTTTATTTTTTTTATTTTTTCAACTTTTAAATTAAACATTAAATATTTTAATTAAATTCATGGTGAATTTAATTTTCTTTTTGTCGGACTTCATCTCCGCCTAGCGTGCTTTATTTTTGTCCGATTCGTGCCTGGCAATTTTGATTTTTGTCCAAGGTACTTTAAGTTTCCAAATAGTTGAAAATTAATATTAAAATATTAAAATATTTTAATTAATTCCAACCCGTTCGTCTTGGACCCATGGCTATCTCGATTTTCCTTCATTTCTTCTTGGCTGAGAGTTTATTTTCCAATTTCGTCCTTAATTTCGTCTAGCCAAACCAAATCTTAAGCCATTCCGTCGAGAATTTCATTGCCAGATCCCTATTTTTCTTTGCCGAGGCGAGATTTTAAGCTTATTTTGCTCTGCCAAAGTCAAATACTTCCTTGCTCAGTCGAATTTTTCTAGGAAAAATCCTTGTCCGAATGTCTTCGTTAGGCGAATTTCCTTGATGTCTGACATATTCTTCCTCCTTCTGGCCAAGGACGATCCTTCCTTTCTCCCTGCCTTAAGCATTTTCTCCATACTTAGGCAAATTTTATCTCTTTCCTTCATCGAGTTGGGCACATTCCGTTTTATTCTTTGCCACATCCTTTAATCTTTAGCACATGTCCTTTCAATCTTGGCATTTGTCCTCTCGAAAGTGTCACAATACTTGGCCAACGTCTTCGTTTTTCATCCTTTTAGCCTCTGTACTTAGGCAAATATTCGAACCTCTTCTTAGACTTGGCATTAACACTTAGCCAAAAATCTTACCATCTTATCATCTTGGGCGGACTTCCTTGGCTTCTTGGACAAGATCATGGACGTCTTTGATACTTTGTTAGCTCCTTCCTTGTATATGGCGGACTTTGCAAGTCTTTAGGATGAACATTTTTGGACGTCCCTCTTTCCTAGGGCGGATTTCCTCAACTTCTTAGCACTTATTCTCATCATTTTATCCCTTTGGAAAGGATTTTCTACCCTTTTAGGCCCTCATACTTAACCAGATTTCAAAATTCTCCTTAGCTGGGCGCCAACACTTAGCAAATATGTTGATTTTTCCTTACTTTCATGCCTAGGCGGACTTTCAATAGCCTTCAGCCAAGTCCCACCTTTTAAGGGCGGACTTCCTTAGTATTTTGGACGAGTCTTCAAGCATATGGCGGACTTCTAAGGCCTTTTGGACGTCCTTTAGAGTAAATGGCGGACTTTAGAGCATGCAAGGACATGGGTGGCGGACTTCAAAGGGGTCAAGGATGTGCTTCATGATGCAAGGGCGGACTTTGGAGGCTTATAGGATATCCCTCTTTGAAGATGGCGGACTTTCTTGACCTTTAGGATAAGTGTGGCGGACTTTAGAAGGTGTTAGGATATCCTTCTTGGCAGATGGCGGACTTCCAAGACCTTTAGGATGAACCTCTTGGCATATGGCGGACTTCATAGGAGTCAAGGATGGCCTTGGGCGGACTTTGAGAGGTCCAAGGATATGTCTTCAATATGCATGGCGGACTTTGGAAAGTCCTAGGATGTTCCTCTTTGATGCAGGGATATGCCTCCCAGGTGCTGGGCGGACTTCATGACCTTTCAGACCTTCACATACCTTTCTTCATGGCGAATTTTCCAGACTTGAGCAGATTTTTCACAAATTTCACCATTTTAGAACTAATTTTCATGATTTCATCTTCATATCTGATTGATCTTGAACTGGTTTTGACTGGTTTTTCCAGAATTTTGAACGTTTTTTTGGTCTGATTTTCATGCTTTTTGGACTTTTTTTTGCAAATTTTTCAAAAATTTTCAATTTTTTCATTTTGATTTTCTGAGAGTTCTATTGAGTTTTTCGAACTTCTGAGTGCGTTTTCAGAACTCGGGACCCTTCTAAAAATAGAAACTTTCCAAAAATAGAAACTTTCTAAAATAGAAAAAGCAACCCTAAAAAATAGGGAACCTCGTTTGGTCCAAAAATGCCAAAAATGAAAAATCGAAAAAGCAACTTTTCCTAAAAAATAGGAAGTCTCAGAATTGGCCGAATTTACAGTCGATCTTCGTCTCTTGGGCCTTCTGAGCGCTTCCATGACGTCTAAGCACTGATTCAAGCATGAATTACTGACTCGGCTTGGGTGACTCTCGGCAAATTGACTTGAAACTCTTAACAAAGTGATCTCTCGTAACCGTTGCAAGGAGACAGAACCCTAAAAACTAGCAGGCAACTGGGGGTCCCCATCAGCGATGGGGCGATGTGTGAAAAGGTCACAACAGGTAGGAACACTAGTATAGGGCATAACAACCCAAATATCACACACCATCAAGTTATACACAAAATTGACAACAATGAACCACCATGGATAGGTGCACACATGGTAGCCATCATCAAAGGTTGTACAACAAGAAATACATGCTGTAAACAACAATGAACTCACAACAAATGTAGATAAAGACCACACACTAGCCACACCACTCTTCCTTTGAATAGGGATAAACAAACTATTCACAAGTACTACTAACTAACCAAGATATGACAGAGAATAAATCCTATGTACAACACCAAGGAACAAATCCAAACTTGAGAGGACAAATCCCTCCTCTAACAGAATAAACCCCTCCTCCAATGCACAATGAGAGAACATTCCTCCTCTAAGAGTACGAATCTCTCCTCTAGTGCACAATGAGAACAAATCCCCTCAACTGGACAGCAGGAAAAAATCCCTCCATGTCCAAGAATCACCAAGCCCTTCAAATCCAAAAGGGGGCACAATATAAAGATCTAGTGGCTCTTGGGTGACATGATAAAAGTGAACATTGCCAGGTTTGATGGTGTCAATTTCAACCAAAAATACACATTGTACAATAAGATCTTCATATCTTCCACTCAACATCCAATCATACCCATTATGTGAAAATTATTTTCTTAATTTAACTATTAATGCACTAAATGTGCTGCCCAATCAAGGGAAAAGAGCTCATAAAACGCGGATAGATCAAAAGGATGGAGTGCACAAATAAATGGGGTAAAGCTTAACTTTAATGGTGCCTGACAAGGTACTTTGAGCTTGGTAGGTGCAATTTATTTAATTCGTGATAAGCATGGTAACTTCTTGGTTGGTGGTTCCAAATTATTAGGGTTTAAAACAAACAATTGTGTAGAGTGGGAAGCTCTTTTGTGTCTTATGCTTACAATGAAGGCTATAAGCCTATAGAAGTAGAAGGGGACTTCAAGTTGTAATAAATGCCCTCAAAAGAGCTTACAGACTCAATTGGCATTTACAAGCTTATTTAGAGGAAGCACTAATTTAGGTTAACAAATTTGATTCAATGTTTTTCACACATTACTGTTGTGAGCAAAATGGCATGGCAAACCTATTAGTAAGCAAAGGCATTGAATCATGTGATTTCTCAACCATAGAAAGTGGATATAATTGATTGGGATGGTCATTCTAACATTATAAATATGGATAGCCCAACTTGAATAAGATGTGTGTTGTTGTTAATGTTTATTATCTTCACTTGCATCACTTCCTAGTCATAGTAATGATGAGTGTTGTATTTCTTTGCACGTATATGTAGCAGTGGTTTATCCTAGTTATTTGTGCTTTCATTGTCACTCATGTGCGTCTTTAATGCTTATATGATGGCAATGTTCTTTTGGGATTATATAGTGCTTTGGTATGGTGGCATTTGCCATCATTCAAAGTTGGATGTGCTCTATTTTCTTTGGTTGTATTGTTAGTTTTTCTCATCACTAGGAGGTATGTGACCTCTTTGTGGGACCCTCTCTAAAAGGGGATGTCTCTAATTTCATGCTCAAAAAGATTTTCGGGTTGGAGGGTGTAGCCAACACTAGAGTTTCCAAATATGGTGAATGTCAAACTTTTTTTGGCATTAATCATACATAATGCAGCAATGCATACTTGTGTTAAGGAGTTATTAACTACTAAGGTGGGTGATGGGGTAGACTGACAACTAATAGTAAAGTCTCTTTAAGGATGGTTGGTGTCTAATCTTTGACAATTAATAACCTAGTTTAATACAAGGATGTGGCTACTTTGATGGACCTATTTCAACATCTCCAACAAGTAGTCAAGCATTTTGTGGTATCCCACCATAATAGGACTTTAGAGGTTGCTAGTGGTTTCACTCTACCATCATATGCAAATGACCATTAACTAGGCCTATACACTATGCCATGGGCTACAAATTGTTGGTTTAGATGTTGCTACCAAGGTGAAAGCAACCTACTACAAAAGTGGGGCCAATCTCATTCAATTGTGTATGTCATAGTTTGAGGACTCTCTGAGTCCTGGAAAAGACTCTTGGGACTCCCAAGTCCTAGGGCTCGCCGAGTTGACTCACTAAGGACTCTTGAGCCGAGTCCTGGAGAGTCTAGGCTAGGTCTCCCGAGTCCTGGTGAGTGACTCACACAAGTCCTAGAGTCGGACTCCCGAGTCCCAACTGAGGACTCTTGGCATCGCCTAGAAATAATCAGTATGAATGTTTAAAACTTGTTTTTTGTTTGTTTTTTTCATTTGAAATTTTGAAACTATGAGTATGAATGATGAAATTTCAAATATTGAGTGTTTGAAGATCATATAACATGTGTAATATTTGAATTATGAGAAAATGATAATCAAATTAGGCTCTTATGTTCTCTAAGTGCATTAATTTATTTTATTTTTTTGTAAAACTACGGTTTTCTTCTTTGTCGAGTCCTAGCCGAGATTTTTGCCGAGTCTCGAGTCTGAGTCCTATTTTGGGTTGCCAAGTCCACGCCGAGCTTGAGTTTTCCAACTTTGGTGTATGTAATGGAGATTTTATTGCTAGGATAAAAGTTATGCAAGTGTTGGTGTTTCCTAATAGGGAGCAATTGAGATGTAATCGTGCTAGTGTACCACTCTTTTTTTTTGGTTAGGTGTTGCTATCTTATGTATCTCTGTTCAAGTTTCCTTTTACCCTGTATGGTTATCCATTTAGATGTTATGTTGTTTCTTTTTGTCTATTTCTTCTAGTCCTAGTATTTGGTCTCTTTCTTCTTGTCATCTTTGGGTGTGTATTTTGCACAAGTATTTCAGTTGGTATCTCATTAGTTACATTATAGCAAAGGAATGTGGCCCCATAATAGAACCCTGATATTATAATTTAAAAGAAAAAACACTAACATGTTCTTATATAAATGTTGTAGGCACAATCCCGTCACCTTAGCATATCCATTCTAATGTTGTTATATGTAATTGGTAGACATTATAAAATATTTTGATCCATATTCCCTATAATGATTAAACATAAACTATACACAAGTTGCTAACCTTGTGATATTGGAAATCAAAGCTGAATATCTAAGGGTTTCTCTTAATTGTACCACTCTTACAATGTATTGGTCAAGTGTTTGACAAATACACTTATTACCATTATAATAGCAGCTAATTATTGAAGTCAAGATCCAATTCAAACAATAGCTGCATGGTAGAGAGCAAAACTCAATCAAACTATTGCAAGGAATCCACAAACCATTGGAGGAATGTGTTGGCCTGATCAAAGAACTAAACTTTTGAAATTATCAGAATTTTCCTCTAGTGTGAATCCACGACTATGGACGTCAAACAAAACCTTTGCAAAATTTTCTAGTTATGCTGATTCTATTAATTATATACATGTGGTAATAAAGGCACGACTTCTTTTAAAATCTAGGTGAAAGAATAGAAAGACAATGACCCTTTGTTTAGCAAACACCAATGAGAATTGAGGATGCAACCTGCTTTTTGTTTGCAAATGTCAACTAATATATATATATATATATATAGATAGATAGATAGATAGATAGATAGATAGATAGATAGATAGATAGATAGATCAAAAAGAGGGTAACATAGGAAAAGATGCAGAAATATTGTAGTGTACCTTGTATTTGGGTGTCACTGCTATGTGAAACCTAAGTGCAGCAATAAATCCTTTGAAAGCCTTCCTTTAAGAACAACATTGCTAGAGACTTCATCCTCCAATCTTAGGCTGTCAAAAAATCTAACATTCGGTCTAGACATAAGTGAATTCATAATGAATATCTCATCCTTGCATGGCAAGAATCTGATCCACATATTTCTAAGTGCACAACTTTCATTGGAGAACTTGCATGCATAGGTTTAGAAAAACTAGTGACCTGCCGAGAATATGAAATCAGATGCTAGGGGATACTTTATTGCTATCTTTCCCAATGTATCAAACAAAGAAAATATTTTCAAAGAAGGATCATATATCTTCAAAAATGTGGACCTTTTTATGAAACACTAGCATCCGACCTTCCAACCCACAAAGGAAGTATTGTCCAATACCCCAATGATTCTAGTCAAAATATGTTATTGATATGACTATCAATTCCTTCAGTAAAGAGATACATTTCACAACCCAACCATGGCAAAGGACTCCCTAGTCAGTTGAATCTTTCAAAATCTCTACAGTAGAATGTCATCTTGAAAGCAAGAGAAGTGGAATGTGAGCAATGCTCAACTATGAGAACATCCCATTTAGATGTAGAACCTAAAATGAATATGGTCATCTAATAAGAGAATGCCTGGTAAGGTAAAGGACATGCCAAAGAAATTGAATCTAGGTGGCAAAGCAAACAAGAAAGGCTTCACCAAGCCAAAGAAAAACACAATGAGAAATCTAAAATATGACTAATCAAAGAGCAATAAAATGCAATAATAGAGAGGCAAAGAAAAGCACAAGTATCCTAATGAAAAAGGATTAAGAGGAGGAATTTATTCAAGAAACCCAATTCAAATAAGGGTACAATAGGATGGAGAATGCCAACATCCTAGATGGATATGGACTCAAATGAGACCTAGTGAAACTTCTACAAGAACAAATTTATCCATGGATGGGGAACTTATAAGAGAAGTAAACTTGAGAAAGTATGGAACAAGACTCAACACCTTGGTAGGTGAGGCTCGAGCAACTATGATGATATCCAAAGAGAGAAGGGAGGATTCTAGTTCAAACCATGATAATAGAGACCCTCTTGCGAAGTAGAAAAGGAATGATAAGAAAATAGGAAATTCCCTTGTTTTAAAGGCAAGAAGACCTTCCAAACATGATTTCATTTAAAAAGTTGTTATGGAAAATGTATGTGCAGGATAGTTGTCCCAAGTGGAAGATACCTTGGCAGCACCAAGATATCTAGAATCTTACAATGAATGTCATCTCTTGGAACATTAGGGACATCAATGCTCCTCCCAAAAGAAGAATTCTTATAAGGCTCTTCAAAAAATACAAGCCAAATATTTTTCTTTTTCACGAAACCAAAATGGATGATCCCTTGAAGGGCCCCTACCTAACCTAGTCCTAGATTATGAAGTATCCTTCAGGAAGACGAATGGAGTGTCAAGCGGCCACCCTTTGGAATGCCTCTAATATTGCAATCCAAGAGATCCAGTCCATGAACCACTAGAAAACTTTCCAAATCCATTACAACAATCTTGGTTAGGATTTTGGTCTTATTAATGTCTACAATCCACAAGGCAATCAAGAAAGTTCATTTGGTCTCAAATCCAACAGATGCTCACCTCTTTTGAGTATTAGAATTAGATTGATAACTCTAATAAATAGAGGAAACCTTCAACTCTCATGACGGCCCAAGCTTCGGTGCATTCATCAATGATTCTACAATTATCCTAGCAAGATTGGATAGATTCCCACTATCCCTAAATATAGGAACTTGGTTTCCAATTCCAAAGTGCAAGTTGAACTAGGCCCATATCACTAGCCCATTGTGTTAGGTTTTGAAGAGGACCACTTTCCACAAAGAGTTCCCTTTAGATTTGAGAAGATGTGGCTAGAAGACCCTAAGTTTGATGACTTTCTCTCAAATTGTTAGAATTCCAACTTGCACAGTTACAACATTAAAATGTTTTTGTTTACTCAAAACTTAAAAATCTTAAAAATAAAAAACAAGAAATTGAATAAAAACTATATTTCAAAAAAATTTCCTCTTGAAAAATAACTATCCAAAAACTGAATAGGGGATGTTAGATGCTCTTAAAGCTTAAGAACAACATGTGATTTCTCAACTTCAGGACCTCTAACACAAGGAGATTTTTTGGAAGCAAAAATATAGGGTGAAATGGTTCATGAGGCGGATAGAAATACTAAATGAGAAGGCAATATAATGCCATCCCAAGACAAAGGCTCATGATAGCCACATCTTTGAGCAGCCTAAGGAAATCAAGGTATCCATTCTAGAAGAGGAAATTGCACCCAATGACAACAAGCATGACATTTTCACTCAAAACATCCCTCATCTCCTAACTCGCAATCTTAATGAATCTCCTCTTGCTGAGATCACTCATGAGGAAGTTAAAAAAGATGTTTTTTAGATCAAAGGTGATGGAGCTCCTAGTCTAGATGGTTTGCCACCCCTTTTCTTTCAACATTTTTTTTTTTTGATCGGTGATCGCTTTTGACTGGAGCTTTGAACCAGTGAGGCCACAATTTGTGGGGGACCTCATCCCCATGTATGTCTGGTGTTTACCAGTCCAACCTCTTATGTCACCTGCTTCCTTCGCTACTACTCCCTCCTACCTCCTTTCCTTCTCACCTCTGAACTCCCTTCCCTACTCTCCTTTTTCTCCACCCTATACTCCTCTGTACCTCATACTTCACTCCCTGCCACCTGCCAACCCCCTTTACTCCGTTTCTTCCTCCTCCTTCTGTTCTCCACTTCCTCCGTCCTTCGTTCTCCCATCTCCCGTTCTCCGATCTCCAGCTCCTCCTTCCATCTCCTATGGTCCTTCTCCAATCTCCAACTCCCGTCCCTCCGTCCTCCCCGTTCACTTCATCCAGTATCCCTTCCACCTGCTGGCTCCATCGTGTCCTCTGTTTGATGGCTCCATTGTAACCTCTTTTTTGCTAGTTCTACCACGTCCTCTATCCGCCGGCTCAACCTCAACCTTCCTCCAGCAAACACCCTTATCTCTGCTGCCGGGCGATCAACCATCAGTCGTTGGTCCCACCACAAATTCTTGGCCTACCTTCTCCACTCGCAGCCTTCCATACCAACTTTCATGGTGAGACTCGAACACATGACCACCGTTTCCACATGGTGTTGCAACTGCCGTTGCACTGTGGGGTGAACCCCTTCTTTCAACATTATTGGTACCTATTAGATTTGGAACTTTGTGAGGTGTTTATAGAATCTAAGGGCTCCAAAGCAATGCTCAAAGTATTGAATTTTGTCTTTTTGATCCTTGTCACAGAACATAGCAAAGCAATCAAAGCAAAAAATTTCAAACCTCTCTCCTTTTGCAACACAATCTACAAGATGATCTCAAAAGTGATGGCCCAAGTATCATTGTCTCTCATGAATTGGTTCACTCCCTAACAGTTAGCAAGAGGAAAGGTATGCTTAATAAACTAGATATATCTAAAAGGTGTTGGATAAATGACAAGGGGATCCCATCTCCCTCCACCTCTTCATTATCATGGTAAAGACCCTAGGTAATCATATCATTTACCTCAACAACATTACGAAAATTAATGGGCTTCAAGCTTCCTCCTCTAGCCATCCTCTTACTCACCTATAATTTGTGGATGATACTTGACATTTTTACCTATCCTCTCAAATGGAAGTGTGCATCCTAAGAGATCTATTGCAAGACTACCAAATGGCATCGATTCAAAAGGTGAACCAAGACAAATTGAAGGTCTACTTCCTAAATGTTAAAGAGGGAGGAGCCTTTTTTTCTCAATAGGATCTTCTCTCCTTTGATAGAGTTGTAGTGCCTACTCTCTATCTACGGTTCACTATGTTTTCTAAAATGAATAAAAACAAGTTGTGGGCCCCTCTCATATAGAATTTCAAAAGTAAGTTACCTGGATGGAAGAATAAATTCTTATCTTCAACAAGTAGAATTACCATTGTCAAATCAATATTCCAAGCAAATCTATTATATTGGTTCTCCTTGCTATTAGTTCCCAAAGGAGTTCTCACAAAATGTAACTAAATTATAAAGAACTCTCTTTGGAAAGGTATATCAAATGAGTAGAAATTTCCATTGATGGCCTAGGACAAAGCCTACAAGCCTATTGGAGGTGGGGGCATTAAAAGCATTAGTGTATTTAACAAGGCTCTTGTGGCTAAGCTTATCTAGCTCTTCATAAAGGATAGTTCTAAAGCTTGGATTGAGATTTTCAAGGATAAATATTAAATATTTGGAAGGTAGACACCTAGAATCTTTCCTCCCTTTAAAAGAGTTCCTTAATGGTTTGTCTATTTGGGAAGTATGAAAAGGGTTGAAGTTCTATTCTAAAAAAAAATTCCGAATTATCAAAAATGGTAAAACTATGAATTCCTAAAAAGATATGTGGATATAAGATTAAACTTTATTTCAATTCAATGCCACAAGTAGTAAAGAAGGGGACCTCCAAACTTAAAACAAGCAAGGGAGTGGGACCTACACTATGAAAAGGTGTACTTCAATTTCTTAAGAACTATTAAGGTTAACTATCCCCCTAGTCCCATCCAAGCGAAAGATCCAACCATCTAAAGCTTTGCCCAAAGCCAAGGTTTTTCTTTGGTTAGCCACTTATGGTAAAATTTTGACTCAGCATCAATTAACTAAAAGAGGGTATGTGGGTCCCAGCCAATCTTATTTGTGCCTTGCAAATGAAGAGGAGGTCAAGAACCTGCTCCTTCATTGACCTTTTGCTCAAGAATTTTGAGGTAGATTTCTATATTCCTTCAATATTTTGTAGGTACCTAGATCTTCAATGTCAAAGCGTATGGAAACCTAGATTTGTCCCTCATCATAAGAAAGTTGTAAGGAGTAGTGAGAGATAGCTATAGGAATCATCTCCTAGAGGATTTGGTTAGAAGGAAACAAAAAATTGTTCAGTTCTTAGGAGAAACCTCTAGATCAAGTTTGGGAAAACTCTAAAATCAACTAGTCTTAGATTTTATCTATCAACATTACTACCAACAATAAAAAAATGGTCCAAATGATCTCAATATTCTAAACGATTAAGTCACCTGAAAACTAATTTGACTTGAGCAAGCCTAATGCTAAACAAAATGATAAGGTTGAAATATGGATTAACCCCATGAAGGTTGGGCCTACTTGAACTTTGACATAGCATCCAAAAAGAATTCAAGGTTATCTAGGGAAAGAGCTATTATTAAAGACACAAAAAGAATAATCACTAGATTTGGTTACAAAGTCACTAGCTCCGATTCAAAAAATGTCATGAAAATGCCAGATTTGATCTCAAGCCTAGAGTTCACAATGGAGTTTCAGAGTCAACGTCTCATGATAAGAGGCTCGGAAATTGTTATAAAAGGAATGACATCTATTCAGTTTTCTAGTTTGAACTTGGAAAGGCTTCAAATGGATGCTTTCTCCCTCATTAAGAAGTTAGACAAAGTTTGTTTTCTATATGTCAAATGAAAGGAGAATAAGGTTGCAAACTAGCTTGCCAACTGCAGCTTGGAGCCAAATTTTCGTAACTTCCTAAGTGAAAATTAGTCTATTGATATAAACCTAGGCTTTGCTTTTCTCCAACAACTCATGGGACAAGATAAAAGGCAGCTCCAATTCCATTATGGCCAATTTTTCTTTTTCAGTCCTGGAAAGTTTTTCCCTTATCTTTTGCAATTTTTGGTTAGTCTTTTTTCTTTTTCAGGTTTGGAAGGTTCTCAACCTTGGTTTTTTGCAAGTATAATCTCTACAAACAAGGAAGTTTCTATCCACATGATCCTTTCTAAGGAAAAGACAATTCACTTTTTCAAACCAAATGATTGCCAAAAAGGAAAAGATCAATGGCTTCCTTTTTCTTTCCTCTTCCATATCTTCTTACAAATCAAGAGGATTGGGAGTGGTTACTATACTTGATGGTCTTTTAGAAAGAGAACACTTACGAGATAAGTTTGACATCAAGCTTCAGATTTTTTACATGATGCAGTTGTTTCCAGAAAAAGAATAACAATTAGGAGAGAAGCTTTCCTAATGGGGATGGTATCTTAGTTGTTTTTGGCCTCCAACGATTCTATATCATCTTAAAAAATTCCCCTTTTAGAGTTGATGTGGCTGTTTGGGTAGTGTTTTGTCCTTTTGTCATCAGTTTAAATAAGTATCATTTTATTCTTCTTAGTGTTTGGATTCATCCAAGAGTGCCTATGCTTTTGGTTGGAATTTTTTTCTTTCTACAACTTGATGCAATGGAAAACCTATCAACTTTATGGGGATGGTGTCTTAGTTGTTTGCAGACTCCAACAGTTCCAGATCATGTAAAGAAATTTCCCTTTTAGAGTTCCAACTATTTGCGTAGCCTTATATTATTTTATCATTACCTTAGATGTCTCATTTAATTATTCTTAGTGTTTGGATTCATCTAAGAGTGCCTACACTTTTGGTTGAAATGTGTTGCCTTCTCCCACTTGGCGCAATGGTAAACCTATCAACTTCCCTCTTTGTTTCCTTGTTGGTTGTATCTTCTCAACACTTTTCGTTCATCTCACTCCAAAAATGAGATCTCATGTTTTCTTAGTCAGATCTTCCAACATCAATATCCCTACCAATTATAACCCTATAGACTTGGTGAATATGGAGACCAATGTTTCAATCACCCTAAAACCTATGCTTGGTCTCTCATTCAATTGTGATCACCAAATAGAGAAACGTGGGCATTCTAAGACTAATATCTAGGTGGTTCAATCCACTTCTAACAAATTATGTAAGTAAAAGGTAGTCTCAATGGATCCCCACCCTAGCAAAAGAGCAAATGCCAATATAATTGATTCTCATGATGAGGCCCCTCCATCCCAACCTAACAATGTCCATCCTTAGTATAGAATGCATATGAAGAAGTTTAACTCGAAGGCTATTGATCTCCTAAAGGATTTATAAATTGTCCTCCACAACATAAGTCTATCTCTCCAAAGCAAGAATGAAGTAAACTGAGAAAACAACTTGACATTTATCTTCATGATCAATAGCATCAACCTTCATCTTTAGAAACTTAGCAATGAACCTTTGGAAGGAATATGTAGGTTGGGGGGCATCTTGGATATCTTGATGGCCATCAATGTGAATGTGAATCACCTTGAAGTGATCCATGAATACAAGCATTTTCTTCTAAATAACACCCACAACATCTAGTGTCACTTGCACCACTGATTTTGTATCTTGAACCATGAGAATGGGCATAATACTATGCAAGTGTGGTGTATATGAGCCTTGAAGATAATTATAGGCTATAACTCCCTTTGCTCCTATCTAAATTCATGTTTAGTAGAATTTGATCAACTTTATTGTCAAAGTCATGCCCTAGGCACTTTATACTTGTCATTTTTTTGACATAAATAAAGCTTTTTAATTTTTTCAAAACAAAATAAAATTAAAAGTAACTCCAATTAAGTCATGTAATTTTGAGGATAAACACTCTAAATAATTTATAATCCCCTTTGATAACCATGACATAAATAAAGCTTTTTAATTTTTTCAAAACAAAATAAAATTAAAAGTAACTCCTATTAAGTCATGTAATTTTGAGGATAAACACTCCAAATAATTTATAATCCCCTTTGATAACCAAATATTTCACTTGATAAGTCCCATACACACCTAAGCTCCAATTCCTCATGTACTACATTTTCGAGCCTTAGTTACCATGTTGAATTAATTCATGCTTAAAATCTGCAAGCATGTCTAGAACACAATAATCTTCAATATATTTTGCTTCTCCTTATAAGAAGATCCCTCCATTGTTGTGATGATGAAGACAAAGATTGACACGGTCATTTTATGGTCGACAAGGATATTCAAAACAAAAGGGGCAAGTTTGACACTTCAATGTTAAAGGTAACATTTGAGCATCATATACTAAAGGTTGCAACATAATGATGTCACTAACAAATCTAACTACTAAGAGAGATCTTTCAAAGCCTATGTAAGTGAATGTGCTATGAATGAGATATCTATAGATGATACAACAATGAAGCAAGTAATATAATCTATCAAAACTTGATATAGTCTAACAATGTATGGTGATGCAAGAATATATGTACAAGAATTCAATAATATAATGGAAACTCTTTTGTGCGAACACCCATTCGAGTAGGGTAAACCCTCTTGAATGGGTGTTCGCACAAAAGAGTCTGAGGCGGGAGATTTGAGTCTGAAGCTGGCCGTACCTTTTCTTCATCATTTAATGGCGGCTGCAATAACCAGGTTTTCACAATAAATGTTATTTCCTTTTTGTCTGCATGTTTAAATATTGCCATTGTAATCATTCAGGAAAATCAATAAACTATCTAGCTTCAAGATTATCCTTATCAGCAGATCGATTATGTTAACCCTGTAATTACTTTCAAGAGGGTTTATTGATCGGGTTGAGAGACACCTGGTCTCTTTCAAGATTATCCTTATCAGCAGATTGATTATTATTCTCAAGGAATTCACATTCTTCAAGAGGAGGTTGCTTATCTGCAGCAGATTGATATATATTCATGGAGATCGATATTGCTTGTGTATTTGCATCTTGAGAGGTGCTATCTTTATTACTTCAGATCGGCCTAGTGTGTGGCCAGTTGTAAAGCAGACTTGCTGCTCTTTTATTCTATATATAAGTGATATATTGTTGCTGGGTTTTTCTCCCTCGAGAAGGAGGGTTTTCCCAGGGTAAAAGTGTTGTGTTCATTTGTCTTATGTGTTGCATTTTCTATTTGCTTAAATCTGATCTAAACACTAACATATGGGTGTAGCTTCTAGGATAACAACACTAGGCATGACAATATGTGGGTGGCAACTCAAAAAGCCTACTAGGTGGTCGAAGATTAAACTAAGACATACATAAAAACAAGTGAAACCTTTTGAGTTGTGACCTTCACCAACTCAAAATAAAATATAATGATGTCAATGTTAAATAATATAAGGAAACAATGTACCCAATAAAAAAGTTCTAAAGCTCGGATTAGATACTAGAAATTGGTCATTTTTCCTTCTAAATAGAATGGTGGAATGTTAGTATGTAAATAGGTTGTGTGAAGTTCATACCAACATTTGGTTTTATTTTTGGAACTCTTAGGACAAGAATAACTAGTACAGAGTTTCCCATTCATTATTGAAAACTTGAGCTAAAGGAGTTAATGGATTGATGGTAAGCTTACTTCTCATATTTTAAAACAAATGCAAAAAGCGCACAGTCCAGTTAAAAAAAGAGAGGAGTCCTCTTTTAGGATTGAAGATAAAAAGTTGTGTAGAATTCCCTTACTTCTTACATCCATGTTGAGGAGAAGCATTTTCTCCCCAAATTGTATGCAAAGAAATTCATTTTCTAGATGAGAAAAAGACCCCAAGAACTTGCAAAAATTGACATATAGGATAGGTCCATTAACAATTGGTTTGAAAACACTATCGATTCATATGATGTCCTATGGACCTTGCAAATTTGGATCAATTTTGACACAAAGAAATCTTGTGTGGTGCAAGAGAGAGATTCATAGCAAGTGTACCCTTTGTTGCACATGCTTTTTATAGAGAAGAGGATCTTGTTTCTTGACCAATTGGAAGTTATTTTAGGGCCTGAGATGAAGCGAGAATAGACACCTTTCAGTCAAGTTCACATCTTCACAAGGAAAATTCACAATATTCAAAGCCAAATTATACCTCAAACAATAGAAAACGATGCAAGTTACAAGCTTCACACCTCCTACAAATAGCATCATGATTCACACACTCAACATGTCTAGATCCACAAGCACTATAGGACAAAGCCACATCATCAATGGGCTCCACATCCTCCAATCAAACAAAACTTTACCTTCCTACTCTAACAACAACCAAGGAAGTTGAAATGGTTTGGATAGGAAAAGATTTTATAATTGTTTTTTCTTGAAATTGATTGCACTTACTTTTTCCCCATTTCCTTAGTTTGACAAATACTTGAACAAAAGAGAGATGCATATTGGCTACAAAAAGATTGTTTGAGTTTTAATTTTTCCTTTTGAAGACAACTCAAACTAAAACAATATGTAGAATAAAACCTTTCTCCAAATTATAAGAGGAAGCTCCCTAAAATCTAAAACCTAAAACTATAAATATAATTTAAAACTATGCACAATGTATAGGATTTCAATGGAGTGTTGCACTAAATGTCAATAACTACTTGACAATATTTTTGCCCAAGATGCAAGTGCCAAACTGTCATCAAACCTGTGGTGAGATTTTTAAATATAAAAGAGGATAAACTATCAAGCACAAATCATAAACTCAACTTCTTACTAACTAAACCAAAGTCTACTATCAGCTATAAACAAAAATTTCAAGGGAAAAACACAATTGAATGTTGATTACTCGCTAAAACAAAGACCAATAAATTTACATCAACAATAAAGAACTAGATAAGTGAACACCATGCGATTTCATGAAGGAAATAGTTAAACTACATTAAAAGCTACAATTTAAAATAGACCAATTTTTCCAATACAAAGTGTGACTCAAAACAATCTACTTTCAATTTTCTTCAAGAAATTACAAACTTGACCTATCAACTTGCATAAATATGAAATTACTAATAAAGCAAACTTAACCTATCTATTTATGACCTCAAAATCTTCTATCTCACCAGAAAATTACCAATTTTAACAACTAAATTATAGCATGCATTAAACAACAATGTTGACTCATAATCCTATCAGTTCTAACAACTAAATGTAATGTCCCCTCTAAGGACATACTTAGATTTTTCCCTAAAATCATAATTTCAAAGTAAGAAGTATATCTTATTAAATTACAACTTCCAATAAACTTCAATTTTAACCCAGCAATAATGTTAGCCGATAATTCATAAACAATCAGTTGATCATTCGTATTGTTTGTAACATCCTTTAAATTATTTGACATATATAAGATTCATTAATCTTTAAAACAGATAAGTAACTATCAATACGGATTCACAGTTATTGTCCACTCTAATAATCAACCATTGGGAAGATCAAAGATGAAGTTGCAATAGGATAACCGGTGCATTTCTTTCTAATCCCAAGGGCGGATAGGCAACCCCCTTGGCCCACTAATGGAAAACACTTTAGTCATCCATTATGGGTGGTCTACTTAGCATGAAATCTCATAACTGCTATCCCCCTTATACTTTTGTCTCCTCTTCCCATGATTGATTGTAGAGGAATAAGTAAAATGGGAGTTTAATCATAATAGGGATTGGATGGGAAACATGGTAAGTCCACCCAAAGCTATCCCAACTAAGCCCAAGAGCGGATATACCATCCCTCTTGGCTCCAAGTGGCAGACCTTCAATCATCCACATGGAGTGGTCTACTTAGTGGGTAAACTTGTATCTGCATTCCCTATCCATGCTGCCTCATCCAATTCCATAGAGTTTAAATAACATATCATCACCCATAATATTATAGTGCATATACAATGCTTTGCTAAAGTATAAAACTGCTATATTCTAGTATGCGAATCTATTAACAATTGCTGACTTCTACCTTGGTCTATTGAGTGCAGATAATTATGTTTGATCTGCTCCAATTGCCTTGTTGTTGATATGTTCTTAATATTCCGAAGATATTGCTTAGTGTAAATCAAATGAATAAGAATCTAATATTCATATTAAAGAATCAAAAGTACTTATAAGGCTCAATAATTGCTGCAAGCATCATTCTTGCATAATCGTATATATATATATATTTCTAATTGATTTCAATCTAATAAAACTTACTTCCCTTATTATTGATTTATATTTTGTCTTCATATATCTATCATTGTACTATCTTCTTCTTCACACACACTTCTTGATATCTACTCAAATTCCAAGTGATATTCTATTTCTTTCAAACTGCTGTTTTTATTCAGATTTCTAATTGATTTCCTATTCCCTATTCCTACCTCCTTTTATATCCTTGTGTCTCTACAAAGAGACGTATCTTTTTGAAAGGAGATAATCTTTTAATGGACATGACTTTTGTTTGATCACTACTTTTAAACTAATCGCTGCGTAGGATATCTTTACCACTGCCTTTGTCTTGGTTTGATCACTGCCTCATCAATTATATTCTATGCTTATAATATTTGCTACCTTCATTAAATTTTGTGCAGTGAAAACTTCATGCTAGAAAGATGACCTTTTTATTGTATGAACCAAAGGAGATTTGTATTAACCACTCAAATCGTATACTAATCCTTCTCTTTAACCTGATTTTTTCCTTCTTCTACCACTTTTTTACCATGTTTAGAATCTACTTCCACTGCCACTCTTTTATATTAACTCTAAGAGCTTGACATTTTCTTGCACTTTCTGTGCTAAAGTTCCTGAGATTGATTTCCCCATTGACTATATTTGCCTATAAGGATTCTGCAGACACCGTTATGAAAAAAGGACTCATATAGAACAACTTGAAGACCTGGATAGGAAAGATAATCATGATTAATAGCTAAAACATTGAGTTTTGACAGATTTTTCGTATGGGTTACCAACAGTGTTCAAGGCACTTATTTATAAGCTCTCGATAGGTAGCTTTTAGAGATAAACTAATTATAAAATATTCCCAATAAAGCTCTACTTTAAAGTTATCCTAACTCTATCCACTAAAAAGAGAAAATAAAACACTTAAACAGACTAAAATAGGCTCTTTCCCACTTTAATTCTGCTTTCTTCTTATTATCTGCCAATCAGAACAAAGAGAGGACATGATTCCTTGCTTTTTGCTTTAAAACACTTAACTTGGCATCATATTCTAAAGTTGGCAGACTGAGGTAGGAAGGCAGTGCTTTCTTGAGGCAAAGCCACTTCCAAAGTGCACTTTATTTATGTCTGTAACTTCACCTTTGGCTGGGCACTATTTCATGCCAGGTTGCCACCTTTGGTGCAACTTTATGCTATCACTGCCACCATAGGATAGCACTCAACTTTATTTTCTGACCTTTTTGCTTTATGCAGAACTTTATGATGAGAATGCCACTTAACTTGGCAGTGATTATGGGTGGCAAAGCCACTCACAAAGCAAACCAAAGTTTTCACTTAACTGCTTTTCCTCTTTCCTTCTAAGTGCATCTTCATAACACAACTGCCACTTTTCATTTTACAATCCTCTACATCTACCTTAGTCTACTAGATTTGTTACCCACCATTAACAACCCTATCACTCTGTAGAAATATTTTGGCTCATAGCAAAGCACCACTAAATGTTCATCTAATAACACACAATTTTCATCTACTCAAGTTTTGACAAGATCTACAAGATGAGATGATATGAGCCAACACAAAATGAAAAAATAAAAATGGAAGAGTTTAAGAGGCTGATTGCCACAAAAATTATGCTTTAAAATTCTTCAACTAAACTCAGTAGATTTTACAAAGTCATATGTCCATCGTGTATGTAGTAACACAGTTGATTTTGGTGAACTTAGTTGTAATCGTGGACAAGATTTAGAAGATCATTTGCCATTAATAAAGATCCCAATGAGGAAAACACTTTTTAGAGCATGCATATCTACTAGTGATGAGTCTAAAGTCCTAAACACAAACACTAAAAAGGAATTCAATGCCATCATTTAAATTTCAGTTTGAATAATATAATGACATGTAAGTTGCAAAACAGAAAACCTCACTTTTTGGATCATGTTTGAGTAGTATGATGTGGTTTTGACCTATTTAAAGACTCCATATGATTTTGTGGCCGATTTGGCTCCTCCAAACATTGATCTATAAAAACAGATTGCATTCTTTAATTTAATAAAAGTACCAATGCAAAGAATCTGGAGCAATTTCTAAGATGTATCCCTCACTTCTGAGCATTAAAATGCCAATTCAAATATAACTGCCATT
This sequence comes from Sequoia sempervirens, assembly GCA_007258455.2. Lineage (NCBI taxonomy): Eukaryota > Viridiplantae > Streptophyta > Pinopsida > Cupressales > Cupressaceae > Sequoia > Sequoia sempervirens. The sequence continues at coordinate 207,191,460 of VDFB02000008.1, read as the reverse complement.
TCAATTAAAATGGTTACATTTGTTACCCAATCAAGTGTACCACTTAATGTCAGAATACTGAGGTGCAGCTTGAATTAGACATCCAATGACTTAAGAAGTCAGCAAAGAGTTAAAAGATCAACTGCCGATAACTAGATATCAAAATTTCTTCCACCGTTGTTCTGCGAGTGCATGAAAATACAAGCAACAACATATGAACGTAGAAAGAGACCCCCAAACAAATGCTGTTTGTGCACTAGCAGATAATTCCAATGCCTCGTTCAACCTAGATTTGCAGATAAAAGAAAATAGCATATTCCGTGGGCATGACAAAGATAACATCAGGGTGCCCATAAATTAGAACCACCAAACCCTATGTAAATGGTAATACAGCTATAGCATTTTGTTTCTTTTATAAGATTCCAAGGACTCTAAAATGAAAACATTTCAGAACGCCTTCAACTTGAAGACTATTCATAGAACCGTAATAGACAAAGCTGACTATCAGAACTCGATTATTTTTTTAGTCGGTAAGGCTCAGGGTGCAAATGAACTATGCTTGATAACAAATTTTGAAAGATCAACTCTGGAAAAATACTCCAACTGGGTTATTTATCAGTCATTGGAGGCCAGACAATTCTGAGGACTGCACAGATAAATGGCAAGCCCTGCAGCTAGCACTACAATGCAAGTGAGCACATATTACCTCAAATCACCATTATAAGAGAGAGGTGCTGAAAGGGTTTGAGCAAAATCTTAAAGAACAATTTCTTTGAACTTGGTGCGGTAAAAAATTTAATATATCTAAAATTCAAGATTCAAAACAACCTGGTCCAAATTGAGTGCTCGAAAAATTGCCTACAAACTTTCAATTAACGCAGCCCCAGACACAAGGCTAACCTATCATAGATGGGGTCAACATCGGAGAATACCAAAGCCTTTCAGAGATTCCCAGAACCTTTTCAACCACCATAACATCAGAGATTCCCAGAACCTTTTTCAACCATCATTACATTACAGGATTTAAATCATTCAATTATCAGGAGAGAAAAATTGTACTAGCTTGACCCTCTTTAATATATAAGAGGGTTAAGCTATATATGTATATAAGATGTAAGACTCTGTGTTCACAGTTCTAACCTAGCCCATAGAATTAAACATATAGTGCTAGAAACAATCTTATAAAGAAGATCAATACAAATTTTTAGGCAAGAACATTAGCCTCAAAGTTGTAAATCATTTCATCTCATCCATATTTTCTAATAATAAACTTGTATATTTAGATCAATTCTAAACAAGAAAGCAATACAAAGCATGAGTCCTCCACCGAGATTTCTTTCCATTTACCATATATTCTTTAAATATTATATAAACAATCTTATACAGAGATTTCTTTCCATTTACCATATATATTCTTTGAATATTATATAAATAATCTTATACAGAGATTTTTTTCCATTTACCATATATTCTTTAAATATTATATAAACAATGTTATACAGAAATTAATACAATTTCTTAAGCGACAAATTTCGCATAAAAGTTGTAAATGAAAATAATTTCATCTCATACATATATTCTAAAAATACGCTTCTATATCTAAGTCACTTCAAAACCAGATTGCAATACACACACTGACTCCTCGCCCCGGATTTCCTTCCATTTACTGTATATAATTTAAATCTTGTATCTCTGGATTTCAACCTCGTAAACATTATGAAAAGGAAACGATATATATATACACAAAAGCAAATACAAAAGCATTCAGAACTGATACTGTATGTAATGTAAAACAAAAATAATTCACCTTTAGATTTTTCTTTCAAGGAAGGAATATCCAGTCCATCGTAATTTGATTTAGAGGTGGCAGGAAGCTTTTGGAAGAGATTATCCCGAGCACCAGAAAAAGAATCTCCGCTTCCGTCCTCGGCACCCTCTATGTTTATTATGCCTTCTTCTAAAAGAGGAGCACTGGCCCAAATCTCCCCCATTTCTCTTTCGACTCCCAAACAAAGAATAATACACTAATGTCTGAATCTCACTATCACAGCAAATGTATATCAATAGTACCACGAGTATTTGCAGAAATGTTGAATATTGCGCTAAATTTAGTTACCGGGCACATTTACCGTTGGACTTCTTCGCCCGAAGACGATGCGCCTATGCCCGTTAAATACGGAACACAAGGAAATTACGGCCACGGGTCCGCAACCACGAGGAAGGTCAGCGGTCAGTGTCGGTGTGTTGGTCACATGGAAAGACAAGCCAGAAGTGGTGAAGCCCCGCTGTCATGTGACCAGGTCTTAATGCTCCTTGCCGGCCTTGCCTCAGCTTGTGGTATCGGGTAATGCTGGAGCAGCAGGACAGCCAGACTGCTATCAGATACCTCTTTGTACTGTTCTATTAAGAATTATATAGAATTAAATAATATAGATATTTGTTAGATCTATAAAAATGCATTGAAACATCTGCCACTTGGATTTGTCGCATGGGATCCATCGTTACGGATTTCAATATTTGTAGTTAACCATTCTAATTGCATGGATCATTTATCGTAAATGATTGCAATTTGTCTTAAACTATTTTAATAATCAATTATTTTTGGTAACTGTATATCAATTTTTAGTTTGTTTTTTAAATTGACATGTATATCCTGATTATCATATAGTAAGACAAACCATTCCTGTGTGCAATTGTTCTCCGGGGGACAAGCAAACAAACCAAAGTGTAAACCGCCTTAAAAGATCATAAAGATTTAAAAAATATTCTTTAAAAACAAAAGTTAAAATTTTTATTTTTATTTATTTTATTTTTTTAAAGATTTGACATGTATTAAAAACCAATCAATGGTAGAAAAAGAATCGAAAAGCAGTTGTCAATTCTGCAAACCAAATAAAAAGTAAGAACCAATTAAAGAAGAAAAAAAAAAAAAAAACCTTAATACCTGACGTATACAATTTGGAAATCCATCTAGAATCTTGTAAATACTTGTCCTTTCTGTTTGTAATATTTGTGTTTGCTGCTCTTTGTTGGACTGTTTTCTTTATGCTCTATCTTCTTGCAGTCTTCAAGACTAAATATTCTTATTTGTATCTTGTATTTTTTTAATAATTTTTTTTTACATGTATTCAATCTTGAGATGAATCTATAAGCATTTATTACATTAATGAGATTTTTTTTTTAATTGTATTAAACTATCTGAAGGTGGTGATTTTAATAAGTATTAATTAAATTAATTTTATAATTATTAATTTTATTTTATTATGTATTACTATTATATATATATAATCAATTTCATTATATTTATAATTATTTTTTATAATTAAATTTCAAATTATATATAATTATATGTCATTTTTATTTAGTTTTATTTTTAGTTTGAGTATATTAATATATGATATAAATTTGTTCAAAGTCTAGTTTTTTCTCTAGTGGTGGAGAATTTGTACTCCTAAAAGAGATGTCACAAGTTCAAATCCTCCAGGGGGTAGGGTATGTATGCCTCATATTGTGGAGTACAAGTTAGATGTCTCCCACATATTGGGAGTACGAGGTAGTCCCATATACTATAAGTCATTTGTAGACCCAAAAACAAATTGCCTAGTATCGTGGACTATAAAAGGACCTTTCCTTTCCTTTTTCCCATATCACTTATTCATACATATTTCAATGCATTTATCCCCTTACACTGTTTACATATGCATAAATCTTGTGTATTCATCTTTGTTGCATCTATATGTGCACATATCTCTATATAGCTAGTAGCCACCTTGATATGATCATTTATATGTCTTGGATCATTTCTACAATTGCAAAGTCCAATTATGGACTTGACCCTCTCAAATTTAAATTTTAGTTGAATCTCGCCCATTCATTTCCTACTAAGGACCAACAAAACACGGGTTTGCATTATTTATTGTTGTGTCATTTCTCTTAATGGCATTCAATGCATTCATTTACATATTCAATCATCTAGTCTTCATTCACATTATAAGAGTTCAATTGATGTAATAAAAGGAATATACATCTACCAATCATCCTATGAGAATATCCATGATTAGTGAGGGGTATTCAATCTTTCACACGTATTTATGAGGATTGACCTAGGAGAACATTGTCCTTGTCAACATAATGGTAACCCTTCCAAGGTATTTTTAAATGATGCTAGTCTCAAATATTAGAAAAGGTAGAAAAAACTTAAGCTAATAGGCCAAACATAAAAGCAAAGTTGTACAAACTATCATGGCATTTCCACATACACAAGACATTTCCAACCCTCCATAATACAAACAAGATTCTCTATTTCAACTGAGGTCGAACACAAACAAAGACATTCCATTTCAAATCTCAATGGATATAGAGTTTAGTGCCAACATCAAATTTTGCTTATTCTTTAGTAACAAGGTTAAGAACCATTATTTATTACATCTACTTTTCATATTTAGCATTTATGGTTTAAAAAATTGTATTAACCCACAAGTATGCTCATTAAATTACTTTAGGTTTTAATTGTGTTTATATGTATGCATGTTATTGGATTAGCCTAGTCTACATTTACCTAAAGTTTTAATAATATATGTCTATATAGAACTCATCTGCAATATTAATCTCAATAGATTTACATAAATTTTATGCTTTTTAAAATTTTGAATCTTTATTAAAATATATTTATGTTTGTAATATTAGATTTATTATTGTATAAAGTTGTAATAGAATTATGGGTATATTAATATGTTGTCTTGTCATCATTCTTAAGATTTTAGAAAAAAAATATTCTTAAAAAATGTATTCATATCCTCACATCCCTTGTCTCAAAAATCCAAAGAGATATTGTAGAAGAATTAAAATACTATAATTGTATTATTATTTTACAAGGGTCTGAATTAGATCTTAGGAAATCTAAAAATCTAGATAATGTAATTAAAATTGTATCTTATCTTAAAACTCTAGAGGAAGGACAAGTTGTGTGGGATTGATTGAGTTCACCAAAAATATAAAGAGATTTTCTTCTCTAAATGTAGTCTAGATTAATCCAATAACACAATAAATAGCTATATAAAACTCATCTTTAATATTCAGCTGAAGGTATTTACATAAATTCTATGTTTTTTAATATTTAAATCACACTATAAAAATACACATGTTTTTTAATATTAAATCCATCTTTGTATAGAATTGTAATAGGGTTGTGGGTATATTAATATAGATACATTTCTCATCATCTCTAAAATTTTGAAATTTTTTCATTCAATTAAAATCTATCTCCACATTTTCACATCCTATTTAAATAAATATTGTAAAAGAATCAAAATTATATAGTTGTATTACCATTTACATAGGATTTGAATCAAACCTTAGACAATCTAAAAATAGATGATATAATCAAAATTATATCAAATCTCAAAAACTCTACAGAAAGGATAGGTTATGTGAGATCCATCAAATTCGCCAAAAATATAAAAGAAAAAAACTTTCTCTAAATACACTCTTGACTAATTCAATAACATGCATGCATATAAACACAATTAAAACCTAAACTAATTTAATGATCATACTGTGGGTTAATACAATTTTTGAAACAATAAATGCTAAGATCAATGGACATAGTTCAGATAGGGGGCCCTCTCCCTTTATTCCATCATCACCATCGCTTTATAGTGAATACGAACAATTCCTAATAGTGAATAGGATAATATAATAAGGATATGATACCAAGGATATTATATTATATTCACCACTGAGTCACAACCGAGCGATTGCATCTCATACTTCGCTGTCGAGGTAGCAGGCCCCCCGGTAAGATAAACCCGATCTTGCCATCATAGTCGATCGGAAACCACATGAAGTACTTGTGTGCGGATTCATTCCCCGCTGATTAAAGTGGTTGGACTCGACCAACACCTCCTCTCACGACTCGATGAAGTGTTTTAACAACATTAAATGCCGTTTTCTACGAAGTTTTTTAAACTACATTAAATGTAGTCCATATATCACAGAAAATCACGACTGTAAATAATCGCAATCATTTTCCCTCAAATTGTAAACAACCATTTACCCTCTATGCACAATCCTGCAGAGTCTGGAAGTAATCGAAAAACTACTGGTAGGTATCCCGCGTTCAAATGCCCGCGATTTTTCTTTTGATCTCACAATTCTGCACATGCTCGGTCAGGATTCCAACACGATTTGCAGCGGGAGACGTTTCCCCCGCGTTTCCGGGACCCGGAAACGTGGGGATTTTGGGGGCACGAGTCCCCGCAAACATTTAAATTATCTTTTAGTAAGTTCTATGGAAGCTAAAATGACACGGTTGCAGAATGTCTTCAACTTGAAGATTTTTCACAGAAACTTATATAACACAATCAGAACTTAATTGATTTTTTTCGTCTCAGGGCACAAATGAAGCATTGAAAGATCCGACTCTGGAAAATACTCAAACAGAGTATGCATATTTGTCATTGGAGACCAGACGATTCTGAGGACTATGTAGCGAAATGCCAAGCCCTGTGGCTAGCAAATATTACGCTCAATATGAGAGAGAGTTTAGGATTTGAGCAAAAGCTTAAAGAACAATTTCTTTGAACCTGGCGAATCGCTTAAGAAGTGAACAAATCTAAAATTCAAGATTCAAAACAACCTGGTCCAAATTGCCTACAAACCTTTAAAGAACGCAGACCCGGACACAGGACCAATCTATCACAGATGGGGGCAACATCAGAGAATCCCTAAGCCCTTTCAATCACCACAGCATCAAGGATTCCCAGAACCTTTTCAACCACCATTACATTACAAGATTTAAATCATTCAAATATCATAATAGAAAATGGTACTAACTGGAAACTACATGCAGAAACGAAGAGATTGTGTTCACGGTTCTAACCTAGCCCAGACAATCAAACATACGGTCCTATAAACAATCTTGTAAAGAGAATTTCATGGGCGACAACTTTAAACTAAAAGTCGTAAATCATTTCAGACTCATTCATATATAAGAAAACAACTCCTCGCCAGGGATTTCTTTCCATTTACTATAAATCCTTTCAATTTTCTCTGGTTTCGACCTTGTGACCATTATGACATATATAAATATTGAAGACATAAAAAATTTAAAATGCTTCTAGATTCATTCAAATAGATAGATAAATAATCAAATCAAATCTCTGGTTTCGACCTTGTGACCATTATGACATATATAAATATTTAAGACATAAAAAATTTACAGTCGATGATAAGAGCTTAAAATGTTTCTAAATTTGACAGTCTGAGTCAAATCAGAAGCATTCAAAGCTATAGATAAATAATCAAATCAAATTTAATAATTACAAAAGCCCTCAGAAACTGATACTGTAAGCAATGTAAAACAACAATTACCTTTAGATTTTTCTTTTAATTGAGGAATATCCAGTCCGTCGTAATTTGATTTAGGGGGAACAGGAAGCTTTTCAAAAAGCTTGTCCCGAACAACACAAAAAGAATTTCTCCTTCCCTCATTGTCCACCTCTATCTGTATTCTGCCTCCTAAAAGCGGAGCCCTGCCCAAATCCTCCCCCATATGTCTCTCCACTCCCAACCAAAGAATACAAATGTCTAAATCTTACTATCACAGCAAATTTTTAGCGACACTACAACGCATACTTGCAGCAATAGTAAATATTCTGCTAACTTCAGTTACACGGCACATGTACCGCTGGAATTCCCCCAGGATATGCTTCGCCCATGGCCATTAAATACAGACCACGAGGAAGCAAGCTCACCGGTGGGTCGCAGTGTCCTGGTCATATGGAGAGAAACTGTCAGCGCGTCTGTCGTTTGACCAGTGGCTTATATTACTCCTTCCCCGCTTTGCCCTAGCACATGGCATTGTTATCAGATTCCGTTTTGTACGGCTGTATTGAGAATTTATTAAGGATTAAATAATATCAGATATTTTTTGGGTCCAATGAAAAGGCGGGTATTAGCTATCTCCTACAGGGAAATCTGGTCTGACATCTACTATCGCGATTTTCAAAATATAAAAATAAAAATAATAATAATAATGTACGGTCAACTATTATCATTGCATGTATCCAAATGATTGCAATTTTGTTAATGGAGTATTAAAAAATTAGAAAGATAAAAGCTTACTTACTCTTTGAGACACATATTAATTTGTTTTTTCTTTTTAACGATTTTCTTTGTACTCCATTATTAAGATGAAATTATAAGCATTTAGTGCATTAATGAGATTTTTTTTTTAATTCCAAACAATGTTTGGTAGAGGGCATATTATTAATAAAAATATTTATTAATTTATTTATAAATAATAATGATATATTGATAATATTTTATATTATGTACAGTAATTTTTTAATTGTGTTAAACTATTTAAAGATGATGATTTTATAAGTATTAATTATTTTCTGCAATGATGACTATTATAATAAATAAATAATCAATTATTAATTATTTTTAATGTATTGTAATTATTAGAATATATTTGTAATTATAATATATATAAAATAAGTTTAATTGTGAGGAATATGACTTTGAGTAATAATAATCTAAGTCTAATTTACAATAAATTTTGAATTATGTAGAATTATATGTTATGTTTTATTTGATTTTGTTTTTATTTTTAGGAGAGTGTTTTGATTTATATATATTGATAAAGAGGATAAATTTGTGTAAAGTTTGATCACTTATTTATTTATTTAAACACATAATGTCACATTTATCCTTTACCTCATTCATCTTATTGCAAATTAATTACATTTGTATGTGCATATCATTAATATACATGCTAGCCACTTCAACATGATTGTTTCTATGTCCTAAGTCGTTTCCATGACCATGGGGTTTGGTTGCAAACTTGACCCTTTAAAATTTAAAATTCAAATTTAAATTTTAGTCAACTCCCATTCATTAGTTTCTCACTAAGGATCAACTAAACACAAATTACATGATTTATTGCTATGTCCTTGCACTTAAAGACAAACAATGTATTTGTTTACATATTTGATCATCTCCTAATTATTTGATATTCACACACATCACTCACATTACAAGACTTCAATTGATGCCATGAAAGGAGTCTAGATATGCACGATAATCCTACCAACATATACATGATCGAAGAGGATTCTTTTATCTTTCATAACAGTGACCCCTTTTTAAATACTATTAGTCTTGGATAGTAGAAAAGGCAGAAAAAAGTAAAAGCAAATCAGACTAAATAGAAAGAAAAGTTGAAAAAACTATTAAATTATTTTCATAGACATAAGATATTTATGTAATCAAGAATCTAGATGAAGAGCAAAGTTATAAAAATTGTCAAGTTATTTTTGCAGACATTTAAGAATACTATTATAATTACATTAACCCAATCAATCCCACATAATCTAATATTTTTCTAAATATAATACAATTACAACTTTATCATCTATTTTTAGATTTCACACATATTTATATTCTTTATTTAATATTTATATATACATTCCTTTATCTGTCTTCACACCCCACCACATGGAAAATCTTATCATCATGGCATCTTTTAAATCTTACTCCTTAATTGATTTGTGTGCATATATTTTTAAATTTTAATAAAGTATTACATATCATCCCTTTATTGTTATATATATTATATGGAGTTCTTAATTTGTAATGATCCTTTGCTCATGATAGTGAGTATTGTTTGGCCCACATATATGTGATTTCTTTAAAATGAGATGAGTTTGTACATTGATGGCCCCACATAACCGACAATCCTAAAGAGGAACCTACATGAGACAAAGAAATTATTATAATGTGATAACCAAAACAATGGGCTTTTTTCCCACCTTGTTTTAAGAGCTTATGTCCCATCCTCACACTAAGTCTTTGTTTTATTTGTTTTATTAGAAACCAAAAACATTCGTAGGGTATTTTTGTACACATTAAGGGTGTCATAATCCAAATGGATAGTGTACGAGACTTGAGGATAGAAATAGTTTTGTTTGTTCAAACATTTTAAGAATTTGGATACAAGTTGTAATATTTACAAATTTACTATCTTAGTTTAAATAATGAGGTAGAAGTGGTCTAAATCATGTATGGATTTAAATTTCATATTTTTAAATTTGTTTTTTATTTAAGTTTATATTTATCTTTTTAATTATTTGTCATGTGTTAATTAAAGTGTATTTTTTTGAAATCGTACATTAATTTGTTATATCAAATAATGTGTCTTAATATATTAAATTGATCAAGACATGCTAAGTGATTGTAGAGGAATTTGTGTGAGAACCACATAGTAGTATTATAAAGTATCCTAATTGTATTAGTTATCAATTTGCATAATCAACCCACTCATACTACATGTGTGCCTGTTATCTTTGAACCTTATTCATCATCATTAATCGTCATATGTAAGGGTTTGATCAAAGAGGAATTAACCACTACCTAACAAACTCATCAACGATGTCAGTCAAAACCGCTCTTCTTCATACACGTGTACAAAAAGATAAAAAAGAATAAATTCTAATTATAAAAGTTTAACCATATCAAATCGTAAGCAAAATTAAATTCTACACACTTAATTCATTTTAACAAAGGCAAAATTGACTTCTGTAAGCACAAATCTAAAATAAATTCTAATTGAATTTTTAATTCTAATAAAATCATTAAACAATATCTAATTTTTAAAGTAAAAAAAGTTGAATTTGGCATGTATCTTTATCATTTATTTAATGCATGAATGAGTTGATGGTTACGTTCCAAAACTCTCATAATGACTACTGAGATCATTGTGACATAATAGAATTAATATAAAACAGGGCCTCTCACATTAACAACCACAACCTCCATTCACTAACCACATAAAATCCATCCCCTCACAACTCAAATCGATTAACCATCTCATTCAACTTGTTAAATCACATATTGAGTGAACCCCCCTAAAGGAAAAACCAATACATACCAAGAACCAAAAGTTCTTAAAAGTCAAGAAAAAATTATTATTTTATTATAAGGGATAAAAGCACATAGTACTAATTTTTTATATTTATGTTATATGTTTTCTGTGTATGTATTTTTAATGTATAACTATAGTATATAATTTGATTTATATTAATTAGTATTATTTTTAAATTTGGTGTTTAATTAGTATTACGTTTTTTAGATTAGTCATCATTCTCATTATTTTTTCTACTTGAAATTAGACTACATAATAAAATTAGTCAGGTTATCTTTTAAATTCTAATTTTTCGTCAAAGAGTCAATCTTTACAAAATATAACTATTATTTCATTCAACATGTCATTTTTTTTTAGCAACTAGGAACATGTATTTAGGCACATCACCTAGGTCATTGGGACTCTCAAGATCAACACAAAAAACACACATAAGGAGAAAATTTAAAATTTTGTTGTAAGATCATTTAATCTAAATCTCAAATCAATCTCTATCATATCAATATTGGTTACATCAAAACAATAGGATACTTGTTTTAGAAACCTTTCCTAAAATTCTCACTTGTTGAATACCTTGCCAAAGAACAAAGGAGAACTCCAACACTAAAATATAAATACTAGAGGACCATAGACACGGGTGATCCCACAATAGTGGTTTACAATTTTTGGCCAAACTGGACACTGATATTTTTTTTTTAAACACAATCTCCACATTCGGGCACCTATAGCGATTAAACCGTAAGGAATTTGAAGATGATGCAAACTAGAGTCTTGTCATATTTTGTCTGTAGATTCTAAAAATATTTTTTCCAATTTTTTTGGAATCAGATTGCACTTCTTTTTCCATCTCCCACGAAAATTGGTTTTTTTTCAAAAAACAGCATTTTTAAAAAGTGACGCACACCATATAATGTATAACTTTTTTCCTTGAAAGATAAAATTCCAATTCTTTCAAATTTAGATTTGTAACTTATCTAGTGCTTCCACTTGGTTAGATAGTTTTTATATTAAATATTTTTCTTTAATCAAGTTTTAAAGTCAAATCAATTACAATTCGGACATAACACTGACCCAGGTATAGCATAACTTTTTCTTGTATGTATGAAATTCTTTTTTTTTTGTTGGATCAAGGACTCCAATATGCGAGGGTGTACTCATATTTTTTAAAAAAAATTTGATAATCTTCTATTTTCCACTTATGCGGAAACAGAGTTTGTTTTGTTAGAAAAACCTATATTTAATAAAACATAAAAATAGATAGATAATATAATCAAAACATACTAAAATTATGTTCGTTGGATAGCTCATTTTGAGGGGAACCCGATACTAGTTGGGTTTTTGAGATCTCCATTTTCATTCTCAAATTGAGCTTCGAAACGCAAAATTTTCAACAATTCTGGTGCCTTAGGAAGCAAGGATGAAAAAAGAGGGCTTCGGCTGAACAAGTGTTCGGTCGAACATCTTAGAAACATTTGGTCGAATAGGGGTTCGACCGAACCCATGTTCGGCCGAACCACCAA
>VDFB02000008.1:207114453-207178937 GCA_007258455.2 Sequoia sempervirens | reverse complement strand
TTAGCTGCAATTTCTTATTCAGGGCATGTTAGAAGGGAGTTTTGTTTTAGAGATTTGAGTAATAAAATCATGAGCCCCTTTTGCCTTGGTCTAAAATCTCAGATTTCCGTTATCTATGTTATGCTTTCATGATCTTTATTTCAGCTTACAGTGAAGTGTGTAGGTGTTTGTTGAGAGAGAGATTGTTAAAGTATTTTTGTCAGAGAATCTACCTTGTTAATTTCTAACTTCTCTTGCTCTGCTATTACTTGAGAGGCTAGGAACGTCTTTAGTCTAAGTTAGTCGTAGTTGAACTTCTTATCAGAAAATCTCAGCTGCGGCGTTTGTGTTTAAAAAACCTTGTGCTCTAAGCTGATCCAAAAAGATAGGCAACTTAGTTTTAGTTTACTTTCTTTCAAACCCCATCAGCAAGAGGGAGCTTCCCCTCCTAATTTGAAGAGCAGTTTATCTGTGCATAGCTGTCCGTTTTCAAATCCGCATTCCAGAGGTGCGAATTTAAACGCCAACAAGTTTATCCCCGTTTATATTTAAAAATCTCACCATAGGTTTGATGACAATTTGGCACTTGCATCTTGGGCAAAAATATTGTCAAGTAGTTATTTACATTTAGTGCAACACTCCATTGAAATCCTATACATTGTGCATACTTTTAAATTATATTTATAGTTTTAGGTTTTAGACTTTAGGGACCTTCCTCTTATAATTTGAATAAAGGTTGTATTCTACATATTGTTCTAGTTTGAGTTGTCTTCAAAAGAAAAAATTAAAACTCAAACAATCTTTTTGTAGCCAATATGCATCTCTCTTTTGTTCAAGTTTTTGTCAAACTAAGAAAATGGGGGAAAATTAAGTGCAATCAATTTCAAGAAAAAGCAATTATCAAATCTTTTCCTATCCCAACCATTTCAATTTCCTTGGTTGTTGTTAGAGTAGGAAGGTAAAGTTTTGTTTGATTGGAGGATGTGGAGCCCATTGATGATGTGTCTTTGTCCTATAGTGCTTGTGGCTCTAGACATGTTGAGTGTGTGAATCATAATGCTATTTTTAGGAGATGTGAAGCTCGTAACTTGTGTGGTTTTCTATTGTTTGAGGTATAATTTGGCTCTGTATATTGTGAATTTTCCTTGTGAAGATGTGAACTTGACTTAAAGGTGCCTATGCTTGCTTCATCTCAGGCCCTAAAATAACTTCCAATTGGTCAAGAATCAAGATCCTCTTCTCTATAAAAAGCATGTGCAACAAAGGGTACGCTTGCTATGAATCTCTCTCTTGCACCATACAACATTTCTTTGTGTCAAAATTGATCCAACTTTTCAAGAGAGTTTACCCTACTCGAATGGGTGTTTGCACAAAAGAGTTTCCATTATATTATTGAATTTTTGTACTTATATTCTTGCATCACCATACATTGTTAGACTATATCAAGTTTTGATAGATTATATTACTTGCTTCATTGTTGTATCATCTATAGATATCTCATAGCACATTCACTTACATAGGATTTGAAAGATCTCTCTTAGTAGTTAGATTTGTTAGGGACATCATTATGTTGCAACCTTTAGTATATGATGCTCAAGTGTTACCCTTGATGTTGAAGTGTCAAACTTGCCCATTTTGTTTTGAATATCCTTGTCAACCATAAAATGACCGTGTCAACCTTTGTCTTTATCATCACAACAATGGAGGGATCTTCTTACAAGGAGAAGCAAAATATATTGAAGATTATTGTGTTCTAGACATGCTTGTAGATTTTAAGCATGAATTAATTCAACATGGTAACTAAGGCTCGATTATGTAGTACATGAGGAATTGGAGCTTAGGTGTGTATGGGACTTATCAAGTGAAATATTTGGTTATCAAAGGGGATTATGAATTATTTAGAGTGTTTATCCTCAAAATTACATGACTTAATTGGAGTTACTTTTAATTTTATTTTGTTTTGAAAAAATTGAAAAGCTTTATTTATGTCCAAAAAATCACAAGTATAAAGTGCCTAGGGCATGACTTTGACAACCCTTGACAATAAATTCTATCAAATTCTACTAAACATGGATTCAGTAAGGAGCAAAGGGAGTTATGTCCTATAATTATCTTCAAGGCCCATATACACCACACTTGTAATAGTATTAGTATTATGCCCATTCTCATGGTTCAAGATGTAAAATCAATGGTGCAAGTGACACTAGATGTTGTGGGTGCCATTTAGAAGAAAATGCTTGTATTCATGGATCACTTCAAGGTTATTCACATTCACATTGATGGCCATCAAGGTATCCATGATGCTCCCAACCTATTCCTTCTGAAGGCTCATTGTTAAGTTTCTAAAGATGAAGGTTGATGCTATTGATCATGAAGATAAATGCCGAGGTGTTTTCTTAGTTTACTTCATTCTTGTTTTGGAGAGATAGACTTATGTTGTGGAGGACAATTTCTAAATCCTTCAAGAGATCCTATAGCCTTGAAGTTAAACTTCTTCGAATGCATTCTATCCTAAGGATGAACATTGTTAGGCTGGGATGGAGGGACCTCATCATGAGAATCAATTATATTGGCATTTGCTCTTTTTCTAGGGTGGGGATCCATTGAGACTACCTTTTGCTTACATAATTTGTTAGAAGTGGCTTGAACCACCTAGATATTAGTCTTAGAATGCCCACGTTTCTCTATTTGGTGATCACAATTGAATGAGAGTCCAAGCATAGGCCTTAGGGTGATTGAAACATCGGTCTCCATATTCACCAAGTCTATAGTGTTATAATTGGTAGGGATATTATTGTTAGAAGAGCTGACTAAGAAAACATGAGATCTCACCATTGGAGTGAGAAGAACGAAAAGTGTTGAGAAGATATAATCAACAAGGAAACGAAGAGGGAAGATGATAGGTTTGCCATTGTGCCAAGTGGGAGAAGGAAACATGTTTCAGCCAAAAGTGTAGGCCCTCTTAGATGAATCCAAACACTAAGAATAATTAAATGAGACTTATCTAAACTAATGATAAAAGGATAGAAGGCTACCCAAATAGTTGGAACTCTAAAAGGGAAATTTCTTTACATGATCTAGAACTGTTGGAGTCTGCAAACAACTAAGACACCATCCCCATAAAGTTGATAGGTTTTCCATCACATCGAGTTGTAGAAGGAAAAAAATTCCAACCAAAAGCATAGGCACTCTTTGATGAATCCAAACAGTGAGAAGAATAAAATGATACTTATTTAAACTGATGACAGAAGGAAAAAACACTACCCAAACAGCCACATCAACTCTAAAAGGGGAATTTTTTAACATAATGTATAATCGTTGGAGGCCAGAAACAACTAAGATACCATCCCCATTAGGAAAGCTTCTCTCCTAATTGTCATTCTTTTTCTGAAAACAACTACATCATGTAAAAAATCTGAAGCTTGATTTCAAACTTATCTTGTAAGTGTTGTTCTCTTTTTAATAGAGCATCAAGTATAGTAACCACTCCCAATCCGCTTGATTTGTAAGGAGATATGGAAGAGGAAAGAAAAAGGAAGCCATTGATCTTTTCCTTTTTGGAAATCATTTGGTTTGAAAAAGTGAATTGTCTTTTCTGTAGAAAGGATCATGTGGATAGAAACTTCCTTGTTTGTAGAGATTATACTTGCAAAAAATGAGGTTGAGAGCCTTCTAAACTTGAAAAAGAAAAAAGACTAACCAAAAATTGCAAAAGATAAGGGAAAAACTTTCCAAGGCTGAAAAAAGAAAAATTGGCCGTAATGGAATTGGAGCTGCCTTTTATCTTGTCTGATGAGTTGTTGGAAAAAAGCAAAGCCTAGGTTTAGATCAGTAGACTAATTTTCACTTAGGAAGTTACAAAATTTGGCTCCAAGCTGAGGTTGGCAAGGTAGTTTGCAACCTTATTCTCCTTTCATTTGACATATAGAAAACAAACTTTGTCTAACTTAATGAGAGATAAAGCATCCATTTGAACCCTTTCCAAGTTCAAATTGGAAAACTAAATAGATGTCGTTCCTTCTATAACAATTTCCTAGCCTCTTATCATGAGACGTTGACTCTAAAACTCCATTATGAACCCTAGGCTTGAGATCAAATCTGGCATTTTCATGACATTTTTTGAATTGGAGCTAGTGACTTTGTAACCAAATCTAGTGATTATCCTTTTTGTGTCTTTAATAATAGCTCTTGCCCTAGATAACCTTGAATTTTTTTTGGATGCTCTGTCAAAGTTCATGTAGGCTCAACCTTCATGGGGTTAATCCATATTTCAACCTTCTCCTTTTGTTTAGCATTAGGCTTGCGCAAGTCAAAAATTTAGTTTTCAGGTGACTTAATTTTTTAGAATATTGAGATCATTTAGACCATTTTTTTTTTATTGTTGGTAGTAATGTTGATAGATAAAATCTAAGACTAGTTGATTGTAGAGCTTGCCCAAACTTGATCTAGAGGTTTCTCCTAAGAAATGAGCAATTTTTTGTTTCCTTCTAACCAAATCCTTTAGGAGATGATTCCTATAGCTAGCTCTTACTACTCCTTACAACTCTCTTATGATGAGGGACAAATCTAGGTTTCCATTCGCTTTGACATTGTATAACTAGGGACCTGTTGGAAATGTTATTGATGTCAAATATGAGAAGACAAATGTTGTCATTGATGTCAAAGACAGATAAGAGACTATTAGAATTATGTTATTGATGTGCTAAGAAGGGGTACATTGTCTAAGCTTGATATATGGATTAATCATATATCTGTTTGTGTGAAGCAAACTCTATGAAGAGAATGATCAGATATCCAAGTCTGGAGAAAAATCAAATGAATTTCATGATGATAGGCAAAGAGCAGATTGAGAAAAATGGAGATCCTTTGCAACTGTTGGCTACAGGCTATAAACCAGATTTTCTTGTAAAGGTGTTTTTGAATACCAATGATATTGCCAACATTGGTTGAACAAAGAATCATGAACAGCATGACTGAAGTAACATTTTTGAAAGTATGTAAACAAGACCATGATGATTCAATTGAGTTCAAATGAAGAAGACTATGCTAAAGAGCAGATTTCAATTATATAGAAGGCAGCAATTTTAAGTGTAACTGCAGCTGTATAAGATCAAAAATTAAATAAAATAAAAATAGAATAAGACAAAAGAAGAAAAAGACAAAGCACATAAGTAAGATTAAAAAGCTACGATTCAAAAGTTTTATAGAAAGGAGCATATAAGACAAAACCACAAGAGACAAAATTTAAATAAGACGAAAGTTGTTATGGGCAGCGATTAAATTATTCAAGAGGCAACGATTAGTAAAGAATAAGATACGTCTCTTCAAAGAAATGGTTATTCCAAAAGGTATGACTTTAGAAGATAAAGATATAAATAAAGATGGAGTGAAGTATGGTTGTAGTGTGCAATGGAATAAAAGGATATATCAACTAAAGTGCAGATTAAGAAAAGTGAATGACAGAGTAAAATCTGAACAGTGTGCAGTGTGAGCGTAATAAATGTATATTATCTGAAGAATATAGAGAGAAAAAAATAAGTGGTGGAATAAATGATATATCTCTAATCTTAAACGGGTGTGTTGTGGATTTTATTGAACATCATTTATGATAGAGAGAAGAAAATGAATATCATTTATAAGTACGGATTGAGTAGCTGTGTGTGAATAATGAATACTTTTTGAGCATTTAAAAAGAAAAAATCATATACACAGCAGCAGGTATATGAATATGAGTATACAGATAAAAGAATGATTTCAAGCAGATTTTTGTGAAGGAAATATTATAGTGTTGTTGTATGTGTTGAAAATTGGGAAGAAGCAAATATAAAGAGTATATATACAGATTTTTGAAGCATATTTAAACAGATTTATGGAGCATATTTGAGCAGACCTGTGAAGGATTTGCAAGCAGATTGAAGTAAACGAAATATATGTATGAAGATCATCAAGTAAAAGCAAATAGACGTGAAGCAGACCTTGTATCTAATTTGAAGCAGATTTGTGAAGGAATTTAAGAGTATGTTGTACCCCAAAATTAAAATTTTTGTTACACTTAGATATTTTGAAGAAATGGGTAAAAGTCTTGTTAAATCAGTCAAAAAGGTCAAAATTTGGGTGTGCATGTCTTGCATGAGGGCTTAAAACACAAAATTTTCAAATTCTGACAATCTGGGTCTGCTCAGAGCAGCTTAACCTACAAAACCCAGATCTCAGTTTTTCATCCCTAAATTTTAGGAAAATTGCTATTTTTAGAAATTTTCTAAAATTAGTAACGTTTTCTAGGTTTCTTTGGAAATGGATACTGACAAAACTTTCTAAAAATAGAAAGTTGGTCTGTCAGGGTCCAAACTGATTTTGATTGGCTCAAAATACGTCCACATCAGGGTAGTGCAGTCAGAATTTCAAAATAATCAGTTTTGCCCTACTGGGTCTATTCTGCTTTTTCAGAAGCACATCAGGAGCTCCGAGGTCATTAATGGAGGTCAGTCAGCTGACAGGTGTCAGATTCAACATTCAAAGCGTACGACAGAAGGTGAGTTCATGAGCTTGCACGAAGAATGAAGAGAAAAGTAAAAATGATGAAAATTTTCCAACTCTGCCAAACTTGGGCGCCCTAGAAGAGAAAAGGCGCCCACCTTTTTAGGGCATTAAAAGATGGAATTAGGGTTTTACACCCTCCAATCAAAGTTGTTCATTTCTCTGCCAGCTTCGCGATGAATCCGACATTGCAGTCATCAGATGATCCAGTCGCCCGGGATTCAAGGTTGAACAGAGATCCAAACTGATGTCAAAATCAAAAGAATGAAGGTTATCAAAATTTGACTAAGTCTGGTAAGTTTGGGCGCCCCTGGTGAAGAAGGGCGCCCAGCTTTTTGAGGCACTTGATCCTGCAATTAGGGTTTGAAAATGTGTTGGATCTCTTAAGTATTCTGTCGGCTTCAACATGCCTTTCTTCGTCAGATCATCCGACTGGTCGTCTTCCGACAAATTCAGATCGAAGTCAAAGATACAGAATGAAGGTGTCAGACTTGAAGATGAAAGTCAGATAAAAAATGGCTAAGTTTGGAAGGTTTGGGCTCCCCAGGAGAGAAAGGGCGCCCAAGTTTTCAAGGGCTTAAACAGATGAATCTGGAGATGAAGCTCTAACGTGATCTTTTCAAAATTGATCTGGCTCTCCAATGAGATATCCAGCGCATCAATCGGAGATCGCAGTCGCCAGATACGAGGAGCTGAACAGAGGGTCTAACGAGAGTTAAGAACCAAGATTCAGAAGCAAACAGAAAAAAGGTAAAAAATAAACTAAGTCTGGTGAACATGGGCGCCCCCAGCCAAGATGGGCGCCCAAGCTTTTGAGGGATTAAAATTCACTTTTTGACAAAGTTCATTTCAGAAGACCCCTCCTCATATCTTGTCAGCTTCGCGATGAGCACAATAGGCAAACAATCCGACGTCTGGAGCTCCAGATCGAACGAGATCATTTGTAGAAGAGGAGTCAATGAAGAAATTTGAAGATCACGAAAATGGCTAACTCTGGGTAAAATGGGCGCCCCTGGAAGGAAAGGGCTCCCATGAATTTGGAGGTCGAGATGAAGTTTTTAGCTAGAGACGCCTCCAGAACAATCTTCTCAAAATCAGTCCAGCTCCATGATGAAATCTTCAGCTTGCCCATCAGATCAATCTACAAACAGGAAATCAGAGGCGAAGTGAGGGGTCAAAATGACAGAAAGTTGAAAATATAAAAAATTTGACTAACATTGCTTAAAGTGGGCGCCCCTGGAGAAGAAGGGCGCCTGTAATGTCCCCATTTTGGCCATACGCTCTTCTTTGACTGATAGCCTATTTCCGGAAATCCGTAGGTTGATCAAAAGTGAAATTAGGGTTTCCTTGCTTGGAGGTTTGTGGCATTTCTAGGTATTTACTATTTTTAGTAAATAATGTAATTTTGGGCAGTATTCATTGTCAGCCTTTCATTAAGTCTTGCTTCCAAAATTTCGGCTTCGGGTCATTGGTTTTGAGGTAAACTTACTATTTTTATGCTGGCTATTTTAGTAAGTCTAATTTCTATAAAGTGGTGACTATCAAGAATTCAACTTTAAGTCATCTTTGTTATCCATCGCTTCCTGGGCCATGGTTTGGTTTTTCCTTGGACCGAAGTTTCAGACTTAGTCAATTTTCATGTCTCTAGTTGTACCCCACCTAGGCTTTGATGACTTCAAGTTGTTTCAAAGAAGGGGACATGGGGTATAAATAAGTGAGCATTTAATTATTTAATAAATGCTTTATTGTTGCAATATGAAATGGATGCCTAAAGGGGAAGTTGAATGATATTTTATTATTTCAAAGTAAAAGGCAAAAAGGTGGCGTCCCTTTTGGAAGTTGAAGTGATTCAACTTCTTGGAATTTGAAGAGTTCTTGTTGCTTCATTTGCCAACTAAAGCTTATATATTGCTGCTGTTTGAAGAGCTGATTATCCATGAATTTATGCTAATGTTATGCTGTCAAAATGACAACTTGGTTTTTACTTCGAGGGATGCTTACCTTCTAGTTTCAATCCAATTTCGTGTTTGAAATACAACACCTAGTTGGTTTTCATTGCTGCTTCTCATCCAGACTAGCAGATTGAGCTCAACAGTTGAAGTTTTTAATGATATTTCCAGTTTTGAAGTTGCTGATGTAGTCACAACTGAAAGTGGTTTTTGCATACAGCTTTTTGTGTGAATTTAATTTGCTTGTGGGTACTTTTCCAATCCATTCCTACACCCAAGGCGACCATCTTTGGAGAGTTTCAGATTTTAATTTTGAGTTGTTGATTTTTACTTGTCAAAATCGCCCCTCATGAAGGCCGTACCATTCTTGCTGCATTGGGATTCGTGTAAGAATTAAATTACGAGTTTTTGTTGCTGTTTCTTCATCTAATGTTGGGCGCCTATCTTCCAGCAGCTCATTGGTTTTCGTTTCACACAAAACGGAGGTATTTTGAGTGAGTTGTGAATATTTTTTGAATTTCACAGTTGCTGATCAGAATTTCCAGAATTGTTATTTTACATCAGACTTGTTTAAGTTTGAATCTTCAGTCCTTTCTTCATCATTTATTGTTGATGTCTAACATGGAATCATCCAGTATCATGGTACATTGAATCTATTGTAATTTTCATGTAATTTGCAGCTCTTTTTCCATATTGTAAGACTGTAAACAGTAGTACTGTTCCAGTCCTTTATTGCTGCAATTCTTTCTTTAATTTCACATTAGTACCCCTGGATGGTTTACCGCCAGTGTGGATAATTGGATTTGTATTACTCTTGTACCCACTCTCAAGTGGTGAATCCCCACAACTCTGTGGATGCCCGCCGCAGCGGACGAATTGTTTTAATTGTAATCTTTTCCCCCCACTGTTTGGTGGTAGTGTGGAAATGCTCTTCATGGCTGGTTATCCGCCTATTCATTTCTAGTTTCAATTCAACACTCCGTCATATGTTAGCACCTCGCCCTCAGTGGGATCTTGAGTGCACATTCTTGACGTTGAGTAGTTTCTTTCAAGTATTTTTCATTTAGCTCCTCCACCATATGACAACACCTATTCCTCATTGGGATTGAGTGTGCATTCTTGGTGTGAGTTCTTTTCAAGTTTGGTTTTCTATTTGGAGCTAACGCTAATCAAGTTGGTTAAGTGCTGGTTATGTTGTGTTATTTCGTCGAAAAAATTGGTTAGCATATTTCAGCGCCCGACTTCTCATGCTTTAGAAAATTTTTCAAGATGGCAAAGAGAATGAAGGCGTCCAAATTCAATGAACAACTGATTTAGGGTTTTTGAAAATAAAAGCAAAAGAAAGCAAAGCAAAAATAAAACCCTAAGTCTATTTAACATCTCTTTTCCATGTTATTTTCATTATTTTTGCAGATAGCATTCAAAGGAGAAAGTTGGAGCAGCAAGTTTGAAGAATTTTTATGATCCAAGAATCCATGTTTGCTGGTTTTTCATCAGATTTTTCAGATCAGCAAGCATAAACCCTTGCTTTTTCAAGCTTTTTCATCCAGAAGATCAAACTTTTCAAAGAGAAGGCCAAGGTTTTCAGTTTTCAATCATCTAGGTCTTTTCACTTCAATCTTCTGAAGGAAATTTTCAAGAACTTCATCAAGTTGCAGCAGCTGCTTTTATTTTGCATGTCAGTGAAATCCTCAGTGCATTCAGTTTTCCACCATCTGGGTCCTCTCAAATCAGTCTTCTGAAGAAAACCCATATCACAGTTTTTTGTAAGAAAGTTTCAAATTCTAGGGTTGGCTGCTTTTTCGATCAGCCATCAGGGTTTTACAAATCTAATCAACTGGGTCCATTTCTAATCATATTCTGAACAAAACCCAGGTGCCAGCTTTTTTCGGAGAAAATTGAAGAAATTAGGGTTTGCTGCTTTTTCAGGCAAAATTCAAAATTTTCAAAAACAGATGATCTGGGTTGTCTTGCAACGAAATTCTGAGCAAAACCTATATCTCAGAAAACTTTTCAAAAAATTTGTCCGTTGGAGCAAGAAAATCAGCATTCTAAAAATAGAAATTGCTCAAGACTTGTCTGCACCTAGGCAAGTTTACAGTCGTTCTTCAAATTTTCCGAAATTGAGTACACTCCCAATGTTTTCAAGACTGAATCAGCTCTCTATCATGATTATATTAAAACAGCTGAGACAGACTTGCGTCACATCAAGCCGGTGTTTGATCTACACGCCTTGGAGAGCGTAGGCAACACCTCAATCAGGAACTTGGGACATTCTGGACTCCTCGCAGCAGCGTCTATTCCTATATCAGTTCAGAGTCTTGAGTTCGTAATCGCTTGCATCAAGCATTACAACCCGGCTACTAGGGAGATCCAGTCGGCAGATGGCAGATTGATTTGCAGTCTAAACCCTGATATGATCGAGAAGTGTTTTTCCTTTCCCCCATGGCCTAAAAGCATAACTATCTCAAAGGGCGAATGTGAAAGGATATGGGACATGCATAAAGACAAATATAGTAAGAAGATTGCGTAGAGGTGGATGAAAGAAAAGCATAAGACTTTGCCAAAGAACGTCGGGCGAGGAGAGTTTAAGGACGAGATTGCCATCATTATCACCTTGCTCAATAGGGTAACTGGCTCAAAAGATTCCTCCAAGTTTCAACCTTGGATGTTTTATGCCATACCCCACATCATGAAGAAAACCGAGTTCTACGACTGGCCTACCTTGATTAGTGACTGTCTACATCAGCAGATAACAGAATACTTCCAATTTCATGTAGTCCACATGGTGTCGTACCTAGTCTACCTGGTGGCCTATCAAGGCCAATTCAGAGGGTTGAACACCGAGGGATCATTGAGTGTACAACATATATATAACTACTATCCCCAGTTGGAATTCACGAAGTCCCTGCATCACTACAAGAGAGTGAACAAGGCTTTTCTGATGTACACTATGCGGGACCTGGACAATGAGTTGCATGTCCGTATATCTTCAGTTGCCAGGGTAGCGATGGCGGAATGGGCGGATTGGTTTATACAGTTTCCCACTTTCACCTATCTTAGGGTCTATGGCTATTCAGGTGCCTCGCTCATGTTACCAAGGTACCCGTCGGACGAGGTCGTCTTCATGGAATTCTTGAGACAGGCCCACGATGTTCATACAGTCTTGAGAAATAGAAGGAAACCCTCCCTTCAGTGTCCATTAGGGTTGGGAGTCTACACATGCAGGACTGATGCCAAGACAATGGGAGATGAGTTGGATAAACTCGGCCTCAAGACCTACAACGAGAGACGATCATTTGATCCTCATGGTGTCTACGTTGGCCGACTTGAGAAGAACTATGATCACATAGCCGCACTTGAAGATTTTTGGGCTAATTGTACAGATGAGTTCGAGGTGTGGAGACGTAGTTACAGCAGACTTACTCTCCATCAAATGAAAGACTGCTTAAATGAAGACATAGAAGGGTTATCAGATGATGACGAGGATGTGCTTCTCCTTATGTATACTCAGAAGCGAATAGAAGATCAGCCCCTTTCACAAATCAACTGGGCTAATAAGGAATCCCTTTCAGTCGAAGACAGGACAAGACAAGTCATTGAGCATAGTAAGGTTTTCCTAATCCTTAAAAGGAAGAACTCCATTCCAGTAGCAGAGCCGCCAAGGACAATTCCCTCTTCCTCCAGAGTACAGTCAAAAGGGAAGGGTAAAAGTCAGTCTCAAGAAGGCATCAAAGGTATTAGATCAAATAAAAATATAAGAAGGTTGGATTTCTTAGGCATAGTCATACAGGAGCAGCCTACAGCTGATTCAGAAGCTCCTCCTGACGAGCCCGTACCTCAGAAAGAAGCAGAGGAGCCGCCTTCAACACATGTTTCTATACCTTTGACAGGTTCTTCACCAATCCACATCGACCTTGATATCGAAGATGATGAAGAGATTACAGTTGTACATCCTGAGGAAGTTAGTAAAGATACTATTGTGTCTTGGCTTGAGAACTCCTTAGGAAGGGTAAGAAGAAGGCCTTCATATCAGGTGAGTGTTGATGATCTCGATAACATCTATCAAGAACCTCCTAAGAAGAAAGCAAAGAAACAAGTTCACTCTGATAGGAATCCTGATAACGAGATAGTCATGGAGACTGCATTGCCCCCAGAAGACAAGAACAGAGATGAGGTGAATATGGATGACTTCGTCATGGTCAAGGCTAATCTCGGTAGAAATACCAGGCATGCAGATTTGAGTCTCTTCAGAGTTGTGTCCGAAAACCTTCAAGAAAGAGTACTCAAGGATGGAGAAGACAAGGCAGCCCTCAAGGCTGAAAATCAGCAGCTCAGGCTTTTCATTTCTAACCTTGTTCATGGTTCTTCACAGGTAACCCAGTTGCTGCCCCAGATTTTAGAGACACCAGCTGATCATCAGCAGTTAAGACAGCTGGTCATTTATGGGAAAGAAACTCAAGAGTGGATCGAGAGTTTCATTGTTTGAGGAAGGGAGATTTTGGCACGGTTGTTCCAGTTAAGAGAAAACGCTCATGAGCTACATCAAGGTATCCAAGGATTTGAACAAACACTGGCTGAAGTAAGACCTAGGCATGAGATCATTATTGCTGATTTAGACACAGCTTATGGTTCAACAGTTTGAAAAGAACACAAAAGACAAATCCTTGCTTGGAGGGAGCACCATGTTTTCAAAGTTAAAACCTATGAGAGGATATCCGAGGAATTCATCGCCTACAGACAAAGGGTGATTGAAGCTCTCCTTTTCATCAGTGAGTTTATCATAGAGATTCCTTCTCAGTACAGTATGGAAGATGGTTCCTATGTCGGGCTTGATGAAGTGCAAGATCAATTCCAGAGTGTGGTTCGCGTTGCAATCCAGTTGGCGGAAGGATAAGTCATATTTCAGTGATGTCAGCAAAGTTCGAGAAAGCGGCCAATGAGGTCAAGATTTCCTTAGGTCTATCGCAGATGTCAAGATATTCTAGAAAAGCGGTGTTTTGCTATTGATGGCATAGATGCACCGAACCGGGACACAGTTTTAACTTCCTAGCGGATGTGATCGAGCTTTAAAGCAACTTTCTTCTGGAAGCTTTTCGCTTTCTATTCTTGAATAATTCTTATCCATTCTTTGAGAAGAGAAAGAAGATAAAATGTAATAGTTGGCGCTTCCCGCTTTTTTTGCTTTCTAGGGTTTTAGATGTTATCGTCTTTCTAGATTTAGTAATAAAGCTTGCTTGCTGAGCAAGCCCCTAGATTGTGAAAACAAGGAGATTTTAGGGTTCCCTACTCCTCCTGCCTCTATAAATAAGAGCCTTTGCTCATTAGTTTCTTTAACCATGCTAGTGAGAACAAAACGCTGAGCCTATTGTGCCTTCTATTTGTTACTCAAGTATTGTTCAATTGTGTTGTGATAGCAAATTGTTGAGCCTCTTTAGCCAACAAGGAGTTAGCGTAATTGCTGTTTCTATTGTGTGAAGAGTAAGATTGCAAGCCTCTTTAGCTGCAATTTCTTATTCCAGGCATGTTAGAAGTGAGTTTGTTCTAGAGATTTGAGTAATAAAATCACGAGCCTCCTTTGCCTTGATATAAAATCTCAAGTTTCCGTTATTTGTGTTCTACTTTTATGATCTTGATTTCAAATTACATTGAAGTGTGTAGGTGTTTGTTGAGAGATAGTTTATTGAAGTATTTTGTCAGAAAATCTACCCTGTCCATTTCTAGTTTCTCTTGCTCTGCTATTACTTGAGAAGCCAAAAACGTCTTTAGTTTAAGTTAGTCGTAGTTGAAGTCCTTAAAATCGGAAAATCTCAGCTGTGGCGTTTGTGTTTAATAAACCTTGTGCTCTAAGCTGATCAAAAAGATAGGCAACTTAGTTTAGTTTACTTTCTTTCAAACACCATCAGCAAGAGGGAGCTTCCCCTCCTAATTTGAAGAGCAGTTTATTTGCGCATAGCTGTCCGTTTCAAATACGCATTCCAGAGGTGTGAATTTAAACGCCAACAGAGTAGATTTATGACTGTATCTGAAGCAAAGGTATGAAGAAGATTGGAATAAGAGGACACATACAGATCTGTGATATAGAAGAGAAGTTCATGCATACATAGAAGAAATCAATGCGGAGATAAAGGAGAAGATTGTGTGAATAATAGAAAAAAATATATCAGATTTGTAAGAAAGTGTTTGAGCAGAATTGTCCATCGTCCGTTGAAGAAGCAACATTGAAGGTGGAATATTATCATTCAAGTTATCATTTTTGCTAAGTTGGTGCTTGGCAAGTAGGAGTTTGGCGCTCCTTGTAGGTTGGTGCCTACTAAACCAGCATTAGGGGTTGATGCTCCTTGTAGGTTGGTGCCTACTAAATCATAATTAAAGGTTGGTGCTCTTTGTAGGTTGGTGCCTACTAAACTATATATTTGGTGATTCAAGTAGCTTGGTGCCTACATTCATTGTAAAAGTTTATATAATTCATAAAGTACATTATTTGTACCATGGTTTTATCCCACAAGGGTTTCCACATAAAATATTGGTGTCAACTTGTTCATATTGTGATATTCTTACATAGTTGATTTTGTGTTAGAATTGGAAGTTGATAAAGGTTGTAAAGGGTAAAATTTCATAGATATACTAATTCGCCCCCGCCCCCTCTCAGTATATCTTTGTGCTCTTCAGGACCTACAAAATATTGAAGGAATATAGAAATCTACCCCAAAATTCTTGAGCAAAGGGTCAATGATGGAGCAGGTTCTTGACTTCCTCTTCATTTGCAAGGCACAAAGAAGATTGGCTAGTACCCACAAACCCTCCTTTAGTTTAATTGATGCCGAGTCAAAATTTTACCATAAGTGGCCAACCAAAGAAAAACCTTGGCTTTGGGCAAAGCTTTGGATGGTTGGATTTTACCCTTAATAGTTCTTAAGAAATTGAAGTACACCCTTTCATAGTGAAGGTCCCACTCCCTTGCTTGTTTCAAGTTTGGAGGTCCCCTTCTTTACTACTTGTGGCATTGAATTGGAAACACAAAGTTTAATCTTATAGCCACATATCTTTCTAGGAATTCATAGTTTTACCATTTTTGATAATTCGGATTTTTTTTATTTTTTTTTTGGCATAGAACTTCAACCCCTTTCATACTTCCCAAATAGACAAACCATTAAGGAACTCTTTTAAAGGGAGGAGAGATCCCTAGGTGTCTACGTTCCAAATATTGAATTCTTGTCCTTGAAAATCTCAATCCAAGCTTTAGAACTATCCTTTATGAAGAGCTAGATAAGCTTAGCCACAAGAACCTTGTTAAATACACTAATGCTTTTAATGCCCCCACCTCCAATAGGCTCGTAGGCTTTGTCCTAGGCCATCAATGGAAATTTCTACTCATTTGATGTACCTTGCCAAAGAAAGTTCTTTATATTTTAGTTACATTTTGTGAGAACTCCTTTGGGAACTAATAGCAGGGAGAACCAATATAATAGATTTGCTTGGAAAATTGATTTGACAATGGTAATTCTACTTGTTGAAGATAAGAATTTATCCTTCCATCCAACTAACTTACTTTTAAAATTCTATATGAGAGGGGCCCACAACTCCTTTTTATTCATTTTAGAAAACATAGTGAACCCTAGATAGAAAGTAGGCACTACAACTCTATCAAGGGAGAGAAGATCCTATTGAGGAAAAATTGCTCCTCTTTAATGTTTAGGAAGTAGATCTTCAATTTGACTTGGTTCACCTTTTGAATCTATGTTACCGGATTCGCTCAGGAAGGCCCCGGGTTCGAGTCGGGTTCGATTCGAGTCCGGAATTTGGGTCCAGTCCGTGGAAATTCGCTCCAGGTCCGTCTTTTGGACTGTGGGTTCGGCCAGGGTCCGGATCCATTACTGTGGGTCCGGACAGGGTTCGAACCCGAAAGAATTTGCAACGAATTTTGTAGATTTTTCTTCGGTTCACTGGTTTTAATCTGTGCTTGGTTCTGAACGAGGTGTCTGCAGGGGTGTTCAAAGATTGCTCTAATGGTTTCAGACAAGGGCACGACATCCATTCAGTTCTCCACGTGACTGATATACAAAGCAGAGCACACTGCTCTAGAACCTGAATCGATGCAGTGGAAACACACCAAATTCTCCTTAACGGGCTTCAACCGCGGTATTTCATGTCTAAGGCTGCTCTAGAACTCGAGTCGATGCAGATGACCCTACCCATACCCCGTGGAGAAGCTGTGGCATCGCTCCACCATTGTGATGCGTCGGGTCTCTTGCCTTTCGCCCACACTAAATAAAATAAATTTTCAATAAATAGAATAACTTCAAAATAATGAAATAATTAAAATTTTGTGGACTACTTAATATTATTAATGTTAAAATTAATTTAAATATAATTATAATGTATATATATTATATTGACATAGTTATAATGAAGAACCTAATTATAATGTTGACAAAATTATTATAATAATGATATATAAATATAATTTATTATTAATATTAAAATTTAATATTTATATTAAAATATTGATTGCAAATATTAGTATAGATATAATTATATTGTCTTCATACTAGCATATATATTTTAAATAAATTTATATAAAATACAATATAGAAATATACTTATGCAATAGAGTAGGATATCTCATATTAATGTATCTTCATACTTCTTATTAGTTATTACTTATAAGTTATATATATACAATTAATTTTTGCTATGTTATTTGACTATTAATATGGTGGTGTATTCTGAACTTAATTACTGCTGTAAATATGTATATATTTCTAATTTTTATATTTTTTTGTATTACCGAACCCAAAACGAACCCAAACCCAAAATTTTTTTTGCCCGAACCGGCAAACCGGATTCTCGAACCCGAACCCGAACCCAAAACCGAACCGGTAACTTAGTTTTGAATCGATGCCTTTTGGTAGTATTGCAATAGATCTCTTAGGATGCACACTTCCATTTGAGAGGATATGTAAAAATGTCAAGTATCATCCACAAATTATAGGTGAGTAAGAGGATGGCTAGAGGAGGAAGCTTGAATCCCATTAATTTTTCGTAATGTTTTTGAGGTACATGATGTGATTACCTAGGGTCTTTACCATGATAATGAAGAGGTAGAGGGAGAGGGGTTCCCCTTGTCATTTATCCAACACCTTTTAGACATATCTAGTTTAATAAACATACCTTTCCTCTTGCTAACTCTTAGGGAGTGAACCAATTCATGAGAGAGAATGATACCTAGGCCATCACTTTTGAGATCATCTTGTAGATTGTGTTGCAAAAGGAGAGAGGTTTGAAATCTTTTGGTTTGATTGCTTTACTATGCTGTGATAAGGATCAAAAAGACAAAATTCAATACTTTGAGCATTGCTTTGGAGTCCTTAGATTCTAGAAACACCTCACAAAGTTCCAAATCTAATAGGTACCAATAATGTTGAAAGAAAAGGTATGTGAAACCATCTAGACTAGGAGCTCCATCACCTTTGATCTAAAAAACATCTTTTTTAACTTCTGCATGAGTGATCTCAGCAAGAGGAGATTCATTATGATTGTGAGTTAGGAGATGAGGGATGTTTTGAGTGAAAATGTCATGCTTGTTGTCTTTGGGTGCAATTTCCTTTTCTAGATGAATACCTTGATTTCCTTAGGCTGCTCAAAGATGTGGCTATCATGAGCCTTTGACTTGGGATAGCATTATATTGCCTTCTCATTTAGTATTTCCATCTTCCTCATGAACCATTTCACTCTATATTTTTGCTTCCAAAAAATCTCCTTGTGTTAGAGGTCCTGAAGTTGAGAAGTCACATATTGTTCCTAAGCTTTAAGAGCATTTAACATCCCCTAGTTCATTGTAGGTTTTTGGATAACTTCCATTTCTCTTTCCATATAATTTTTCAAGAGGAAATTTTTTTGAAAGATAGTTTTATTCCATTTCTTGTTTTTAATTTTAAAGATTTTTAAGTTTTGAGTAAACAAAGACATTTTAATGTTGTAACTATGCAAGTTGGAATTCTAACAATTTGAGAGAATTCAAGATGAATTTTTTTTGAAAGATAGTCTTATTCCATTTCTTGTTTTTTATTTTAAAGATTTTCAATTTTGAGTAAACAAAAACATTTTAATGTTGTAACTATGCAAGTTGGAATTCTAACAATTTGAGAGAAAGTTATCAAACTTAGGGTGTTCTAGCCACATCTTCTCAAATCTAAAGGGAACTCTTTGTGGAAAGTGGTTCTCTTCAAAACCTAACACAATGGGCTAATGATATGAGCCCAATTCAACTTGCACTTTGGAATTGGAAACCAAGTTCATATTTATCTAGGAAGTGGATAGTGGGAATCTATCCAATCTTGCTTGGATAATTGTAGAATCATTCTTTTTGTTATTCTAGGTGAACCAACTTGTCTTTGGTTTGGCATCCTAGAGATTAGAATCATTGATGAATGCACCAAAGCTTGGGCCGCCTTGAGAGGTGAAGGTTTCCTCTATTTCTTAGAGTTATCAATCTAATTCTAATACTCAAAAGAGGTGAGCATTTGTTGGATTTGAGACCAAATGAACTTTCTTGATTGCCTTGTGGATTGTAGACATTAATAAGACCAAAATCCTAACCAAGATTGGTGTAATGGATTTGGAAAGTTTGCTAGTGGTTCATGGACTGAATCTCTTGGATTGCAATATTAGAGGCATTCCAAAGGGTGGCCGCTTGACACTTCATTCGTCTTCTTGAAAGATACTTCATAATCTAGGACTAGGCTAGGTAGGGGCCCTACAAGGGATCAACCATTTTGGTTTCGTGAAAAAGAAAAATTTTTGGCTTGTATTTTTTGAAGAGCCTTATAAGAAGTCTTCTTTTGGGAGGAGCATTGATGTCTCTAATGTTCCAAGAGATGACATTCATTGTAAGATTCTAGATATCTTGGTGTTGCCAAGATATCTTCCACCTGGGACAACTTTCCTGTACATACATTTTCCATAACAACTTTTTGAATGAAATCATGTTTGGAAGGTCTTCTTGCCTTTGAAACAAGGGAATTTCCTATTTTCTTATCATTCCTTTTCTACTTCGCAAAAGGATCTCTGATTCTCTACTATCATGGTTTGAGCTAGAATCCTCCCCCCTCTTTGGATATCATCATAGTTGCTCGAGCCTCACCTGCCAAGGTGTTGAATCTTGTTCCATACTTTATCAAGTTTACTTCTCTTATAAGTTCCCCATCCATGGATAAATTTGTTCTTGTAGAAGTTTCACTAGGTCTCATTGGCATTCTCCATCCTATTGTACCCTTATTTGAATTGGGTTTCTTGAATAAATTCCTCCTCTTAATCCAATTTCATTAGGATACTTTTGCTTTTCTTTGCCTCTTTGTTATTGCATTTTATTGCTCTTTGATTAGTCATATTTCAGATTTCTCATTGTGTTTTTCTTTGGCTTGGTGAAGCCTTCTTTTATGCTTTGCCACCTAGATTTGATTTCTTTGGCATGTGAAGAGCACAAAATATTTATTGAGAGGGGGGGGTTGAATCAGTAAATCAACACAAACTTTCAATTCTTAATCTTTTTCAAACTTATTACAATCGACTTTTTGATATGAACCAATTTACACAAGTTGACACAACCTTATTGAAATGAATTTTACAAGGAAGTAGGCACCAACCTACTTGATTTACAAGGGGGATGATTTAGTAGGATACAATCTACAAGGAACACCCAATCCTTTACAAATTTAGTAGGCACCTACCTACGAGGAGCACCAACACCTAATGCAAGGCACCAAACCTTGACTTGATGGATGTAAGATTGCGTTCAATCAGATCTACACTATCCCTATCCTCCAATCTGCTTATACTCTACAACCACACAGCTCAAAAAGATTTGATGTCACATATATAAGTTACTCAAGGGTTGCAACACTTAATGAATGATCATGCTGTTTGTTTACATAGCTTTCTCAAAAAGACATCTCTCCTTAAATCACAGATTTAGAGTTTGTTTTGATTTATTAAATCTGTTCATAATGAACAGATTGCACCTTCTTGGAATGGCTGATTTCTTCTTCAAGGAAATAACACGACCTTTCAAAACATTTATAGACCCATCTTTTCATAAAGCATTCTTCTTGAATGTGTTTAACAAACTAAGACACGTCCCTTCATTATTTTAGTCTATACAGATCGATATACATCCTTTTATTGATTCGCACCTCTTAATTGAAAGCCACGTCTTTCCAATCCCAAACCTTGTTTCATTTAATCGTGCCTTCATTTATTCACACCTGTTCAAAAAAACATCTGTTCATAAAGAAATCTGTAAAGACTCTAAAGCACGATTTTTGGTAAAGCTCTTCAATTACAAAACACATTTCTTAAAGGCACGTCCAACAAGCAAAACACGTCTCTTCTTTGATCACACCTTTTGACTAATATGTTTTAAGATTAGTCATATTGTTTTAGTTATGATGCTTAACAAATGGATACGTATTAGTCTCTTTAAGACTTCTAAACAAGTTCTCTTTAATCTCTTTGCAGCCAACGTATTAATAAAGACTTTGTTTGAAATAGACAACGTGCTTTCTTAAAGACTCCGATCTGTAGATTAATTGTGAGCTTCTTGAAGATTTCAATCCATAGATGCATTCTTTATTTTGATCTATTTCATCCAAATTAAATCAAGTTCTTTGTTTGACATCAATGACAATCCTTCTAACAATCTCCCCCTTTGTCATTGATGGCAACCTCTTCAAAGGCAACTTTTGATCTTCTTCTTATTGCTCCCCTTGACTCCAATTTCTCCCCCTTTGACATCAATGGCAAGGGGTCTTCTAACAATATTTTACTACCTTTTTGTTACATGAAGCTACAAGATATTGTGCATAGCTCCCCCTGAATGTATGCTTCCATCAATCAATTTGATGGATGTGGGACAACTCCCAATTTATCCCTTAGATATTCAAATGCATCCCTTGGTAATGGTTTGGTAAATATATCAACCATTTGCTCTTTTGTAGCTATGTATTCCAAACACACTTGCCCTTCTGCAACTTGTTCTCTCAAAAAGTGATATTTAATAGGAATATGCTTTGTCCTTGAGTGCATCACTGGATTCTTGGAGATGTTGATTGCACTAGTGTTGTCACAATAGATAGTGCAAGAATGATCATACTCCACCTTGATGTGTCTTAAAGTTTGCCTCATCCACAAAAGTTGAGTGCAGCATGCTGTTGCTGCTATATATTTAGCTTCTGCTGTAGATAGAGAGACTGATTCTTGTTTTTTGCTCATCCAAGATACTAAATTTCCTCCAAGAAAAAAGGCTCCTCCACTTGTACTTTTTCTATCATCCACATTGCCAGCCCAATCAGCATCTGTGAATGCTTCAAGAGTGAAATCATTGCTACTAGGATACCATAGACCATACTCCATAGTGCCTTTCAAATACTTGAATATACGCTTTATTGCATGAACATGTGTTTCTTTTGGTGCTGCTTGAAATCTTGCCACAACTCCAACAACTTGCATTATATCTGGTCTTGTAGCAGTTAGATACAACAAACTCCCAATCATTGATCTATAAAGTGTTTGATTCACTTCTTGGGATTCATCATCTTTGCTTAGCTTGCAACCTGTAACCATGGGAGTGCTCACAGGATTGCAATCTTCCATCCTAAACTTCTTTAGCACTTCCTTCACATATTTGGCTTGGGAGATGAAAATTCCTTTACTTGATTGTGAAATTTGTAGCCCAAGGAAGAAAGATAATTCTCCCAACATTGACATCTTAAACTCCTTTTGCATACATGATGAAAATTCTTTGCACATTTTGTCCTTATCTCCACCAAAAATGATGTCATCTACATATACCACCACAATCAATAAGTGTCCATCCTCTTCTTTGATGTATAGATTGTTGTCTACATCTCTTCTTTTGAAACCTTGCTTTTTGAGATACTTGTCAAGTCTAGAATACCAAGCTCTTGGGGCTTGTTTGAGCCCATAGAGAGCTTTCTTCAATTTGCACACATAATCCTTGTTTTCTGATAGTAGGAAACCTTCAGGTTGTTCAATATAAACTTCCTCCTCTAGATCTCCATTGAGAAAAGCAGACTTGACGTCCATTTGATACACCTTAAATTTCTTGTGACTTGCATAGGCTAGAAACATTCTAATTGCTTCAATCCTTGCAACTGGTGCGAATGTTTCTTCAAAATCCACTCCTTCAACTTGTGCATAGCCTTTGCACACTAATCTTGCTTTGTTCCTTGTGACTTGACCATCTTCATTTAGTTTGTTTCTAAAAACCCATTTTGTGCCAATTACATTCTTATCTTTTGGTCTTGGGACAAGTTCCCAAGTTTCATTTTTCTCTATTTGATCCAATTCTTCATTCATTGCACCAATCCAACATTTGTCTTTGCTTGCTTCTTCAAAGGTTTTGGGCTCAACTTGAGATAGAAATGCTACATGACAATCTTCATTATAATTTACCATTTTCCTTGTAGATCTACATCTATCTTGAAGAATCAACTCTTCAGGATGGTTCTTTTGAACAAACTTGGAAGGTGTCTTTGGTGTCTTCATGGAAGTCTTTTGTGAAGATTCTTCTTCTTTTGTCTCTTCCTCCTTTTCTTCCTCTTTGGAGTTCTCATCTTCTTTGTCTTCATCACTCATGGTTTGAACATAGTGATTGCTTTGTTCAACTTCTTTGAATTGCTTTCCTTCATCTACTTTACGTTGGCACTTTCAACAATTTTGTGAGTCCTTTTATTATAACACTTGTAGGCCTTACTTTTTGATGAGTAGCCAAGAAAGATTCCCTCATCTACTCTTGTCAAATTTGCTCAAATCTTCTTCATCCCTTCTAATATAGCAAGTGCTTCCAAAATTTTTGAAATACTTGACAGTTGTTGGTCTACCTTTCCAAAGTTCATAGGGTGTCTTATCATTGTTTACTCTTATTTGTGCATGATTCAAGATGTAAACTGCTGTATGAATTGCTTCCTTCCAAAAAGAATCTGCAATCTTTGACTCATTTAGCATTGTTCTTGCCATTTCTTGAACTGTCCTATTTTTTCTTTCTACAACCCCATTTTGTTGAGGGGTTCTTGCTGCAGAAAATTGTCTTTTAATCCCATGCTTTATACAAAAAATTTCAAACTCATTTGATGTAAATTCACCTCCACGATCTGATCTAAGGCATTTTATTTTTGTATCTGCTTCATTTTCAACCAACTCTTTGAAACCTTTGAATCTCTCAAAGGCTTCAGATTTTTCTTTCAAGAATGTGACCCAAGTCATTCTTGAGAAGTCATCAATCAGCAGCATAAAATATCTTTCTCCATTCATACTCTTAGTTTTGGTTGGACCACAAAGATCAGTATGTATAAGTTCCAATGGCTTTGATGAAGAGTGCTCCTTAGGCTTGAAACTTGATCTTTTTTGCTTTCCAAGTTGACACTCCTTACAAATGATGTTGGAAGGCTTTTCTATTCTTGGCATATCTCTCACAGCATTTGATTTACTAACTTTGACAATATTATCAAAGTTGAGATGGCCTAGCCTCTTGTGCCATAACCAGCTTTCATCCTCTTGTACTAAGTTGCAACTTTCACAACTTATCTCCTTTAAAACATACAAATTGTGTTTTCTTTCAGCTTGAGCAACCAGCTTTCCATCTTTCTTGATTTCACATGTTTTAGAATAAAATGTGATACTATGCCCTTGATCACAAAGTTGACTAACACTTAGAAGATTTTCTTTTAGGCCTTTAACATACAAAACATTTTCTGTTTTTGTTTTCCCATTATCTAGACTAAGTGTTCCCTTTCCTTTTATTTCTTTTCTTGTATTATTACCAAATCTTACTGTTCCTTCATCAATTGGTTCAAGAGAGATGAATTTGCTCTTGTCGCCTGTCATGTGCTTTGAGCACCCATTATCGATGTACCATCTATCCTTCTTACTTTCAGCATGTAAGGCTGTTTGAATGAACATGGATTTCTCCTTCTTCCTCCACACTTTGATAGGCATTTCTTTCCTTTTAATGGACTTATCTTCTTTCTTGTTTTGCTTTGGAGAATCATTAAAAACTGTCCTACAAGCTTGAGCTTTGTGCCCAAAATTATTACAATTGTAGCATAAGCTATTAAAGTCCATTAAGGGTGTGAAAGGATTATAATCTCTCCTAATGTAGCTAGGAATATTCTTTGCTTTATTTTTACAATTTAAGGCCTTGTGACCAAATTTGTTACATAGAAAACAATAGCCATTAAATGCATAAAAGTGCCTAGTATTCAGTTTTCTTTTAGGATCAGCACTTATCCATTCTTCTTCACCTTGCTTTGAGAAGGTCTTAGATTCTTCTTTGGAGTTAGCAACCTTCTTTGATTGTCCTTCAAAACTGCCCCCTGTTTTGTTTTGAAAGAAACTTTGAGCCTTCATGAGCTCAATCAATTTGCCAGAGTCTTCATCAACCTTTATATGTTTTTCTTTTGTCTTCTCCAATTCTATCTTTAGCATTGCTATTTCTTGCTCCAGCTTGTCACATTCCATCTCCTTTGTGTTGAGTTTAATCTTCATTTCTCCTTCATTTCTTTCAGCTTCCATGATTAAAGCTCTCAAATCTTCAATAGTTTTGCTTGAATTCTCCAAGTCTTTTGTCATTTCTTTGATCTTTATTTTGTACTTGGCAGCCTTTTTCTTCAAATCTTCATTTTTCTTGTATGCATAGTGCAATTCTTCTTCAAGATCCACTTCCTCTTCTTCATTGCAATCTTGACCAATCTCCTCTTCTTCACCACATTCTTGATTAACGTTTTGTTCTTCACATTCAGCCATAAACAATATTTCCTCTTCACCATTGCTTGAGCAATCTTCACTTTGTTCTTTAGAGGTGCTGCTATCTTTCTTTGAATAGAAACTCTTCTTATGTTTTGGAGACTTCTTCTTTGAGTTGTTCTTGTAATTCTTTTTTCCCTTTTTCTTATTGCTGATTTCTTTTTCTTCTTCACTAGAGCTGCTGTCATCTTGAGGACTCTTTGAGGCATAATGTCCAACCTTTCCACAATTGAAGCACTTAAAGGGAAATTTTCCTTTTCCTTTCTTATGTTTTCCCATGAAGTAAGCTTCAGCTTCATCGCTTGATTTTTCATCCTTTTCTTCATGCTTGCTCTTTCCCTTTTTGGATGCTTTGAATGAGACTTCCTTTTGTGGTGATCTTCCTTCAATCCTCATCTCATAGGCAGCAAGGATCCCATGTAATTCATCTTTTGATAGCTGATCCAAGTTTGTTAATTCTTCCAATGCTGCAACCTTGGCCTCAAATTTTGTAGAAAGAGATCTTAGAATTTTGTCAACAATGAAGGCATCATCAATCTCTTCACCAAGTCCTCTCATGATGTTCACGGTTTCATCAACACGAAGAAAATATGAAGCAATATCTTCATCATCCTCCATCTTGAGAGTTTCTAATTTCCTTCTATGAGTTTGCAACTTTGCCTTCTTTACTTTTGCATCTCTTTCATAGATGTTTTGAAGCTTGACCCAAATCTCTTTTGCTGATTTGCACGTCATGACCTTTGTAAATTCAGAATCTGTTAGGCTACAAAGAAGAGCATGCTTAGCTTTTGCATTGTTTTCACTTCTCTTTTTCCCTACTTGATCCGTTGGAGGGGTAGCTGGAGGTGTATACCCATCAACAACAGATTGCCACACATCAAACCTAAGTGCATTCAAATTTGCTTCCATCTTGATACTCCAAAATGCATAATTAGTCCCATCAAAGATGGGTGCT
Source organism: Sequoia sempervirens (assembly GCA_007258455.2). Classification (NCBI taxonomy): domain Eukaryota; kingdom Viridiplantae; phylum Streptophyta; class Pinopsida; order Cupressales; family Cupressaceae; genus Sequoia; species Sequoia sempervirens. The sequence continues at coordinate 207,152,693 of VDFB02000008.1, read as the reverse complement.
TTCACTGTGTTGTTATGATCTGCCATAAGTGCTCTTAAGGATCTCCTTCAAGCGGTTAGGCTTTCAAGAAGGACCTTGCTCTAATACCAATCGAAGAGCACAAAAGATTTACTGAGAGGGGGGGGTGAATCAGTAAATCAACACAAACTTTCAATTCTTAATCTTTTTCAAACTTATTACAATCAACTTTTTGATATGAACCAATTTACACAAGTTGACACAACCTTATTGAAATGAATTTTACAAGGAAGTAGGCACCAACCAACTTGATTTACAAGAGGGATGATTTAGTAGGATAAAATCTACAAGGAACACCCAATCCTTTACAAATTTAGTAGGCACCTACTTACGAGGAGCACCAACCCCTAATGCAAGGCACCAAACCTTGACTTGATGGATGTAAGATGACTGCCTTCAATCAGATCTACACTATCCCTATCCTCCAATCTGCTCTATGTGATGAAAGATATCACCCTAAGCCCACACAAGAAGATGGGACTCTTGACTGAACTGCTTATACTCTACAACCACACACCTCAAAAAGATTTGATGTCACATATATAAGTTACTCAAGGGTTGCAACACTTAATGAATGATCATGCTGTTTGTTTACATAGCTTTCTCAAAAAGATGTCTCTCCTTAAATCACAAATTTAGAGTTTGTTTTGATTTATTAAATCTGTTCATAATGAACAGATCGCACCTTCTTGGAATGGCTGATTTCTTCTTCAAGGAAATAACACGACCTTTCAAAACATTTACAGACCCCTCTTTTCATAAAACATGCTTCTTGAATGTGTTTAACAAACTAAGACACGTCCCTTCATTATTTTAGTCTATACAGATCGATATACATCCTTTTATTGATTCGCACCTCTTAATTGAAAGCCACTTCTTTCCAATCCCAAACCTTGTTTCATTTAATTGTGCCTTCATTTATTCGCACCTGTTCAAAAAAACGTCTTTTCATAAATAAATTTGTAAAGACTCTAAAGCACGATTTTTGGTAAAGCTCTTCAATTACAAAACACATTTCTTAAAGGCACGTCCAGCAAGCAAAACACGTCTCTTCTCTGATTGCACCTTTTGACTAATATGTTTTAAGATTAGTCATATTGTTTTAGTTATGATGCTTAACAAATGGATACATATTAGTCTCTTTAAGACTTCTAAACATGTTCTCTTTAATTTCTTTGCAGCCAATGTATAAATAAAGACTTTGTTTGAAATAGACAACATGCTTTCTTCAAGACTCCGATCTGTAGATTAATTGTGAGCTTCTTGAAGACTTAGATCTGTAGATGCATTCTTTATTTTGATCTATTTCATCCAAATTAAATCAAGTTCTTTGTTTGACATCAATGACAATCCTTCTAACAGTATGTCCTTTACCTTACCAGGCATTCTCTTATTAGATGACCATATTCATGTTAGGTTCTACATCTAAATGGGATGTTCTCATAGTTGAGAATTGCTCACATTCCACTTCTCTTGCTTTCAAAATGGCATTCTGCTATAGAGCTTTTGAAAGATTCAACTGACTAGAGAGTCCTTTGCCATGGTTGGGTTGTGAAATGTATCTCTTTGCCCAAGGAATTGATAGTCATATCAAAAACATATTTTGACTAGAATCATTGGGAATTGGGGTAGTGGACAGTACTTCCTTTGTGGGTTGGAAGCTCGGATGCTAGTGTTTCATCCACATTTTTGAAGATATATGATCCTTCTTTGAAAATATTTTCTTTGTTTTATACATTGGGAAAGATAGCAATAAAGTATCCCCTAGCATCTGATTTCATATTCTCGGCAGGTCACCGATTTTTCTAAACCCATGCATGCAAGTCCTCCAACGAAAGTTGTGCACTTAGAAATTTGTGGATCAGATTCTTGCCATTCAAGGATGAGACTTTCATTATGAATTCACTTATGTCTACACTGAATGCTAGATTTTTTGATGGCCTAAGATTGGAGGATGAAGTCTCTAGCAATGTTGTTCTTAAAGGAAGGCTTTCCAAGGATTTATTGCTGCACTTAGGTTTCACATAGCAGTGACACCCAAATACAAGGTACACTACAATATTTCTACATCTTTTCCTATGTTACCCGATTTTTTTGAAATTTGCTGTTTTGTTGAATTCTTCTTGATATATATATATATATATATATTACCATAGTGGAGAGGTGTTGACATTTGCAAACAAAAAGTGGTTGCATTCTCAATTCTCATTGGTGTTTGCTAAACAAGGGTCATTGTCTTTCTATTCTTTCGCCTGGATTTTCAAAGAAGTCATGCCTTTATTACCACTTGTATATAATTAATAGAATCAATATTATTAGAAAATTTTGCAAAGGTTTTGTTTGATGTCCATAGTCATGGATTCACACTAGAGGAAAATTCTGATAATTTCAAAAGTTTAGTTCTTTGATTGAGCCAACACATTCCTCCAGTGGTTTGTGGATTCCTTGCAATAATTTGATTGAGTTTTGCTCTCTACCATGCAGCTATTGGTTGAATTGGATCTTGACTTCAATAATTAGCTGCTATCATAATGGTAATAAATGTATTTGTCAAACACTTGACCAATACATTGTAAGAGTGGTACAATTAAGAGAAACCCTTAGATATTCAATATTCAGCTTTGATTCCAATATCACAAGGTTAGCAACTTGTGTATAGTTTGTGTTTAATCATTAAAGGGAATATGGATCAAAATATTTTATAATGTCTATCAATTACATATAACGACATTAGAATGGATATGCTAAGGTGATGGGATCGTGCCTACAACATTTATATAAGAACATGTTTAGTGTTTTTTCTTTTAAATTATAATATTGGGGTTCTATTATGGGGCCTCATTCCTTTGCCATAATGTAACTAATGAGATACCAACTGAAATACTTGTGCAAAATACACACCCAAAGATGACAAGAAGAAAGAGGCCAAATACTAGGACTAGAAGAAATAGACAAAAAGAAACAACATAACATCTAAATGGATAACCATACAAGCTAAAAGGAAACCTAAACAAAGATACATAAGATAGCAACATCTAACAAAAAAAAGTGAGTGATACACTAGCACAATCACATCTCTATTGCTCCCCAGTAGGAAAGACCAACACCTGCATAAATTTTATCCTAGCAATCAAAGCTTCATTACATACATAATTGAATGAAATTGGCCCCACTTTTGTAGTAGGTTGCATTCACCTTGGTAGCATCATCTAAATCAACAATTTGCAGCCCATTGCATAGTGTATAGGCCTAGTTAATGGTCATTTGCATATGATGGTAGAGTGAAACCACTAACAACCTCCAAAGTCCTATTATGGTGGGATACCACAAAATGCTTGATTACTTGTTGGAGATCTTGAAACAAGTACATCAAAGTAGCCACATCCTTGTATAAAACTAGGTTATCAATTGCCAAAGATTAGACACTAACCATCCTTAGAGAGACTTTACTATTAGTTGTCAGTCTACCTCATCACCCACCTTAGTAGCTAACAACTAACAACTCCTTAACACAAGTATGCGTTGCCACATTATGTATGATTAATGCCAAAAAAATTTTGGCATTCACCATATCTGGAAAATTCTAGTGTTGGCTACACCCTCCAACCCGAAAATATTTTTGAGCATGAAATTAGAGACATCCCCTTTTTAGAGAGGGTCCCACAAAGAGGTCACATACCTCCTAGTGATGAGAAAAACCGACAATACAACCAAAGAAAATAGAGCACATCCAACTTTGAATGATAGCAAATGCCACCATACCAAATCACTATATAATCCCAAAAGAACATTGCCATCATGTAAGCATTAAAGATATACATGAGTGACAATGAAAGCACAAATAACTAGGATAAATCACTGCTACATATATGTGCAAAGAAATACAACACTCATCATTACTATGACTAGGAAGTGATGCAAGTGAAGATCATAAACATTAACAATAACACACACCTTATTCAAGCTGGGCTATCCATATTTATAATGTTAGAATGAGCATCCCAATCAATTATATCCACTTTCTATGGTTGAGAAATCAAATGATTCAATGCCTTTGTTTACTAATAGGTTTGCAATGCCATTTTGCTCACAATAGTAATGTGTGAAAAACATTGAATCAAATTTGTTAACCTAAATTAGTGCTTCCTCCAAATAAGCTTGTAAATGCCAATCAAGTTTGTAAGCTCTTTTGAGGGCATTTATTACAACTTGGAGACCCCTTCCACTTCTATAGGCTTATAGCCTTCATTGTAAGCATAAGACAACAAAAGAGCTTCCCAATCTACCCAATTGTTTGTTTTAAACCCTACAAATTTGGAACCACCAACCAAGAAGTTACCATGCTTATCACGAATTAAATAAATTGCACCTACCAAGCTCAGAGTACCTTGTTAGGCACCATTAAAGTTCAGCTTTACCCCATTTATTTGTGCACTCCATCCTTTTGATCTATCCACATTTTATGAGCTCTTTTGCCTTGATTGGGCAGCACATTTAGTGCATTAATAATTAAATTAAGAAAATAATTTTCACATAATGGGTATGATTGGATATTGAGTGGAAGATATGAAGATCTTATTGTACATAGAGGATAGTTATTCCTCCTTTATATGTAACTATAAAAGGATAGTAATCAAATCAATAAAAGTTAGACAAGTAAATAAAATAAGTATAATTTATTATATTCTTAGATCAAGGGGAAACGTTAGTATCATGGTATGGTTGTTAAACCACGAGCTCAGTAAACCTTATGTTTGAGCCAATTCTATTCGTTGTTCTTGAGAGTATGTGATGAACTCCACGACTTCGTTTACGTTACTCTTTTGCCCCACCTTTGAACGAAATGTCAAAGGTGATGTTGCATGAGTAACACTCCCCGATGCATGTGGAGTATACAACCGTGCATGTGCAGGGTTTTCAATTGTTAGTGTTTTTAGCTAGCACTTTGTAATCTTGTTCAAAATTTTTTTTTGACAATTGTGTTTTTTGCCCTTCGTGCAAATTTTAACGTATGACAGTTTAATTGATGGATCTTATTATTTAGAAAAAAAAAATTGTTGTGTTTTTCCAGTGAAAATTATGGGCATGACAGTTTTAAACCCTACAAATTTGGAACCACCAACCAAGAAGTTACCATTCTAATCACGAATTAAATAAATTGCACCTACCAACCTCAGAGTACCTTGTTAGGCACCATTAAAGTTCAGCTTTACCCCATTTATTTGTGCACTCCATCCTTTTGATCTATCCGCATTTTATGAGCTCTTTTCCCTTGATTGGGCAGCACATTTAGTGCATTAATAATTAAATTAAGAAAATAATTTTCACATATGATTGGATATTGAGTGGAAGATATGAAGATCTTATTGTACAATGTGTATTTTTGGTTGAAATTGACACCATCAAACCTGGCAATGTTCACTTTTATCATGTCACCGAAGAGCTACTAGATCTTTATATTGTGCCTCCTTTTGGATTTGAAGGGCTTGGTGATTCTTGGACATGGAGGGATTTTTTCCTACTATATAGTTGAGGGGATTTGTTCTCATTGTGCACTAGAGGAGAGATTTGTACTCTTAGAGGAGGGACGTTCTCTCATTGTGCATTGGAGGAGGGGTTTGTTCTCTTAGAGGAGGGATTTGTCCTCTCAAGTTGGGATTTGTTCCTTGGTGTTGTACATAAGATTTATTCTTTGTTGTGTCTTGGTTAGTTGGTAGTACTTGTGAATAGTTTGTTTATCCCTATTCACAGGTAGAGTGGTGTGGCTAGTGTGTGGTCCTTATCTACGTTTGTTGTGAGTTCATTGTTGTTTATAGCATGCATTTCTTGTTACAACCTTTGATGATGGCCAGCATGTGTGCACCTATCCATGGTGGTTCATTGCTGTCAATTCTGTGTATAACTTGATGGTGTGTGATATTTGGGTTGTTATGCCCTGTACTAGTATTCCTACCTTTTTTTGGAGTGATAATAAAGTGGAGAGTGGGGAAGGGGAAGGGGGTGTAGGGGATGTTGGAAACATTACATCTTAGTATATAATTAAATAAGTGTTAGCAGTTAAACGTTAATAAATAAATGTTTGTTAGTGTGGCAATTGTTCAGGAGGTTACTCAAGTGGTTAAAGGAGTGGCTCTATAAGAAATTTCAATTGAAATGTTAAGATAGTCTTTTTGTAATCTTGAGTAATAATATAGCAGTTTGTGTTAATCTCTTAATTCTGGTGTAGATTTTTTGTCATTCTATGGTCCTAGAAATCCAATTCATGTTGACTAATTGATTCCATGAATATTTCTTTATGTATATAATCATCTCTAGAAACTAACTATGATTTTCACTATTTAAAATCTAATAAAGATAATAATTACAACCTTCATCACTTGCAACAGTTTAATTATTAAAGAAAAGCTATGAAAAGACTTATGTATCTCTCCATATAACTTTTTGCAGGAGAGAAAAATTACTACGAGAAGCAACTTGCAACCTTGAAGTCATTTGAGGAGGTTGACTTATTGTGTGGATTAAATCAGAGTGATGAGGAAAAGAAAGTCAAAGAGGAAGAGGAAAAACAATATGAATCGGGTGTGAATTTGGCTGTGAATATATCAAATATTGCCAATGTCTTTTTGTTAGCCTTTAAGGTGAAGTATCACATTGTTGTTATTAGCATACGTAAATCTACACTTCAGAGGATATTTTACAATATGTGTTGATGCTTTCATCTTGAAGAAGGAAAATAAGCTTTGTGGATTTGAATTTTGTTTGGGAACAATTAATTCAAATAATTGCTCTTTCAAATTTCTAATTATGATATTTGATATCATTTCATATCTCCTTTGTGTGTTTGATATTTACAACCTGTCCTTTGTTAGGAATTTCAAATTACTAGTTGAAGAGCACAAGGAAATTAGTATTTAGTCCTTAGTTAGATCTACAAATTAAAGGAGCACTTGGTTTATGTTGTTCTTTAGAGCAAGCATTATAAGTTCAAGACTCATTTTCAATGTGATTGCTTTTATTTATAAAAATAATTTAAGGTGCTACTTAGCCAATTACTGCATAGATATTGTGAAATAAAATACTTGATTATTTAACTAGTAGGAAACCGACAACAAACAAAGGAAAGTAGCTTATGTGGAGTAACACTTTTAATGTTTATACTGCAGATTTCTATGAAATTTAGATTGCCACTACTTGCAATTTCAAAGAAAATGACACTTAATATCATTAAGAGTTTCCTTTGTGGTTGATAATTGTATTTAGATTGCCTTGTTTTATGCTGTTTCATTTTTAAGTCAAAGAAGTCATGAATTGAGTGAAAATTAAAGCAGCACATATGTTTAAAATTGTTCTCCTACATAATTCTTTGGAAATCAAGACTCATTTTCAATGTGATTGCTTTTATTTATAAAAATAATTTAAGGTGCTACTTAGCCAATTACTGCACAGATATTGTGAAATAAAATACTCTATTATTTAACTAGTAGGAAACCAACAACAAACGAAGGAAAGTAGCCTATGTGGAGTAGCACTTTAATGTTTATACTGCAGATTTCTATGAAATTTAGATTGCCACCACTAGCAATTTCAAAGAAAATGACACTTCATATCATTAAGAGTTTCCTTTGTGGTTGATAATTGTATTTAGATTGCCTTGTTTAAGCTGTTTCATTTTTAAGTCAAAGAAGACATGAATTGGTAAGGAGTGAAAATTAAAGCAGCACATATGTTTAAAATTGTTCTCCTACATAATTCTTTGGAAATTTAGAATCGTCATTAGTGATGAAGCTTTCATTTTTCGAAATCATTTAGGCTTCACTCAAACCAATAAAATTATAAATGCATAGGTTTTGTCAAATTGAACATTTTATAACGGAACTAGCAGGGAAAGCCAATAAATATAGTTAAGTTCCACTTTACCTATAATATAATACTTCCTTTAGAACTAAAGAATAAAATCCTATTTGCATTAATTTAAGTTGCAGCTATTTGCTGTAGTCAAGATGGCTTTTGCAGTTTGGTTCAGAAACTTATAAAGTGACGTGCAGTTTGGTTATTTTTTAAGGTTATTTAGTCAAGGGTTAGATAACATGCCCCCCAATCCTTACATACAACCTGTATGGATATTTGCTTTAATTAATGCTCTACTAGCACGGATACCTCTTACAATTCAATTTGTGGGGATACTGCTCTCATCATTTTCCTTCCATCTTAGTTGCTCCTACAGGACTACCACTTCTCTAGCACCTCCTTGTGGGATCATCGCTCCTCCATTGCTTCTTCTTCCCTTCTACCTCCTCTCTCTCCTACGCTCCACTTGGGCACCTCCAACTTATATGCTTCACCATCTCTTTTTGGAATACCATGCTCCTACCTTCCTCCATCTTCTCCTGTGCACCTTCTCTCCTATGGCCCTTTCCTCCAACTTCACTTGTCGGGGTATTGTGCTTGTGCACCTTCTTTGCTACCTCTAGCATCACTTGCAGGACTACTGCTCCTTGCTTCGCTATGCCCACCATCACTTGCGGGACTACCAATCTAGCTTAAGTGGGGACACCACTCTAGCATGGTTGCTAAGATGTTACTTGGGGAGATTTAAACCTTGGTCTCCAACAAGAGAATCAAAGTGGTTCTTGTAGCTCAGAGAAAAAACACACGAGAGAGTTAAGCAATTCAAATCTAATCCATTCAAACTATACTAAAAATCCTCAAAGCTAGATAATCAAGCACAAAGGAAAGCTAAGAACAACATGCATAAAAGAAACTATTTTACCAAACATGCGATCAATTCCATTGAATAACCTCCATTATTCTTCTCCATTTCGTCTGTGTAGTGTACTTGCCCTCATATTTTCAGTATTTGTGTGCAAGCATAACCTAAGTGTTGTGATAATGACGAGACATCGAAGATTTAAGATAATTTCTCTAGAAGTCATACGATTTCGAGAGAGATTGGAATGATGAAAGACAAATCAATTTATAGAAAATTAATCATTCGAATGACAAGCCAGGATCGAAAGATCAATAGACGGTTGAGATCGACAGATTAGACATGCATTATGATAACTGTTAGTAGTGACATGAGTGATAAAAACTAGAAATAGAAATAAAGATTAAATAAATGATTTAATCTTCGAGTTTGGTATTTGAAAATAGAAGAATAGCCTTTGCATGACAAGGATAAAGATGGATTAAAGCAACTCTTTGTTCAAATGCACGCACAAGATTTAATTAATTAAATAGGAATATTTAATTAATATGCATGTACACGCAATTGAGTTAGAACTAGATGACTGAATGATATGACAAAGAGATTACTTGTAAAATCCACTCAGACACTAAATCCAGAGTTAACTGACCGATTAAAATAGATGTCAAGTAAGAGTGAATACTTAGATAATTTGCACAATTATCTAAATATAGAAGAATGCGTTAAAATAGAATTTATGAATTAAATAATTCATTTAATTCAATATGTGATATTTGAAGAATAATTAAATAAATAAGATTTATTTAACTAAGTGACGAATGGATTAAATGAATAATTAAATAAATAAAGAATTTATTTAATTATAGTTGACATATGATAAAAGGAATTTATTTAATTTGACAAGAAAGATAAGGTTAATTAGTAACATAATTAAATAAAAAGCGTTTATTTAATTAATAGAAGAATTAATGTTAAAGTAAATTAATTAAATAAATAGATTTATTTAATTAATAAAGAAATGAAGAACTTTAGAGAAGAATTAAATAATTGACATTATTTAATCATGACCATGAAGAATACGAATTATGAAGAATATTGAAGTTGTAGGCTTAAACCAGATTTCGGTGTCTACAATTCTTTAGATTGATGTTTGATTGCAGGAGATAAACCATAGGTGAGAAAAATCATTATATGAATTGATGCTTTCTGTGCTTTAGATTTTGTGTTTGTTTGCAGAAAACTTGGTGGCAGTTTTTTGTGCATTAGGTTTAATGTTCAAAATTTTTGCCAAGATTTTGTCAAGTTGCCAAGTCTAAGTTAAATTTGGACCTATCGAGTTTTGCTGAGTCATGAGTTTTTAAACTATGAAAGAATAGAAGAGTAGAAAATTATGCCACAAGAAACACTTAATAGATGATGGAAAAACTTGACTAGGCACAATGGTCACTTTTGGCATTGTAATTAAGCAAGCATAGGAGAACCAAGAACATAGTGATCTCTCTACTCGGTTATCAGAAGATCACAATAAAATCCCAAACTACATGCTAAGTTTTTTCTATATAAGGTAAAACAATCCTTAGTCTTAATTTCACAAATTAAGGTTTAAGGTTTCTTGTTGCTAATTCATTCCAACTCTAGGGTTTCATAATTTAAGCTAAGTTTGTGAGCTAATTGATTACACAACATCAATTAAGTTTCCAAACCCTCTTTCTTATGATTCCATCCAATTCCCCATGATTCTCATATGTTTAGGTTTACTGGTTTTCTAATTTCCTTCAAAGAGTGTTTTGATACTATGCTAATACTATGCTAGTATTGATTCCAATTGACATGATATTTATAAATTCAAATTATTTCCAAAAAATTGTAAAAATCATTGATGAAAACCTTTAAACCCTTGATTCTTACTTAACTCTCGAAAAATTTGATTACATTAGTAAATCCATGTAACTACTATGACTTCCAATTTTCTTATAATAATGGTCATAATTCTATTTTCATGGAATTTTGTAATTTACTTTACTCCCAAGTAGTCTAATGGGAACCCTATTTTTTTGTAATTCCATTCTTTAGTTACCTTTTTCAAAATCTTATTCTTTAATTTGCGAAAAATATCTTTATTTAAATTCTCAAATATATCAACTAAGGCTGTAGGATAATTCTAATAGTAATTAATAAATTAATCTATTATCCTCAAATTAAATATTTATAAATATATTTGTTTTTCAAAAGAATTGCCTCAAAAATATTTATAAAATCAATTTTGATTCATGGCATTGTGAGAATAGTTATTCAATTTCTAAAATCTATGTAACTTGAGGACATATCCCTAGCCAAATTAGGGTTGTACCATGCAGGAAACATTTTGGGGACACCTTGGAAATGTCTCCGCGCCATCCCCAAAGTTCACCAAAAATCGGAAATGTCCCTGGTACAGCCAGCAGAAAATTGGAAATGCCAAGGGGCGGCTAGCTATCCTCGAGACGGCTAGCCGTCCTCTATGACCCAACCACTTTCCAATTGTTTTCTCTTTCAAAAACACAAAAAAAATAAAAAAAATAAAGGGGTGTGGGGGCTGCTGATTAGGGACAGCTGCATATTTCTATATTTTTCTTTTTTGTCATTTTGTAGTTGAAACTTGCAGCCTTTGGACAATTTGACGTAATTTTTATATAATATATATGCACATTGTCAATGAATGCAATTAAATTTTGTTAAAACTTCATTTGTTTGTCGCTCTCTATGAAATGAAAATAATAAATATCAATTGAATTCTAATATCATGTGTTAAGGTTCTATGATGTGTATGATGATTGCCTTATCAATGCTATCATATGAATAATTGAAATTTTCTATATTTTTTAAATTTTCCATATTTTCTTAATAGTCGTCCCTTGTCGTCCCTCAAAAATGACCTCTCTCCCATCCCTGTCCCTAAAATTCATCCCCCCGTCCCCTACCGTCCTCGTCTCGGAAACTGTAATGTCCCCTTCTCAAACCTGATCGTTCCTGTGACCGTTGGCCTTTTTCTGGAAACCCGAAGGCTAGTCGGAAGGTAAAATTAGGGTTTCCTATTTTTGAGGAGGTCATTGCTCAGAGATGGTGGATTCAATGGCAGATTCTTTCTGGGTTTTCAGAGAGCTTCGCAGTGGTATGTTCATCTCGGCATTCAGAGCATTTTCTGGAATTTACTATTTTTAGTAAATTCTATTTTTGGCAGCTTTTCAGTTGGGTTCAGCTTGGTTGATTTCCTATGTTAGTTTGATTGGTTGGCTTGTTCATTGATGGCTTCGGGGCGCAGTTGGAGAAATAAGTTGGGCTATTTTTATTAAAGTCACATTTTAATGTTATAATTTAACGTTGACTCCCCCCTTAGCCTAGCTTAATCACTTAAAGTCTTTAAAAGGTGGTCTTTTGAGGGTGGCGACTTCATTAAGATTAATTTATTATTTATCAAAGTCAAAACAGGTATAAGGTGGGCGCATTTATCAAAGTGAGGATTTTTATTTAAAATATCATTATTGAGCTTAAAGGGAAAAAGGACGCCATCTTGAAGAAAGAGTTAGGGTTTTGACAGTGATGAGGATTTAGGGTTTCAAGAAGTCAACCGAAAGTTATAAAAGGAAGGCTTTGAGCATCATTTCACATCTTTGGTCTACTATACTGTTATGCTGCCGGATTGGCTCTGGATTTGCTTCGAGGAATGAAGGCCTCCTAGCTCGGGCATCGCTTCTTGTTTGTAAGACAACAACTAGTGATGATTTTTAGTCTAGCTTGTGAGTTTATTGGAAATCGTGTACTGTAATCTGCATTTGTCTTCTTAGGATCAGATCTTGCATATTAGAGTTTTCTGATTTTAGCATTTTAGCTTTAGCAGATTCGATGTCTTATTCATAAATCAAAAAAGACAAAAAAATCAGTTGTGGGTATTGTCTATTTCATTCCATTTTGGCTAGGCGCCATAGTATGCAAAGTTGTAGATTTTTGTGAAGAGATTCTGAATTTTAAAAGAGAAATCGCCTTACTGCTGGGGCCGTACTTTTCATTTGCATTGGGAACTGTGCATTTCCTGTTATCTGCCTTTTAAGTCAGTTTTCTGTTCTTAGCTTTAGCGCCTCTAGTCTATTAGTGAGTTGCAATTCATAATAGGCAATTTGGATAAGTTAAGAGTGAGTTTTGAGCATTCCAAGAAATCTACTGTTGCTGGTTATTCATTGGAAGTTGCAGGTCTGTTATACAGTCTTGAGAAATCTGCTAAGTTCTTCATTGGATGGTGATGAGGAACCTTCAAAAGCATTGAGGAGACTTCAGAGAAGGTTGCCCAAGTTTGGAAAACAAGGTTGGATCTAGTTTTGCCATTTCCGTTGATCTTTATTTCTCAGCAACTAAATTCACGAATATTGTATAACTCTATCATATGCTGATTTATATTGTTAGCAAGATTTCATCTCTCAAATTGTAAGCTGGCAGTAGTACTGACAGCCATTAGATTCTTGCTTGATCAGATTGTAATCGTCTTCTTACTTTCAGCATTGATATTGTATTTAATTCATCTCCGCCCTATGGTAGCTACTATCCCAGTCTGGGTTAGAAAGCACATTCTGGGTGTTGAGTATTTCCAGCTTTCCGCATTGTCTTTTCTAGCATTGTTTTTGTAATCACTCTGTCATATGGTCGCCCCTCACTCCGTATTGGATTGGGTAGCACATACTTGACGTTGAGTTCCTTTCAGCATTTAGAGTAGAAGATCCTTTGACCATAGGCTCGCCATCATCGGCGCCATCCTTGGTTAGAGTTGCTTTTTGCATAAGCTGTTTAGTTCAGATCCTCTGACCAATGCTCACACCTTGCCCACATCGGGATCCTGGTGTACATTCTGGTTAGAGTTGCTTATTGCACGTTTTGGTTTATCCTCTAACCTTAACGGGTGTAATGCTGTAATTTGTTAATTGAAAAAACGAAAAAATTTGGCTCGGAATATTTCAGAAACTTGGGGTAACATAGTCTAAAATCCATCTTTGAAATGAAGTCCCTTGTTGTCCCTCAAAAATGACCTCTCTCCCATCCTTGTCCCTAAAATGCATCCCCCCATCCCCTACCGTCCTCGTCTCGGAAACTTGGGGTAACATAGTCTAAAATCCATTTTTGAAATGATGTCATCTATCTTAAAAGTAGTTGTAATTCAAACTATTAAAATAATTGAACGAATTTCTAAACTTATTCTAGATAATCCACTCAAATTAGTCTATTTTAATTAAATAAATTAATATCCAAATTATTTATTCTCTTAAATAAATTATTAATTCAAAAAGATTTCACACAATCCAATAATACTATAGGGGCTTCTTGGTCCCTTTGCCAATAGACATAGTTGCTTCCCTGCTTTCCTCCTTTTCTCCTTGAAGAAAGGAGTAACCAAGTATAGAAAGTAGGGCTGGGGGATAAGTCTATATTACATATGTAATACAAATGTCAATCCTTATAATCCCCCCATGAATAGGTAGGGCCAACTTTTCTCTCTTTCACTACATTGACAAACAAATCCCACTACTACCATTGGGAATCCTACTACTACCTATCCCAATATACCCATCCACTCGGATTTTAATTTATATACTCAATGAACTAATGAATCAAATGCTAATATATTATATCAATTATATATCCCCATGATAAATCATTGAATCAATAATCAAATAATAATCCGCTTGATTAATCCTCTATGATTAATCAATAATCAAATATTCCAAATGATCAAATTTCATCATAATACAAAATGTCAAGTGCTGCCTAAGGTGGGCATTACAGAGAGGGAAAGATAAACTATAAGTTCTTGTGAGCTTGATTTGGTTTTTCATTTGTTGATATTGTTAGTACTAGGGAGATGCACATTTTCAAATTTCAAACTTATTTTAGGCACCTGTTATTTTGCCACAAATGAAATGTATTTTGTTGTTTTTGAATTGTTCTTGTTACCCCTGCATAAGATGAGGATGAATGCATGCTTGAACAAGCCAAAGAAGCTGAAGTTACCATGTCAGGATTATATTCACAACTTAAAAGCATGTTGATGAAGAGCACAAAAGATTTACTGAGAGGGGCACGGTGGGATGGCGGAGTGAAACAGTAAATCAATACAGATTTTTCACCTTTTTAGCCTTCTACACAAACTTAAACTTTCATCAACATCAACTTATTGATATGAACCAATTTACACAAGTTGATACAACTTTATTGAAATAAATTTTTTTTTAAATGAAGTAGGCACCAACCTACTTGACTTACAAAAGAGATGATTTAGTAGACTGCAATCTACAAGGGACATCCAAACCTCTACAATTTTAGTAGGCACCAACCTACAAGGAGTATCAACCCTAATGCAAGGCACCAAACCCTGACTTTATGGATGAAGTAAATGTTTTCAATCAGATCTGCACTCTCCCAATCCTCCAATCTGCCTTTGTAATAAAAAATCTCACCTAGCCCACACAAGAAGATGGGTTTCTGATGTAGACCACTATCAACTTCACAACCACACCCAACTTTGATTCTTACTTCATATATGTATATTGGACAAACTTAGTGACTTTTGGCTGGAGCAACATGTCATTTTGAATCTGTTCTTTCAAAACAGATTGCGCCCTTTTGTATCTGCCATTTAGTTTGCTAGCATCACATCACAACAAATCGTATTTTATAATTGAATTTCTTTTCACAAATCTGAAGCTTGTATCTTCACTTCATTATGTTAGACTTAATTAATTTCTTTTTAACATCATCCTTCGAACTTGTTCTTCTTTGTAGATACACGTCCTTATAAAAAGGGATGCCTCTTATGAAGCCACGTCTTTTTGACATATGAAAGGACATCTTTAGACTTACGAAGAGATCACATCTCTTAATGAATGCGATTACTTTTATAAACTAAAGATTCTTTTAGCGATCTCACATAGTTGTCTTCTTTTATTAATAAACTGAGTTTATTTTAAGACATCTCCTTAATCAGCAATCATCCTTCGTTATTTGTATGATGTCTTGAGCACGTCCAGTAATGTGTTCTGAACTCGTCCTAAAGCATCAGCATACTGTATATTTAATGTATTGCAATCTGCAATCTGAAGCGTCGAACTTGAGTGGATCATCAAACTGAGTTCAAACGGTATGCCAATCTTGAATGTTTCGATCTTTGAATGATTTAGCCATCTGTTTCAATCTGAATGCACATTCTGAAAGTTGATCATCTGACTTTGAATGTTCTTTACTATTGTTAGCACTTTATAATTAAATCCCGATAATGGAGTAAGGAAGGCATAATACCAAAACGTTTCTTTGCATATATATCTGGCACGATTACCAAAAGATTAGAGACCCGATAATTCCTTATTGGAAGAGATGCAACACTCAAATACGACTTACTTACTTTGTTATTCTAATTGCTAGCAATTGAATTCTTCTAATTAAGATTATTGTGTCCCTCTGTCAAGTATTCTTCTGAAGATTAAGCTTTCAAGTCTCTCTCACTTCACAGCTTCAAATACTCAATCATTTCTTCCATGTTGACTTTGTAGATTGGTATTATAAAATCTAAGCCAAAATAATATGCTCCAATCTGAGTGATCTTATGACTTTTCCTTCTTCTCAAGTATGTTAGTATAATCTCTTTTTAAGCTTTTTTAATGTCTTTACCCTTTATGATCTTTATCCTTTACAATATCAGTGATAACCTCCAATTATCTCAACTTCGGCATCTTTGACATCAATGATAATTTGTCTTCTCATATTTGACATCAATGACAACATTTCCAATAGTTGATTTGCACAAGCTAGAGCAAGAGCCACTCTTACATTTACTTGTTTCACTTGTAATAAGATGTCTAGGTTGTCTCTTTTGAATCCTTGGGCTTTACGTTATAGAATCAGCTCCTACAAGATTGGAGAAATGTAATTTAACATTTGTTATATATTTCTTAATGAGCTGTTGCTTTTAATCATTTTCTCTAATTGAGTGCCCAATGTAACTACTACTTGCATGAGATGAGCCTCTTGCATTTTCAGGATAAAAGCAAATAGATAATTACACCAAGCTTCTTGGTACAATTGATGTGTGACAAACTACAATATGATGTGGCATGTTTACCATTCTTAAGGATAGAAAAGTACTTGCAACTTGAAGCATTGTTTGTATCCTTTGAACATGACTTGAACTATACTAAATGATTACAATTTCCAACATATATTTCATCCCCATAAAAGACTTGTTTTAATATACAAACATTTTTGAAGGCTTTTCCATGCACTTTTAATTACTGTTTTAGTATATGCGGGATTTCACCTATGTCTATTTCAATGGTATATCAAGAAGGTTTCCATGATTACTCATTTATGCTATTGTGTAATGTCCCCTTTTGGGATTTTCCTTGATTTAGGTCTACAAAACAATAATAAACACTGAAAACTGATATTAGCAATAACAAGTATCAACTTTATGGTTATATTAAGACCATCCCTCATTCCACCTTGGAGGCGCTCCATCCTCCTTGATCAGGCATAGGTGCATTCATTCACTTCGCAACCCACGAGCGCTGCATCTTGAGGTGGTGTGCTTGATAAGATGCATGAAGACTGCCTCCCTCAACAAGCTCGGGAGCACTCATACGCCTCCTAGCCACATGGGCGCTGCATCTTGGGGGTGACACACTTGATGAAGGCAAAGCCAGTACTTCCCATCTCGTGAACTCAGAAGGTTGATCGACCATCCTATTTGTAAACACATAAATTCAAAATAGATTACTAAAGGAATCTTATTATATTAATTGTTAATCAAATATCATTTCATTATGCAATTATAATACACACGCACACACACACACAGTTATTTCTAGTTTATATTTTTAAAACTTACTTCCCAATGATATTCTTGTAATTATTACACCCTTTTTCAAAGGATGCACCCTTCCATAATCCAAGCGCTACCTTTGTGTTGACTTAATCATTGTTAATACAATGATTGCTGCTTTTAAAGGTTTAATGAAAATCTTTGATGTAAGTGCCACCTTATGGAATCGCTGTATTCCATATTCTCCTTAATTAATTTCATCGACCCTTTTTCCTTGGTCAGCGATTTTCCTTTGATTTCTGTCACAGGCTGTGATCTACCTAGATAATGATTAGTATCTGTGCAAGCTGCAATTGGGGGGCATGATATATTGAAATTTTGTTTCCTTCTTATGTTAGTAATAATTACAAGGCCAGGGTACCCACTTAACACAAGCACCTCTAAGCATTGCTTGGTAGAAGGGAGGAACAACAAATGTTCAACACTTTGGGCTTTCATTGGCATTAATGCATAAAAATAATTGGGTTGTACTTGGGTGAATCCGATATTGGTTAGACTTGCAAGATAAGGGTGAGTTAAAGCATATATCCACCTGAAGCTTTGCCAATGGGAATAGAGGAGGATGAAGCGCCCAAAGCAGTAAACATTCACTGTTCCTTTCCCCTACTAACAAATGCTTAGAGGATCTTGTGTGCCAGGTAGCCCTACCTTCTAATTGGTACAAAAATATATGAAGAAATAAAACCAAAATGTCATTAGTGTAAATAATTACTCATGGAGGCCATCTTGAGATGAGTTCAAAGTACACATGGACCAAACCCCAGGAAATTAAAATTCTAACTCAAATCAAGTTATGGAGAACTATGTTGAAGAAACAATCAACATATGAAATGATAAGTTAATCAGCATGAAGCCAATGAGACCAATAAATCAATCAAAACCAACTGGTAAACAACTTATGGGCAAGTAAACAGTATAAATATAAAATCTTAAAAACTCATGCCAACTAACAAGTGAATGGAGATAAAATCATAGCATGTGTCCATGTAGGTATGAGGACAGACCATAATATTCCATAAGAAGAGGTTACATTATGTAGTGGTTGGCTTGGAGTGGAAAAAAGATTAGGGATATTTAGGATCATTTTTAGAAAAATGCAACTACCATATGTATGCAGATAATGCTTATCTTTCCATGTGTTGTTTGATTTCCTATTTTCAGAATATCATTCAAAAGGTTAGACAACAGGTGGAAGTCATTGAAACGAACAAGCCCATGCTCCCAAATGTTCTGAGGGTGCAAATCATGAAAATTCCTTAGTATTATGTTCATAGAGATGCTCTAGGAGTGGCTTCCAGGTATACTTATGCAGTATCATGATGCTGAGAGCTTTTTAGTTCAAGTCATGGGCAGAAATTTGGTCTTGGTATGTGGTTCAAAGTGTTTTCATAATGTATCTTTCCTAAATGACAACTGAGAATATCTTTTTTGGTAAACATAACCTTGGTGAATTGAGAAACTTACGTTGTGTCTGTTTTATGTAATTCAAGAATTTATGTAGGAAAGAATCTGAATAGACAAATGCTTGATTGTAATGAAATATTTGGGCCTGATAATGTGTTCATTTTTTGCAGATATATGCAACAGTGAGGAGTGGATCCATAGCTATTGCAGCATCAACATTGGATTCCTTACTAGATCTTATGGCAGGTGCAATCCTCTGGTTTACGCATTTGTCAATGAAGAGCATAAACATCTACAAGTATCCAATTGGAAAACTTCGTGTGCAGCCTGTTGGGATTATTATATTTGCTGCAATAATGGCAACCCTTGGTAAGTAGTTATGGACTTTCAATTTGTCTGTACTAGCCTTAAACTAAATTTCATAATGCCGAATGAGGCCTTAGATGGCTTAAAATTGCTAATATTTTACCCTTGAACGTAAAGATTACTCACCATAGTGTATTTGACTGTGACATTAGCATGCTTCAATGGGGAAAGAGCCTAGATGGTGAAACCCTGAAAATTCCAAAGTGGTGGATTAAATTCATTGTTCCTCCTTCCTACTAACAAATGCCTTGAGGTGCCTGTTTGCCAAGTGAGTCTTCTTGCTCTATATTATTTAGAGGTCCAAGCAACCTTGGAAATCCATTAAACTAGCCTTGGATTGGAGTGGCAGTTGAAGGTTCCATAGTCATCTGTTTCATATATTTCCACCCACAGTTGCTGGCGAATTGGATTTCTTAAGGGTAAATTTTGTGCATCGTGGTTGTGTTTTGTAGTAGAATCCATTTCCTCTCTTGAATGCATATTTCCCAATGGCTTTTTGAAGCTTGGTTCTCCATATATGAAGCATGGTTGCTCTTCAGCACTGCTTAATTAACCAACTCTTTGAATTCCACCCAAGATGTGTTGGTCAATTGTCCTAGGAATTTCTTGAATTATTATAGATAATCTTTGAGTTCAATTAGTTTTAAGTATCGGGATAATAATTTCTACAATTCCAGTATTGTTCTTAACAAGTCCATACTTAGCAACATATAGTAGAAATGCCTTTGCAGTTTGCACCATATTTGAAAATGCTTTGCCTTCTCCTTTGTTGACTTAGCTAGAATTTGAAGATAAATAATATCGATAAACCTATGCAAGAGAAACAATTTTAATTGGGTCTTAGATGTAGTAGAAAAAAATAATGGTACACTCACAATATAACAAGATTATTTACCCTAAGGAACCCTTTTGAGAAAAAGCCCAACAAAAACAAAACACACTATATAAACTCAACCATTCACAATACAATAAGATATTTTGCACTTGTGCTTAACCCTAATCTATGTGCAAGTATTTATAGGCCTGTCACTATAGGAAACCACTAAGCAGTATTACAATACAATGGGTATACAACTATGGGCTGAAAGAACATCTTAAAAAAGGACCCAAAAATTGTTGCAGGGTGTATGATCAATAAATGGTGTAAAACATGCAAAGTGCACTACATATCCAACAATTTTCCCACTTGTTGAATACTTTGCATAGGGGTTCAAGCATAGATTAATCAATTGCCAAGAGCAGCTATTTCCATTGATTTCATGCACCCAGAAAATTCTTAGTATTGATAGACTTTGTCAATGAGTTAGCAACATTCTCCTGAAGTCATCAACCTTCTTCAATAATACCTTCTTGTCTTCAACCATGTCTCTAACATAATGTTACTAAACATCAATATGCTTCATCCGAGTGTGACAAGTAGGGTTCCTTGCAATCAGATTGCACCTTGACTGCCGTGACATATCTGCACAGATTTTTTTCAAAACCAACATCTAAATACAACCTTTGTAATCATACATCTTTCATTTCATGCATGAGTGGCTGCCATGTACACAACTTCTGTAGTTGACAATGCAAAAATTGCCTATTGATAGAGCCATGAAAAATAGGGTACTTGTATTAATAGTGATACACATACACAAAACCTACTTATAACTACTGTGAGCATGAATACAAACATATTAGAGATAATATTAAATTAACAAATTATATCCTCAATAACTATTATATAAGACCCCTATGATGTAATAAATAAAATGCTAACTATCTCCCCTTATTACATCTTTTTCTCAAGGGAACAAGTTAAGAAGTGTAAAAAAGCTTCAAACTTCACACTCTACAAGTGATTTGGTTAAAATGTTAGCATACTACCTGAGTAGGATAAAAATGCAGTCGAATATTTCGTTGATGAACATGTTCAAAGATGAAGTGACATTGAACCTTAATGTGTTTTGTATGCTCATGATATACTAGATTGCAGACTAGTTTCAGCACACCCTGAATATCACAGTATAGAACTATAAGTTATTTCTTACCATTCTTGTTAGATGCAATGTAGCCATATTGCTTTGTAAATAATTGCTCATGTGGTGCAATAATTTGCCTTGATGGAAGATTGAGCAATAGTTATATGCTTCTTACTTCCCCAAGATATCATATGAGATCCTAAAAGGAATACAAATCTTGAAGTGGAGTTACTGTCATCTAGGGAGCCTGCATTTTCTGTGTTCAAGTATTTTGTCAAGAAAAAATGATTGTTTTGCTTGAATTAGAGGATACACTCCATAGTAGTATGCTTCTTACTTCCCCAAGATAGTATATAAGATCCCAAAAGGAATACAAATCTTGAAGTGGAGTTACTGTCATCTAGGAAGCCTGCATTTTCTGTGTTCAAGTATTTTGTCAAGAAAAAATGATTATTTTGCTTGAATTGGAGGATACACTCCAAGGTACTATGGACATACCTCAACACCCACTTTGTTGCTTTCAAATGACACGCCTTACATTCTTGCACAAACCTCTAAAGAAAACTTACAACATAATTGATATCTGCCTTGGTGTATGCCAGGTAAATGAAACTCTCAATTACTTGGCAATAAAGAGTTGCATCCACTTGAGGTAATGTATCTATTGATGATAGTTGACATGGGCTTGTAGTCTACCATTCCAATTTTTTTTGAACAATGTCTTGGCATACTTCATTTCAGTTACATTGATACGATTTTTTAATTGCCTTACTTCTACTCCAAGGCAATAACATAGAAGTTCGAGATCAATCATGTTGAACGTGTCTTTTGAGATCATTCTTTGTTCCTTCAATCAGCTTCTGAGAACTTCCAGTGACGACTTGTTCATCGACATATACAATTAATATCACAATCTCTTCCCTTGCTCTTTGAGGTAGAGATTAGGTTATATGGATTCCTGGCAAATTCACGTTGTAGAAGATGCTTGTCAATCTTGATATACCAGGTTCTGGGAGCTTGTTTCAAACTGTAAATAGATTTTACAAGCCTGCTCATCTTCTTCTTGGCTTGGTATAGTGTATCTCTTTAGTTGAGTTGTACAAAATTTCTTTATCTGGAGGTCCTTTGGAAAGTCGTTTCTATGGCGTAGCCTTGGAGTTAAAGGGTTTGTAGAAATACATGTTAATAGCAAAGCCTCATCTGTGACTATTGGACCATGTATCTTACCACTAAGTATACAAAAATGTTGAGACCATCTTTAGGAACTTCAAAATAGATAATGCCATTTTGTATATCTTGCATCACTTTGGTAATGAGAACTTTGATTATGGTCATAATGATTGTGACTTTTCTTTTCAATACTGAATTCTGTGATTACGCTGACTTGAATGACTACTCTATTTGTAGGGTTCCAAGTTCTTGTTATAGCTGTTGAACGGTTGATTGAAGATAAGACGTCTGACAAGATGTCTCATTCACAGTTAGTGTGGCTATATGGTATAATGCTTTCAGCAATTGTGGTGAAGTTAGCTCTTTGGTTTTATTGTCGAAGTTCTGGAAGTGAGATAGTCAGAGCCTATGCAAAGGTTCAGATGTTACCCTGAAAATATTTTCTATGGGATTCTTGTTTGTGAGCAGAAACTAATTCTCTATTGGTATTGCCTTGCAGGATCACTACTTTGATGTTGTGACCAATGTTGTTGGTTTAGCTGCAGCAGTCCTAGGCGACCTGTTCTTCTGGTGGATAGACCCAGCGGGTGCAATTCTTCTTGCAGTTTATACTATATTAAATTGGTCTGGTACTGTTTTTGAAAATGCAGGTGAGTAAATCGCCATTGGGAAGGGAAATCTTTCTTGGGGTAAAACTAATTGTAATTCTAATATAAATTTAAGGAATGAAGTCTTTAATTCTGTATTGGAAAACAAGTTTGTGGAATAACAGTGACAAAGATTTGGATAATCCAGAAATTTATTTTCCAATAATTAAGAAATCTGGAAGCTTCAAATCTCTAACTTAGCATTTACACCTTATGTTTCAAGGCCATTATTTCAGTCTGGTATTCGTGCTTGGCCAGATGGGTCATCAAATTCCATTTTCATCAAATTTTATTATTGATTCGCTAACCTTCTATCCACAGTTTTAGAATAACATATTTGGAATATTTAATATGAAGTCTGTATCTCAAAAGATGCATTCTTTGCTCGTCAATTAATCACTTTGTTGTCTCTCTTTTTGCAGCATCCCTGGTTGGACAAACTGCACCTCCTGAAATGCTACAGAAATTGACATACTTGGTTCTTAGGCATGACAATCAAATAAAGCGTGTGGATACAGTCCGTGCATACACATTTGGTGTCTTATATTTTGTAGAGGTATGCATAGAAATTTTCTACTAATATCCATGCTCATCTGCCCTGTTGAAGTTGACTGTTTATTCAAACGAGATATTTGTGTGCTTGCTTATGGCCAGTTTAATATACATTTTTTTATATCTTGTATTTTATTTGGCCCCTTTCTTCAAATATCATCTTAGTCATCGGCTTTGAATTATGCTTTGCTTGTTGAGACTAAATAATGAGGTTGGGTTTCAAGGCAAATGTTTGAAATGATTATCAATCTATTTTCTGCTAGGCTTTGTCTGCATGTTATGTTTTGAAACATCATTTTTTTGATGAGCAGGTGGACATAGAATTAGCAGAGGATTTGCCCTTGAAGGTAGCCCATACAATTGGAGAGACATTGCAAAACAAGATTGAGCTTCTACCAGAAGTTGAGCGTGCATTTGTTCATCTTGATTTTGAGTGTGAACATAAGCCAGAACATTCAGTCTTGAACAAGTTACCCTCCAGCCAACCTTAGCACCCTATTGGATTTTGTCTTGATCTTGAAACAGTATTATGGGCATCCATTGACTTTATGCCTTAATTGTACGATTATTTATGTCACGGAAGTTAAACTCAATAGAGTAATCTCATTCAATTGTTTATTAGGCGATTACTTATGTTTCCCTTCAATTCAAAACCAGAAATTAAATTGGAAAAGTGGAGAAAGGTTGTTGAGGATGTTGAGGATGGTGTGTTCTTGCACCAAATGCCTTTTTTTCTTTGTTCAAAATGCCAAGTGTTGCTCAGTATTTCATAAGAAATAACTTAAAACTTATGAGAAACAAGGACAGTTTCTTGTAACTAAGCGGAAGCCACATGCTGTGTGTTTCTTGACGGCATTTTATTCTCATTATAAACGAGATATATTTCAATTTTTATTTGATAGCTTACAAATAAATGTTTCTATAACATTTAGTTTAATGAAAGATTGCAATAATTTTTTGGGTAAAGATTCTCATTCTTGAATGAAGCATTTATGTCCTAACTTTTGTGACTCCAGTTTAGCCTCTTAATCATTTGAAGTACCATGTATTTTGAGACCTGAAAATATATATATATATGAACTTGCTTTATCAATGAACCATATGAGGCTGGTGTCATGCAAGAGGTCTTGGTTTGAATCTCGGTGGTCTTAGAGCTACAATAACAAGTTCTCACAACTTTGTGAGGGTTGTGGTTCAATGGTAAATCGGCAGGAGTTTAGCATTGCTGACCTAGCTAGGCTCAGGGTCCAGGGCTGCATGGATTCCTCAGAAATGCTTCACAACACAGGGTTTCAGAATTTTTTTATCTCAAAAAGGAGTCTTATCTAAACAGAAAACAAAGGGATCGCTTAACTTCCTCGGTAAAGAAGGAATGAACCTTTGGAATAGGGAGGAGCATTTGCGGAAGCAGTGACAAATAAGATCATATCAATCATTAACTAAAACTTGCTATGATTGAAAAGTTGATTTGCAAATAGGACAAATTATCAGTTTTGCCTTGCGAGATCTCAATTAAGTTGGTAATCTGTCAGTAAGCGGATGGTTCTCTAATAATAACCCTAACTAAACTGAATTTTTTAAAACTTTTTTTTTTGATTTTTTTTATTTTCAGGCAAAAACTCTAAAAGATGCGACACCTTATATATGCTTAATCATTCATAAAACTCTATTGGCAAGAAATTAATCTGAATGCTCAAAAATTAAAGGGCATCATTATTTCAAGTTCCATATATATTGGAAGGTAAGAACAACAAATAAAAGAACATTTTATTGAATTAATATATGTATATTTGTCCGCCCATAAAACTGTAAAGAGTACGACCAGCTCCAAGTTTTAGTAATGTGCTTGAAAGTTTGGAAAACTCCAAGAACCTATTTCCCCTTATAAAGAGGCTGGAGTCAAAAGCTTCTCGATTTCTTTTTGAAAAGGTTGGACTTGATGTTGGTGGTGGTTCAGTCATTTTAATTCTTACGAAGCTTGGGCCCCTGCCCAGACTTGAATGAGATCTCTCTAACAAGTCGCCTTTCAAAGATGAAGTCTCTGTTATAGGGCCAAAATTATAGGGAACAAAATCATGTTTACGATGTTGTCTTATTAATAGAAAACTTTCCCAGGTCCCCAAACTATAATAATAACATTAACAAAGATTTAAATAAAGGAAAACAGAGATTGAGAGGTGGATAAATATGTAACGCCCTCACGTCACTTTAGCTATATACCAAAAGTGTAAAAAGAAAAGTAAACCGAATAATTTTTTTTTAAAGATAATAGATTACACAACTATTATAAAGTTCCCAAAACGTTGTTACATAAACTTAACAAATAAACTCAACACATTATCATAAACTTAAGTACAAATTAAATCTCATGCAAGATCCAGTTTACAAAAATCTATACAATCCAATATCCAAATATCTAGTTTACAAAAGGTGAGATTCAATGATCCCCGTTACATCAAAATGACAGTACAAATTATACGCTCTTTATACAAGAGGTAAAATAACAAAGTAGGAAGTAATTATATCATAGCTGACATCCATATCCTCGAACATGCTTCGCATCCACAATCACGAACAATGAAGTAACTGGAACCTGCTGCGAGCATAGGATCATCTGCAAGAAAATCCAAAGAGGATAAAGCACGGTTTCCTCCCAACCACATGAAACCCGAAGGTCCACTCCCTCCGTGCTAGGAGATAATGACAGGTCCACAAGCAAAGAAGATAGAACATTACGTTTACGGGGTTTACAAATCACATCACGACATAACGTTAACAATCATAGCAGATAGAATCACAGTATTAAATTACATAAAATAGATAACAGAACATAAGAAACACCATCATGATATAGACTAAGAGTGTCATCACATTGTCGGGATAGGTTACCCTGGTGAATCTTCCTAGACTACCGGCCCTCTCTCCAAGAGTTACCTGGCAGCCTCTACCGATTCCCGGCCCCTATGCAGACTAATGTGGTGTCGTTACATCTTTCGAGAGGACAAGATGGCGACTTGCCATTCCAAGCCTTCTCAACCTTTTCTTAACCTGAACGAGCGTTAAGAAAGTAGGCAAGGGAAACCATTATCTGATTTAGTGTTCAGTTCTACCCCACCCCTAATATATTAGTTAGGTTATCACTTAATTAACACACCTACGTTAGGTTACCCAGACAATCACTATAGGATTTCAGCCCCTAACGCAAGCCACTCTCTCTATAACATGACTCAACATGAGAATCTAGGGGTTGCTTTCAAGTACTAAGATCAAATCACAGTGTTTTCATTCTCCACTAGAGACTGACCATAAATCTCTATTATGCTTCTATAGTCAACGACAAGTTATGCAAAATTACAACCCCAAGTAAAAATTCTTGTAAATAAGCAATATGATCAATATGTAAAACACTAAACTACACTTTTTTTTCTTTCATAACTTTTAAAGAAAACAAAGTAATCATCATTATCATCATAGATACATTCACCACCAATAGCTTCATTTAATCACTCTCAATGAATTAAAAATTTTCTAATAAACAAACTTTTGAGAATATCATAAATTAAAGTGTTCTAATGTTTACAATACGAATCTTGTTTAACTATTTTTGTTGAAATAAAAATAATCATTTCAAAGTTGTGTGTAAACACTCCTAAAATGAGATTTAACAAATTTCAATAAATAACGAATATACTTAATATATACTATAATCGTTATTGTTTTTCTAATACTTCGAAATATAGCTTTTTCTAATACTATATTATTAAAACAATATAAATTCTTTATACAATGGAATTCCAATACTTTAAAATTATAAGAAATAATATAAATTCTTTATATATTAGAATTTTCAATACCTTAAAATTTATAAGAAACAATATAAATTCTAAACTTAAGTTACTATAAACTTTAATCCAACTAACATTTATGCTTGTTCATTTTCTAACATTAGAAAGATTTACTAACATGATTGATTTGTCATAAAGAATCTGCCACCATAAGTTCTTATCATGATGACTTGTAACTAAGACAAAGTCTAACAACTAGTTCGTACTTACACTGGTAGTAAAGGCGTATACTGTGACACATGAATTCCTTTTCATTTGCTTGATTGATAGCTACTTATACATGGCCATGCACTACATTTACGGATTTATATGCAATAGAAAAGATCTCACACAACAGTAATTAAATCCTTTGTTTATATTTTGGACAGAAAAGTTTAGGAGGGTGCGAAATTTAACACAGGAATCTCTGGTAAAGTTAGGCACATAATTCACAAGGTGGACGCGTGCAATAAAAAACTTTAAGAGTCTCATGTCAGAAATTTAACAAAGAAATCGAAGACTCTATTTATACATAATTCTACTAGATAATCCATTCGCTCAAAGGTTTTCAATAGCTCAGGAACAACTTTTATCAATCTAAGACTTGCATTTGCAGTTGGAAAGATAACAGTTACAAATAAAAAATGTTGAGCTCCATGCATATAGTAAAGAATGATTAATAGAAAAATGGCAGTCGATTGAAATATATATAAATAAAGACAGGAGAAGAGGATAAAGTCAGGTGCTAAAATTAGCAAGCTATTTGGCAGAAATTCCAAAACAACGATAACAGTTATAAATTCACATAACAAGAGATCTTCTAGGTGACTTCCAGACTTAAAGGAAAATTTTAGGAAACTTTCTAAATTCATCTTTTATATCGACATAATATACGTTTACTATGAATTTACTGGCTAACTCCATAAGGTACAACGATGGTTTGTATAAACTCAAAGTCTTTCATTCACCAGTCAAATAAAATTAAACATAATCTTCTAAAATAGACGACATTTAATAACAAACTTCATAAGGAAGAATCTGTGCGCAAATTTGAAGATCAAAATATAATTAAAAATCAATTTACAAAAGCCTTCAGATTTGGTTTTGTCTTATAAAAGAATCTTTGATCACGGGAGGGCATGATTGATATATGCATGTGTGCAGATTTGAGAAAGAATTATGAATGGTCGGTCTTGACTTCCACAATAAAAAAACACAAATTTCATAGAAAAATCAAACAGAAAAATACCTGGTGTACTGTTAGTTGTTTAGTAACAAAATTTCCTTACTTCTCTTTTAAAATTCCCAAATAGCCACCAGAATTCAATTGAAGAAATCAAATGCCACCTACTCAGAACTTTCCTAAAATGATAGCAGATTGTGCACAGATTGTATTGTTGAAAAATCTTAAGATATCTTTCAAGGGATGCGATTAGCACGTGTAAATTGATGCTTGCAGGATATGCATGAAAAAGGATTAAAAAACTTTCAAGCAAATGCAAACGGTGGGTATATATATAGATGGCCTTTCATGAAATGCGATGATTGCAGAATATGCACAAAATGGATTTCGCAAGGAAGCTCTCAAAATATTTGAATTATTGAAGCATTCTGGAATGCATCCAAACATTGTAAGCTTTGCTTGTGCTCCAGGCGCATGCAGTCACGCAGGTTAAGAGGATGAGGGTTGTGCATACCTCACACATCAGTAGCCCTTATTAAATTACATATATAGTAGATGAGCAGGTGCGTGCGATTGACCTTCATGCCCATGCTGGCTATCTTGGAAATACCCTAAACCTTCTTGCTATCATGCATGAGAATACCATCGACTTTATCAATAAGCAGTCTTAAATTTTTACATCCGAAACCCAGTAAGTAGATGCGGATAGCAATACTATCCATCCTAAGAGGCAATTCTGATTGTGAGAAGAGTGAAAAGAGGAACAAATTCCCCAAAAATCCTCTTGTAAATTAAGCATGTATCCCTAATATGCTCGACCAGTTCAACATACCATTACCTCCAGATCCCCACTTTAATTATCTTTCAGTCAGAAATTTATTACTTGAAGAAAACTTCTTCTCATATATATCTGTTTCCACAAAATCCTCTTGCCTCATTAAAACAACTTATGTTTAATTAGATTCTTTTGAAATAATCCACTTTCACCATTTAAATAAATAAATTATTTAATTCAAATTAATAAATTTAATCACAACACAAGCTTAAGTATTTAAAAATACGTTAGCGAACAATTGCTAAACTAAAATATTTATTCACAACACAAAAAAATACAAATGAACAAGACAAAATACATTAGACAACTACACGGGGTAACATAAAGATACTCGTTCAAAAAAGAACGATGGTTTGCAAGGCCCTGTCAATACCTCCAACAACTTAATTTTATTGAATTAGGGTATGCTCAAACCTGACAAGTAGGTGGAGCCGTTACCCGGTACCTGTGTCTGCAGGAAAACATCAAGGTTAAAACATACATATATATATACTCATGTTAGAAAACACACCGTGAATAAGAATTGCAACGTAGCAGTGTACTCACGAATGAGTAATGTTGCACTGTCTTATTCACCGACACAAACAAGCAAGATCAATCATAAACAATCATAACAACATGATAAACATAAGCAATAGTTATAAACAATAAGCCATATCATGAATGAATCTATCACAGTATCATCGAACCAACATAACCAAATAACCAGGATTTCAATGTATCATCCACAAAAATCAAAACAACATAGTATCCAAAATCACCTCTGAAAAGAAACAATATAGTATCAAAGCAATCTAAAGCATCTAACAAGCAGAATCAAACTAAACAGTATGTCGAAACGGGAGGGACACTACAAAAGGAGTATCATAAAAATTGAGGTTTTTTTTTATAATGTAAAGTGTTTCTATAAAAAGTTTATTTATTTATTTTTTGATAAGTAAATTGTAGTCTTGGGAACTATTTTCATTGTATGATATTATAATCAAAATTTATATCAGTTTATTTGTTTTGGATTGAAACAAAAAAAATGTATCATTATAAAGAAATAGGGGACTTCTAACAAAAACCTCTACTAATTTGATATTCATTTGCTTGACTCCTATATGCTAAATATAACCTTTATTTATGCACATATTATATTTTGTATAAACAAATTGTAAGACTATTGTGTAGAAACTCATGTGTCCATCTCATTGTTAGTCTTTTGAGATGAGCATACTCATCCAAGCTATACCCTTTGTTGTTTCCAGTCATATGGCTTGCTTTAGGAACTCTAAACCTCTCAATGCCTTTTTTCTCCTTTTGGCCTCATTTTGCAACATACTCAATACAATGAATGGTCTTCATTGTCCACTAACTTCCCTATTATTTACTAGCAATGACTTGTCCAATGGTGGCATCCTTGTTCCATTTATCACTACCTAT
Source organism: Sequoia sempervirens (assembly GCA_007258455.2). NCBI lineage: Eukaryota > Viridiplantae > Streptophyta > Pinopsida > Cupressales > Cupressaceae > Sequoia > Sequoia sempervirens. Next base: position 207,121,702 of record VDFB02000008.1, on the reverse strand, counting down.
CCAACATAATCCAAACCCCAAAGGAATTCACTTTTGATCCTGTATTGGCCATTTTCTTGATTAATTATTTAGCTTCTCCAAAATCTAACAATACTGCTACAAACATAAATGAGACATTTGTGTTTACCTTGTGTTGATGATCTATAACCATAAATTCCTCCCCCAACATTCATTGCATTAAATGGAGTAAGCCACTCCTCGCCTTACACAAATTGTTTAGCCTTTTCTTCATTATGCCACTCAAGAAGGCCATTTGTCTTAGGCCACCAACTAGACACATAGGCGTTTCCATTAAGCTACTTTGGATTAACAAGGGTTTGATTTCTTTGAGGGATGGAATTCTCAATATATTAGAAAATATGTTCTTAATCATCATTAGGTTTTCCTACCTTGGCATGGATAAAATATTTCCACTCAAATGATGAGTAGAGGTTGCCCCCCTTAAAGATTTTATGACTCTCTTCACAATTATTGTTTTAATCAATGTTTGGACGTATGAGTTAAGTCGTAGTCTATTTTCCTTTTGACCATCAATGTGGCATCCATCTTATGAGTAAGTCTTGGCCAAGGATTGGGTTTTAAATCTATTATACAATATTCAACGACATCATCCACTTAATTAACCCCCCTCTAAACATGCTTAACGATATAACTTTCCAGCATATCCAAAAGAGGCTAGACTTGTTGATATTCTAATTTGGTGATTTTTCTTCTTTACTACATTGATTGTTATCATTGAATCACCTCCAATTTCAACTCTTTTGCACCCATATACATTGCATATTTGTAGCCCAAGGATGAGGTTTGGAATTTTGCTTCACTGTTAGTTCCCTTTTTAGCCTCTTCGATGCTATACCCATCAATTTTATAGATGCCCTAGATGCTCCCAGATTCCCTTTTGATGCTCCATCAAATTTCATCTTAAAGCATCCTAAAGGGGGTGATTTCCATTGTGTTTCTTTTCTATGTTTTGAAGAACCATTTCTTTCTTCCCCATTAATAGGGTAGGTAATTTCTCTAGTACTCTATAGTAGTTATCATTTTTTTGTTAAAATTGTTCAACTATCTACTTAGTTTGTTCTTGAAAAATTCTATAAATCCTTTTGAAAATTTAGAAGAATTTTCTCTCGAATAAACTATTTGATTTTTTTTTAACATGTACAAATGGAATACATATATGTATAATATACTTTGTAAAAGGTTAAAACCTTGCCTATTGACTTTGCAAAGCAAGATGCACCACATATTGTGGCATGACCCTATACATTGAGTGTAGTCCTTTTAAGGATGGCAACTTGTATACAAGCTTGCCACCTCCTTAAGCCTTGTGAATATTTTTTACGCAATTTAACCTTTGCTATATAATTTAAATGAATTTTAATTAGGTTTGCATATAAATTTATTTATATTAAGGATTAAAGATTAACTTATTTTAGAATATTAAAATTACTTTTATATTTAATTCGTAAATAGTGTACATAATGTTATGATATATACATGCATACACATATTATGAATGTGTAATATTTTAATATATAAACAAAAATTATTACACTGCTATAGAATAACACTCACATATATGTTTGTTTATAATAGATTTATAATGAAGAATATTACATGTCATATATATAATATATGTATTTATGTAGTTACTATTTGAATTCCTTAATAACAATAGATTTCTTTTAAAATGAATAAGGCTAATAATAGTTAAAAAGCTAATGATCTTTGATGCAATAATTTAGAAAAAAAATTAATAGTAACTAAACACATATTTTTAAGAAAACAAACTCATCATCTATATATTTTTGATGCATGGATATACATATTTCATTATTTATTGAAATCATACTATACAAGTAATGAACTAATACATAATTGCAAAGGAATCATAAGGAGTTGATATCTCCTAAATACAATAAATTGTTGACATAAGATTACAATCATTTTCTTAAATATAGTGACATATAATCCAATGTCTCTGAGTACAAGTCCAACGCTCTGAATGAGTGCAAACAATGTGGTTCTGTCAAGATGCATGGAGGGAGAGAATCATTCGAGTGCTTTACCTTCAACTATAGATTGATGGTTCCTTACACACCTTCCTATTGGAAGTGGCCTTACTCTACAACAAGGGTGATAAGTCATGGTATCTACAAATTTACCATGTCAATTTGAGATTTAAGTGTAAAATTACTACACTAGATCACATATAGCTCATCATGCATCCTTAGATTCCCTTTAGCTACATGATGTCCAACTAATACACAAACTTGTAGATATTTATGAATTGATAATGCATGTAGCAAACATTACTTTAACCAAAGCTTTCAATTTAATCACATCCAATACATGGATATACATGTCGTATGTTCACACAATACTATCTCTTGCTTGAATAAAAAAACATAACATTGATAAAGTATTATAAACTTAAATGCAACTAAAAATACATTCAAGCATCTCATAATAAAATTTAACTTCCTAATCAAAGACTAAATGCATAATAACTTGAGGTTTTCAACTCACGACATAATGCAAAAGAATACCACCATAAGCTACAACTAGTCATCACCATGAATTATATACCTTCAAACACATATATTCCTTACCAAAAACAATGCAATGAGTAGGCATATATTCTACTTTATACACGTAAGGACTAAATAATATCTTAATATACTCATGATTTGATGAATCCTTTCCTCGTGTCGTTTTCTTCCAACTCCTTCCAATCCCTTTCAATCTCCAACTCCTCTTTTCCACCTATTTCCCCTTGCAAAATCTATGCCAAAATAGATAAAATAAAACCATCTTTGATTCTATGATGAGTAGCCAATATGTCATCTTGAGGCTCTGTGTGTGCCAAAACTCTCTTCTTCACCCTAAAATCTCTCCCACTTCCAACAAAATTCTTTCAAGTTCCAACCCCATGATTGTGATTGCCTTAAGTAGTAGGGTTCCATATTGTTAATAATGCCCTTTTCTGCTTTTTTATTTTTCATTTTTTAGATTTATAAACATTTAAATATCATACTAGATTTTCAATGTTGGGAGTCTTATTAGTAGAGAAAAAGAGAGGTCCCATCTCTACTATAACATTTTGTTGGATTGTTAAAAGGAGGGAATTGTAAGGGAAATGAGAAAGAGAGGTGGAAGGTTGGAAAAAGATAAAAGAAGTATCATAAAAAAATAGTTTTCTTTATAATATAAAATGTTTTGTAGATTTTCATTTTATTTTTCTATAAAAAGTTTATTTATTTATTTTTTGATAAGTAAATTATAGTCTTGGGAACTATTTTCATTGTGTGATATTGTATTCAAAATTTACATCAGCTTATTTGTTTTTGATTGAAACAAAAAAAATGTATCATTATAAAGAAATAGGAGACTACTAACAAAAACCTCTACTAATTTGATATTCATTTGCTTGACTCCTATATGCTAAATATAACCTTTATTTTATGTACATATTATATTTTGTATAAAAATTTTGTAAGACTATTGTGTAAAAACTCATGTGTCTATCTCATTATTAGAGTCTTTTGAGATGAGCATACTCATCCAAGCTATACCCTTTGTCGTTGCCAGTCCCATGGCTTGCTTTAGGAACTCTATGTTAGGTTAGAAAGGCAGATATCTAACAATTAAATGTAGATTTAATTAATAAACAGAGAAACTAAACACACACAAAATAAATTATAACACAGAGAATTTAACGTGGTTCACCCAATCTGGGCTACATCTACCAAACCACAGCCATCCAATAATTTTATTATCCAGTGCAAAAACCTATTACAATCTTGCAAATAATCATTTTTCTATCATATAACACCCATCTGAACCCCTTTTTAACAAGATTAGAAGCTTCCAGATTAGGGTTCTACTCAAATCAATCCTTTTTTCGTTGATTTTTCCTTTTTCGGACTCATGTAAAAGTAGGAGGAAATTTTTCTCGAGGGTTGCTACCCCAACCCCCACCTAGGGCCAGCCCCCCCTACTCCCCGACAAGGATACATGTCGAGATGTACAATATAGCATGATTAGTCGCCACATACCAACACTCTAAACCTCTTAGTGCCTTTTTTCTCCTTTTGGCCTCATTTTGCAACATACTCAATACAATGAATGGTCTTTATTGTCCACTAACTTCCGTATTATTTACTAGCAATGACTTGTCCAATGGTGGCATCCTTGTTTCATTTATCACTGCCTATCCAACATCATCCAAACCTCCAAGGAATTCACTTTTTATCAATGTATTGGCCATTTTCTTGATTAATTATTTAGCTTCTCCAAGATCTAACAATATTGCTACAACATAGATGAAACATTTGTGTTTACCTTGTGTTGATGGTCTATAATCATAAATTCCTCCCCCAAAATCCATTGCATTGAATGGAGTAAGCAACTCCTCGCCTTAAACAAATTGTTTAGCCTTTTCTTCATTATGCCACTCAAGGTCATTTGTATTAGGCCACCAACTAGGCACATAGGTGTATCCATTAAGCTACTTCAGATTAACAAGGTTTTGATTTCTTTGAGGGATGGAATTCTCAATATATTAGAAAATACGTTTTTAATCATCATTAGGTTTTCCTACCTTGGCGTGGATAAAATATTTCCACTTAAATGATGAGTAGAGGTTGCCCTCCTTGAAGATTTCACGACTCTCTTCACAATTATTGTTTTAATTAATGCTTTGGCGTATAAGTTAAGTCTTAATCTATTTTCCTTTTGACCATCAATGTGGCATCCATTGTATGTGTAAGTCTTGGTCAAGGATTGGGTTTTAAATCTATTATACAATCTTCAACAACGATATCATCCACTTAATTGACCCCCCTCTAAACATGCTTAACAATATAACTTTCTAGCATATCCAAAAGAGGCTAGACTTGTTGAAGGGAGTTGTTGATTTTCTAATTTGGTGATAAAATTTGTCTTCTTTACTGCATTGACATTTATCATTGAATCACCTTCAATTTCAACTCTTTTGCACCCATATACATTGCATACTTGTAGCCCAAGGATGAGGTTTGGACTTTTCCTTCACTGTTAGTTCCCTTTTTAGCCTCTTTGATGCTATACCCATCAATTTTATAGATGCTCTAGATGCTCCCATATTCCCTTTTGATGCTCCATCAAAATTCATCTTAAAGCATCCTAAAGGGGGTGATTTCCATTGTCTTTCTTTTCTATGTTTTGAAGAACCATTTCTTTCTTCCCCATTAATAGGGCATGGAATTTCTCTAGTACTCTATAGTAATCATTTTTTTGTTGAAATTGTTCAACTATCTATTTAGTTTGTTCTTGAAAAACTCTATAAATCCTTTCGAAAATTTGGAAGGATTTTCTCTCGAATAAACTATTTTTTTTTTTTAAACATGTACAAATGGAATACATACATATATATATATATAATATGTTTTGTAAAAGGGTAAAGCCTTGTATATTGACTTTGCAAAGCAAGGTGCATCACATATTGTGGCATGACCCTGTACATTGGGTGTAGTCCTTTTAGGGGTGACAACTTGTATACAAGCTTGCCACCTCCTTAAGCCTCCTTGTGAATATATTTCATGCAATTTAAACCTTTGCTATATAATTTAAATGAATTTTAATTAGGTTTGCATATAAATTTATTTTTATTAAGAATTAAGGATTAACATATTTTAGAATATTAAAGTTACTTCTATATTCAATTCATAAATAGTGCACATAATGTTATGATATATACATGCATACATATATTATGAATGTGTAATATTTTAATATAAACATAAAAATATTATAATGCTATAAAATAACACTCACATATATGTTTGTTTATAATATATTTAATTCTAATGGAGAATATATGCCATATACATAATATATGTATTTATGTAGTGACTATTTGAATTCCTTAATAACAAAAGATTTATTTTAAAATGAACAAGGCTAATAACAATTAAAAAGCTAATGATCTTTGATGCAATAATTTAGAAAAAATAAATAAATAAATAAACACATTTTTTAAGAAAACAAACTCATCATATATATATTTTTGATACATGGATATATATATTTCATTCTTTATTGAAATCATCATTCTTTATTGAAATCATACTATACAAGTAATGAACTAATACATAATTGCAAAGGAATCATAAGGAGTTGATATCTCCTAAATACAATAAATTGTTGACATAAGATTACAACCATTTTCTTAAATATAGTGACATATAATACAATGTCTCCAAGTACAATATTATATAGTCCAGTGTTCTGAATGAGTGCAAACAATGTGGTTTTGTCAAGATGCATGGAGGGAGAGCATCATCTGTGTATCTGCAAAATTACCATGTCAATTTGAGATTTAAGTGTAGAATTACTACACTATCACATATAGCTCACCATCCCTAGATTCCCTTTAGCTACATGATATCCAACTAATACACAAACTTGTAGATATTTATGAATTGAAAATGCATGTAGCAAATATTACTTTAACCAAAGTTTTTAGTTTAATCACATTCCAATACATGGATATGCATGTCATATGTTCACAATCAACTATGTCTTGCATGAGTCAAAAAACATAACATTGCTAAAGTTTTACAAACTTAAATGCAACTAAAAATGTGTTCAAGCATATTATAATAAATTTCAACTCTCAACATATCTTATCCTTGAGTGATATTCCAACAAATAAAACCCTAGAACTATGCAATTCAAGTATATCAACTTAAGAGAAAGTATATTCTAAAATTGAATTACAAATAACTTAGAATAAAAAATATATAATTATATTAAGTTACTAATTTTCAAGCCCTTCAAATAGTAATCATATCATAGACTAATAAACCACTTTTCTTAATCAATTTCAATGTTATACTACCAATATTCTCATCAAATATCCTTGTGCACAATTCTTAGCATGCTTAAGGTCTATTTAATATACTCATTAATAACGTATATAGCCAAGAGAGCAATTAATAAACTATACAAAAGACCTTTGGCATCACAACCAACCATATAAAATAATTGAATGCAATAGATAAACTCTTCAATACACACACACACACACACATGAACAATTTTGATTAAAATTAAATTTTAACATAACAAACTACTTAAATATGCAACCTATAAAATATTTTTACAAATTTTGAAGTCATACAAATATGCATAACAATAGGCTATAGACAAGTCTTTGATATCCCTTATAATATTCAACGACTTTTCACTTCCATTTATACAAATA
>VDFB02000008.1:207026123-207114353 GCA_007258455.2 Sequoia sempervirens | reverse complement strand
GATTACTCCTATCTATTTGTCGAGTCAAAGTCCATCACACTAAGTACAACGCCATCCTGGTCCTTCATACCTTGATGCATCGTATTTAGGCGTGTTATCAAAAATAAAGTAAGTGATCCTTTGAAAATCCCAATCCTTGATAAGCAAATCATCCATCTATCATCATCATCATCTCTAATAAAGTCTCGACCAATCATGGACTTGTTGGATCCTCTTGTCATCATCTCATTTCCGTACTAACATCATCATCACCAATGCATCCATCATGCATCCATCCTGCATCCACAAACCATTAGCATACATTCACCAATGCATCCATCATGCATCCATCCTGCATCCACAAACCATTAGCATACATCCATCATGCATCCATTATGCATTCATCTTGCATCCATAAATCTTTAGAATTCTGCATATCATCTCACATTCATATCATCATCATAATATAGATCTGTTAGTCTAAGCATCTCATAACTCATCCATTGCATAATCATGGCATATCATATCATCACATCATCCATCTCGCATCATATCATAATTTAAGTTGTTTAGGATAATATATATTTGTTATTCTAAGCATCTTGAAATCATCTTTGCATCGTCATCCATAACCATCCATTTTGAACCTCTTTATCGCGAGATTGACCCTCAAATCGAATCTTTTCGCTCGATCTCTCGAGGGGGCAATGTACCAGTGTACTTCTTTCCGCTGGGGCATCCGAAAAATCATGAAATTTTTAAATTTCGATCGCGGCAGGTTTATTCTTTGAATCAACGCAACAAGTACATTGCTTCAAAGAGGGGCAAAATGTAGACATGCAAATTTTACATTATGCATTCGATCAGATTCGGTCAAATTAGCTCTTACAATAGGAAAATTCATCACTTTCATCCATTCATTAAATAATTTCATTTATCAAATAAACATTATCATTCAACCTTCATCTTACATCATCCATTTAATTAAATAAATCAGGACTCCATTTAAATCAAATCCTAAATTATATTTCATCATTTTCTGATTTAAATAAATCAATTACCAAAGTCCAAAAAGTCAAATCATCTAATCAGCATTAAATCAGCCTAATCATCATTAACTTAATCTAATCCTGACCTAATGCTAATCCCATCCCACTTGCATTATCTAGATCTAGCCACTTGCACAATAAATCAATTTTATTGATTTATTAAAACCTCATTTTCCCTCAACATGACAAGTCAAACAGGGCATTTATTGCTATTTTTCCTTGTCCCCCTCTCAAGCATTTATGGCAAAATTTGAATTCAAATTTTCCCCCTCTTGGGCACTCTTCCCAAATCTTGCACAACCATCAACTAATCACATGATGACAAGTGTCCTCAACTCATTGGCTTGTTTTTGGTCCCACATTGGTCCCTCTTCAACATTCAGCATTTGAAAATCTTTAAATACAAGCTTCATCTTTGAGCAAATCCTTCACAATCTTATGCAAGGTTACTCTCTTCATTTGAGATTTGATCTTGTTCATCATCCACTCCATCATCTCCATTTGCATTTTATCATTTTGAGCTTTTATCAAGGATTGGGAAAGGGTCACTAGCACATGTGACACCAATCCAACTATGGAATAGGTAATTTGTTGAATGTTTTCATCATGCATTTGGCTTTTCTTTATCTTTTGTGGCATTTTGGAACATTTACAATGTATTTCATAGGAGTATTCTTGAAGGATTTGTTGATACTAACCCTTGTTTGAGTATAGTGTTTGCAGATTTTTGAAGGTACTCACAATAAGTAAAATATAATTTTACACACTTAATTTGTTTTTACAAAGGAAAAATGTATATCTATAAGCATGAACCTAAAGCAAAATAAATTTTAATTTGAATTTTTAATTCTAATATAAATCACTAAACAATACCTAATTTTTAAAGTAAAAAAAAAATTGACATGTATCATTATCATTTAATGTATGAATGAGTTGATGGTTACTTTCTAAAACTCTCATAACATCTCATCACATCATCGTGACACAATGGAATGAATATAAAAGTCCCCTCACATCAATGACCACACCCTCCATTCACTAACCACATAAAATCCATCCTCTCATTGCTCAAATTGATTAACCATTTCATTCAACTTATTAAATCATATATTGATTGAAAACCCCCATAACTTAGGAAAAACCGCTATATAGCAAGCAACTCATTAGGGGATGTTGAAGTGTATTATGGTCTAGCTGGTTAATTTCCCATTTTTCTCCAGACATGAAAACGTGAGGCACATTTTTTGGAGATGCTCATTTGTTAAAAGACAATAAAATTCTATGTTTAATGACTTGCCTATTATTTTTTAACATAAAATAAGTTGGAAAGAGGCCTTACTCAGGGCTAAGCTTCATAATAATGTTATTGTTGATGGTATTCGACATGTTATTTTATTGTATTTATGGAGAATAGACGTAAATCAATTTTTAATAATCATAATGATTACCAAGAATTTGTAGTTCTAAGGCTGTACTCTGATGTGTTTTATTATATTACTTCTTTATTATCCCAACTATAGGAAAAGTTTGAGAAGAATTTAAAGACATATTTCCAAATTCTACATATCAAACTTCAAGTGAATTAGCTTTTAAGCAATAAGAAGATGTGTATTGCTCAAGGACAGAGGTCTCTTTTGCAATACTAACAGTTCTTTCTCAGTTACTTTTGCTACTGGTGTATAGTTGGTTTTTGCTCTTATTTATTGTTCCATTTTTTAGTCATCACCTCCCCTCCCAAATTTCACTAGAAGAAAGACCTTATGTTTTTGGGATTTCATTTTTCCTTATTCTGTGGTGAGAAAGTAAAGGGTGGCTTGATAGCTCGATGACTCAACAAAGGAAGACACTATCTGATGTTTTGGAAGATTTTTCATTTGGTTCCAAAATTTTATGAACCTCTAGTAAGGATTTTGATAGTGCCAAAGTTCCTTGCAAGGCAAGTGATGCTAATATTTTCTAAGTCTGGCGAATGTTTTTAAGGATTTTTAAAGTTTTTGAAATTTTCAAGGACTCTAAAATTTATCCATAGCTCCCTAGTTCTCCCAACCTTTAGTTTTTGGCTTCTCCTCCCCCCATGCAAATTTTTCATCACCAATTTCTTCTAAGTTCCCTCTTAGGCCTTGTATCCCAATTAGAACTCTAGACTTATTTTTATGGTTTCATTTTCCCCTTTCCACTATGCTTCTTGCTCCTCATGCACGATCATGGATTATTATTCCTCATGAAATTTGGGAGCCAACGAGGACTTGGAATATAAGGTTCCAAGTCTGAAGTTCCCCTTACACTTCATACTCCACTCCCTAAAGCTTTCATCTATCATTTTTTCCTATTAGACCCTAGATCCCAATAGGAACCTAGAATGTTGTGTTATGGGTTCAAATTTCCTTTTGATTTTTTATCCTTAACATCTATTCACCTCCCCTTCCTATTGAAATTTAAACCTCAATGGGAACATGAAACCTCATGTTCAAATCCTTAGTTCATTCTTGCTCCTAACTTTAGTAGTATCATTTCGCACTTTGGGCTTCGCTTTGTACTTGGAACTTAAGGCTCCAATTTTTTATTTTGTCGAAGGATCGATCGCTTCCTATCCTCTAAGGTATCAATTAATTGTTCATCCCTATTCTTTGTACCTTATCGACACATTTCCAAGTTCTTACTTCCCTAAGGCTCAAGATTGGACTTTATAAATAACAAGCTTCCAATGTTCTTCAAAAACCCTAAGACAAATCCATAAGGAAGGGTTTTGCCTATTGGTGCTTTATAGTGGTCCCAAAGTCATCTTTAGTTCTTGATGAGAATAAGGTTATTTACAAGGAAGGAAACCTCAACATGGTTGAAGTCACCAATAGTTTAAGAAAATAATTTAATTGTTAGACATCAAATATTTTGAATGGTTTGGGAACCACTTGAAAAATGGTTTAAATGCTACATTATTGTTGATGAGAAAAATAAAAAGGTAGAAGGAAAGTGTTTCATGTGTTAAAAGTGGTGCAGAACCTTCAAAGGTTCCTAGTCCCTTTAGTTCCCAATAGAACTCAAGTCCTCAAATGTTGTTCAAGTTTTAACATGTAAAAACTTGAAGCCCACCATTATTTTAAAATTATAAATTTCTAGGTTCCTCTTTGATCCTAAAACTCATGTAGTACAATGTCTAGTTTCTAAGCTCCTTTGGAAACTTAAAACCCACTAAGCACTAGTATGTCCAATTTTTATGGTAAGATAATACACACATCTCCCACCTACTCTCCCACCTTTCATGGATGTCATTAATGACTAGATGTGTTGTTAAAAAGGGATAATGGTTCTCCATACCTCATGGGTACATAAGGACATAATTTAAGATAGATTTAAGGTACATAAATGATGGAAAACCTAATGTGGAGACATGCAGGATGCCCATTGCAACTACTATGATTATAGGTTTTTTAGGATTTTTATGTAAGTTTGAACATTTCCCCCTTTGGAATGATGTGAAGTGGGTTTAAAGACCTTATTTTTTATTGTTGTAGAGGATGGAAAAATTAGTTTGGAGAGAAACTAAGAAAACACTTCTAGATAGCTAGGACTTTCAACAAGCTAATAAAGGGATAAGATATCTTTTTATATTCTAATGATCTAGGTTTTTCCCAAATGTATAATGAAATCATTTTAATCTTTAAAGAATTATTTCAAAGTTTGGAATCAACCTTGATTTAATGTCTCCATTGGTATGATTTTTATTTATGGATGTATATGTGATCAATTATCCAACAAGATGACTATAAAAACCTTGCAAAGCTTTGTATGGTGCCTTTTTACAATAATAAAGGAAAATTTCAAGTCTATATATAGATTACTAAGTAGAATAATCTGATATTATATAAATTTAGTTATTGCTTTGAATGCATGTGTAGAAAATAGTTTTCTTATGTATTTAAGGGATATAATCTTCAATGAAATCTTCTTTACAGTTTCACATTGGTATTTTAATCATTATATGTTATTAATGAATTTTTAACTCTATTTCCCTTTTGAAATTGGTACGGGTTTGCTATTGACTCCACATTTCATCACCCCAACAAAGTAAAAAAATCCATTATAATCAATTTCTTTTAGTTGTGATGTATTAGTTTTTCTAGTTTTCAAGTATAAGTCTATAACAATAATAGGGGTTGTTATATCCATATCATGAAAATTTATTATTGGTAATATTTTTTGTTGTATAAAGGTGTATATCCTTGTATGTTCAAACCAACTTGAATGGGTATATTGTTACATTGATATAAGGACACACTATGTAGTGGGTATGGTTTATAGAAAGGTAATTGTTCAATTCTTGTAATAATATTTAATTAAGATAAAAACTCCCTTAGTCCCTCAGAACCAGAAGTGAAGGAGGTTCCACCCACCTCAACGACTTGTCTTAAGTTTTCCAACCTAAACACAAGTTTTGTGATACTCAGATTCCCAGGTTTGACACCCCTAGTACTTGGGAGACTATCCATACTTAGGGATTTGGAGCTCACAACTTAGATCACCAACAATATTATTTCCTAGGAAACATATCTAATGAGTTTCAAGAGTTTTTATCATTAGATAATCATGTTTTGAATATTTTAATTAGCTTAATAGAGGTTACATGTGCAATATTTTAGTCCTTGGTCTAGTGACAACTTTTATGGACAAATGCACACTAGATACTATTAATATTTCTACAATTTATCTATTTTTAGTTGTGCCCAATCCTATTAAGGATGCCTCTAGGAATTCCCTCCCAGGCCTAGTTGATCTTAAAGTGGAGAGAATATCAACTCTCAATAATTAGCTTATCATTACTCACTCTTTGTTGATGAGTTGATCCGACCACCCTTCAAGAATGATATTTCCTTGGCCTTGAAGTGAATTGATCCCTCTTGAAGTGTGAGAAGTGATTTTGGTACCAAATAATGCTAATACTAGAAATTATTAAGCTATGTAAGGGACAAATATTCACTTCCTTAGCACAAATAATTTTATTAGATGAGTATTGTCAAGTGATTTTCTAGTTAAAAGGAGATGTGGGGCTCTTGGGAATATTATGTTCTATGCTTTTTTATTTTGGAGTTTCCAAATAGTTTGCATGGTGAATGTATGCATTCTTTCTCTTTCAAAGCTTTTTATTTTATAATCATAAGATTTTTTATAGTGATTAATGTTGTTGGTGTAAGTGCTTTTATTTATCCAACCTTTTATTCTAACTTCTCATTTGGAGGTGAGTGGTCATGGCTAAGGGAATTACCTCTCAACGGTGATGATGGGCCTCTACTAAGAGGTGTGGTCCTATTTTCTAGAACTTGTGTTGAGACATCCTCTCCTTTCAAGCCAAGTTATACTACGAGATACTCTCTTCATTTTATAGGACCTCTACTAACTTAATTGGGATTCCCATCAATAGTTTCCTCAAAGAAAACCATAATTTTATTTGATTTCAAATTCTAATAAAAATGATAGGTTTTAATCATCCATATGAGATAAGCATTCTTTAACTATTAATAAAAGATACATACATCATTTTAAAAGTTGGAAAATTCTAAAAAAAGGTATAAGAGGCCCATTAGGAAATAAAAGAGAACAACATATTGAGTTTTTGTCAAGCATATTCTTGTTGATTATTCATGCATTCCTTATTTTGAGATTTAAATATAAGAAATATTTCTATATTATCATTTAAATTATCTTCACATTTGCTTCAAGAAATACGTATCTTTGATTATATTTTTTTTATGATTGTTATTAGTAAATTGATTAGCTAAAATTCAAGGAGAGTTATCTATATTATCATATAGTATGGGGAATTGGCATGTATGATGGATTACTAAAAAGAACTTGTATCTTTTATGTAGAATGATATCTAATGGTTTAATTATTACAAGACAAGAGCAAGACAATTGAATTTCTCATTTAATGTTGCATGTTTGAATTATTTTATATTTTCTTGCTTGGCAGTTAGATATATGCACATATATAGGCATCAAATTACATTGTTTTAACCACACATTTCATATTTAAAATGAAAATCCAAATGATGCATAATTTATTAAGTTACTCACACTATTGTTAATGGTATATAGGATTGGAATGATTTAACTCTTATCTTATACATGTATGATTGTGAGTGCATCTCTCTAAATTATGAAAATTCCCATCTATTTGCAAACAAATAACATAGAGCATATTATTGATAAAAAAACATGGGTTTATCTATATGCATTTAAGGATAGATTATATTTATAAATAATCTCAAAAAAATGATCAAAGCAGTGAATACTTGCTATTCACTTGATGAATTATGAACTTTGCTTCACCATGAAACCCATTGGATCTTGAAGTACCACCCTATTAATCCTTGTAGAGTTCAAAGATTAGGAGAGAGGATCCTTCTTGCATTATTGGTCTTTCTCATTTAACCATTTCAATCATATAAGATTATTTAATCAAGGTTTCTAGACTAAATTGACTAAAATCAATCCTTATGGATAGTTTGATAAAATTATTTAATGATCTTCTTAGAAATGATTAAGACTACTAGACAAGAAAATTTGCTAACCCTAGGGGAATAAATAACACCTTTGGTCCTCTTCACACATCCATATGAGAATATGATAAGAAATTTTCCATGACTAATAATCTTTAGGTGAGTAATCTCCAAGGTACACATTCCAACCGTCATATTCTTTATACTTAGAGAACCACTCCTAATAAGAGGTCATATGGAAGGACACACCTAATTCCATCAACCATGCACCTTCCAATGCATGCATTACCAAGTCCATGCCAAATTCATTTGCATAATCTTGGGAGGACTTCTTAGACTCATCGTGTAAATCATTCTTCTTTTTTTCCTCTCCTCTTCACAGTCTCTACAAAAGTGTACACTTATTACAGTTACAACACTTAGCCCCAAAATTTTTAAGACATTTGGATCCCCCACTAGATTTAATTCTTAATTTTTCTCTCTTCTAGCCTTTCCTCTTACTTTCTCTTTTAACCTTTCATGAATTGATAGGGCGTCATTAAGTAATTTAAAATATTTTCTTTATATCTCCTCTAAAAGTAACGATACTATGCCATCCATATTAAGCTTAGAGATAGACTCTTAATGGTCATCCTAAAGTGATCCTAAAGCATAGTGAAGAATAAATGAGTGCCATGCAATAATCCTCCTCCATTTTCACTTCAACAAAGTGAAATCGAGCCATAATCGTATTTAATATGTTAATCTAGTTAACTACAAAACCACCATTCTCCATCTCGAGGGTATATAGATTCTTTCATAGGAAAAATTTATTTACTAGGGATTTAGCCCAATAAATTTATCCTAACTTCTTTTGAAGGGCTTATGTGATGGCTTTGTCATATTCATAATTAAATGGTTACTACCAGTTTAATTCCTTTTTATTGTGTATAAGAATTTTGGAACCATAAGGGTGTAATATATTTTACAATTGCATAGTATAATCGGATGTATTATCTGTAGAAATTGACATCCAAAGAAGAATTTCATTGAAGGGGGAAAAATATGAGACATGCCAATTATTGATATTGCAACACCAAAATAAAGTCACTATGTCAGAACTAAAGGCCCGGGGTGTTAGGAATTATAGTGCATGACATAGAATATAATAAATAATAAATTAACATGTTAATGTTAATTTATTATAAGTTAATTGTTAGTTAGTTGTTGGGTAGTTGTAGGTTGTATGGCTATATAAAGCCATTGAAATATAATACTTGTGTTGTTGATGAATGAAGAATTTCAAAGTTTGAGTTTTTGGCTCTATCTTGTCACCATTTTAATATTGACTAAGGTAGACTCCTCCTTAACTTTTATTTTTGTAGGGTTTCCTCTCATGAAAGCATATTTGCAAGTTAATTTCAAAATATTTTATAGAGTTTTAGAAAAAGTTGTAGTATCAAAATACCACTTAAATAATTTGATTAAGCCCTCAAATAAGTTGTAGATATCTATTTTACATAGTTAAGACTAGCCCAAGTTTTCAAGGTTACCCTATTGGTTGTCATGAGAGGTTAAGGTTTCTCTATAGGCTACTATTTATTGTTTTTAGACGGGCTATTGCAATGATTTTTCAATATAATTTACTATTAGATTTTTATCTTAGTTCGAAGGACCCATCCATGCAAAAAACATATTTTTATTAGATGAAACCATTCCATTTTGTTTGATTTATCTTAATTTTCCTAATGAATCAAGACCACTATGTATTCAATTCATTTTCACATTTCCTAAATATAGATCAATCCTTGAGATCTCTTGGTATGAAGCTTTATTGTTGAGGGAAAAAAGGAAAAGTTGCAAATGATCTAGTAATAGTGAGGGCAATACTTTTAGCTACAACCAAAGAATGAGGAAGATAAGGAGAGATGCTACTCACAATGGGGTTATTTGACATGCTAAAAACATTTTGAGGTTGATCTTTTGGATATCCACCTTCTTTTACTTCTTCCTACCTTGTGGACCATCATATTTTTCTAGTTCCATATTCTTCTCATCTTTTAGGTCATCATGTCTACCTCCTATTGTTTGTAGCTTTCTTGGTTGATTAAGTAATTCTTACTCAGATCTTGATACTTGGGAAGTCTAAGTAGATCCCCTTTTTTACTTGGATATGTCCTCACTTTTTATTGACTCTTTAATTTTTTCTTCCTAAACATCCTTAGATTGTATCTAAAACTAGAAATGCAACTTTAGTGGTACACTCATTTAACCTCTCACTATGGATTGAGTAAGGACTACTCATATTTATAATAATAAAACTTGCATACGCTACAATTTCCTTATTACACTTTTGTGTCCATTTATCTGCTAGCCTTTTTTATACATCTTGAGTTATTTTAATCCCCTTTTTCTACCATATGTTATCACTAACCATCTATGTTGATCCCATGGTCTTGTTTAGAGTTCCAATGTATTCCCTTTCATTTGTTTTTTATCCACATCCCATGTCCTAATATCTCATTTAATTTCCTAATAATTTGTCCCATTTTACCCTCTTGCCAAACATTCAAATTTTGTGACTAGCCTCATTCTATGTGAAAAACTCACTTTTATATATCCTAAATCCTACCTTAATGAACACAAAATTAATGAGAACACCCACCACTACATGGGCTCTTTAAGCTCATAGTCTCGTAGGAAATTTAGTTGAGTTTTCATTCATGAGAAATGCCTATAGTTTGCCACCTAATAGGGTGGGCTTGAATTTTTATACTCCCGCCAAAAAATTTAGCTGCAAGATAATTAATTGCAAGGGCTTCCCACTTACTAAGTTTCCATCTTTGAAATTTAAAATTAATCTCTTTAAAACACACCAATTTTGCCTAAATTTTACATAGGAAAAAGAAATTTTGAGTTGCTCACATGTTTTTAGTTATTTTTACACATGAACAACATTGAATATTGCTTGAAAAACCCCAAGAGTGTTATAGACTTATTGACAAAGTCTTAGACAATGCATGTTATAGCATTGGATAATGCTAAAATATGACCTTCGATAATAGGTGATTGATTTCGAAAGATTTCATTAGTGTGATCCATTTCCATTAATGGATTTTATTTAAAATTAATTAATTTATTTGAATTTTATATAGTGTCCTCTTCATACGTCTCCCCTACACCCTTTTAAGCAAACACCATCCATTTCCATCTCCTTTTTTAATTTTATTTTAATACCCCCATCTCTCCATTCCCATCATAGAAGCATTTGTCTTAGTGTTTTCTCCTTGGTTTCTCCTAAATCCACCACCTACCCACTTTTGTGCTTTAAATTTGTAGACCGAGTTTACGATATCCTCTTTTTATTATCCTTAGCCATTTTTTCATTTTAGAATGTTTCCTATCAGTCATTCTGAATGCAAGCCTTTGTTTAACATGTTTTGGAGTTGTAAACCATTACCATGTCAAACCATCATTAGAGTGCTTTAATATTATGTTTTCTCAATTCTATAAACACCCTGGAACCTTTTCGAATTGAATGACCACCTTGTTCCCAAATTAATTTTCCCACCCCACTTTTCGGGCTTTGAGTTTCCATGCATCTTTTGACATTTGCCTAAATGTTTCAATGGGATTGCCTTGATTTAGATTAGTTTTATGACATTATTTATTAGTATTTAATCGTTTGAAATGATGATGTCATCACTACATCAGCAATTCAACGTCATCATTTTCTAAAAAAAAATTTCCCCCCTTTTCAATTGAATTTTCATTTTTGTAGAGGCTCGTAACTTAGTCATTTTGACTCCTTTTTTTGAGCAATATTTTTTTATTTGGGCTAATTTTTTGTGCTCTATATGGTGGTGCAATCAATTTTTTCTTTTGGTCTTTGGTGTTCCCAGAAATTGCAGATTCTCACAGGTGTTGTTGCTTTGTCCTCTTTTTGGGAACTTCGGGAGCTCATATCTTGCTCCTACAGTAACATTTTTTGGTGCAGTTTTTTTTTTAAAGTGCATAATTTTTTGTGTAATTTTTAGTGGTATAATCAAATTGATCCCATTTTGTACAAAATTTGTACTTGATTCTATGGCCAAATTTGACATTTGCATGTACCAAGATCAAAGACCACTTTGTTGTTTTTAGCAAGTGGCAACTATAAATGCACTAAGTATAAAGAGTCAAATCAGATATCGCTTGGGGGGTTTTCTTAATTGAGTAATTTGGGGGGGTAATTGACGAGCCAAGTTTTTGGCACATTTTGATCATACTTTTATAATTACTTTGATGTTTTTATTATACTAAAACAAACATTCAGTCTGTTTATGGGATAGGATATAGACATTTTTATGACTTAAATATGATGAGTATATTGTGATAAGAAGTCCCATGATTATTACCTTTAATGTTTTATTAGTCTGATAAATACTTTATGGCTTTTTGTGATCATAAACCTTCCTGTAGCCTCCACTACCAAAACTTCTTGCAGCCATATTTGAAACAATGTTTTCCTTAGTTTAATACTTAATGAATGAATGAATAAAGTAATGGATTGTCTTAAAGGATGAACGTGTTGAGCTAACCTTCTTCCTCAGGAAAAGATGGCGAGATATTTTGCAGGTACCACGATTGAAGGAAGGGAATTCAATTTCCACTTGAAGAATTGAAGACCAAATCCATAAAGACTGGTTCAACAACAAAAGATGAGGAGACAGTTTCAACTCATCCTCCATGCAGGGAGAGTGTTCCAGAAATCTAGGCCAGGCATCTTGGTGGTGCATGAATCCAGGATGATAGTGCTTTAAGACTGCTAAACCAATTTGACTTAGTTCTTACATTGTCATTCACCTCTTTACTTAAGTTAGTTAAATGTAATAAATGCCTCTCATTTTATAAGGGAAGGTTGGTTAGTAGTTAGGATCAGTTTTCAATAAATAGCCCATTCTCCTTCAGAGAAGGAGTTGGCTAAGAAAATCGCTATTGTAACACACTTTCAGTCTTAGAAATTTAGCCAAGAGATTGTGCCATGTACTTGTTTACATTGAATCAATAAAGCTTATGAAGTTTTTCACCTAATCTGTTGTCTACTTTTGGTACTACCTAAGGGGGCCCACTTAGGGAATTGTCCATACTTTTATTCTGCAAGTTAGAATAGCTGCATTTCCTTTCATAGAAGTTAATGTGGCTGTTCCTGCAGCTGGCAAAAACACAAAGCTATCAACTATTCCTGCAGCCACTAGGAGCAGAATAGGTTATCTTTCGAGTTTTTCATTTCCAAGCAAAGTTAAACAGTAAAGTTGTTTCCAGTACTTAAATTCGAGTATAAGGCATTTTAGGAATCATGCATGTCTGGAAGGGTGATTAGTGCATATCTTGTGCTGTCCCATTTCAAGTTTACGTCCCTGGGTTGATAATTAAATAAGGTTCTTTAGTAGGTCATGACTGCCAGTTGTGATGTTCAATCCCTGAGTAGAGGAATTCATTTTCCTAGTTATTGAGCTAATTAAAGAACACTATAGTAATCTTTTTCCTTTGTTGGCTTATGTCTCTTGACTGGTCTATTGTGTGAATAAATTGAGGAGTTTAATATGGGTATAAAAAATAATCCTGTTTTAATAAGGTTAAATCGATGGAACTTTAAGTCTTGGCGAGATGGAATCCTAACACATTGTAGGTGGCTTAATCTTTTTCCATTTATCTATATGGATTGTTTCCTAAACCTTCATCAAAATGGAAGGAGTTGTGTGGGACATAAAAACAAACATATCCTGGGATTAATTGGTTGTAGTTGTGATATTGATACACAAATGGCTACTGATGTTATTGAGATCTCTTGTGACCTTATGACCAGACTTTGGGAGATGTATGGAGACTTAAACGAACCTCCATTCCCAGAGGATCCTATTGCGGATTGTCTTGTTCCACTTGTAGAGTTTCGACCTATTGATGATAAAATAGCTGAAACACTTGTTGATTGGGAAAGGTATGGTAGTTTTGATGACACAGAACCTTCTCCTTCTCCTCATACATAGACATCTATTGAGACTTCAATTTATATGGCTTCTAATCTATATTTAGAGGGTTCATCTTCTTCATCTATGAGTCAACATCTTGAAGATGAGGACTCTTGTAATCCGACATTGGTAGAATCATCTATTGTTGTACCTGAGGATACTTGTGATTCCACAGTTTTGGTTCCTTGTGATTTAGTGCAACAAGATCCTTATTGTCTTTCAGATTTGGCTACTTTGGATGACTTCTTGACAGGTATTTCAAACTTGTTTGTGGAGTCTCATATTGTAGATTTGGGAGACATCATCGATAGCATTCATCTTCTCTTTGATGAAGATGCTCTTTCTTTGGTTGTTGTGAGGGAACACCTTGACCCTCTTGTTCATTCTCTATATGATCACTCTTTGTAGTTTGACGTAACTGTGGATACTTTTGGACAACATTTGGAGGAGGCTTCTTTGTGTTCAAAGGGGATATCCTTGTCTTTGGATCATGTTCTACATTCATCTCTACTAGATGATGGATTGTCCTCTTTAGCAGTGTGGCCTAGAATGCCTATTTGGAGTGTGTCAACTTTCGGCATCGACATGGAGACACTTGAGCATGCTTCAAAGACATCATACATTATCCATATTCCTGATATCCTACATACTATCTTGGTTTTGTTTCTTCCTAAGGGGGGAACGTTGTTTGGTGAGATTGGATAATCTTCAGCATTCAATGTCGAGCTTCTACCATCATTGTAGGAGACTCAACATTGAGGGGGGTTGCCTTGTCTCTCTTCTACTTCTCTCTTATGGGGGGTCTTTTTCCTCACATGGGGATTTTACCTTCTCATTCATCATTGAGAGCATTTCATTTTTGTATTTCATCTCTCTTTTGGGGAGGAGTTTTTTCCCACTAGGTTTTCTTCTTTTCTCTGTTTGTGAGAGATTGCATTTGCATATGTACATGGGTACCTAACATGGCCAAGTAGTCATGACCCATTCTTTCATCTTTGTGTCATTTGCATAATAATCTACTACTCCTTGAGTTGCACTTAAGGGGGTGTTGGTGTAAATAAAGTCTTGTACCTAGTTAATTCATTAGTAGGGGACTTATTTACACATGTTAAGTTTACTTAGGTCCTAGGAATGAATCTTTCTAGAAGGTGTTGGTTGTCATTAGTTGTTATCTTATCTTTTGACTTGTAACAAATGTGAACATTGGTAAGTGTGATTAGTTGTCTTATGTCATATGATTAAGACACTTTTCATAATCCTATGACATCTTGTATTTCACCTTGGCTATATAACCAAGGGGTCTCTCATTGTACAACACATTACAACATATTATTGAATCATATTGATAAGAATACAATTTATTCTTGTCACATTCTTTTCTCTCTTTTTGGGCTTTCCATTTGGTCTCAAGATCTTGGCAGCCATAGCCAATTCTAACAGAAATCCCACAAGGGGATTGAGTGAAGTAGACTCCTCCTTGGCCTTAATTTAAGTAGGGTTCCCCCTCATAAAAGTGTACTTGCAATTCAATTTTAGAAGATTATGTAGATTTTTATAATAAGTGATAATATTGAATTACCTCTTAAATAAGTTGAGAAATCCCTCACAAAATTTGCAAATACCACTTTAACATAGTTAACATCACCCCAAATTGTTAAGATCCCCTTGTTGGTTGTCAAGAGATAATTGTGTGCATCTTTCATTCAAAACACTTCTTTGCATAGGTGTACTAAACTCACTTATTCACCATTTTTCATTTTCAACATAATCAAATTTTTATTGCTAATTTTAAATGTCCTGAGATTACATAGTTTGTCTATTTTTCAATCCTATCGACACTCCTAGCTCTCATGATTATAAATTATGGTTAATATAGTTGGAGATAACCTAAAGTAAATTTAATTTATACTTTTTCACACACAAAAGCACTTAAAAAAGAGCCTAACCCTTAATAACTAAAATAAAAGGTTCATCTTTAAGGTTCTTTCATTTGGAAAATGTAATAGATCCAACTAATTCAATATTCTTAGAGTGTCCATGATATGTTCACTTTCATTTGGTCAACCTGGTCGATCTTGCAAGCTTAGCCTACCACAAGAATACATGTCAATATTCACTTTACATTGTGTCTTCACTTGCCTCTTGCTTGTAGTGGTGGTCTTCTTTTCTAGTCCCATCCCTATTATTATACATTGTTGTTGACTTTCCTTTCCACTTTCACCATTTCTCTAATTATCCTATTTTGAGCCTACCATTTAACCTTAGCCATTTCTTCAATTGCTTCCATCCATACAAATTTCAATGGCCCCCAATTTTTCCATAGGTACTTCTCCACCAAACATTAGGCCCACACCCAAATATTTACCTTCTTAAGCAAAGCTTTCCTTCCCACCTCATTTGATCATGCCTCTTCTACCCTCACTAAACACCCTAAGTTTCAACCATTCATCAAAGATTACCCAAATTTCTTGATGTTCCCCTCTTAGATTAGTGTAGGAAGTGTTTTTCTATCTTATTTTCTTGTAGTGAGAGTATAATACTTTTAGAAGTGGAACAAGATTGAAATAATAATATGTAGATGATCTAGATCTAACTCAAGAAGATCACGATAAAGACACAATAGCACAATCATTGCCATACTAGTGTGGTAGTGATCTACTATATAAAATAAGAAATTTGTAGAAATAGAGGAAGCTAGTCAAGAATCTAAAAGATGAAGCTCATGGTAGGGATTGCCTTCATGTTGTTCTAATAAATTTATTGTGGTTGCAACCCTTGTGAATAGAGATGATCTTTTTATAGTATTGATGTCTTAGTTGGATGATACCTATGGTGCTTGTAGATTTTGAATTTGTAAAAACCCATAGAATGGAAATTAAAAATCTAGGTTGATATGAGTTTGAAACTTGCTTCAATTAGGTCCTTAGATGGTATGTTTCAACCTCAATGTGTAACAAATGGAAGTTTAAGAGTGTGCGTTTGCCTAAGCACACTAGTGTGATAAAATAGAAAAATTTAAAATATTTCTATATCCCACAAGCTTCTTGTAGTGTGTGATAGTGATCCAATGTGGGAGGGAATATTGGATAAGAAGATTGTCAAAATGCTAAGGATATGCATGCAAAGCTATATGTTTTAGAGATAGGTAAACTATGGGATATCAATAGTAATGATAAAATGATGGATGCTAAAAAGATATTATTACAGTAGAAGAAAAATAACTTTAGAATGTTCATGGGAAGGGGAAAATAAAAATTAGAAATTGAGTGCAAGAGAGGAATCCAAAAAGCATGCAAGAAAAAGATGTAGCAATAAACTCGATAATGAGCTTTAAAATAAAAATTTATAAATTTTGCATGTCTTCAATCGTTCAAAAACATAAAAACAACAAAAGAAGTAACTTTAAATCATTTTGAAATGGTTTGATATATGCAAATGCTACCATGATCATGATCATGACTAGGTCACTACCATGGTCATGATCACAATTAGATCACTACCATGATTGCATTAGCATTCAAGGAGACACAATTTTCTAGAAAGCTTAACAAATTATTAAAAATAGACATTAAATAGAGTTGGATTCATTTGACATGGCGACAATAAATTTTTAGATTAGAAAAATCGACTAAATGAATTCTATAACATATTAATATCACAAACATTATAATAAATACACAATATAAAACACAAATAACATAACATTTTTCAACTTTACACATGAATCACATTACTATTCATCAAATCTTAAATTTTATACTTGAACACCATACAATATAATATAAGTCTACACAAAACAAAACAAAACAAAAAAAACCATATATGCCTATACATCAATGTACAAAACTAAAATATTTCAATGTTTGAATTTCACTAAATTTAGCTAGGAGAGCCCATTAAATAATAGTCACGGTCATATGGAAAGTAGTCACAAGTGGTAAAGCCCATCTATCATTTTGACCAACGGCTTATTGCTATCAGATTCCTTTTTGTACAGTTGTATTAATAATTATTAAGAATAAAATAAACCTTTCCTACCGTTTGAGGACAAGCAAATGCAACAAAAAGTGTAAACCATATTAAAAGATTATTTAAAGATAAAATAAAGTTCTTCAAAGTTTTTATTTTTTATTTTTTTAAATAGGATTTGACTTGTATTAATAATTGAGATGAATTTATGAACATTTATTATATTAATGAGATAATTTATTAATATAATCTTATTATTTTTATTTATAATAATTTTTTAAGTATTTTGTATAGATGTAATTTAAAGTTTATATTCATATTTTAAATAAAAGATATCAAAATTTTAAATATAAAATGTTTGTTAGATAGATCAAATATTTTTTATGCTTGAGGACAAATAAATGAAACAAAGGATGTAAATCATATTAAAAGATTATTTCTCAATAAAATAATGTTCTATAATTTTTTTATATTTTAAATCAGATTTTGACCTGCACCAATCAATGAGATGAATTTATAAACATTCATTTATTAATATATTTTTATTATTTTTATTTATAATATTTTTTTAAGCATTATATAAACAGGTGTATTTAAAGTTTATATATTTTAATTATAAAGATATCAAAATTTTAAATATAAAATGTTTGTTAGATAGATCAAATCTTTTCTATTGAGGACAAATAAATGGAACAAACTGTGAATCAAAAGAATAAAATAATATTCTTTAATTTTTTTATATTTTTAAATAAGATTTGACCTGCACCAATCAATGAGATGAATTAATAAACAATTATTACATTAATGAGATAGTTTATTAACATATTCTTATTTTTGTTATAATAATTTTTTTAACTATTATTTAGAAAGGTATAATTTAGAGTCTATATTTATATTTTAAATATATATTTATGATTAGGAATACCATTATTAAAAAGTAATGTATTGAAAATAAAAATAAATAAAAGTATGATGAAAATAATGAATGGTTGGATTTGTAAAAAAAAAGAGTTGGAAACAAAACATAACTCTTTAAATAAAGTAAACAATGTAGATAAATTAATAAAAAAATTACATTAAAATTAAAATTTAAGTGTTAGTATATATATGTAGCAAATAAAGGAATTCTAAAAGACAAAACAACTCTTAATTAAATAAACTAGCTTAAGATTACTATATCTCAACCTTTTTTAGATAGATGTATTTAATATATCTATATTAGTTAATAGTACTTTATATTAAGTATGATTTTTTAAAAATTGTATTAAACTATTATGATATTTTATTAGGATATGACTATGTAGTTTTTACTCATTGATCCATATTTTATGAATAGAACGATTCACACAAACCTAACTTTTATAATTATGAATGATCCACTTAACACTTATTGCATATAGGTGATGCTCTCACGAGTGAAGCACTGTGACTTCTTGAGAGATCACTCATCCTAGTACTACTCCAACTCAAGTAGACTTAATCATAGAGTTTCTCCCAAGCTCAAGTCCATTTAACTTGCCAACCCATTTGCAAAATCTTCATAAAATGTTGTGCCTTTGCACCACTAATTATAGAGCCCCCTATCCTTATATTAAACCATCTCAAAATAATGATTTTATAAGTATTGAATATATTAATGATATTTTTCTTTCTTTATGATGATGATTTTATAATTAATTATAAATTAAATATTTTTAATATATTACAATTATGGAAGTATTTATAAATATAGAATATAACTAAGTTTAACTAGCATACTATCTTACATAAGTCTATGTAAAAGAAGTCAAGAGATATCCTTCTCGAGGTGCATATTTTCTATCAACTTACCATATACAAATGGAATAGGTGCCTCGAGAAAGATACCTCTTGATGTCTTTTACATAGATCTATCTAAGATAGATATGTAAGTTTACTATTAAATGATATCACATAATATTACTTACATATTTGTAAGTAATATTGCTCTAATATATATAAGTAATATTAGTTTATATACATATATCTATATATATGTATATATACATTATATATTATTTACTTTATTTTTATTTAAAGAGTTTTTTAACTTTTGTATGAAGTTTTTAATTTTGCTTTTGGAAAAGACATTTTTTTTGTTATTTATTTACTTTATATTTTACTTAAGAACTCTTTTATTATCATTAATATTATGTTTTTGATAAAGTAAGCAACATTTTCAAGGTGTTGTACCCTTCACAGAGAGCCACAAGGGCCAATAGAGTCCAAGATAAAAAAAAGCATCAAAACATAACACCTAACCAAAAACAAGACGCGGACTAACAACACACAGACCAACAACAAACCAGTAGCAAACTAGTTGGCATTCTCCCAATATTATGTTTATTGTTAAATATTTATTTATTTATTAATATTTTGGCATGTAAATGGTCATCAAATATTACACACTCATGACATTATGCTCTTTTATGCCATTATAGACCACCTCTTTTCATAATTATGAGCAATATGAATTTGAATCATAATAATTTAAGTTTAGTTTATAGTTAAATTCTAAATTATATAAAGTTACATGTTATTTTCCTTTTAGTTTTATGTTCATTTTGAAGAGAGACCCATAATGCATTTAAACTCTCATAAATGATGCAATTTTGTGTAAAGTTGGGTTCCTTCTTCCATACCATTCATCTGTACACTTACATGCATTCCATTACAATTATCCATTGTCTCATTCATGCATACTCGTATCTTAATATATTCATCTTAGCCACACATTAATCACACCTATCTGTGCACATATCACTATATACCCATTAGCCACCTTGTTATGATTGTTTCTATGTCCTAAATCATTTCCCTAGTTGTGAATTTTGGTCATAGACTTGAACTTCTCAAATTTAAATTTTAGCTAACTCCCATTCATTCATTTCCCACCAAGGGTCAACTAAACAAAAAATTACACGATTTATTGATATGTCCTTATAGTTAAAGTCATTCAACACATTCGTTTACATATTCAATCATATCCTAACCATTTGGTATTCATTCACATATTGTTTGCATTACAAGATTTCAATTGGTGCAACATAAAGAATCTAGATATGTATGATCATCCTAGGAGCACATGTATGCTTGAGGAGTAGTCTTTGATTTTTCACACATTTTTGGGGATTGGCCTAGGAGAACATGTCTCATAGCAACATAAGTGTATCCCTTTTAAGGTATTTTAAAATATTGTTAGAATTATATAGTAGAAAAGGTAGAAAAAGTAGAGACAAATCAAACAAAATAAAAAAATCAAGCTGTAAAAACTATCAAGTTATTTCCATAGGCACAAGACATTTCCATGACCATTGATCTAGATGGAGAGTAGAATTGTATAAATTGTTAGGTCATTTCCAAAGGCACAAGACATTTAAGAATATTGTTATCATTAAATTAGTCTAGGTTAACTATGCTTATATATTCCATGTTATTCGATTAGCCTAAACTATACTTAGGAAAAAAAATCCTTTCAAATTTTTAAGGAACTTGACCAATCCCACATAGCCTATCCTTCTTCTATGGTTATTCAAATCTAATTTACTTCTAATTTTACCATCTATTTTTAGATTTTCTTATATTTGATTATGTATGCTTATATTTTTTGTTTTATTTATTTTATGTGTGGAGGATAGGGAAAGGTCTATAAAACATGGTAGATTTGTTTTATTGAAAACCAAAAATGTGTGTAGGCTAATTTTGTACCCATTAACAATGTCAAATTTATGTTTGGAACAAAATGAATTCTTTTAATAATGATTATGAGATTAAATAGTTTATGAGACTTAAGGATAGAAACTAAGTTATTTGGTATATAAATATTTTTGATAGATAATGTTTAAATTATGTGTACGAGTAATATCTATTGTTTAGAAAATTTTGTTATGGAAGGAACTCTATAATAAGCAATATAAACAAAAATTAAATTCAACAAATCAATCAAACAATTATATTTTTTTCTCATTTAATTTCATAAATATATTCTAATATTTATATTGTCAAAAATTACAATAAGTGATTTTATTGACATATTAGTAACATGTATTCAATGAAAATATAAATTATTGTCTTATTGTAAAATAATCTTATATCAAATTCTATCTAATATATTCTAATTTTTTTTCATATAGACAACAATAATTATTGACATCTATATGTTTGCATATGACAAGATCAATTCATTACCTTAAGAATAATAATTAAAATTCATTAATAAGAATGGACTCAAACACATAAACCCCTAAATGACAATAAGATTGCATGTGTATATCCTTAGACATTTAAAAGTGGATACAATTAATTATAGTGATTTGATTTGAGATGATATAAATTCACACAATACTTTTATGACATATTATCACTTAGAAGAGAAATGAATGAACAATAAAATGATGGATAGGGTGTGTGAGCAACTATACAAAAACTTTGCCTATAGATGTTCATGTTTATAGTCTAAACCGTGGTTGTGTGGCTTCAATGAAGTTTAAATGTTGTTAAAATAAATAAGTGGAGTACAATTACAATGATTGTTAAATGAAGTTTTAATGCTGTTAAAATAAATAAGTGGAGTACGAAATCCATTAAATTGGTGGAATAAATTGGTACAGTACTATGGTCAGCCTCTCGCGGTTGCCTTTCCTAGGATGGCTTATTCATTATTTAGGAAAGAAGTCCAAAAGTTTGGGGACTTGTGGGACTTTTCTGCTCATGAGTGGATCAACTGGCAAGTTCTCAAGACTAACCTGGGTCTAAATTGCAACCAGAAAAGTTTTATTATTTTTGTCAAGTCTTTGGTTTCCTTTGAGCTGGTCATGAAAATCTGTACTCCCCTTCATTGCAATCCTTTCAAGGATTGGTGGTGGATGTCCAAGTTTCAGTTTGCTTTGTTTCCGCTTAAAAAAGTCTACTTAAATCTACTCCCTCATTTGCCATTAAATCCCAAGCTGAATCTGAAATGGAGTTGCAAGCTCCATGAAACTACATGGAACAAGCTAAGTCTTCAAATATGGCATTCTAAAACAGAGGCGAATGTTCAACTATTTGTATGGAAACTTTTGCATTGCAAGTTACCAGTTGGTGATCGTCTGCGTTATATGCATATTCATGATGTTAAATGCCCCTTTTGTAAACGTATTGAAAACTTGAAACATATCTTCTGGGACTATTTTGTGGCTAAGAGGAAATGGAGGGCTGTTTTTGCTTACCTCCCTGCAATTTTTGGGCATATCTTGAGCTGGAAAGAAGCGATTTTGGGTGTTGGGCTGCATAATAACATTGTTGCTGATTCTGTACGGCAGATTGTGCTTTTTAATTTGTGGAAAAATAGATGTTTGGCTATTTTTGCAGAGCATAATGTTAATCTAGAATCAGGAATGCTATGGTTTTACTCTGACATCATTTTGCAAATCGTTTTCTTATGTTCTCAACTGTAGGGAGGCGATAAGGCGAGTATGAAGTGCAACAATCATTTGGATACGATCAAATGGCAGATTTTGCAGCTTCATAAAAATGATGTTTACTGTTCAAATCAGCTTCAGAAATTGTTGAAGTTTAGAATTGGATAGTGGCAGTTTTTGCTGCTTGTCTGGGTGTATCAGTTTTAGCTACAGTTCTGATTTAGTGTTTGGTTGCTGCTGCTTTTAGTGGCTGTATGTAACTGTGTTGTTCACTGTTAGCTGGTGGTTGATGGATGTGTTGTCTCTTCCCTCTCTCTCTTGGCAATCTTTGTTGCCTCTTTGTATTTTTTAGCATTTTTCAATAAAAAAAAATAAAAAAAATAAAAAAAAAAGTGGAGTACAATTATAATGATTGTAGTTTGTTCAAATTGTTTTGTTAATTTGTCTTGTTGTTTGTTAGATTTGTGTCTAAAGTGATTTTTTTTTATTTAAAGCATGTCTCTTTTTCTATGTCTTAAATTAGATCAAGTTAATTTTTATGTTAATGTCATTATTTTGAGATGAAATCAATTAATTTTTGAAAGTTCTAGTGATTGAAACATTTGTTTTAAATTCTGTAAATATTGTCTATGTTGTATTTTGTAAGTCTTTTTTTACTTTGTAGAAGTAATTTTTTTTATGCTTCCATGTTTTAATTTTAGATTATTTTGAATGTTAATTACTGTCTAATTGCATTCTAAAGGACTTTAATTTGATGTTTTTTATGCATTAATTCTATTACACTCTAATTCATTACATAAATTTATTTTCTACAGATAACAATTTGACTAGGGAAGGAGAAATTTTTGGCCAAAAGAAATGTTTAAGTGGAAACTTTCCTATAGATTATATATTTTCTAGGAAATTTGCTCATTCTAAAGTGGTAGATTGCATTTTGAAAAGGTAAGTTTCAAAGAAGGGAAGTATGTATTCTTTAAGTGAATCAAGGTATATTGTATGGGAGCCACATGTCTGTTGACTTATTTTTTTCTTACTATCCTTGAATGTAATGTACAACAATAGATATTTATATTTATAATGATTAGTAGTTTATTGAGTTAGTGATATTGATACCTTATACCTCTCTAGTAGTTGAAATTTTTTATTGATTCATTTATAAGGGTGTGAAATCTTATAATTTTCATTTATTACATGATGTTTTTGTACGGTGAAAACACTAGTAAGCCTAAAAGGTAAGGTTGTAATCTTGCACTTGGAGATGGATTATGTGGAGAGTGAATTTAAAAGAGTAGTGTAGGTAGGAATAATGGTGAAAGAAAATAATGGAGATATCATGGGGAAGTGTACAAAAAGGTGAAGGACCCTTTTGATTTAGTCTAGAGTGTTGCCACTCTTATTAAGCCAACACTATGTTCTAAGTTTGATGCTCAAGCTTCATAGCATTAGCATTAGGATTAGGGATTCATATTTTAATTTTTTAATAGTTCACCTAGGCTTGTTAAATTCAAGCCCTCTTATTGGTGTTATATTTTTTTAGTTTTTATTGTATTAAAATTTGTTCATGTCACATTTCATTAATATTAGACTAGTTTAGTTGCTTAAAAAATGAAGGGTTGCATTACTATTTTGGACTTTATTGTTGAGATTGCAATAGTTTTAGAATGTTTTGTATTTTTCACTCAAAGCTTTATATTGAAAAAAAAAATTGTCCAAAAAATAAGTATCCAAATCAAGAAACAAAAATGGCATGCTTACAATCCCAAACATTCATGGTAAGGTTGGTTTTTGAAATCTTTTTTAAGTATATATTTTTCAAATAGGTGACAATTACTTAAATAAATGTCTATGAGTTTTAGAAGGTTCATGATATACTATACAAAAATAATTTTAAAATATGTTGTTATATCAAGGACTAACTATTAATAATATTTATTATTAACTCTATTACAATGACAAGGACTAGTCATTGTGTGACACATGTTTAATCTTGGATCTTCTTCTATAAATCTTAATAAAAAATATTATTTTTATTTGTCTCTCCTCTCTATGAAGGGTAGTCAAGTATTCAATTTGCAATATTTTAGTGTATTTAATTTGGGTATCTTTAGAAGCCTTACATTCTATGATGTATTGCCTTTATATTTCTATTAACTCTAAAGTGTTAAAATGACATATTTTATTTTCTCACTCTTCTTTAGGGCTTCTCCACCTTCCATTTTTGCACCTAAAAAGTTTGAGCTAGTCCTCAGGCAAGTATTAACATTTTCTCCTTTCATTTTGTTTCTACACCCATATATGCTTTTTTACTCATGGTCACAAGGATGTTGAATTCTTTGACATCATGTTCTCTCTGTCACAAGGTTACCTTATATTTTTCTATGTATATCTCTTGATTTATTCATTGGCATTTGGACACTCTTAAATACGCTAATATCCTATTTATGAATCCACTAGATTTTTCTTCTACTTAACTTTTCCCTCACTCCTATATTGTGTGAATAGTTAGACTACATACCGTCTATTTTGATTTAGATAACTTAGCACCTAGGTCCAAGTTGGTGTTTCCAAAAGGAAAGCACCTACCTCAACTAATGAGATCTCATATTGATGTTTCAATTTTGATATTACTTGTGATTTAATGCTTTTGTATCCTCTCCATCTACTTTATTTTAGTTTTTGACTTATTACTATTGCAAACTTCTCATCCATAAAGCACAACTAGTTTTACATGTAACCCAAATAATGTACTCTTGGTTTTTTAATCCCATAATTCTTCATCCCTACATCTATTTTTTAGTAGGTACAAGGCCTCTCACCCCCCTTGTATTATTTTATCAAACTACAAGTCTCCCAACTAATTTTGTTGTGAAAATTAAGAACAATGCACTTATATTCATCCACCACTTACAACAAACTTATTTTAAGTATGAAGTTTATTTTCTTCTTTTCTCTTTGCATGGTACATATCATGACCTTGGTTTTTCTAGTGCTCACTTGCATCCTTACCTCTTGACAAAATATTTCTACATATATCAAATGTTCTCTCAAGCTATGCATTATTTTTTCCTTTGAGATAAGATCATTTACATATGGGAACAACTCTATTACACAATTGGCTAAGTAGACACCCTCACCTCCATATTAATTTATCCACTTCTCTAAGTTTTCTATGTATATCCCAAAAAAATATGGATACTGGCACCATTGCTTGACATTAAGAAGTCGCTCCCAAAGCATTTTAATAATCCTTATCTTGTTTTGATTTTGACTTGAACTTAGCCATAAAACTTGGGAACGGCTACCTTATACATCTCTAAAATTCCCAATTCTACCATTTCACTCCAAAATTTATTTTAAAATACAATATCAAATAGAATTAATATAATTATATTATAATTTTCAATTGATTAAAATTTATAAAATTAAAACCATAAATAAGAATCATTATTTTTATTATTAAAAAATTAAACACAATATTCTAAATATTTAAAATATAAAAAATTATCACTAAATCACATATTCATATATTTAATTATATTTATTTTGACAAATTTCAATTATAAACAAGTACCATTACAAATGATCCATTTTTTATGGAAAATATTCATGATTTTATATATTAATAAAAATATGGAAGAGGTACATATAAAGGATTATCCATTAAAATTAAACAAACATGATATAAAATTTAGACACAAAAGACTCCTACTACACTAAGCATCTATAATTGTATAGAATGAAGAAGAGATGGTTTGTTTTGAGAGCATATATATTAACCCACTCAAATAATTTGCTCAAGAAAAATCAAAGGCCACCCATGAAAATAAATCTACAACCACTTCTAAAAAACTTAAATAGCAATATGTGTGCATAACCACCTCCTAACAATATTGAACTTCTACCTTGCCTAGGAACAATATTCCTTTCTAAGATACCTTTTGTTGCACCCTCAACACACATGCCCAGTTCAGAATGGGGACCCTTTTTTTCCTTCACCTTGCTAGGTCGCTTTGTCGCCACCTCATTTTGTGTTCCCCCATTTTGGTGTTTGAAGTGGTCAATGAGCCCTAAAATGTCATCTTAAATCGACCATGTTTCACCCCCTCAAATTTTCTAAGTCAAATGCCTCTACGGGGATCCCTTGGCAGTTTGCTTCTGCCGGCAACCCTGGGGTCCTCTGGGTCCACCCTCGTGGGTTTCCCTTGGTGGGTTTCCCTATGGCATTTGCTATGTCCAAACGGCCGAAGGACCCTGTCCTTCTGTGGCCCATGATTTTCCCCTTGGATTGCCTTTCCCCGTATTTTGATGGTCCTAGCGTTCATCCTACCCACCGAGCCCGCCTTGTTGGATGACCGCTCTCGGATTTTAGTCTCATGTTCACCGTTTCTAACGGCCGTTTGGTGGCAGCATTCTACTTATCGGGTCCCAGACCCTTCAGCGCCTTTTTTTTTTGCCAAACTTTCAGAGCGACAATTGGCCAACAGAGTTTTGACCTCTGGGTTTCAAACTTGCCTCACCCATTTTCAAATTTCAATGCACCAACTTTTAGCTTGTCGTACACTCATTAATGGTTGGCATTTAATGCCATATTTTCTATAAATAGACCAATTTGACCTGTCATTTTTCACATGTCAATATAGCCAGAGCAAATCAGAGTGATCCAAAGCAATCTTCGTGCACTGCCCTCGAGCCCGAAGCCTCCCATCACCAGTCCCTTGCATTTATTGGCTGATTCAACAACTTCATTCATCAAGTTCTACAAATAAGTTGGTCATCCACCCACTTCTTGTGTTTTTCTTTGATTTTGAGGTGAAATGATGAAT
Organism: Sequoia sempervirens; assembly: GCA_007258455.2. Taxonomy (NCBI): domain Eukaryota; kingdom Viridiplantae; phylum Streptophyta; class Pinopsida; order Cupressales; family Cupressaceae; genus Sequoia; species Sequoia sempervirens. The sequence continues at coordinate 207,086,630 of VDFB02000008.1, read as the reverse complement.
AAAAAGGATGAAAAACATATACATTAGATAGAGAAAAGGGAGGTGCTTAAAACCCATGTAATAGAATTTTAAGAAACCCTCATAAATCACCCTTAAAACACTAACAAAGCTTTGACCCCTCGGTGTTGTTCTTTGGCCAAGGAATTCATAACCCACAGACCTGCCAGCTCATAACGTTGTTGCCTAAGTGCCAAAATGAAACAAACCCCAAGCGGCGAACCTATCTCTTGGGCCCGCCATGGCAGGGAGACTTCTCTCTCTTGTCATTGTCAAACTAAAATTGAATCCTTCACATTGCCCAGGTTTGTTCCCGTGGGATTCTGTCCTTAGAATGCCGCCCATTATTTGCCTTTTCACATAGAATTCTAGCCTCGTCCATCTGGCCTTCAGACCCTGTTCACTCATTCGCTGCGTCACCATCAAAGTTGAAATGACCATACCAGAATCCCTTCGAGTCCTGGTTTGCAGACCTCCATTCGTGGACCGTCGTGATGACATCGCCATTTGAAACGACTTTCAAGAAGCTGCCTTCCACACCCCGATGTCTGACTCCCTCGCAACCGCTAAGATAAATAATGATAAATTTCAAGTGCTCAGCCCATTATGAGTTTCCTTCACCAGACTTCTGCCATCGGTACTCTGTCCCATCTCGGCCATTGCAAAAGGGAGAACTGCCTTCGTCCTCCTAGCCTCCAGGACCTAGTACTCTGATTGCTAATGAAACCCACAGTGAATGAAAAAAACATAAGGGTCAAGCCCTCTACTGAACCCATGCTCTCAAAATTTCGCTTGCTACCCGCCATTTCCAAATGACAATCCTTTAGCGGCTTTCCGCCTTATTTGACCTAAACACCTAGAAGGCCAATGTGCAAAATCGACCGCCCTCCAAACTCGCAAGTCCTGACAGGAAGAACTCCACCCCTAGAATGCCGCCTCACCAAGGCTGTTCCAAATGACAAACTCTAGACAACCATCCCTCCTCTTGACTTTGAATGCCTCAAAGATGGTCCCAATGCCTCCTAATTTGAAAATGAACTCTAACCCATGTGCCAAAATGACCTATTTTTTGTGGTGGACTCCAATTTGACCAAATCCTAGGGCAGATGAAACCTTGCGGGCCACCCTACCCTATTTTCTCTTCAAAAAAAACATCCTGATAGGGAAGTCTGACCTCTAGGGCCTAGATCATCCAAATTCCTAGATGTGAACTACTAACAATGATTTGGATTAAATGTTAGACTTCTTGAATGTTGTCTTATCCAATCAACTCTGTTTGTAGGGATTTGGCTAACATTTCATGCTTTCGTGCTTGATTTTACTCACCTCTCCTTTGTTTGCAGAATATATATGGAATCAGGTGCAAGACCCTCGGGGGCAACCGTGGAGAAGGACAAAGGAAAGAAGACATGCAAGGCTCCACACGGAAAAGAAGACAAAAACCAAATGAAATACCAGTTCCAAGGGGAACCATTGTAATCTAAGGTCTCCACAACATGGAAAGAGGTCATAGACTCCAACATCGGGCAAGTGGATATCGATGAGTTCAAGCAAAGGGTTAGGGTCAACCCAATGGCAAAGAATGCAAGATTAATTAGAGGTAGTGGAATAGCCAAGGCTGCAGGCTTGCCTCCCACTCTTATCACCCCTAAACTAGTAATGGCCTGTAGGGAGGCATACCAGCTAGAGACCCAAACAATAGTGGACAGGGATGGAAATATTCTAGGTAACATTTCTGCCAAAGCAATAACAAAGACCTTTCATATTCCTACTGTAGACATCTAAATTTAGTCACTTCCATATGATTAAATTTACTGTCTTCCTGTCTATCATGTTAATATTAATTTATCAAACTAATATTACACCTTTGGTCTCATATCGGTAAAGTATTTAATTTAATAATTAATACTTTATCTTTCACCTTACTCCTCTCTAAATTAAATAAATACACTAATTTATTTAATTTAGTCATTTTCCCCCTTTTGATTTAAAATCAATTTAAAATTCCCCACTTTCTCTCTCCTTGTCACATCCTCCATAACCTTGCTCTAATCTGAATTAATTTAATTAATTCATGATTATGATGTGCATCCTCTTAATCAGAGATTAATGTCACATCCTCCTACATTTGCCACTTGCCTCTAATCTCCCATTAATTAGCCTAACCCAATATTTGCACAACCTTAACCAAGGTCATTAGCCATTTTTAGCACCACTTTTTGGTCAATTCTTCCATCTTTCCTTTTTTGATATTGACTCTCCTTCCCATGAGAATTTTTAATTCTCATTTATTTATCCCATGTCTCTCTCCTCCCTATGTGAATTTTTAATTCACATTCCATTTTTCCAAGGCTTCAGAACCTTGGACTTGTCACAATCTCCACATGTGACCAAGTCCCACCTTTTTGGAGCCCGTCTTTTACCCTTTAGATCATCCTAGGAATGTGAATTTTTAATTCACATTTATATCCCCAACCACCTTTCACTTTCCCATGTATATTTTTGAGGAATTCCAAAATTCCTCAAATGTCTCATTCACTCCCACTTGGGGACAAGAAATCCCTTTTTGTGGAAATCTCCTCACTCCCCAAGGTGCATGTCATTTTCCACCTCATGTACCTTCTTGACACCTCACTTACACCTCATATCCCCTTGTCCACTTCACCCTCCACATGTCAAGATGTGAGGGCTTCTGGGTCTCAACCCACCTTAGCCCTTCATCTTGGCCTTGTTGGAGCAATCTTGACTGTTGAATTCTCTAGAGAATTCAAATTCTTCTATAAATACCCCCTCCTCAAGGGCATTTTCAACACTTTTTGATTTGAGAAACTACATGCTGCCCATTTGCTTTCCTAAACACTTTGCACTTTCATAACTACATGCTGCCCATTTGAATCCTCAATCCTTTGCCATCATTTAGCCATCTTTTTTAATCATTTGCACATCTAATCTTGCATCTAGACACTCAAGCAATCATCTAAGGAGCACACAAATCATTCCAATCAAGGGCCAATCAAGGAGAAATCAACAGCAAGGAAGGTGAAATCGTTTGTCTTATTTCGTCCATTTTTCTTATTGTTTATCACTCTTTTGGCTAATCTTGAGGTGTCCTTGGTCTATTATCATTCGTATTTTGAGTTATTTTATGCACTAGAATAAGATAAATTCCAAGGTATACACCTACCTTCAAAGAAATGAAAGTACCAACCATAAAAGATTGCAAGGCAATGTGGGACAAAGATCCCTTAAAATGTAAGAAACTTATAAATCAGTATTGGCTAAAGGAGAAGAGGGGCAGTGCTGCGAAAGTTCCCCAGGAGCTTTTTCACAGTGATTTTTATGAAGACTACCATGATCTAGTGACCTTGCTAAGCAGAGTGATGGGCCTTCCTCTTGCTGCTTACTTTCAGAAATGGATGGTTTACTTCGTTGAAGAGATTCTCCGTGGAGAGGATACCACATTTTACTAGGGTGGGATAATTAGTGACTGCTTTCATGAGCAGTTCATGGCTATCAGAAAGACCTCTAAATTTTACCTGACATCCTATTTGGTCTACCCATTGGCCAAGTAGAGGTAATACAGTGGCTTGTTTAGAGCTCTAGATGAAGAACCTGGCAGGGAGCTCAAGGTCTATGAGAAGTACCCTCAGTTGCAATTCAGGAACTTTAAGAAAGATTACTGCAGGGTCAATGACGCTTTCATATGTCATATCATCAAGTTTCTTGGGGGTGACTTCCAGAGGCGAGTCTCCCACTATGCCAATGCTTTCTTGAAGCAATATTCCTTTCTATTCATTCAATATATGAAGTTTACGTACATTTGTGCAAAAGGCTTCTCAGAAAGACCAAACAAGTTGCCCCAGTATTCTAATGATCGGATAATATTGTTGGATCTCTCACGACAGCTACGGCATGTGCACACCATCTTGAGTAGCAAACATTTGGTAGGAATTTCTCATCCCCTATCCTTTTTCCAAGGGATGTATGAGCTCCATCCCTCGCAATGTGCCCACAACTTAGAGAAGGAGCTGGCAGAGTACCATATGAGACTCCACATTACCCGGCCATAGATGGATCTATATGGCCATATCAGGAAAATGCTTGGACCTGAATATGCCCATCTGCATAGCGTTGAGGATTTTTGGGCTAATTGTAAAGATGATAATGAGGTGTGGATGAGGCACTATGTGTGGATGACCGCATACTTTGTAAAGAGGGTAAACTTGTTCCCAGTGCCTGACCAAGTAGAGGAGGATGAGAGCATAGTAATAGACCCCCGATATGGTACAGTTGCTAATCTATCACTACCATTAATTGACTCGAACGAGCAAGAGGTCGATGACCTCGATATCTTGATCAAGCCCATTAAGGCTTGAACGAAAGAATGGATTGATGGGAAAGCTGCCTGGCTGAAGCAACAAGGGGTCACTTTGACCTATGAGGGGCTCGAAAGTGAGCCAAGTGGAACAGATGGCGAGGTAGCTACTACCTCAGCAAGAGAAACTTCAAAATCCCCTCCACTCACTCGTTCAAGGAAAAGGAAAGAAACTGATGAGCAACAACCTAATCCAAAAGTGTACACTAGAAAGGCCTCAAAAGGTGAGCCTTCCAAGAAACATAAGAAATCAGGCAGCGTCACTGAGATGCCAATTATTTAAGAAGATCCACTCTATGAGGGAGAATAAATGGAGACCGAGCAGCCAAAATCTCCACCGGCTATCTCCACTACCGCTACCCCTCCACCTACCTCTCAGGCCATGGTAGCTACTTCCCCACCTATAGTGGACATCTCAGTTCACCTTGCCTCTTCCTCGCTGACTGGACCAATCGTCCTGATTGATTCTTCTTTCACTGCCACCTCTCCACTTTCTTCTGCTTCCATGTCTTCGACCACGTATCTTTCACTAGAAACAACAACAATGCCAATGCCTACACTCTCGCTCCCAAAGGCATTTTTGTGGCATATGTATAGTGTCCCATTTGAGATTTCTGAAGTATTGATGAATTCAACCATCTAGGCTACTCTAGTGTAGGTTCTTGCTAGCATTCCTGTCTCAAAGCCTCCAACTAAACCACCGGAGATGAAAGCCATGATGAAAATATCTGAGGAGTTGGAAAGGTAGGAAAAGGAAGCAATGAGGGCATTGGAGGAGGAAGCAGATGACTGCCATGAACATCTAGAGCACCAACATTGACAAATTGACAAGGTAGTCCGTGAAGGAGAGGAAACAGAATCCCCCAAGAGTGACAAACAAGAAGATGTCGACACCAGATACATTATACAAACCTTTGATGTAGATCTCAAAGAAGAGTTGGCCCAACAATTGAAAGATGTCAAAGAGGAAATAGAAAAGCCACCCTCTAAGGAAGAAAAGGACCTAAGTGATAAAATGGAAGAAGACACTGAACTTCCAACTGGGGAGTAGGAAGAAATCTCTAAACCAGATGAAGAAATGCCACTCTCAACAAAACAAGAAGGACAAGAAAAGAAGGAAGAAGACAAGCCTGAGGAAGAGGTTGAAACCCATAAGAGTCTGGAAACAGAGTAGCCCAAAGAGCATGGGCATGAAGAAGAAGAAGAAGATATTGAAGGGGAGGAAAGTCCCAAGGAACACATGCCCACCAAGTTCCCCATCAAACACATGGTGTTCATCCAAGACTCTAATGAAGAAGAAGGAGAAACTACAAGAATGGAGAAAGAAGCTCCCAAGGATAAAGAGATTGAAATCAAGAAGGATGAAAAGCAAGGTGACCAGGAATCACCCAAGGAGAAGTCCCAAATGCTTGAGTGGCTAGAAAAGAAATTAGAGAAGAAAACTCCTACTCCAAGGGATCCAAGAGCCAGGTTGGAGGCCATCTTGGCCTGAGCCCAAATAAGCACCAAGAAAGAGAAGAAGCCCAAAGTTAGATCGAAGATGAAAATGGACGCTTTTGGATCTAGGACTGTGCAGGTTGCCACGTTGGTGGTGGGAAAGGAAGGGATAAGCTACAACGTCTCCACTATCAACCTGGGGGCGGCCACTAGAAAGCAAAAGGTAGATAACCTTCAGGAGTCTATTGCTACGGTGGTGCACTTGATACAACATGATAAGATTTCCAAGGAAGAACTCAAGGCACAGGTGGCTGATTTGACAACCTGCATTCAACAATGGTCATCAATAGAAGAGCTTTCGACCACATCCTCGACTCCGCCACAACTACTGTCCAAAGAGAAAATTGGAAAGCTCGAGAAAAGGAAGAACTTGGCTAAGACCACAAAAGACTGGTTCCGATAGGTCTTATATGTTTGAAACATGGGCATCAATCATGCTGTTAGGACAACAAACAAGTTCTTGGAGGTGAAAAAGTCTCTTGAGGGCACAAGGAAGTTCTGCACTGACTTCCCAAGGATGTATGGGTCTACTTACCCAAAAAATGAGGCCATCCTCAAGCTGCCAAAGAAAGCTTGGGAAAAGGAGCTTGCATTCAAGGAGGATGATCGTTGGCTGGTGGATATGTGGAGGTTGGAATTCGAACACCGAAAGGAAAGATTGGAGCAAGTACTTTACAAGGTGGATCCAGATATTGATTGGGCCAAGGATGTTAGGGAAGATTGCATTCAGTATTAGAAACTAATGATGGGATATGATATGCTCGTTGTTCAAATTGATCCGAAAAAGATAAAGCCGCATTTCCATAAGAAGATGGAAGATGGAATGTTGGGCGATATCACCACAAATTTCATGAGTTTTGCTACCCAAGCCCTCACCCAATTTGAACAATTCAAAGACCACACTACCAAAGACGATGAAGATTGGGAAAAGCTCACCGACAAGTCCAAGCAATGGAGTTACCAAGTGCTACAATACAAAATTATGGAAGTTGATAAGCTCCAGCCATTAATATTGAAGTTCGTGGAATATGCCACTTTGAAGAAGCAAGAAGGGAACTGTTGATGGATGTTTTTGTACACTTTCTCAACACAAGTAGTGCGTAGGCGCACTACCTCTCTTGAAAGGAAATCTCCAACTGCAAGTGGTTGAAAATCTCCCCAAGGTCTCTCGGGTGTCAGGTCATGACTTGCATGGAACTTCTCAGTTGATCTTGATGTGATTTTGCTGGTAATCACATGACATACTTACGTAGCTGGATGCGAGGGAGATCTTTAAATACAAAGATTTTGAAATGGAGGTCAAGTTTCACTTTGTTGTAGGTTCAGATAGTGGTCCAAAACTTCGATGTCTCTTCAAGTTTGACTCTACAATGTGCAATGAACCTTAGTACAGGCTATTTCTTAAAAAAAAAAGGAAAAGAGCAGGGAAGATGGAAGGTTCCTGGACCTGCAACTAACTGTGAATAGTAATTATGGAGTTCCTACAACGGACAACTTCCTTAAAACAAGATTTCTCTTAACCAGAAATCTCACAGTCTCATGAAATTTGTGCTATCTTCTAAGGTCTTTAGATATTTCACCTTTCATTCACCATATGAATGCATGAACAAAGATAAAAGTGTGGAGTAGCTTTGAATTTAAGTCCAAACTAACTTTACATAGCTATCTACCCACAGCAAACAACAAAAAGTATGGACTAAGAAGGCATCTACACATCAGGAATTTTCATAACCATAGAACAACATTTCTAAAATCTAACAAAGCAAGAATACAACTAACTAGAACAATAATATTAATCTAAGTAAAGCATCTAACAATGGAGATTGAACCATGAAACATGTGAAGAAATTAGAAAATGCACCAGGTCAATGTATTTTCATTAGAAATTTCAGCAGCATGTCTTTACAACAACTCAAATCCCTTTGCAAATGAGAGGAGACCCCTATTTATAGTGCCCAAAACATCAAATGAATGGCCAAGATTAATTATCATTATGTGGCCAAGATTCATTACAAAATAGGGTTTCACCCACCCCCAATATATTACAATTTAAATTTACATTCTTGTCCCCTTCCCTATTTTGTCCTTTAGTGATGACACTATAGTATTTTGTTTTTTGTTATTGCTCTTTTACTGTAGCTACTCCTTTGGGGGCTCTTCATTGATAATAGGGATGTCCTCTTGCTTCTTTGAAGCTGTATATTCTATGAATTTTAGAATGAGTGGCTGGAGCTTGTCTACCTCAATGATCTTGTATCGCAGCATTTGGTAGCTCCATTCTTTGGCATTATCTTCAAGCTTCTTCTAGTCCTCATCATAATTTATGCCCTGATCTTTGAACATCTCTGATTGGTCGAAGGCATGGGCAGCAAAACTCATGAAATCCACTGTTATTTCATCGGACATCCCATCGTCCATCTTCTTCTGAAAGTAAGGTTTTATTTTCTCTGGATCCATCTGCACTGTGGGCATGTCATACTCCGTCATCAACTTGAGATAATGAGCGCATTCTGCCCTAATTTCCTTGATCCATTCGATGTCTGGATCCACCTTACTCATTATTTGCTCCAACCTTTCTTTCTTGTTGTCAAAATCCCACCTCCACACATCCATCGGCCAATGATCATCCCTTTTGAATGCAAGCCCCTTTTCCCATGTGGCTTTTGGTAACTAGAGGATGGCCTCAATATTTGGATAGGTGGAGTCGTACATTGCAGGGAAGTCAGTGCAGAGCTTCCTCATGCTCTCGAGAGACTATTGTAGGTCCAAGAACTTGTTGGTTGTTCGAACGACTTGGCTAATACCCATGTTTTCGACGTACAGGACTTGTCGAAACCAACTTTTTGTAGTCTTGTCCAAGTTCTTTCTTCTCTCCAACTTGTCAATTTGTTCCTTAGACATCAGTTGGGGTGGAGCTGTGAATGTGGTGGGCAGGTCATCAATTGAGGACCACTGTTGGATGTAATCTGTTAAGGCGGCCACCTGTGCTTTGAGCTCATCCTTTGAAGCATTGTCTTGTTTTATCAGGTGCACCACTGTAGCCACTAACTCCTCAAGATGCCCCACCTTCTGTTCTCTGGTAGCAGTTCCTAAATCAATGGTGGAGATGTTGTAGCTTACACTAGCCTGGCCCACCACAAGCATTGCTATTTGCACAGCTCGAGACCCAGAAGCATCCATTGTTACCTTGGATATGATCTTAGGCTTCTTCTCTTTTTGAGTTGTGATCTGTGCTCGGGCTAAGATAGCCTCTAGTATCGCTCTTGGGTCCTTTGGGATGGGATTTTTCTATTCAAGCTGTCTTTCTAGCCATTCAGGCATAGCAGACCTTTCCTTAGGTGACTCATGATCACCCTCGCCCTCCTCGGCCGAGACCTCTATTTTCTTATCTCTAGGGTCCCTTTCTTCCATTTTAGTAGCATTTCCCTCTTCTTCATAGGAGTCCTAGACAAACACAAGGTGCTTGACGGGAGGCTTGGTAAGTAATTGTTGTTGGGGACCTTCTTTCTCTATTTCCTCCCCCTTCTTTTCTCCAGTTTGCTCAACCTCATGCACATGCTCCTTGGGCTACTCAATTTTGAGGCTCTTGATAGTTTGAGCCTCACCCTTAGGCTTATCTTCTCCTGGATTGTCCTCTTGTTGTTGTCCTTCTTCTCTAAGAGGTGACCTTTCTGCCTCTTCTTCATCGGCCTTCAGCTACCGGGCCATCTCTTCTTCAAGATCGTCATCGAAGGTTTGCACAATGACCCCTCCACCGACATCCTCCTCCTCATCTCTGCTTTCTGAAGAGCCTGCTCCTTCCTCTTCGTAGGCCACCCTTTCAATTGTCCAGTGTTCATACTCCGGGTGTTCGTGGTATTCATCGGCCTCTTCTTCAAATGGCTTTGAGGCCTCTTACTCTCGCCTCTCCCACTCCTCGAAAATCAGCATGGTGGCCTCCATCGTCGGTGGTCCTATCAGAGGCTGTGAAGGTCTAGCAACAGCGAGGACCTGCGCTAGGGTTACTTGAAGAGTGGGATCCATAAGGATCTGGGAGAGCTTGGAGGGGAGATTCTGCATATGTTTCGAGAAGGTCTCAGGGAAGGTGGAAGCGGGTATTGGTGTCGTCACAATAGCTAAAGGGAGCAATGTGGTAGGTGACATGGCAGCAGAAGAAGGAGGGGTAATTATAGCAGAGGAAGAATTAATTACTATTACAAGCTCGGTTAGAGGCGAAGGGGAAAGATGGACTGAGATGTCCACTGCCAACGGGGATGTGGCGACCATGGCCAGGGAGGTAGATGATGGGGTAGTCAAAATAGGAGAGACAAAAGCGGTATTAATTGATATGTAGCTTTTGCTTCTTCCTCTTGGACTACAGGCTGCTCCGTGGTGCCCCTTGTTCACTTGAGCCTTTTGGAAGGTGAGCCTCCTAGGTCCTTCCTTATGTAAACCTTGGGATCCAGAGATTGCTCCATCTCTGTTTCCTTCCTCTTCTTAGACCTGGTGATTGGAGGGGACTTGGATGTCCCGCCCATCAAAGTTGTGACAACAACCTCCTCCGTGGCACTTGGCTCGCTTTTGAGCCCTTCATATGTCAAGATCACCCCTTACTATTTTAGTCGGGCTACCTGTCCATCAACCCACTCCTTGGTATGGGCCAAGATCGGCTTGGTTATAATATCGAGGTCATCAACCTCTTGTTCATCCCAGTCTATTGTTGGTAGCGGCAAGTTGACGACTGTAGGATATCTAGGGTCCATTACGGTGCTTTCGTCCTCTTCGACTTGATTTGGTATGGGAAATGGCTGCACCTTTCTTATGAAATGCGTAGTCATCCACATATAGTGTATTGCACGCACTTCCTTATCGTCCTAACAATCTCCCCAAAAGTCCTCAATGTGGTGCAGATGAGCGAACCCCGGCTTGAGTGCTTTCCTTATATTCCCATATGGGTCCATTCGCGGGCGAGCAGTGTGCAGGTGGAAATGATAGTCATTCAATTCTTTCTCAGAATTCCCAATGCACTGGGAAGTTAGTAATTTATACATGCCTTGGCTGAGAGTTAAGGGATAGGAGATCCCTGCCAAGTGTTTGCTGGTGAGGATCGATTGTATGTGTTGGAGCTACCGAGAAAGTTCCAACAGGATGATTCGGTCATTGGGGTATCGGGGTAGCTTATTCGACCTTTCCGTGAAGCCCTGGGCACGAATGTATGTAAACTTTGGATATTGGAGAAAAAGGAAGGCGTACTACTTCAGGAATGCCCGAGCATTGTGAGAGACCCTTCTCTCAAAATCTCCTGCAATCATCCTAATGATATGGCCAATGAAGGCATCATTTACCCTGTAATACTCTTTCTTGAAATTCTGGTACTGGAGCTAGGGGTACCTGTCATAGGCTTTCAATTTTTGACCCTGCTCTTCATCGGGTGCCACAAACAACCCATTGTACTATCTCTGGTCTGCCAAGGAATAGATGAGATATGAGGTCATGTAGAACTTGAAACTTTTCTTGACATTAATGAACTGCTCATGGAAGTAGTCGCTTATTATGCCTCCCCAGTAGAACAAGGATTTTGTGGTGACGTCCTCATTCCCGTGGAGGATCTGTTCAACGAAGTACACCATCCACTCCTGAAAGAAGGCAGCAGTAGGAAGACCCATCACCCTGCTCAGCATAGTGACTAAGTCATGGTAATCTTCATGAAAATCATTGCAAAAGAGTTCCTGAGGAACCTTCACAGCGCTGCCCCGTTTCTCTTTAAGCCAGTGTTGATTTATCAACTTCTTGTAGCCAGTCGGGTTGTCATCCCATGCTGCTTTGCATTCCTCTATGGTAGGTGTCTCCATCTTGACGAAGGTGGGAATGTGGAAGGTCTTTGTGATTCCCTTAGCTGACATGTCAGCAAGAATGTTCCCATCCCGTCAACAATTGTCCTTGTCTCGATTTGATACGCCTACTGACAAGCCATGACTAGCTCAGGGGCAACGAGGGATGGAGGGAAGCCCGCAACTTTTGCAATTCCACTTTTCCTGATTAGCCTTGCATTCTTGGTTTTCGGGTTGACTCAGATACTTTGTTTAAATTCATCAATATCAATGTGGCCGATATTGGTGTCTATGATTTCTTTCCAATCTGTGGCAACCTTCGAGTGCAAAGGTTCACCCTGGAACTGGTACTTCATTTGGTCTTTGTCCTCTTTTCCACGAGGAGTCTTGCCCGACTTCTTTCCTTTTTCCTTTTCCACAATTGCCCCCAAGGGCCCTACACCTAATTCTATATATCCTGCGAGCAAAGACATAGTTAGTGCAACCGATCATGAAAGATTTGATGTTAGTTAAAATCTTGTGGACGAAATCAAATTCAGACATTTTATCATTCATAAAAAAAATCATACTTCTACTTCCAGATGTCATTAGTCTTTCAGATGAGGGATTTCAGGCAATCCGGGCTCGGAGGCCCAGACTTCCATGGTAGGAATGTTGTTTTGAAAGGGAAAACGGGGTAGAGCGATCCAAGAGATTTCTCCCGACTGAATTTTGATGGTTCAAAAGGCTCGTAGTGAAGATGGCCAAATTTGAGCACGTGGGCCGAGATCAAATTTCAAATTTGAGGTCATCTGGATTGATTTGGGAGCATCCAGAGGTATCAGGCCAGAAAGCCACCCAGGGTTAGCCGTTTGGAACATCCAAGCAGAAATGGAGTTCCGAGGACAGAACTATGGTGTCTAGGGCCCGAGGGGTCCAAGGGTGGCATATATGTTTTGCAATTGTTAAGTGTTTGAGCCTAAGGAGCCGGGAAGCAGTCATGCCTTCACTGTTTAGAACAACGATCATCGAACGAAAGTCCAGAGGGGTGGCCCGGAGGACTAGACCCAGTGCCTAGGTTGGGCATCGGATTTTCATATTGAGTTTCCATGGCAAGCAAGAAGGCGGAGCCCAGAGCTCAGAAGGGCGGGCGTGATTTTCTCTTTTGAACGGCGGAGATGGGACGGAGTCCCGAGTGGCAGAGCCTGATAAGGTCAAGGACAGTATAGTTCTACGATTTGGAATCCTCGCGGCAAAAGGAGGCTCAGGGTCTGGGAGGCAGAAGGACGCCAAAGGATTGTCATTCGAAACGACTAAAACCCCAAGGAGTTCCGAACATGGAAGTTCGCGGATCGGGACATGGGTTCCTGGCGGGCGGCCGGTAATTTGTCAACACCAGACGGTGATTTGCAAGGCGAGCTCCGAGGCTCGGGTAGATGGGGTTCTTTTTCCGTTCGATAACGGTGGGAGCTTAGTGGAATCCCGAATGTGGAAGTTTGGGGGCGCAGGCCTGGGAGGCCAAAATGGAGGTTGATTTTTAGAGTTCAATTTTGTGATGCTAGACGGCGAACTGTTGGCAGAAACCCGAGGATCCGAGCCCGAGAAATGGCGTGGCCATTTTGAAAATGATGTTTAATTTTATAAGTTTTAACGGCAGTGGAAGGGTCTGGGCTCGGAGGACCCAAACTCTATATGAAGAACAGTCAAGGAAAATGAAGGTTCTGGATCGACTTTGATGGCGCTTTGGAAGGTTTTAACAAATTCTAATACATGGGTTTTGTGCGTTGTCCTATGTTCTATCTTTTAAATGTAATTTTAACCTAGATTGTTCATCACTTTAGGCTTTAAAATCATGAAAAATTGTCGGGAGGGCAAATGGTAAACCTACCTCAGACACCCGATGTGGCAAGGCGTGAAATCCACTAATGATCGGCAAGTGATGGCAACGGGCGCAAGGGTGACGATCAACAACGGCAGTGATCCTCTCAGGCAAGCACTTTGATCTCTCTCTGCAAACCTAACAAGTGAAAATGACAGGCTGGGTAAGATATTTATACTCCCATCGCCATTAATGGCTTCATTAAATGCAAGTACGACAAATCATTTAGTTGGTGAATTCAAATTCACAGACAGCGGCGGGAGGCCCGGGGCCCGGAGGCTAGAAAGATGCAACATGACGGCCGTTTGAAATTCATTTCGGAAACCATTGGCGGCAAAGAGGAATTTCGGGCTCGGAGGGTGGAGCTCTGTCAATGATTTGCCGCTGGGAATGGTGAAGTCCTCACGGAGTTCCGGGAGTGGAAGCCCGGTGGTTCGGGCTCGGAAGGGGCAAAAGAAGCCAAGAAATATTGCAAGTTTCATTGGACGAAAATCAGCGAGCCAGGTCCCAGGGACTGGGAAGGTGAAAGCCTTCCGTCGTTTGGGACGGCGGACACAAGGGAGAAACCCGGCCAGGGAAACTCAGTAGTGCGGGCCCGGCAGGCTCTAAGGCCGCTGGTAGAGGGAAACTACCAAGGAGGCCCCACAAAGCACCAAATTTTGAATAAATTAAAGGGGAAAAACATGGTCAACTTAAGATGAGACTTTGGAGGTATGTTGACCACCCAAGACACCAAAATGGGGGCACACAAAATGAGGCGACAATAAAAATGACCCGACAAGATGAAAGAAAAAGAGGGTCCCCGTTCTGAACAGGGCGTACGTGCTGAGGGCACAACAAGAACCTTATTATTGATGATGAACTCCTTACAAAATAGCCGCAGCAAAGGAAATTAGCAAAAAGACAAAATACTATAGTCCTGCCACTAGAAGACAAAATAGGGAAAAAGACAAAAATGTAATATATTTGGGGGTAGATGGAACCCTAGTTTGTAGTGAATCTTGGCCACACAATGCAAACTAATCTTGGCCATTCATTCTACCTTTTGGGCACTATAAATAGGGGTCTCCTCTCATTTTCAAGAGAGTTGAGTTGTTGTAAAGACATGCTACAAAAAATTTAATAGAAATACATTGACTTTGGTGGATTTCTGAGTTTCTTTGCATGTTTCATGATTCATCTCCCATAGTTAGCCAATTTAGTTAGATTTACTTTGTTGTTCTTCATGATTTTAGACTACTTTGATAGATTTAGTAATGTTGTTCAATGATTATGAAGATTTTTGTTGTGTTGATGCCTTTCTTGTCCATACTTTTTGTTGTTTACTATTGGTAGATGGTTGTGCAAAGTTAGTCTGGGCATAAACTAAAAGTTGCTCCAAAATTTTATCTTTTGTTCATGCATGTTTATGGTGGATGAATGGTAGAACATTTGCAGTCCTTAGAAGCTAGCACAAGTTTCATGATGGTTAAGTGAAATTCTGTTTTAAGGAAGTTGTCCATGGTAGAACCCTCCATGATCACTGTTCATAGTTAGTTTCAGATCCAAGAACCCCTTCTCTTCCCTGCCTTTTTCCTTTTCTTTTAATAAGTGACCTATGCTAAGGTTCATTTCATATTGTAAAGCTAAATCTTCAGATAAAATAGGAGTTCATGATTGTTGTCTGAACCTACAACAAATTGCACTCTAACTTCCCATCTTAGAAACTCCACCTCAAGATTCATCTTGCATCCAGCTACGTAAGTCTTCCCTGTGATTACCAGCAAAATCACATCACACATTAACTGAGAAATTCCATGCATGTCAAGACCTAACACCCAAGAGACCTTGGGGTAGCAATTGGTAACTTGCTTGCGAATTTCTACTTTTCATGAGAGGTGATGCACCTATGCATTACCTGTGTTGAGAAAGTGTGCAAAACACCCATCAACACCTTTTCTGACATTTTTTAATGTTTTTGATTTATTTTCAATTAGTTTATTCTTTATGTAATGATTGGTGTATAAGTTATATAGTTTTATTCAAAATTTGGTAAATAATTCTAATATTAGTTTTAATTAATTTTCTCATATCTCATTTGGGTTTGAATCAAATATGTAATTTATGTATCATGTATCACTTTGGTTCAAATTTGTAAGTGCAAAAGTGACCTAAATTAATTTTACATGAATAGATTTAAACTTCTTTTGTTTTCAAATTGTACCCATATTCCCCTTTTCAATTATTTGTCACGAGATAACTAAAGTGAAAATTTCCCCCCAAATTATACATAAAAAACATGCCTTAATATGTTTAAATCAATCAAGATATACTAAATGATTATCAATGAATATTCACACAAGGCCATCATAATAGCATCATAGAGTATTCTAATTGCATTATAAAATTGTATCATCATCCCAAATGTATCACATTTGTGTATATTATCATTGATCCTTGTTCATTGCCATTAATTCAATAGGTTTGATAATAAAAAAATATAGCCTAACAATATCTTCAATGATATCCCTAAATACCACCTCTTTTCAGATACATACGTATAACATGAAGCAAGAAAATTCTAATTATCAAATTTGAACCATATCAAAATTTTAAACATAAGTAAATTCTACTTAGCTTATTTCTATAAACACAAAATTCATATCTACACACACAATTCTAAACTAAAACAAATTCTAATGTAATTTTTATGCCAAAGGTGTTCCCTTATTTGAAGTTCGCGAGCTTCTTTTGTCCATGGATGGTGAGGATTTTCGAATAGAGTATGCAAGACAGTTAAACGAATCTCAAGTGTTCATCATTTTTTCACATTTTTTGGCTATTTTTGGCCCTTTTTTACTGTCAATGTAGAAGGATACTCCCCTCTTGCGAATACACCAAATTCACACTCACAATCCTCTTTGTCAATCAATTTCAAAACAATATAGAGATTGCAACAAAAAGATAACCAAAAGACTCAGCTTATTGGACATTCATCAACATAACAGAATTACAAACAACATTTACACTTATTGGCCTTTTTCAGGTACAGTTAGTCTCTCCCCTACCACTTCAAGGGGTTCTCTCCCTGACATGCTGCTCCACATTTCTCAACCTCCAACTCACTCTTTATTTGAACTCTTTATTCTCCCATGCGGTCTCTATTCTCCTTCACATAGGCTACCTCTTCCCTCACTGGCAACTTCCCTTAGGGCTTCCTTTTCTTTGGAAGCTCCTTCCACATTTGACCTCTATGTAGCCATTGATCTCTTCTTATCTTAGCAAGCCTTGTCTATGCTTTCCCTGCATTGGAATTCAACTCTCTACATCTCCTCTTAGCTCTATGTTGTGCTCCATTCAGAAGTTATTTCAAAAGGAAATGCAATTTTGGAAACTATGTGCAGTCCCTTAATCATCTTCTCAACCCCTACAAGCTCCCTCTTCCTTTTACTCTTTCTTCTCAATGCAACCCCTTCTCCACTACCTATGCAGCCTCTTCCCCTTACCACAAGCTCTCTCTCCTTTAATCAATCTGCTCCTTTTCTTTAGACTTGGCACCCATTACCCTTTCTTTCCTGGGCACTCATTTCACTTTGATGTGTCCCCTTATTTTCCATCACTGCATATTCCTCTTCCCTCAATGTTGAACATCGAATATTATGTTCTATTTTGCTTCACATGGTCAATCTTCCTTGTCTCTCAACCTTTTCTTCATGGAAGTTGAAAAGATAGATTAAAACAATCAACTTCAAGATTGAATCAATCATCAAGGAAATCTGCAATTAAATGCCACATTAGTTCTTTAATAATTTCACCATTGCTATTTATATAACCATGTTTTCTTGAGGTACTATGTGTTGAACAATCTGGATAACTGAGAGGGGGGGTTGAATCAATTATCATAAAATAATTTTATTTTCTTTAATTAATCTAGAGTAGGCTTATATCAATCAAAAAATAATCAAGCAAATATGAACATGAAAGCACACAACAACACCATGCACAATAAACACCAGAATTTATGTGGAAACCCAAGAAGGGAAAAACCATGGAGAATGCTAATTCTCAATTATAAAACATTGACTAAGGTGATTTTTACAAACTTTGAATTACATGAAATATATTATGGAGCCGATGGGAATGCAACAACCAAGACCAAATCTTGATTATCATCAATTTCATTATCAATCAAAGAAACACAATTTGACATACCAAAACTTGTAACATGCTACATGAATGTCTAGATAGCAAGGTTACCTGGAGTAAGATTTGAGCACAGTAGCCAATGTTAAAAGATTGGACTTCGTTAATCTACATTAACTATCTTCCACGAATGTCCCAAAAAGTATTGTCATATCCAGATCAAAGATAACATCCACACTACACAACATCAAAGCATACGATATGATAGATCATTTTTGTATATCATCTGGAGCTCAACCTTTCGGATCCAGGTTTTGACATCAATGACAACAATGTTAAATCATCTCAAAAATCTCCCCCTTTGGCATTGATGGTGAAACATAAAAAACCCAAAAACACAAAACTCCAAAACTCCAAGCACTCCCCTTTAGACAAGTAATTCAATACCTCTTCCTTTTTTTGTTTTCTCTTCATTTTCCCCCCCTTTTTTCCATCAAAGGCAAAGGGCCAAATAAGAACATTTAGGAGATCAAGTAAGAATAACAATTTTCACATGAAATTTTTTCTTGTACCTTTCTCTCATAGTTGGAAGAATCCTCTTCCAAGCTAGCACTGTAGAAACCATTTTGACACACATACTCTCTAGTAGAGTCAACAACATAAATGAAGATGACTAGTTCAGAGACAGGCACTGTCGTTCACAATCCTCTGCATCATAAAGTATCTTGAAGAGATGATCCAATTGGACCTCAACAATTTCTTTGACCAACCAAAAAGTTTTATCCAAAGCTTCCCTCTGACTCTGAGTAGACAATAACTCAACTTGCAACTCTCCAATTCTTATTCTTTTTTTTCCATCTTTATCTTTAAATAAGTTAAAACACTTCCTAATATCATTCAATTTAGATTCAATAGCTTCAATTCTACTTCTAAAATTATCAACAACAGGCCACTAGAGACAATACTTGTAGATGTCAAACATCTCCTTAATGCATTCTCTTGTCTCACCAATGTGTTTGGATAACTTTTGTTTGGCTTTGAAACACCTTCTCTCAATCATAGCTTGGAACTTATGTCCTTCAAATCCTTCCCACAACAACCTTTCTTCAAAAAATTCTACCAGATCATTTGGTAATGAGTAAGAAACATCTGAAATAGTAATACCCTTTTTGAGCAGATAATTAACGAAGGCATCATCAATTCTAAGCCTATTGATCAGAGAGCAAGCATACCACATTTCACCAATATTTTTCATATCACAATCATCCAACAATGAACGAACTTCATCTAGATCGAAAGAGTCAGATCTAGGCAGAGACTTTTCTTCCTTCTCCTTCTCTTTTGAAATAGCAATGACTTCCTCTATGTTAATTTTCCTCCTTTTAGGTTCCGGAGCGGAACCACCAATGACAACCTATAACTCCTTATCAAAGGAGGAACCCTCCTCAAACTGACTAGACACTATCAAACTAGAGCACAAATTCATCTGCAAGGATGAGAAATAGATTTTTCATGCACTTGCTTTATCTGTCATGCATTCCAGATACCTGTAGACTTGATTTTTGATGGGGACATTGAACTTCCACTTAACATTCTCCTTTGATGGTAGCAAACTCAAGAAGTAAAATGTTAAACATGTGAGCAAAGACCCAAACCAGAAAGGATAACTCTCAACCAAAGACATTTTGGCATTCTCAAATAGGTTTTCCATTATGATGATACACAACTCAAATTGCTTATATTCCTTCACCATCTTATGTGCAAGATATACAACAATAGTTGAGTAGTAGAACCTTTACAATTTTTGAAATAGATTTTGTAAGTGATACCATAAGCAACATACCTTAATGTAGGATCGACAATGGTGTTTATCAGTAGAGCTCAGGGGTCTTTTTTGATACCAATAAGTTCCTCCACATCTCTGTATTTCACTATTTTCTTCCCAGGGAGTTCACCAACACTGCACAATCTAGTAATAGCTTCAATAGCTTCCTTAGTGATCAGATAAGGTTTTTTCAAAAACGATGTTGCCATCCTTGAATTGACTCAACAGGAACAAGATAGATTCTCTGTCAGCAAACCAGGGAAATTCTCCCCATAAATTCATACCCAGGGCGCTTACAATATGCAATTCATTAGACTTCAACCCTAGTTCCATTTCCTTCATTTTTCGATGATCAAATTCAGCCAATACCGCCACTCGAGTCTTTGTCAATGAATTCCATTGTCGCGCTTATCTTCTTCAATATTTTATTGCTTTGTGAAACTTCTTCTTCTTCTTTGCAAACTGTGAGAAATGTTTTGAAAACTTCACCTTTTAACCTTAATTGCTCATGATGAACTTGCCACCAAAAACTTACACCGATGACACCATCAATTGAACTTCACTTTCCAATCGGTTGGATTAAGCTTCATCATATATCACCAATTGGATCAAACTTAGTCATGTCAAAAACACATCAATATTACTTCAGAGAGAGGGAACCGATAGGATATGCATAGCAACACTCCCCCTAAGCCAAGGTGGTTGGCTTAGTTTTTGGAAGAGCTTGTACTGGGATTTGGTACCACAAAATATTTTTCCACACTCATTTCCTTTTTCTTCCACACCATGATAGTCTTCTTCTTAGATTCACTTGATTCCGCAAACTTCTTTTTGTTTTCAGGCTTTTTTGAAGCAACATATCTATATATGCTAGCATAATGTCCGAGTTGACTGCACTTGTAACATCTTTGTCTTCAATTAGTTGAGTGAACCCTAGATCTGCACTGATTAGCTTTGTGACCATAACCAGGGCATAAATAGTAATTACCATGAAAGAGATTATTTATTCCATTCCTTCTAATTGGATTAGATAATTCACTTCTGCAATGACTTAATTTGTGACCAAACTTGTGACAGTTAAAGCATTGAGTAGTCGATTCCTTCTTGCTTCTGCACTCTACAGCCTTATGTCCAAATTTTTTGTATAGAAATCAATAGCCATTAAATGATAAGTAACTTTGAGCATTTGGTTTCCTGACTAGAGGTCTTTTAGGTGTTCTAGAGTTTTGAGCCATGCTTGTTACACAAGATCTCACTTCAACTTCAACTGATTTGTCTTTATCCTTAATGTTCTGATTTGAGCTTTCACCGGTGAAGCCGAGTCCTCCCTTATCCTTGTGACATTTTTGTAGGGACAAAAGTTGATCTAGAATTATGCTACTTTCATATACTCTTGCTTCTATTTTCAGCCTTCTTAACTCTTGATCTAACTTCTCATTTTCTTCTGATTTGTGTTTGATGGTATCTTTGATATTTTCTGCAATCTTCTTCCATTCTTCCATTTTCTGCTTGATAGTATCTTTGAGATTTTCTTCAGTCTTCTTGCATTCATCCAATTGCTGCTTTAAATCCACAATTCTTTCCTTTGACTCCTATAGTTCTTGGCTAACCTCTTTGTGTCTTGCTTTGAATTTCTGGATTTTCTCCCTTAGCTTTGAGATACAAGCATTTATTTCCTTGAGGTTTTCTTTCAATTCTTCATTTTCAAATTTTGTGCTTTCCATATCATCTAACATTATCTTCAATTCTTCCTCAAAGTGATAAGCTCCTACCATATGTTCAAACTGCCAAGATCTTCCTCAAGCGGTTAAGCTCTATCTACAAGGGACCAAGCTCTGATACCAATTGTTGAACAATTTGGATAACGGAGAGGGGGGGGGGTGAATTAGTTATCATAAAAAAATTCATTTTCTTTAATTAATCCAAAGTAGGCTTATATCAATCAGAAAATAATCAAGCAGATATGAACATGAAAGCACACAACAACACCATGCACAATAAACACCAGAATTTACATGGAAACCCAAGAGGGGGAAAACCACAGAGAATGCTAATTCTCAATTATAAAACACCGGTTAAGGTGACACCAATTAGGGAGATTTTTACAAAGGATCACTGCCAGATTGCTCATTGCAGGTAAGGCTCACTACCCAACTATTACAACCAAAGATAAAAAGGCTCATTGCCAAAAGAGAAAGGCTCACTGCCAAATTGCTCACTGTAGGTAAGGATCACTGTCGATGGGCTCACTGCTCGATTAATACATCTGATTACAAAATAGTCTCATTGAAAAAATGTGAACTAATGAAGTTGCATCTACATATGCATGAATTTAGTTCTAGTTAAGAGCACATTAATTGTTTGTAGCAGATCCAATCAATAATCTTCTATACACCTTCCTTGCTCAAGCTCTGCAAAATAGATTACTTCTTCCTTCACACCCTTTTATCTGCTCACACACATCATACTCCACACTCCTTGTTTCATCAAACAAAAACAACTTTTACTTATACCATTCCATGATTTCATAATCTCCTAGGTTGGCCAGACACAATGTATTCATAGTCTTCTAAGTTGGCCAAACACCTGTTGAATTAGGTCACCACAAAACATGTCAGCATGAAGAACAACCTTGAAATATTCAATAAGGCCTTGCACACTAGCACCATACCCAAAAGATAGGCCACACATAAAAATCTTCTCACCACATTACTAATGGACCCATAAATAGGTTGTACATAAGATAGGTTTGTTACATAACATGATTATCAAAAGATAACAAACTTTGAATTACATGAAATATATTCCATAGCCAATGGGAATGCCACAACCAAGACCAAATCTTGATTATCATCAATTTTATTATCAATCGGAGAAACACAATTTGACATACCAAAACTTGTAACATGCTACATGAATGTCCAGATAGCAAGGTTACCCGGAGTAAGCTTTGAGCACAATAGCCAACGTCAAAAGATTAGACTTCATTATTCTACATTAATTGTCTTCCACAAATGTCCCAAAAAGAATTATTGCCATATTTGGATCAAGGATAACATCCACACTACACAACATCAAAGCATACTATAGGATAGATCATTTTTGTATATCAACTGGAGCTCAACCTTCCGGGTCCAGGTTTTGATATCAATGACAACAATGTTAAATCATCTCAACAACTTCTCAACACTATGTTGATCACTTCATGTATCAACTTTTGCCTCTACGTTCACATACAAATTGGTCAATGCAATTGCTACTACATTGAACAAAAAATCTTGTCCCAAACAAGCTGATATCACATTTCATGAGACAACATTGTTTCATCATCGTTCCATTAAAGTATACAAATTTAAGAGGTTTAGGCATGATTGGAGTGAGAGAAATTAAATACAAAAAAAACCAAAATTGAAAGCAAACTGAACAATGTTTTTGGTTGGTGTCGATCGCCCGTTCACTCATGTGCTCCTGCACCAACTGCTTTCCAACCGCTATTGGTTTCCCATCCTCCAAACTCTTCCTCGCTAGTATTGACCTTTTACTTCTCCACTTTGGCAAGCTACAACCTAAAAATAAGGTTTCGACAAGGGTTTTAGAGTATGTTTATTAAAATGAAAATTACGGCCAAGATTCTAATAATGAGCACATTTAGGTATTAACATTATGTCATCGTTTACCCTACATAGTTAAGTATATATTAGCATAATTAATATATAATGTATATTTTATATAATAAAAAATAAATTATAAATAATATATTTATACTACTTATTATTATATATTATATTTTTTAACAAAATTATTAAATACATATATAAAATTTATATAATTAATAATTGTTATATTTTTATATAATACAAAATATAATTAATATATATATATATATTATAATACAAATTAAATTATATATAATATAATGAAATTTATTATTATATATAATAGTATATAGGTTATATTATTATTATATATTATATTCTATCATAAAAAATATTAAATATAAATATGAAATTATTATAATTAATAATTAATATATTTTTATATAGATCAAATTAAATTAATATATAAAAAATCTGATAGTTTAATTGATCTTTGGAGAGATTAGGAAAAACAAAGATAGAGGGGGAGACAATTCTATATAGAGAGAGGTATATATACTAACACTTGCACCTAAAGGAGGTTCAAGGATTATGCTAATAGATTCAAACTATATGTATGTTAATATGTTAGAGAGTATGTGTTTGTGCATGGATGCATTGCATGTGGCGAGAATAAACAATTAATAATAAGTGCTAAATAATGGAATGAAATAAATTTAGACAAATCTAGATTTTTTCTTTACAAAATTAAGTATTACTTGATTGTGAAATATTTCATACAGATTTAAAACATAAACCAATACAAATGAAAAAAGAAAATTTCCACCAAATTGAAGAAGATATATTGCAAATAGAAATAGAATGTTCCCATCTAGTTGTCAAAACAATATTTATCTGGCTTTTATGTGATAAGTGAGATTTTGGAGGCTTTTACCTAATATTTTAGAGGATTTTACCATTAAACTACAACTGGTTTATCATTAAATGGAAGTTGAAACTTGTTTTCCAATGACTCAATAATGGTTTGTAGGCATGAGACTTGTTTCATACTCAAATCTCACACTATGCGTAGCCTTTCAGCTACTAAAGGGAGAGAAACTCAAAAGATAGAAAATGAGAGAAAAAGACATATTTAGATAGATAGATAGATAGAGAGAGAGAGAGAGATAAACAAAGAGAGATAGAGCATGATAGAGAGAAATATAAGAGATACAAAGGAAAAGAGAGATTTAAGAGAAACTAACTTTTCATTGGTTGTTTCATGTCAACAATCCAAGGATGACATGTGTCCATAGGGAGTTATGCTCAAGGTAGCACATCATTTGATTAAGGATATGATAATTCACCTTTAAAACCTCTTCAATGTACCCATTGCACACTTAAGGAGACAAATACATAGAGAGAGAAAGAGAGAAAGAGAAAGGAAGAGAAAAGGGAGAGGGATAGAGATATGTTTATATAATATTATATATTGTGTAGGTAAGGCTCACATCTTATATAATACGATCTATTATATAATATTATTAATACTATATATTTTTTACATATTAAAGATTTCATATATTGTTAATAAATATATTATATATTAATAACTATAATATTAATATTATATATTATAAAATAACATCTCTATAATAATTATAATTATTTTATTATATATATTATTATATTATTTATTATATTTATATTTAAATTATATAATACATAAAAAAATTATAATAATATACTATATATAAATTATTTATATGGTTCACTATCTACCCTACTCATAACTTTCAAGCCTCTTAGTGTCTGCATCAATCACCTATTTAGTAAAGGCATCTAATCCAAAGGCATAAACAGTTGAAGGGAAATTTATAGAGAAGTTTATAGCTAGACACAATAAATTACTTAGATATAAGATCAGTGTGGTGAATATAATAGTTAATACATAAAATTTTAAAAATAAATATATTAAAATCGGGCATCGACATGTCTGCGGTCGCGTGTTAGGTTGGTTAAGCTTTAGACTAGCCTGCTTTGGAGTATCAGCGATCGACAGTCAGATGGATAGGCAATTGGAGTTCAGTCGTTGAAAGTTCTTAAATGTTGCAAAGTCTCTGACATCCTGACCTTTGATAGCTCTGATGGTGCCTTGGTTCGACAATCGAGTATTGACATATCAGAGATGTTGGGGGTGTGAGTGGAAAGTCTAGAACTGTTTGCTCGGTGCTCAATCCTCTGATGCTCTGATAGCTCCGACACTCCGATGAGCCGATAACAATGAAGAGTCAAGGTGACTTGGCAATGATGTTAGCTCAAAGACAAAAGGTCAACATGCTGACACATAGTCTTTTGTGGGAAGTTGTATTTAAACCTGAACCGGTTGGGTTTTGAGCATTTCAAAATGATATGTAAATTTTTGATACTAGTAGGGATAGGACATATATTTACTGATGGAGGATGTATGACCATAGTTTCAATTGTATTGCTAGTCTCAGGTGGCAATCAAGCTTTCTTTTGTAACCTTATTTTGTATATCAATATATATATATATATATATATAGGCATCCTGCCTCTTATCTAAAAAAAATATTATTATATAATAAAAATATAAAATAAAATTAATTATATAATAGTAGTAGTAGTAGTAATACTAATTGATGCAGGAGCATCCAAGGTGTAAGGAAAATCTTGTGTCACCAAAAATATTGTAATTTTGATTTGTTTGGTTTCAATAAGGGCTTAGGGGTTAGGAGAATAATATTTTAATTTGCAAAAATGTAAATTCCCTTGGTGTGAAATGTAAATATACATTTAATGGGAAATGGGCCCTGATAAAGCGATAAAAGCATCTGGTGGTAGAATATTCCATTTAGGCGTTCGCTTTAGGATGAGGACAAATAGTTTTGTATTTTAGTAGTTTTTTTGGCATGTTTTGCATGTACAAGTGTCATAAATTGTCATAAGGTGGGCTACAAAGAATCTTGCATGTCATTGCATGCAAAATTGTAATCGACGAGGCATAAGGAATCTGTCAGAGGATGTAAGTTGTCATAACAACCCAAATCTGATTGGTCAAGGTCTAGGCGCCAATGTGAAGGATGGCATGCATCAAATTCCTTTTCTATTTGCAGATTTTGTAACTCCTGAAGTTGGACGTTGGATTTTCAAGGTGGTTCTAGCAACTTGTTTTGTGAAACCATGAATGGTTTTCTCCAAGTACTTTCTCTATTTATTGATACCTTTTCATTTGGAGAAAGGGGCTTTTGAGAAGTAGAATTTTTCATACCCAGATGCTTCTGGAATGATGCCAAAATATTGAAGACAAATTTGTTGCAGGTGTTGCATGTAGGATTGAAAGGAAGCCCATGAGCTTCATGTTGATGTAAACATTTTTAGATTTGAATATAATATAAGTTGCAAATTTCTCTACCATGTTTTGTTGTTATTGTTCATTTGCAACCTTCTTGCATAGAGTATTGTGTGAGTTTTTGATCAAATTTGAAAGGGAGAGTCTCCCTTTTCATTAATAATATATAGACAAAATCATTTTCTAAATGACCTACCAATTGAGCTCATGTACTACACAAATGTATCCAAAAAATAAACCAATTTTTTCCCTAATTGACTTTCCACACCTCTTCGGCATACCTATTGCACACCAAGGTGCAATTGCTAGTTAATTCTAATATAATCATCAAACAAGACCTAATTTTTAAAATACAGTTCCAAAAATTTGTTTGATTTGTAAACTTGTCATTTAATGAATGAGTGAGTTGATGTTTACATTCCAAAACTCTCATGGTTATTCCTCACATCATCATGACATGATGTACTTCCCAAACCAAGTCCTCTCACATGAATGTCCATGCCCTCGATTCACTAACCACATAAAATCCATCCACCCATAACTCAAATCTATTAACCATCTCAGTCAACCCATTACATCCAAAATGACATGTTGATGAAACCTTATAAAGGAAAAACATATCAAGCAACATATTAAACTCTTAATATTTTACACACAAATATAACAAAAGCTATTATGTTATTATGAGGAATAAAATTGTTGTAACATTTTATATTCTTGTTTTATGTTATTTTATGTATATATTTTAATATATAATTGTAGCATTTAATTCAATTTATTTGGTATATTAATTGTATTTATTTCTAAATCTATTAGTCAAATGTCATTAATTTTTTCTAGAAGTCATCATTTTCAATATTTTTTCTATATGATTTTAAATCACATAGTAAAATTATTTTTTATCTTTTAATTTCTAAATTTGTTATCTTAGCGTCAATTCTTACGAAATATAATTGTTAACTCATTTACTCATATTTCAAAAATCTTTCAAACTAAGTGACTACATACATGTATTTAAGCACATCTCTTAGATCGTTAGGATAATCAAGTATTAACACATAAAACACACAAAAGGAGAATAGTTGAAGCTCATTGAAAGAATATTTAATATCATCACATTAGTCTTAGTCTCAAATTAGTCTTAGAATAGTTAAAACTTGTTACAAGAAAATTTAATCTCATCACATTATTTTGTCTCTAATCAATCTCAATTACAAAATTTTTAGTTGTATCATATTTACATTCTTGCTTGGTGTGTTTTCTAGATTTACACAACTCGTAAGGGGCTTGATTGCTATCAAGACAAGTCAAGAGTATTCTCACTCAATTTAATTTTAGCACAACCTCTTCTTTATGATATGTATAGAAGATACTTGCAAATATTTTATAAGAGGCCACATAAATAACAAATTGGGTCACATTGTGTCTTTTTATCCTTAGCAATAAGAAACTTGGAGCAACTCTATCACGTCTCCTTGGTTTTTATTCTATGTTCAAATCCTAGATCATATTTTTCATTAACAATGAGGATAGAATTGATAGCACCTTAAAATTATATAAACACATTTGTGTCTTTTATTTAATCAATACTAAACTCTCATGTTCTAAATTTCATTGAATTTATTGCTAATTTTAAACCTAAATTAAATAGTTTAATAAGACATCATGTTTCCTCGCAATGATGTTAGTATTATTTAAAAAGTGCCTTATAGCACTATATGGAAATAAAAGAGCCCTATATTAAATTAGAAAGTCTAAATGGGATAATATCACAATCAAAATATTTAGACCCTAAATTAAATAGTTAAAATCTAATAAATTAAAATAGATAAATAAAACATAAATGAAATATGTGAAGAATTAGGGCTCACTTGGAATTCAATGAATTGTGAAGAAATTTTCTATTGAATTGGGAATCAAACACCTAATATACTAACACTTGAGAATTCTAGGACCTACGATAAGATTATGCTCACGATCTAGTCTAAGTTGTACGATTCTATTCATGTGACATGATTTTGTCTAATTTCAAGATTATCCTTTAATACATGTAAAAAAGATTCACCTAGATGTATATCTATATCTAGAAATAGAGTGGTACTAAGAAACATCTTTTGGAACTTGCTATGTAAAAGGTAAGTGTGAAACTTCCTTGATGATAGTCAAGTCCCTAAGATTGATTCAATAATATATTAACAAAGAGAAATAGAGAATTTATTCATAGTCATCCTAATGTAATTGTGTCATCCAAAAAATTAACTCTTAAGTCAACTTGACCATTAGGGTTATAGTATCCTAACTTGTTGGAGTATTGATGAGGAACTGAGAGAGGGAATTTGTCATTGTTATAGCAAAGTGGTGAATGATGCAATTGTTGCTTTCTTGAATTGGGAAGATGATGACCTATTGTATGATGATGGATAGCTATAGTTGTATCATCTTTTATTTACACCTTGTTATATTTCACATGCTTTAAGTTTTCCTTTTTGTATATTTTGACCCTATATTTCTTTCTCATGTTTATTGCTAATAATTTGATGACACAAGTACACCTTTAATCCAATGCATGTTTACACATCTAGCCATGGATATTTCTTTTGTTTTGTTAACTTTTTTTCTTTTCTTTTTTCTTTTTACCTTTCTATTTTTCTCTATGTAATTGGTTGAGATGATGTAAATAATGAAGTTTCCTCAACACACTTTCATATCAAGACCATATCTTCCTCTGCTTTTTGGTTTTAAAATTGGCCCTTTTGATCAAGCCATGTTGTTTTGATTTTCCTTCTAATTAATCATCTTTTTTTGCTAGCTTATTTGACCTTTGTGATTGATCAATGGTTGTTGTGATCCTCCTTCCTATAATATATTTTATGTTTTTACATGATTTACTATGACCTTTTTTCTTAATACTTGTTTATTGTGCTTCTCCTACTTCAACTTTATAGTTATTTCTATCTCTTTATACTTGTGGCACTTTCCACTCACACACAGCAAACTTATTGGCTTCCACACTTGGTGGCATATATGGACACTATCTTCCAAGCCAAGAAATTGCATACTTTTCACTTAGCATACACATACTACCACTTATTATTATACAATACCTTTATTTCCTAACATATTGCATGGTATATTTCTATTACTAAATTAAAGGTTGATATTACTTCTCGTGACATATCTCTTATGTTCCCTCCATACTATTAAGTTACATGACTACATCTATGTCATAAATACACATGCATATTTTACATGGTGTGTTTATTGCATTTCCTTGATTATCTTTTCCACAAGGCCATCTTACCTTCACTTATGCTTGTCCTCACTCTTAGGGGAAAATTAGGAGAAAAAGTCATGAGTGTTAATACTTATATCACTTGATTTAAATAGTAGGGCCAATACATAATCACATGTGGTCATTACACTTTTTCCTTTGTTAAAAATTATTCTATAATGATGTGTGCACTCAGTTTGATGGGGGCATATTATAATTTTAGAATTTTTTCACAATATTTTATGCATGTGATTATTTTGAATACCACACCAATTCTAACTTCATGAAAAACCTATACATCATGAACTTGTTCATAAATTGTATAATGATCTCATGCTTATGTGGCTTGTAGGAGCCATACTAGTTCCAACTCCATCATAATCCTGCATTTATCATGTTTTCATTTTTTAAATCATGCTTATATAGATTGTTGGGTCAATAATGGTTTCAACTTGAGGATAATTTTGTATATCATTATTAATTTTTCTTAGATTTTATGTGGCTTCATGAATTACCATGAATCCATTTCAAAATGAATTTGACGTATTTTTGCCTATTGTACTTGATGTATTTCACATAGTATAATGGATTTTTTTATGATTATGATTGTATGCTACTAATGTACTTCCACATGCTCTAAGTCAATTATTTGTCTATGTGGGATTGGAGATGTTACTATTCTAAAAGCATGAAGAAATCATACGAAATCATCCTACTACATATCATTGGATATTATTTCTCATTTCATTTATTACTTTTATTATTTTAACATGCATGATTCATGTAGCTCACATGCACATCAAGGTGGGGTCAACATGCAGACAAGCACATTCCTTTCCCTTTTACCCTCTTGTTTCACACTCATTCATTCTTATCATAAATTTGATTTCTTAATGCTTTATTTTCCCTTTTTATGCATAAGGTGATCCCAACCTAAAACCTATTAACCATAA
The DNA here is from genome assembly GCA_007258455.2 of Sequoia sempervirens. Taxonomy (NCBI): domain Eukaryota; kingdom Viridiplantae; phylum Streptophyta; class Pinopsida; order Cupressales; family Cupressaceae; genus Sequoia; species Sequoia sempervirens. Next base: position 207,055,974 of record VDFB02000008.1, on the reverse strand, counting down.
TACTATTGTAGTCCCATGTGGTTTAAATTAATCCTTTTTATAGACATTCTTATTCCCTAGAATTTATCATGAGAACTAATCTATTCCTTGAAGAAAACCTTCCTCGCAACCCTATCCCCCTAATTCAAATCTCTTTTCCCACTTTCATGAATTCACCTTTTAAAAAAAATTGATGTTACCCAATTAATCATGCATGAAATAGCTCAAAGTAAACACTAAGGATATTTTTATTTAAAGACAAGCCATAATTCAGAAGTAATAATCAATAAATCAAGGAATTAATTGATCAAATCTCATTCATTAGACTATTAGAATTACATTAGCACTTGTATAATATATATTAGGCTATTTATTCATTATCTATGCATAGTGCATTTTTAGTTGGTGTGTTTTCAATCTTGTTCATTAGCAATAGGGATTGACTAGATACTAAGGAAATTTCATACTTTTCTCTTTGCACGCTAAGAATCTCCCAAGGTTCTTAGGTGCTTCTTAGCACCATTCATCTTTTGAAACATAGGCACACAAGTATTTTAGATTAAAAGGGCACAAGACATAACCATGCCACATGGATAGAAGTACAATAGGAAGACCAAACAAGCCATATGCGTGACTTAATCCAAAAGCATAGTAGAAATTATAGGTAGGTTTATGATAATGTATGTAATGTTGATCCAAATTTAGAAGGTAATTCTAATCATTGGTCACAATTTATATTAAAAATCACTATCAACTACCCAAGAGAAAAAAATAGAACTAGGCACATCTTAACCTTCTCTTTATCATTTGTGCTTTTAAGTCACAACTCATACTTTAAGTTTTATTTTTATTTACTATTTTCTATTAGTTAATTAAATTCTATACTAATGTAGGTTGTTGCAATCGTGAAATTTCATTAATTTTCATACCTATGCTAATTCTTGTTATCAATAGTTGAATGCACCCTCGAGAGAGTAAAAGATTACCTCTATCTTCAGTTTATATGGAAACACTCAAGGGCATGTGGGTTGCTCGTAAATTGGAGTGAGTCTCTAGAGAGGGTTATTTCCCTTGGTTTATCACCTAAACTTATCTATAATACTACTAATTGTTGGGAAAAGGGGAAGTAAATAGCCTTAAAATGAAATATACAATCTAAAGGAGGTGATACACCAAATATTTTGTGGCTTATAATACTATTTAACACACACAATTTATTTAATAACTTGGCTAGACTCATACACAACTCAAGTTTTTTGTGTACTTATGCATCAATATTTCATAGGAAAGTTGGAATGTTTTATAGTTTTAAAAGGAAAATGAAATGTTTTCACAACTAATAGTTGTTTGAACTAGTAACATAACCTATAACTTGCATAATATGTGTATATTTCTGCATGTAGGTATTTAAGAATGATACATAAAATTGAGAATAACATATATTATCACATAATTACATCAATTATTCATGATTACATACAACATATAGATTTTAAATGGTAAAAAATGCTTGAGTTTTATTGATAAAATGTGCTAAAAATGCATGCAAATCTCTATAATTTTTATATATTTATTCAAAATACTTTACAATATGCTCTTGTTTTTTATTGAGTTACAATAATTAGATTTTTTTCAAACTAGAAATAACTAACTAAAACTAACCCTAGGCATCCTTTTTCTCTATCCCAACACAGGAGAGAATATAGGACACACTTAAGACAATTAATGACATTACTTTTTTGGACTTGTAGGTTGACCTTCATTTGGGTGGTAGAAAATTGTTCCTCCTTTTTTGAATCCTTTCAAAGATACAAGGTGGTGTCAAAGAAAGATACTCTTATTGGTCTTAGGATTTGTCAGCTAAAAGCACTCTTGAATCTTGTGTTGGTTGGGGTTGGCCTATAGGATTCTCCTTGTTTCCTATAGTCTAATTTCTTTGTAATACTTGCACATTTGGAATGGAAGATAGAGCAACAACCCCTTGTTTCATTAGAGAAACAAGGAATGACCCTTTATCAAATGGTTGCTCCAACTCTACAACTCTTTTCTTTGCCCTTGTGTTGGTTACAACTAAAGAATAAGACTTTTTTTGTCCTTGCAATTGGTTAACTCCACAAAATTCTTCTCCTTTCCAATTTAAGAGAGTCACATCATTATGATTTATTTTTCTTGAAGGGTACCTTGTTTTGATGATTCTTCATGAGTAGCATTTTGAGGCATATTTGAAGCATTTTGTACCATCAAAGCATGATTTAGTACACCATTGGAGCATGTAATTTGGTTATGTGACTGATTACAAGAAAAAACACCATTTGTAGTCTTGTGCCAAGTTGTTTTGGACTAGCATTAACTCTCTATGGGTGTTGGAAGCATTAGGATTATAGGCTTGAAAGGGCCTAGCATTGATAGCTTGCCTTTGGCCCTGGGGATTGGTTTGAAATGGAGGCCTATTAGGCTATTAGGTTGATATGACATTTGGTAAGACTTGTAATTTTGTGTTTGTTGCCTCTTAAGGTTTACCAATTCATTTCCAAATTTTTGGAGAAGGCTCTTTACCTCCTGGAGTTCAATTGATTGGGTTGGAGCAAACTTGTCTTGAGAAGATACTTGATTGATGAGTGTTGGTATGGATGTAATTATAGGTATTTGAGAAGGAATAAATAGCTTTAATTTTACAAATATGAGCATGGGAGGCCTTGGTGTAGTTTTACTAGCCTGTATGAGGTTGTTCGCAACTCTAACGACAACTTCATATGCATTTTGGAGTTTTGCTCCACCCATTTATTGGGTCATTATTGATATATCACTGATTAATGTTGTCAAATAATATAAAAATGCATATTCATGTAGTGACGGTCTTACCAATTGTGGAATCTTGTCCCATGCCTTTTGAAAACAAAAGTTGAAGCTAGACATATGCTCATGTGGAGCTCTCTTTATTGCAGGCAACTGCCCCACCAAAGACAAATAGTTTGATTTGTCTTCAAATTGCTTACAAATTTGTTCTCCTAGATGATCCCATGTGCTAATGGAGTTGATCCTCAAAATTCTAAACTACTGTAGAGATTTCCCCTTCAATGAGGCAACCAAAAACTTGATTGCATATTTTCTTCAGTTATATGGTGGATTGCACACAAGTTTGCTACATCTTTTATGTGCTCAATGGGAGTGGTTTGGTCTTCTCCAATGAAGAATTGGGTACTATTGAGGGCAGTCATAGGGATTTCATCGTGTTGAGCTAGGTTTAATGGGATTCCCTCATTAAATAGGACAAAAGCTTAATTCCTAGGTGCAACCATAAGAATTAGAGGTGATTGATTTAAAGGAGTGCCAGAAGGAGAAAGACTACCAAATGGAGGTGTGGAATGTGTTCTTATTGAAACACTTGGGATTATATGTAGTGTTCTTCCTCTTCTCCTTGGTAGTGATAGTTGTAAATATTTAAAAGGCTCAAAGCTGCCCCTTGTATGCACTCTTCTCGTAAGCTTTTAAACACTTTGGTCTTCTTGAAACCAGTATTATAATCTTCCAGAGTTGCCAGGTATGTGAAATATTGCCTCCAAAGGTGGAAATTGTTGATGTAAACACCAAATATCAACAATGAATGAAAGATTTTAATGACGTCCACGAGACTAAATAGTCTATGGGACCAAGACACAACTTAAATTCCTTTCATGATCTTTTCTAAATTAGATCTCCTACTATTGATTTTGACCAGAAGGCTGGCCGTTTGGTTGATCTTATCCTCCTCAAATAACTGCTGCATATCGACCATACACAAACTATTTGCATACTGTTTACGAATGTCTTCATAAGCTGTGCATTCCATGAAGAAGTGTCGCTCCGTCTCAACCACCCCCTTATTGCAGAATATGCAGGTTCTTTCTTCCCATGTTTCCTTAGAAGACTTGCATCTACTAGTCTCACATCTAAGATGATGCAATCTCGTCCTCAGCTGTGCAACTAACACCCTCGATTTCCCTTTAATAACAACCCCTAAATATATTTTTTCACCATGATCCTTTGTTGGGTTAAACTCTTTGACGTAGTATGCTTTTTTTTGCCCAATCTGATTTGACCACATGGCAGTCCTAAATTTTTCCTTCACGTAATTTTTTATTTCACTATTGGTGCTAGGACACTCCTGTAATTTGATGTCCCACTTGTTCAACCACTTGTTGTTCTGCTTCATCCAGGTTTTCTTTCTACGGTTTAGCGACTCCTCCATAACCGCTTTGGGCCATCAGTGATTGTCCATGTTTTCAATCTTCTTTAGATAACTTATCAACCGAGTTATCGCTGATGCCTCCAAGGGAAAAGCCCCCGCTTCAGCTAAAAGAATTTCATATGGGACTATGGCCTTAACTTTGAGATTGCTTGATAAGTAGGAGGTATTTTTCCACAGCGTGTCAAATTATGATATTGCTATTAGGATTCAACCGTGTAGTTTCGAGTCAAACTCATTGACCCATGTTTCATGAGTAGTGGTTCAACAAGAACCCATCTCTCATGATATCGAATGGTCCATTGCATCTAGGTGATGCTTCAGAGGTATTGGTCTGTCCCGGGAGGTCACCCATCCCATTACTGCTCCAGCTCAAGCGCGCTTAACCAGGGATTTTTCTCCAAGGTTAAGCCCGCTTGAGTTGTTACCCCATTTGCAAAACCTTCAGCAAGTGTTGTGCCTTATGAACCATTCATAATAGAGCCCCTTTAGCTCATCAATTGAGCTAGAGCGAGGGATGGGTGACCTCCCAGAACCAATGCTTCACCTGAGCATCACCTAGATGCAATGAGTGCTAAGTGGACCATTCGATATCATGAGAGATGGGTTCTTGTTGAACCACTACTCATGAAACATGGGTCAATGAGTTTGACTCGAAACTACACGGTTGAATCCTGATAGCAATATCATAATTTGAGATTGCTTGTTATTAGGTGTTTTTGGATTCTTTCTGTTTGTCTCTAGCTGCACTTTGACATATTGCTTCCCCACACTTCACACCCATAAAGTACAACTAGCGTGACAAGTAAACCAAAAAGAGTTTTCTTGGTTTTCCAATCCCAAAGTTTTGCTTTCCTACATCTATTTTGCAGTAGGAAAGAGGCTTTCCAACCTCCCTGTATCCTTTTCACTCTACAAGTCTCCCAACTAAGCTTATGGTGAAATTCAATCCCAAGATATTTGTATTCTTTCACTATATCAAGCAGACTACCTTCAAAAAGAAAGATATGTTGTTTTTCTTTTCTATTCAAAGAGAAAATCATGATTTTGGTTTTGGTGGTGTTCACTTGCATCCCCACTTCCTGACAGAAGTGTTCTAGAGCTTTCAAATGTTCTCTTAACCCATGAGTTGTTTTTGAAATTAAAATAAGATCGTCAACATAAAGAAGTAATTTCACTACATAACTTGCCAATTGAATATCGTCCCCTCCATCCTTGCTTAACCAAGCTTCCAACTTATCAATGTAAAGTACAAAAAGTGTGGGAGATAAAGGAAAGCCCTGCTTAACTCCAATGTCACTGCCAAAACACTCTGACATACCCTCACTTGTTCTAATTTTAGCATTAACCTTCTCATATAACCTATGAACAACAGCTCTATACACATTTGGAATGCCTAATTCTTCCATCCTATTCCAAAGTTTGTCCCTAGGCACTGTGTCAAAAGCTTTCTTGAAGTCAACGAAACAACAATAAGCTTCCTCATCCTGGTAGTCCCAAATCTTCTCAATCAAGTGTTTAAGGGTGATGCAGTGATCAATGGTAGAGTGCCTAGATCTAAAGCCTGCCTGCCCCTTTGCCCTTTTGCCCTCATTTTTTGCCCAGTTGCTGATCTTATGCTCAACCATGCTCCCAAAGAGCTTGCCAAAGATAGGATTAAGCATAATTGTGCAGTAGTTAGATGGGTTATTAATATCACCACTTTTAAACAAAGGAATGACCACATTTGTAGTCCACTCCAAAGGAAATCCTTCCTGATTGACATTGTTGAAAATTCTTGTTATGTAAGGAGCAAGAGTTTCAATCGCCCACTTTAAAAATTCAGCCTATATCCCATCTATGTCCTGCACTTCCCAATTGCTAACTTCTTTATTCTCTATTTAATATCATCCACGGTGAATAGTTCCATTGATGTGTTAACAACTGGAGGATAGCATTTCTCGTGGACCTGCTCGTAAAGGAGCCTAGCCTACTCTAACCATTGGGCATCTGTGATATTGTTTTCCAACTTCTTTTTCTTTTGTTGCAGTTCCCTCCAAAATCCTTTAGGATTTTGCTTCCCAAGTGAGATTAGCTCCTTCCTTCTTTCATTAGCATAATCTATTTTTTTGGATTGCACTAATTTTACATATTTTTTCTTGTATTCTTTGTCCATATCACTCTCCTTTAGCGATCTCTTGGCTGCCTTACACTCATCATCATACCACATATTTGATGGAAATGTGTTTGCAGTCCCCACCTTGGGAAGAGACCTTTTGCATGCATTTAATGCTTTGTGGATTATCAGGATCAACAAATTGCTGTGAGTATGGGCATCAACCTCTTTAACAACTTTAATCTCTCCTTCATTCTTCAAATCATGGAACTGCTGCTTAAGAACAACACTAAATATTTCTTTATTTTCCTGATTTATGAGGATTTTACCCTTTGGAAGGGCTTTTTTTTGCATGTGTTGAACTTTCTTGTTGTGCTAATTGATTGAGGAAATGCGAAGCTTAACACGAAGAGGTAAGTGGTCAGATTTCATCTCAATAGGACAATTCTCTATGTCAAACTCCAGCAGCCTAGAACTAAAACTTTAAGAGAAAACCACGTAGTCAACCACACTTTGACCATTGTAAGTCGTGCAAGTGACTCCCCTAGACTTCGACCAATCTCTCACCTCGTTGCAAATAACCATACCAAACAAACTACAAAGCCCAAGTAATTCAGTCCCAAACAAATTCACAGTGCCATTATCATCTTGAGATGTTCTTTCCCAATGGAGACCACCACCTTCCTCCAACCATAAAGGATTGTTCTCCCCTTTTGCTTCACTGCTCAATTGAAGAGATTGATTATTGGTTGTCCTTGCATTAAAGTCACCCATTAAAACCACATCTCCAAGTATGTTAAAAGTAGAGATATCTTTTTTTAGTGATGCATACGGATCTTCATTGTTTAAATTCCGCTTCTTATAAAACTTTGAATTTTTTGGAGCAAAGTAGCAAGCAGCTAGACTAAAAGTTACTCCATTTTCAGTTATTTGCAGCCATATGTATTGTTTATTTGTGTCTTCTTTTACAAACTCAACAATTCCCTACCACTTCTCAGCTATTAGCACTGCAACCCCTCCATGACCTTTACCTGTTTCATTTCCTTCGTTCCAAATTGAAACTTTCTTATACCCTTCGAAATCTGGAATTTTGCAGCCATCATGTTCATGAGTTTCTGTAAGAATGATAATATCCTTCCCTTTTGCTATGGGCCCCAAACCAGGTCCTCTTCTCCATGGATACCCTCTACAATTCCAGCTTACAACATGTAGGTAGTCTTGTGGGACCCATAATTCCTATTTCTTGTTTGAGAAACGATCACTAATTTGGGCTTTCTCGTTCTTCAACCAAGCCCACTTGCCTTCATTTCTTGTTGTTTTCACCTTCTCCCATTCTTTCCTTTGTTCTTCTTGCTGCTCGAAGGTCAAATCTTCATCTAGATAAATATGTGTGCCTTTAAGTAACCCGCTATTTTTTAAGATCTTATTCTTATCTTCTAAATTTCTCAAAGTGACTCTTACATGCCTATCTCTTCCTCCATCTATCTTTCTTCCAATTCTACTAGCTTGCTGAATATTCCCTGCCCATTTCAACTTAATCTCTTGTTAGAATGTCAGTTCTCTCCTTCTCCCGAAGTCCCTCAAACCTTTAATGATAATGTTTGTAACCCTATTTTGTTTATCTTTTTCTTCTCTTAATTGTCTTTTAACTTGTTTTTCAATGATTCCTTTTTTCTCGTTAGATGATCCACTCACCACTTGTGACCAAGATTTGGCCTCTTCTATGTGTACCCTTAACCGATTCTCTTTTACCTCCAAGTCTGCTAATGTTGTTTGGATCCCCTTTAACTCCATTATATTTTCTCCTCCCTCTACTACTGATTTCTCATTTTGTGTTGTTTTTAATTGGTCTAACTCTTGCCTTAGAGTGACCAATTCTTGTTGCCCCCTCTCCATGTTAACTTGCAGATTTAAAATTTGATCTTGCAACATTTTATTATCCTTTTCCAGCCTACAGTTTGCTTTAGTAATTATTTTAAATCTTCTATCTTCGTACATCCCCCTTGTTTCTAGAGCATCGAGTCTACTTTTCAACCTCATGAGCTCTTCTACATATAATTCTAATGACCATAACAATGGTGAGGATGTGGGGCTGTAGATTTCCTGAGATGCCTTTTCAATGACAATCTTGTTTGTAATGGACTCTTCTGCCTTGTCCATGGTCCCACCCACCATATCTGTGTTTGATTTGTGGTTCATTGAGCTACCTATTACCTTCCCATTACTTTTATGTTCAACTTGGTTTGTTTGCTCTTCTTTATGGGATACCACCTTAGATGTACCTGCCTTGCTGTTACAAACTTTAGGTAAAATCAAAGTAATTTTTTTCTTTTGATTTTGTTTCAATTTCCTTTTCAGAGCCAACCTACGCCTTAAAATCTCGTTATATTGTTTCGCATTTACGAAGATCAACCCTTCTTCCATGTTCACAAGATTCAAAATACTTGACAAAGATGACCTTGCTAGCAACGGGGCCAAAAAGGTTGCCAAACCCCCATCTTGAATAGTGGTCCACCCGTTTTGACCCTTGAGGAGTGTGAAACCCTAAAAACCTTAAACCTTCTTGATCTAGAAGATTCAAGAGGTCATTTAGTTGCACCCGTGGTTTGCTTGCTATTTTGTTACCCAATATGCACTCCAGTGCCCCCATTTGCTTTGAAATTGAGTTTGAAACTGATGTTAGAGGTCCCCCTGCCTTGACATCCTAACATGCCAGACCCAGGTTTTCCCCCATAACCCCCTCGTTTAGTCTCATGCGGTGAATAACTGTCTGATTGTTGTGAGGTTACCAATTTATGTGGGTATGCCAGTTGTTGCGTCTTTATGGAAGAAAGGAGACAAACAAATATAAAACAATAAAATAATGAAAAGCAGAAAAGGTGGAGAAAGTGACAGAGGACTTGTTTGAACGCAACCCCCTTTTCAACTTTGTCTTTTCTGGAACCTGCCTCTGCTTTGTCTTTCTGTGCCCACTTTTCCCGAAAAAAGCCCCACAGGCCCCACTCCCCGAATCTGGAAACTGCAGCCCCGGTGAACCGACCTCAGCCCTGGTAAACACACACACGTCCCATTCTTGCAGCCCTAGTTTCTTCAATCGCAGCCCTGGTCGCAGATCCCGCAGCCCTGGTCGCAGCCCTAGTCACAAATCCCGTAGCTAATGAATGGAAAATTTATGGACTATAATAGCCCAATGGTACCACCAAGCATGCAAAAAACCATTATCAATAACTGAATGCACCCTTGAGAGAGTAAAAGATTAACTCTCTTTTGTTGATACCATGGAAACACTCTAGGGCATGTGGGTTGCTCGTAAGGATATGAGATTGTCATCTCTTGTTGGTTTATGAAGACTCTAACAATACCTTGGCACCATCATTCATTGACTATCTTCATTGTTTCTTGACTGTGTACTTGCGAGACTATGGTATCACTTGTTAAGGATTTCATTGTCATTTGTAAGTATTGTCACCAACATCCCACTCTAGGCATCATTTTCATTCATTGTCTTTATGATTGTACTATTGTCACATGGTTGTTCACTATATTCTAATAAAAGAACTTGTTGCCTATTAACAATGTTAGTATCATTATAGACTCCTAGAGCACTAGAGTCTAAACACTACTTTTGACATCACAGTATTCACTGCGAGGGCTATCATTTTGTGGGGAACTCATGTAAAGTTTGGAATGCCCTTTGAGGTGATTGTTGACTATCTTTTTACATGATTGTACCTTGTTCACTGCCCTGTCCATGCACTATCTTCTATGTACTTCTCCATGAACCTTGTCATTTGTCTTTTGATTGTTATTCTTTAAGGGATTGAAGGACTGTTATTTTTCAATTTTGTGCTCATTAATTGTAGTTTATATGATCGTCATGCATATCTTGCAAAGCTTCACTATAGGCTTCATTTCATGCTTGACACGTCATTGTTTTGTCCCTTAGTAGGAATGCTCTAGTTATGTTCTAATGGCTTGCATGAAACAATGCCCTTCATAACATATTGTAGACTGCTCTCACAACATTGGCATGAACTATCTATCAGGAGTTTGGCATTCTGATAGGGTAACTATCCTGTTGATAAGGTTCTGAATATTCATGGACTGTCCCTTTGATCTCACAAATCCCTAGATTGTCACTCAATATCCTCTTGATAAGGTTCTACCAAAGGCTGGAAGGGAGCAAGGGGGGGTTACCAAGAAAGAAGAAGAGGGGAGATAGGAAGGAGACGTGAATGGGAAAAGCTTCAGCCCCAGAAACTTCTAGCTGCTTTAAAACTGATCATGCTCGTGTAATTATGGAGGACTGTACAATACTGTATAGCTGGATGAAGTCCATGTCCTGCCTGCAAAGAAGATAACAAAACATAGTCACTTTCTAAATGAAAACTATAACTGAAACGAAAGAATTTAATGATGTCCAAAGAATTTTAAAGAAACTAACTATAATTTCCTTGGACAACTGTCTTATCCTGCTTCGATGCTTCATGTTTCTTGAGACTCACGTCACTGTACACAGTCTCATATGGCAAGGCTATAGAGGCAACAATTTCTACTGGGCCATGGATGCATGGCATGGATGCTGCTGCCTCGTTTTTCTCGCCCTCCATACCTGCTGTGCTAACTGTCTGCCAGTGTCGTATATGCCATTCAGATCAGTCCGTCAGTCCTCGTTCTGTGCAGTCTCTTCCTTGTTTTTATCTACCATTGTATCTTACGTTTTTTTTAATTTTCTTTAACTTTCATTTTTAACATTAATTTTTATATATTTAATTTTTATGTGAGAATTATATTTGGATAAGTGGCTAAAAGAATATAATATTATATGATTTTATAATTTTTTGTAGAAACATATATCTTTAATCATAAATTAATTATCAATAATAAATGTTAATTTTTTTTATAATAGTTTTTTTTTTTTAAATAATTGGTTTTTAATAATATTTTAGATTTTATTTTGTATATAAGAAATAAAGAAAAATTAATATAGAATGTAAAAATATTTTAATTATTTTATTTATTATATATAATACATAAATTTTAATCTTTTAGATTATTTTATTTTATTTAAAGAATATTTTTATTTATTTAAAAGTTATTTTATATTTCTTTAAAGAACTATTTTCACTCATTTTATTTACTTTTTTAGTTCCTGCCAAAGGAACTATAGGCATGGCAAAATCCTAACTAGTTATTAATGTTTTGAATTTCAATCAATCAAAATTAATTATTTTCTTTTATACATTATATTTGAAGTTTTTTCTAAAGTTAAATGCATGTTTTTTAACTTTTCTAATTTTCAAAATTATTTTTCTTGAATATTATTGGCTAAAAAATTTTAGGCGATAAGGGCGGATTATGCCGAATTGAGTATAATATTTTTTATTTTTCAATTTCATTGCTTTTTTTGAGGCATTTTTTTCGCCACTTCTCAACTAATAAACTAATATTTGCACATTCAAATGTAAAAATTATGGCAAAGTTAAAGTTAGAAATGTTAATTTATAATAATTACAATATCATTCATAAAGCTCATTTTTATTTTGCAATTTTATTGGTTTTTTTTTTTGCCACTTCTCAACTAATATTTGCACATTCCCAAATGTAACAAGAGCTGCAGGGCAGCGAAGTTCCTACCAAAAAGTTTTAAAATAGTTATGTTTTAGAAAGTTAGAACTAAAAAAAGAATGCAAAAGTCTGAAAATATGTTCGATTTTATTGAGAAAACAATGAATAATTCTATTGATGTTTGGGTAATTCTGTAATCCATGCTTATCATAATAGCAAAGGTACAAAATTCAGGCTAGATAAGCCCCCTTCTGAGGAATAAGAAATATAAGTTTTGTTCAAAATTTGTCATAAAACATATAATGTGAAGGCCTGGATCAAATATCAGAAATCTGAATAGAACTCATATGCCCGTTTTGTTGATTGTAGAGTAGTGGACAGAAGCATTGCAATAGTCATTGGACGAAGACCACAAGGTACACCCTAAATGCAAATCCACATACATATGAGCAAGGTCTTTGTTGAAGAAGTAATGCTTATTGGTAGTGGAGAAAATAAAAGTGATAATGAATAAAAAAGCCATGAGTAGAAAAGTTATAATTGTGTACATTAAGTAATTGAGCTGATCAGGGACAAAATTGTACATGGGGGCAAAGATATTCTTATCCAAGTAGCTCAAAAAATAATGAGTACACAGTAGCCTTGAATGTTATTTAGCAGTGTAGGTACCAAAAAAGATATACTTTGTAGCATGTATCAAAGCATTCTAAGTCTTCAAAGCATTTGAAGGTATAAAAGGATTGAGTCAAATATGTATCAAAAATGGGGGTTGCTTATGCTATGCAATTTTCTTTCTATCTTGTTTTATAGTGCATTAGCAAACACTTGCATTAGACTTCTTACTTCTAACTAAGAATAAAAATTGCGGCAGATAATATCAGTGTTTCTTGAGCTTTGGAATCAACATTAATGAGTTCATAACAACATGATAAAGGAATCATGCACTTACAAAAATCAAGCGACGCTGCACAATTGGGGTCTTAGTGTCTCTTTTCCAAAGCGTCAGTTTGAAAACTTACCTGGACACCATTAATATTGTCCATTAATATTGAAGTATTTATGAAAGCAACGTGTAGCATTTAGGGAGCTATTCCCAAAAGTGGTAGTTACTAAGCAGGATACAAGAATACGTTAATAATAGGGATTCAATACCCAAATGTTGAAGATGAATTACAGGACATGGTTGAAATGTTCATGTGACTTTTAATTGAAGCATACGATTTATACTTTTCTCACAAGAAAGAAATAGTCACCTATCTGATACATTGGAAGAATGTGCAATAAACTGGTTGTATGGAATGCCTATTTTCTTTGGAAATTGTGCTTTTCAATGGTCAGACCAAACATCAAAAAAAATGGTTGTATGGAATGCCTATCTTCTTTGGAAATTGAGCCCTTTAATGGCCAGACCAAATATGGTAGCAAAGCCAATAGGGATGCAAACAATCACCAATGCTACAATTCCCAGAAAGTCATGTCTCATCCCAAAATAATTCCTTATGAATTCAGACACTACCACTTTCCCATATGCTGTCTCCATCTCTGTATCTACATCAGCAAGCTATGATGCAACCAAACCATAGAGTGTCCAAGAAATGGGTGTCGGCTAGTTGTACCATCTCCACCACACAGGCATTTTCTGGTTCAAAGAAAACATATTTGATTGCGTTAGTAATCATCAAGATTTGTTGCTATACATTTTATAGCTTATTTTAAACAGTAATATATAAGATTTGCCTAAACAAAAATAAAAATAAAATGGCCTTATAGGTCGAGGAATGATGAAGCCACAAAAGAGGTTCCATGTAGAATAAAATGCAGATGCAATGATTGCTGCAACATGAAAGTTTGGAGTAATGGAAACTGTCACCATTCCCATGAAGGTGAGGTAAAGAAAAGTGAAAAACATGAAAAAGAGGAACCATAAAAACTTGACTGCTGTCCACTCAAATGCAATCATGGAATAGACCACGAGGGAATAAACTACAGACTGCACAAGAACATAAGGAACCTCAATTGCCACCTGCATAAATAAATAACAAGTGATGAGTAGGCAGTATTTTCCGCAGCGTGTCAAATTATGATATTGCTATCAGGATCCAACCGTTTAGTTTTACAAGTCAAACTCATTGACCCACGTTTCATGAGTAGTGGTTCACAAGAACCCATCTCTCATGATATTGAATGGTCCACTTAGCACTCATTGCATCGAGGTGATGCTCACAGAGGTGAAGCATTGAGCCTTCCCGAGAGGTCACCCATCCTGGTACTACTCCAGCTCACATGCACTTAACCACGGAGTTTTGCCCAAGGTTAAGCCCACTTAGCTTACAACCCCATTTGCTAAGTGGGCTTGTACCTTGGAGAAAACTCTGTAGTTAAGTGCACTTGAGCTGTAGTACTGGGATGGGTGACCTCCCGGAAAGGCCTAGTGCTTCAGCTCTGTGAGCATCACCTAGATGCAAGGAGTGCTAAGTGGACCATTCAATATCATGAGAGATGGGGTTCATGTAAACCACTACTCATGAAACATGGGTCAATGAGTTTGACTCGTAAAACTACACAGTTGGATCCTGATAGCAATATCATAAAATAACAAGTGGATCATCTAATTAATCTAAGGTTGCATGGTTGCAAATCATTTGCAAAGATGACAACGGCAGGATTTAGAGTACCTGTCCAAAGGCGTAAGGAAATGCTGAGTACATTCCAGTAGCTCTTTCTCTATAGAAGATAGTTCGTTCCACATCAACCACAGGTTGTACACTGGATGCATTACTTATTCCAAGAAAAAGTATAGAGCAGTACATTGCTCCCAAAATATTGAATAAATCTTGTTGATTGCCTCTGTAAAAACAAATTGTAGAATGTTAAAAAAAAAGAATTTCCAGTATGATAGGTGACAGCTAAATTGAAACATGTTGTAGTCTTGCAAAAAAACTCTGATAAAACACATCAAAGGTTTAAAACACAAATCTGGTGGCTACAAGTGCATATTGGAAAATCTAGAATATTGTGCCAGTGAAAAAAGTGTCTAACCTCTTTGTCCCAAGGTTCCAAAAGATGCTTCCAAAGAGCAGGGTAACCATTGTGCTGAAGAAAAAATGCACAACAACATAGTGTGGATTATGCCAATATGACCAATATTGCTTCCAAAGGCATGCCATGTAATGAACTGGGAAGGACTGTGCATATTGTTGAAAACCTGCACTGCAGAAATTGAACTTCCAAACACTTGTCTATTCTTGAAAATCATTGCTTCTTTACAAAATTCAGAATGAAATCCTTACTAGCAATAAATAAGTAGAAAAAATAGTTTACTGTTAGGAGACAAAGCATATAGGAAGAGGCAGGTAAACTGTAAAACAAAAAAGATTGTTTGTTTATTTGAATATTTAGATGCAAAGGACTAAAAACTTCTCTTGGGAAATCAGAAATTTGGAAAATCAAGGAAACTAATTAATTTAAGAAATAAAGTTAAGATAATGAAAGACGAAATTGATCAAAATATTTTATTAGAAACTCAAATCAGTACAGATTTTATTAAACTATACAAATTACAGATAATTAAAATGTATAAAACAATAAGTTGTCTTATTGATGGTAGGTGCTCTTTCCCTTGGTGAGGATCATTAATTCTTCAATGCCAGAATCATCAGCTTCAAATCAAATGAGGAAATTTCTATTGCATTTCTCTGAAAGAAGCTTTTATCGCATTCAAGTTAGACAGGACAAATGATATGATAAATAGAACTCCAAAAGCCTTTATTGCAAGTAGATCATCATGTTAATTCTGATTTGTTGTGATTGCATAAGCATTCAAATAAAACCAGCTGATTAGAATCCCCATGTAGAAGCTTACATTGCTTTTTTGAACAAAATACATAAAATTTGTAAAAGGCATTAAAGATAAAACCAGGAAAACAGCTAACCACAGGCCATTGATAAACAAGAACTGCCTATAGAATATCATAACAGAGCTTAACAACAATGAAACAGCTAGCTACAAGCTAAGACAACAGTACCAGGATTTAAGTATGGAAGATTTTTTTTATGTGAAACCAATGAAAGCAGCAAAGACCTATTTATGTTTTCCATTGAAGGCAATCAAAACAGTATTCACTGACATAAGTGTTTGTAAAATCAAAATTGATTAAATGTAAAGGCTACACAGTAAAGTTTTGTACCAAAAGCAACAAAATTGAAGGCTTATTGATCTAGTGTCTTTAAAATTGAATGTTGTAAAATTGAAACACAACAAAATTACTTATTTACATAAGACAACAAAATTTGTAGTTGAGTATGACGAATTGTTTGTGCAATTGCAATTTATGGAAACAGTAAGACAATCATTGTTGGAGAATTCTCAAAATGAAATTGTTAACAGAAATTGTAAAAGTTCCTTGCAGTTGGAATTTGCGTAATAAGAACACTGTAGGTGAGATGTCTTCTTTATATTGCTCATATGTTGTCTCTTGAAGCTTGGGAAAAATTTGTTTTAGCAGCTGTCCACTTAACCAACAGTCAATGTTTCCTTCTTTCCTATACAATGTGCAAGCGAGATTGTGACGGAAGGAAAGTTGAGTGCTTTTTTTGCAGAATGTGCGATTGGCAGATCCTTTTTCAAGACACTTGTCCAGCAGCATCGAATGATGACATGTGTTACAATAAGCTTCAAAGGGGGGTAAGTAGACATTCTTTGCTTTCAATGTGCCAAGTACCTGTCAATGAAAATAGCATGTTATGTATTGTGTAGGGAACTGAAAATATTTCATAAATGAGTTTATAAATGTAAAAATAAAATTCTTATTTTTAGGGATCTTGCCTGAATGTTAGATTTTACAAGAGTTTGCATCTGTGTTCTTGTACATGCATCATTGAGCTCCTCAAAAAATGTTGATTGTGTTGCGTGCATTAGATTTGAACCCTGTGAGCCAGTTCTAACTACATTTTTGAAAAGGAGTAGTGGCATGTTTGTTTTTGAAAACATTTGATGTAAAAATGCACACAAATCTATGTTGGCAGTTGGGATAACAACCTACAAAATAAAATTGTTAATGAATTTAAGTAAATAAGTTCAGTTGCATATCAAAATAAAAGGAAGATGGTTAGGTATTTACAGTTGCCATGTCTTCTTGGAGGTCTCCATCTTTCACATGTACTTCAAACTAGATTTTGTTCAAATGATAAGATGTTGCTATTGCTCCAAATGAGCCAACAAAATAGCTGGAGTCTGCTTGTATTAATTGGGAGATAGTGACATCTGGAGTTAATCTACGATTTTTGCAAACAGTAGGTACACTTTCTACTATGCTTCTACAGTTGGTTAGGGCAAGACAACAATCTGCATCGTCTCTTTCATATTGAGTTTTATTTTTGATTAAAAAATTGGTGATGCGAATACTAGACCCAACAAACATATGGGGCAAAAATGTATTTATCAAATTATTGCTAATGTTTACAGTAATAGTCATTTGACCATAGGCATCGACTAGATCCACGTGTACTATTTCTGCCTTTTTTGGGGGGTTGTTGTTTCTTGTAGAAGCAGGACCATAGACAACAAGGACATCGCCTTCAAATACCGAACCAGTTTGCTCTGTGGAAATTTCCAATATTGTACTGGGTTTTTGCTTTGTTGAAATTAGACTGTCAAAAATATAGTGTAGTTAATTGTGTATTCTAAATATGCATTATAGTTGTGAACATTGAAGGATAGAAAATGTATATTATTCTTAATATTGTGGATGTAAAATAAAGATTTTTCACTATGTATGTTAGTGTTTGTAGAAATGTTTGGAAAATGTACAACTATATATGTAGATTTTTACTAATTGTGGATTGAAAGAAGAGTATTGAAAATTAATACCTTTGGTTCTTGCTTTTAGTAGTCATTTTTGTTGGTGATGTGCTATTTAATTCAATACTTTTCGACCGGCTGTAATAGGGAATGAAATTGTTAGTCATGAAATTAGTAGATGTTACTATTTAACATTTCATTATTTTGTAGGAGTTGACAATTGTCACTATTTTCTTATGTATTCTTATGTAGGTACTGATAATGTATGCTATTCTTAATTGTGTGAACATAAATTAAAGCTTTTTGTCTAAGTATGTTTGTGTTTATAGAAATCTATGGAAAATGTACTTCTATATACATAGCTTATTCATAAAAATAGGTAGAGAAGAAGACTATAAAAAATGAGTACCTTTCTTTGTTGCTTACAATGGTCAGTCTCGTGGGAGAAGTGGTATTTAGTTCAATGTCTTCCAAGCACCTGTAGCAAGAAATGCAATTGTTAGTCATGTAATTTGTGGACAATACTATTTAATGTTTAACTAGTTTGGAAGAGATGACATGTCTTACCGTTTTGTTATGCGTTCTTTTTTAGGTGTAGAGAAAGAATCATCTAGATCATCTACGTCAAGGTCCTCTTCAGTGATCTCCATGCTTTTGAAAAAGCTGCACAATACAATTTATTTTACTTGTATAGTAATCTATTGTTAAAGTAGAGTTTTTCCTATTACATTTGCATATATTCCTTATATAATTGGAAATTGTTTTGTAATTGTTTTTTCAATAGTATAAATACCTTTCATCCGATGTAGTATTGGTTGTATGCACATTTGTTGCTGGAGTGTTGTTAAATTTGATGATGTCCAATTGGCTTTGACAAAACAGACACGTTATTGAAGTATGATTTTTCAAGAGGATATTTTGTTAAAGAAAAAAAATTATGTATGCTCTCCATGTAACTTACTCTTTATTTGTTTCATGTTGTGATGTTGCAGGTAGTGTAGTAGACACTTTGTCTTTTTCAATGTTCATTATTGCAAGTCACCTGCAAAACAATATTTGGTAAAAAAAAAATTTATATGAATAATGATTTGTAGAATAGTAAAAGTAATGAATTTAAGTTTTTTTTTTTGAATAAGAGTTAATGTATGTAGAAAATAAAATATTTTTTCATAGAATTGTTGTATGTGATTACCTTTTCTAGAATGGAGAGCATGGCTAGATGATGTTGGCAACATGGAATAGAAGAGTGTCATGATCTGTCTAGTACGACTCATATCTTTGAATGTTTGTTGTATTTTCAGAATTATTTGTCCACACATGATCAATAATGGTCCGTGACAAAAGTTTTGTACTTTCCTGTAATAAGAACAACTTGTGTATTTCCATGTTTTCTTTTAGCATGTCTAGTTTTTTTGAGGTGTTGGAAATGTCAATGTTAAAGTCACCTACAATATAAATAAGGCTTCCAGTGGGAACAATTGCCATTGCTTTGTTAACAACTTTTATGATATTTGTAAGTGATGTTGTTGGTTTGGCATATATATTACAAATATAAAGGCTTTGTTTACTAAATATTAGTGTACTCAATATTGCTTCAACATTGTCTTCTGTAAGTGGAATTGCATTTGCTACTTGTATATGCTTTTTTGTGCAGGTCATTATCCCATGTATATGGTATGCTATAAAGCAATTATATTCTAATAATGCATCATTATTTAAATTTGTTTCCAAATATGTCTCTTGCAGACAAATAATGTCTGATGACATCAAATCTTTGTCATGTTCAATGTCTTGTTTGTGTGGGTGGAAATGACGAGAGTTTAATGTAGATATGGTAATACATGATGTTTGAGATTTGTAATGTATGTCATTTTGTAGAGTCCACTTAGCTACTGATTCTAACCGTGTCATTTCATCTATGATTTCTCTTCATACTTAAAATTTTTTTGCTGTTAGAGGGCTTAACAAAAACAATGTTTCAATTGTTGATTTGGGGGAAAGGGCTGTGTAAGTTAACCCATGTTGGTGTATGCCTAATGGTTCAAATGCAAGGCCTTGCATTGTAAGTCCTTGTGATCTATGTATTGTTCGAGCACATGCTAATTGTTCCGGGAATTGTTTTCTAACAATATTTTTATGTTGAGCATTTGGTTTTAAGATTGATCTAGCAACTCGGAGTATTGGTACCCATCCATTGTTAATATATGTTTGGTTTAAATGTGATAGTTTTGTGGCTTGAGATTTTTCTATACGACGATCATTGAACTCAATCCATATAATGTCAATGTCAGCATGATGGGTATATGTTTTGAATATTCCATCTGACCCATTTACGAGACCATCCTGCGTATCATAGTTTCCACCGTAAATTTCAACTAGTATGTCTTTTTTTAACATAATATGGTCTGATAGATTTGTATTATTTTTGAACAATTGTTCTAGATTAATAGAATTATCATGTTCGTCAATTGCATTGATTGTTATTAGTTCTCCAGGAAGAGAAAATAATATTTTCTGATTGTGTGCATTAACATCTTTTCTCTTGTAAAAAAGGAATGGAAATGTTGGATCGGTAGGTGTAGGAGGTAAGCATTTGTTATTTAGGTATGCTATGTCACTATCTGTTTGAGAGTTTGTTTGTATTCTGTTTAGAATTTTGATGAAGACTTCATCATTTTGTCTCATAGTTGTTTCTAAGGTATAGCATTTGATGTTTTCCCAAAAATTGTATGGAACTAGCTGGGTGTCTAAATTTATAGTTTGGAACACTGGACAATCATGTATAGGTTCTGCTTGGTAGAAATCACCACAAAAAATAATGTCTAAACCACCAAAATATTTAGTAGGTGTTTGCATGATGTCACACAATCTTTTATCTATGCAATGCAAGAGTCTTGCTCCAACTAATGAGATTTCATCAATAAGGATAATACGCAGTTGTTGATATTCTTTTGTCAATATATCTAATTTGTCTGAGCTCAATGGAATAGTAGTGGATTTGTTAAATGGTATGAAAAGTGCAGAGTGCAAAGTTGTGCCTCCAATATTGTAAGCTGCTTTACCTGTGTATGCAAGTAACAAGCCTTTTATCTTATCTAGGTCACTATCAATAGAGTTATTGTATATACGTAGTAGGCCTTGGTATATAGCTTTGGCAGTGAATGTCTTTCCTGTTCCAGCACCTCCTGTTAGAAACAAATACAATGGTTCAAGTAATTTATTTTGTTTTTTTACTAGTATGTCCTTTACTATGGCTTGTTGCTCTTTGTTTAGCATTCTTCGAAGATTGTAGTATTCTGTGTTGTTAGCTAAGTTTGGATGCTTAGCAATTTCAAATGGCCTTTTGATTTGTTTGTTGTAGAATTTAAGTTTCAATGTGTCTAAATCCGATTGCAAATTGTATTGTTCATTGTAATCATTGTTCAAGTTGTGAACATTATTTGTTTCTGTATAGTTCTCGTTTTCAATATTGACATCATTAATAGCATTGTCCAAATCACCCCATAGCTCATTTATATGGTATGTGTACTTTGCTTGATTAAGTTTTACTATTTTTTCTTTAGCAATGAAAGCCTCTTCCCATGTTGTGAAACCTATTTTCAACATGTTTTCATCTATGGAAAATGGGACATACAGTAAAAGTTGTTCCCTATAATAGTTTTCGATGTCAACATGTTTATTGTATCTTATATATCGAATAATTTGTGGTCTCTTTATTTTTTTTAATTGTCCTTTTCCTGTTCTGTATTCTGCAACAAATTCTGGTAGACAAACATTTGCCAATATTTGAGAACGTGCAATATAATGGTCAATTAAATTTTTAGAAGCAACATTTTGTGAATCATCTGGCTCATTTTTCAGTTGTGTGGAATTTTTCAAAATAAATGTACGGTTTTCAGCAGTTGATGTGTCTATGAATATGCATTTCCTTGAACTATAGTTAAGAGGAAGTGAAAGCACAATGTGTACAGCTTGCTGAGTAGACATTTGTTGTAGATTGAGCAAAGCATTGCCAAGTTTTGTTATCATTTTAATTGCATCAATGTTATGTTCTTTGTGCTCTGTACGTATTTTGTTAAATGCATTTGTTATTGAGGCATTGCATTTTGTCATGTATGAGCTACAGTACATTGCTGCAGCATATGCATTTAGAACAAATTGTGCATCTGTATTTGCTTTCCATAGATGAGGGATTTTTTTACAAAATGTATTGTTCCAAATGTGAGCTGGCTTTCTTTTCAAAAACATTGTTGGTCTAAGCAACGTAGATTGTATGGCTAATGTGTATTCTTCTTCATCCATGCTTATGTTCAGTAGGAAATCTTCATCAGATGTACAACTATCATAACTTGAACATTCTAAAGTGGATCTAAGTTTTTCAGCCAAACACATGTTTCTTTTTTCGTCGATGCATGGTTCTAGAATTCTTGTTGTTTTCATTGGTGGTTGTGGAAAACCAAAGCGACATTTTTTTTTTGGTCTTGCCACACTGTTTAGTATGGTGATGCATATGTATTTTAGCCATTTGTTCATTTAAAGTTTCAGTATTGCAAGTTATGTATTTGTCTACAAAATGTTCAATACTAGTATCAGTATCTTTTCCATATATAGGTGCATCTTTAACCCATAGCATGAAATGGTCATGTTCATTTCCTCGATTTTGGAATTCTGTAACTGAAAAGTAGTCCAATACCTTTCCAAAAAATGTCTCATCTAAGCATATTAGTTGTTTCATTGCATTAATCCTATGTTTATAATAGCGAGTACAAGTAGTTGGATCCTTTTTAATCAAATAGGTAATGTGAACTTCATTAAGCAATTCTTCCTGGTTTTCTGTTGATTTTTTTTTGTGTGAGATGTATAATTATTTCAATGTTTCCTTTAATGGCTCCCAATTTTGTTCTGCACTAGTAAAAGTTACGAAAAAAGTAGGTGGACCCAACTGTCGTATCATTGCAAAAAGATTTCTTTTGAGGTGTTGCAAATAGTCTAGTGAATTTCTTATTTTTTTGAAATCTACGTACCTAATGTCTGATTGCAAAATCTTTTCAAGGTTTGGTTTGTGCTTGACATCTTTTGCTAGTAGGGTTCTACCTTTTAATTTTCTTTTGCGAATTCTTATCCATAGTGTAGAAAATACTTGGGCAATTAAAATTTTAATGGTTTTGAAAAATAAGTTGGTGGTATGATAAGCAAATATTCGATTTGAATTTTGTAATTCCCATTGTGCAATTTTTTGGTATGAAATTTTCTTTTCAATTCATTCATCACGTGGTTCTTCGAAAAACAATGTTGGAAAATTCATTTCTTCTGCATATTTGTCTTGGAATATTCCAAGAGGTTGTTTTCCTTCAGCAGGTGCAATTTCGATGACTTTGTCTTGTATTGAATGTATAGTTCTTGACTCAGTAAAGGCATGGATCAAGGTATCTGTTTCGATTTCCATCAGAATATTTGTGTCATTGTCTTTGTCACTATCACTTGATGAAGAGTCAATGCATGTAGTATGCTCTTCTAAATGGTACAATTGGTCATGCCAATTTTTGTTCAATTTAACATTTTGCGTTTTGTACAACATTGTTTTACACAATTCGTTTAAAGAATTCATAACATTTGGTTGAACTCTTCCTTTTTGGTATGCATTTCGATATTGCAAATGTCTCTTCAATGCAATAGAAATTGTCCATGTTTCATTGGTGGAACGTGGCAACACTGTTTGTATAATGTTCATGTCTATTGGGACATTGATAATTGTTCCACTTAGTCCAATTTGAGGTCTTTTGTATCCTAATTGCCAAATTTGTGCAAAGGCAAGTCGAAGGGACACTAGCCTTTCTTCGAGTTCTGAAAGTGTAGCAGTGTATTGTAGTGGCTTATTTGTTTTAATATGTTCTGGTGTTGCATATATTGGTTTTTTGTTTTTCCTGAATTGGTGGTTACAAAACTTGCATATTTTGTTTCCAAAAAATCCTTGTGTCCTTAATAAAACTAGATCATATGTTTCCATTGTTTCTTGGCTTAGATTTATAATATTCCTTTTGAAACGCAACTGCCCACAAATTGCACACACATGTTTCGGTGTGTCTTTGATTTTCTCCATGTAAGATTGAACGGGTGTTTTTTTTTCCCCTCTTTTTTCTATTTTTTGGATTTTAGCCTTTTTGCGTATCTCTTGTTTTAGTTTACGAAGTGAATTGTGGAAAGTTGTACTAAACCCGTTTCTAAAATGTGTAGAGTTGCAAGTTTTTACTTGTTCACTGTTTTCGATGGATTCTTTCAATTTGTGCATACTAATGTTTTGTTTAGGTTTTTTGCGTATTTCTTGTTATAGTTTACGAAGTGACTTATGGAGAATAGTGGTGAAGCCATTTGTGAGATGTGTAGAGTTGCAAGTTTTTACTTGTTTACTGTTTCGAATGGATTGTTTCAATTTGTGCATATTAAGCCTTTCTTTGCTTTTCATTATTGTTTTTTTTTTGGTTGTGCAGTATGAATGTCGTTTACCATTATTATCTCGACTTCACCTGGCTTATAATGTGTATGCATGTCATTGAATTTGTAACATATGACATTGTATACTTTTGTCGGTTGTAGACATTTGCAATATACTTTGGTTGGCATTGCACTATTTTATGAGGAAACTTGAATTTTAATTTGCAAAATGTAGGATAGCCATTCAAAACAAAATTCAGAACCTTCAATTTCACTTTGTTCAAATGGATCTCCAACTTTTGCAATAAATGTTTCCCAATTTGTCACACCACAAGTATTTTTCAACTCAGATTTTAAGGATGTTTGAAGGCATTCATTTGCTATGTTGTCTCCATTTAGCATTGCATTGCAAAAGGATTGAGCCATGTAGCATCTAAGACATGGGCTATCATATTCATTTTCAGTCAAACTTGCAATAGTATTGAAAAGACTATCACCACAATGTGATATTGATAATGTGTTTTTGCATAATCTAGACATTGTATCTTCTTTTTTTTTATGTGGAATTCTTTTTAGGGAGTATATATTTCTTGCAAATTGTTTAGATTGGTGAGCCTGTTGTTCAGGTGTGTTAAATTTTTTCCTCACAAGTGGTTCAAAATGTCCATTTTTATGATCCTGGTCATGGAAGAGAAGAGAATATGTTGTACTTTGTGAATTTTCATTGAAATGCAAGTACTTTGTTTTTCCTATTAAAGACCAAATACATATCTCAATATCTAACCACTTGGATAGCCACTTAATACAAAACAAGTCTCCCCAAAGACCATACTCATTACAATTTGGCTTTGGAACTGCAGATAGTCGCATGCATCGCAGATATGTACTAACATCATGAATGCCATGCATTTTGGATAGTGTGTGTGAGTCTAGCTCATTTTGAAGTGAAAACAAAGCGTGGCGATCATCAATTGCTAGACAATTTAGAAAATGATCAACTATTCCATTTCTTAGTTCAAGAGATGTGTATCGCATATGTAACAGTAGTTGTAATGAGTCGAAAAGACAATCTCCTACATTGTATACAAAGGGCCTTATTCTAAATAGGTTATTGTCTTCTAATACTTCGTCAATTGAGATATCTCGTTCTTTGTTTTTTGATTGATAGTTCTCTACATCTATGATATTATCCAATGCAAAATTTGTTGTTGGTGATGCATATTTACTAAACTTGGACATTAAATCTATTGACTTATCCTCCACAATTTGTTTTCTCATGTTAGTAATTGTTTTTGAGTGTTTACATTGGTTAATACATTGTTCCAATGGCTTTCTTTTTTTGGAAACAAGTGGTTCAAAATGTCCATTCAAACGATTTTCATCATGGAACAAAATAGAATATGTAGTACTTCCTGAATCTTCATTGAAATTCAAGTACTTTACTTTTCTTGTTGACGACCAAATACATATTTGGATACCTAACCACTTTGCTAGCCATTTAATACAAAATTGGTCGCCCCAAAGGCCATATTCTTTACAATTTGGTTTCTTAACTGCAGATAGGCGCATACGTTGTAAGTATGTATTAGCATCAGCAACTTGATGCAATTCATTCAATGTTTCAGGATTTAGCTCATTTGTATATGAAAACAAAGCGTCATCGTCCTTTTTTGCTAGGCAATCAAGAAAGTAATCAACCATACCATTTCACAATTCTATGGAAGTGAAGTTCATATGTAACAAATATTGCAAAGAGTCAAAAAGACAATCCCCTATGTTGTATACAAATGGACTTATTCTAAAAAGACTATTGTCTTTCAATACTTCATCTATTGTTCGTTCTTCTTTCATATTCATTGGTTCATAACTTTCTACATCTATGATAGTATACAATGATTTTTTTGATTCATAGTTTTTTGACATTTTATGCACCAAAAAAAAAAAACACACTAGAATTAATAAAAACAAAATAGGTGTAATATGTTACTTGTCAAATTTTGTATACTGTTGAACTCTATTTGTAGATACTATTGTTGCTTTGCTTTTCAATGCTCAGGTTCTCCAAAATAGGAAAATTAAACACATTATCAATGATTAAATAAAGAAATCACAAATTTTTATAACATTAAGAAAAAAGGAAAGCAACTATTGGGGACACTTGTAATTCCACAACATACTTTTCCAAATTGTAATTCTGGTAGATACATTTTGAGTAAAAGTAAAAAGTTTAACTGCCTACTGGGTTATCAAAGCTATAAGAACAAGAGTATGGCATCAATCTAGACAGGATGCCCAAGCCATGTTAGAAAAGAAAAAACAAAATACTAATATGGATAGTAAGCAATATACTATATCTCTGACAATTGCAACAATTCCAAGCACTGGGCCATGATCTATAGTGGCAGGACGAGGTGCTTATTGCGACAAACGACAATAACTCGGGTTCTGGAACTGGTGAGCATATCCCATGTAAAGTGCTCTTCGTGATAATGCAACTTGGTGTATGTTTGGCTTTAAATGGATCCTTGATTCAAGGACCACTTGCTAGCAATTAGAATTCACTATAAAAGAAATTCTTAATTATTGCTCGATGGTCAAGAAATAAATCACATTGTCAAGATATTCACTATAATTGTTCAAAGATGGTCAATCCATTGCTGTTTTGACTCATTTTACTCATGCAGTGACTGGGAAAGAAGCGTAACAGAATCCAAGTGGTTGAGCTTAATTGGATAAATCATTGAGTTCTCATTGTGGAGACCCATGTTCAAAAATCCCAAAGGGACATTTAATATGGAATTCTAAGTTATGACTCTTGGTCTTCCATAAGTGGCTTCTAGTGTAGAGGTGGTTTCTAAATAAGTGGATTTCTAAGTTGCGATTCTTGGTCTTCCATAGGTGCTTTCTAGTGTGGTTGGTTAAAAAGAGCTGACATTAGTCTCACGGTTGTGTTCTTGCATTGACCAGGTGAATTTCGAAGCAAAGATAGAATATGACATGATCCAGAATTACATATTACTGCAAGAAATATTTTCAAAGTTAAAAATAGACAAGTTATGTGTAGCATTTGGTTTCTTATTTTAACTTAGAGACGCTTTTTGTGGGCACAAAAGGAAAATAAATATCTTAAATTGTCATTTTGTCCAAAAAATTAGACTCATAGGAACTGAAAATACGTATGCAATGATAATGGGCATAATCATTTAAGAAGATCTGATAAAAATCGAGGAGATATAGTTTTGATTCTTGAAGCAGAATCTGTTTCACGTTCTAGTTTATGTTCTAGGTGAGAATGCAGAGTATAGAGAAAGCAATGATATAATAGAAATTCCAAGAATTTCCTGTTTGCCTACTTTTCAGGTTATTGGCATTAGGTTCGAATGCAAAATAACAAGAAGCAATATCATAATAGAAATCCCAAGAATTTCTTACTTGCTTACTTTTTAGGTTATTGGCATTTTGGTTTAAAGATTAATCTTTTTCATCTGAGAAAAAAATAAAGAGATATATAAATCTTTTTCATCCAAGGAAAAAAGTTCAAAGATACATTAATTTTTTTTATCTGAATAAAAATAAAAAAATAAAACAGATATATTTGGTTCTTGTGCATCTTTTTTTGTTTCAATTTTCTTTTCTACTCATGAAGGCCAAGTTTCTTATTCCCTTCTCATATCTTACTATTTATGAACATCTTTGTAAAAATACTCTGTATTTTGGGTTTGAATTTAAAGGGTAAGCATAGACTGTCATATGTGTGGACTGTGATAGTATTCTACAGTTCATCAAATGTCAGTTGTCATCTAATGATTTTTCATCTTCTACATTGATTTCATTCTGTATTGGGCCATTTTTTTGTATGCCAAGCTCTCGAAAATGAGTGAATATCTTTTGAATGTAGGGAATTCAGAGACAAATTCATCTTTTTGCATTTGTCCAGCATTCAAAAACGCATCTGCTTCATGACTTTTTAATCATTTTCTTCTCTGTAATTGAGTAGATCACTATTTTGGTAATTGTATTCTTTTGTTGGTACTGGAGAATCTGAAGAAGTTCATGAAAGTGATATAATTGTTTTGTCAACCTTCTTACGCTTTACTGAAAATGATAATAGTTTTGGATATTAAAAGTGTGAGTAAACAATTCAAAAAAGGTGATAAAAGACAACCGATTTGAACATTTGACCCTTGGAAAATCAATGTTGGAGAGACTGACTGTTGAACGTCTAAATGTTCTATGAACTAAAGATATGAACTGCAGGAAAATAGACTAAAGCATATAGATTTGAAATATGGCTTATAGCATAATCAATTGAGTTTTTACTTTTTGGTCAAAACAAAGCTGGGAACCATTATCAAAACCTGATAAATCATAATCTGGAAATGAAAAACAACTATCATCCAAGAGGCTGATTCAAGCTTCATCCTCCTCCCGCTGGAGATTGTTCACATCAACATTCAATATCTTTTTGACTTGGCTCTTTTCATTCCACTCTTTCTGGTGTCAATATACTATATAATGAGGGACAAGAGAGATTCCATGGGTAACAACAATCTGATATTGTTTGCTTTCCAAAACGTGAATATTCTTTATAATATTTTCAAGAAAGAAATTGTTGTTGTCATGGTGAATATCTTCATTTGAAAAATGTACTGTATTTCCTTTGAAATGTAGTATTTACCTCTTTCAAAGACCATGCTTTCCATAAACATATTATTAATTTTACCTTTTTTGTACCCAAGATGTGTTAGAACAGAAGACAGCTCTAAAATTAAGGGGTTCTCAAGTTATGGATTGTATAGGAACGCACAAAATACAAGCAAAAACCAAGAAGGATTCACACACATTTAAATGACAAAGTGAGATAACATAAATTCTCTTCCATTAACATTACTGAGACTTATACATGATGTCATACAAAGAAAGTAAGATTGAGAAATCCTGTACTGAAAAGAACCGTGCAGCTTCCTACAAGTGCTAGAATTACTAAGTCTTCTATTTGACTAACTGCCTGCCTTCTGTTTGGTCACATCAGAGTTGATTGAAACAGAGATTTCCTTTTGTTAATGGTTTTGAATATCAACTCCTGACATGTGGGTTTGTATGCTGGCGGCTGCATTGTAGTTCAGATTTTATATGGCTCTAGACAATAATTGAGATTCTAGTGCACAATTGTGCAGGTTGGGACTGCATGGAAGGTGGATGTGCAGAATTTGTGGTGTTGCTGGTGCACAGGGTACTAATGTCTGGATTATGTATGATGAGTCTGCACATGATTTCTTTTGGCACAAGTGTTGTGGTCTCTTGCGATTTTGTACCTGGATAATTTACCCCATCTTGAGAGGCAAGGTCCTCATTTCTTCACTCCATAGTCGAAGGGATTCTTTTTGGAGCTATTGCAGAGTTGGTAGTCTAAGTTTGGACTTTGGAGTGTGCTCAGCATTGTGACATCAATGCTTTCATCCTTTGCAATGGGTGCCGGGCAATATTGAAATGAGTCAGACATTGTAGCCAACATATCAATTATTTATATGAAAACTAATTTCTCACGTAAGCAACCGACACATTAACCATAACATACTGATGACTAAATAACTCCATTTAAAATATAAAATAAATAAATTTGTATTCTTAAAAATCCTTAAAACCCACTGAGAGAAACACTCAATAATGCCTGTAAAAAGAAGTATTAGGCATTATCCTTTGAGAGGCCAAACTTCAAAAGCTTTTGCATTAAAATAGTGTTTCTTAAAAG
>VDFB02000008.1:206701017-207026023 GCA_007258455.2 Sequoia sempervirens | reverse complement strand
TGAATAAATCTTGTTGATTGCCTCTGTAAAAACAAATTGTAGAATGTTAAAAAAAAATGAATTTCCAGTATGATAGGTGACAGCTGAATTGAAACATGTTGTAGTCTTGCAGAAAAACTCTGATAAAACACAGCAAAGGTGTAAAACACAAATCTGGTGGCTGCAAGTGCATATTGGAAAATCTAGAATATTGTGCCAGTGAAAAAAGTGTCTAACCTCTTTGTCCCAAGGTTCCAAAAGATGCTTCCAAAGAGCAGGGCAACCATTGTGCTGAAGAAAAAACGCACAACAACATAGTGTGGATTACGCCAATATGACCAATATTGCTTCCAAAGGCATGCCATGCACTGAACTGGGAAGGACTGTGCATATTGTTGAAAACCTGCACTGCAGAAATTGAACTTCCAAACACTTGTCTATTCTTGAAAATCATTGCTTCTTTACAAAATTCAGAATGAAATCCTTACCAGCAATAAATAAGTAGAAAAAATAGTTTACTGTTAGGAGACAAAGCATATAGGAAGAGGCAGGTAAACTGTAAAACAAAAAAGATTGTTTGTTTATTTGAATATTTAGATGCAAAGGACTAAGAACTTCTCTTGGGAAATCAGAAATTTGGAAAATCATGGAAACTAATTAATTTAAGAAATAAAGTTAAGATAATGAAAGACGAAATTGATCAAAATATTTTATTAGAAACTCAAATCAGTACAGATTTTATTAAACTATACAAATTACAGATAATTAAAATGTATAAAACAATAAGTTGTCTTATTGATGGTAGGTGCTCTTTCCCTTGGTGAGGATCATTAATTCTTCAATGCCAGAATCATCAGCTTCAAATCAAATGAGGAAATTTCTATTGCATTTCTCTGAAAGAAGCTTTTATCACATTCAAGTTAGACATGACAAATGATATGATAAATAGAACTCCAAAAGCCTTTATTGCAAGTAGATCATCATGTTAATTCTGATTTGTTGTGATTGCATAAGCATTCAAATAAAACCAGCTGATTAGAATCCCCATGTAGAAGCTTACATTGCTTTTTTGAACAAAATACATAAAATTTGTAAAAGGCATTAAAGATAAAACCAGGAAAACAGCTAACCACAGGCCATTGATAAACAAGAACTGCCTATAGAATATCATAACAGAGCTTAACAACAATGAAACAACTAGCTACAAGCTAAGACAACAGTACCAGGATTTAAGTATGGAAGATTTTTTTTATGTGAAACCAATGAAAGCAGCAAAGACCTATTTATGTTTTCCATTGAAGGCAATCAAAACAGTATTCACTGACATAAGTGTTTGTAAAATCAAAATTGATTAAATGTAAAGGCTACACAGTAAAGTTTTGTACCAAAAGCAACAAAATTGAAGGCTTATTGATCTAGTGTCTTTAAAATTGAATGTTGTAAAATTGAAACACAACAAAATTACTTATTTACATAAGACAACAAAATTTGTAGTTGAGTATGACGAATTGTTTGTGCAATTGCAATTTATGGAAACAGTAAGACAATCATTGTTGGAGAATTCTCAAAATGAAATTGTTAACAGAAATTGTAAAAGTTCCTTGCAGTTGGAATTTGCGTAATAAGAACACTGTAGGTGAGATGTCTTCTTTATATTGCTCATATGTTGTCTCTCTGGCTGGGAAAATTATTCAGCACCGTCTAATTTAACCAATGTACTTACTGTTTCTTTCCGCTAATGCGCACGGGATCGGTTGAAAGTCGAGGCTTTCGCGCATCGTGCAATTGGCGATCCTTTTCAAGACACTGTCCAAAGAAAGCATCAACGTAATACGCTACAATGCTCGCGGCGGATACTTCGCTTCAATGTGCCGCACCGGCCACCGAAAATACGTTATGTACGTGCAGGGAACTGCAAGCGATTTCACACGAGTTTATAAAACGTAAAAATAAAATCTTATTTTGTGATCTGCCCGAATTGACGTTATTTGCATCCGGTTCACCATTTGAGCTCCCTCAAAAAATGTTGATTGTGTTGCGTGCATTAGATTTGAACCCTGTGAGCCAGTTCTAACTACATTTTTGAAAAGGTTTGTTTTTAACATTGATGCAAATGCACACAAATCTATGTGGAGGAAGGGATAACAACCTACAAAAAAAAATTGTTAATGAATTTAAGTAAATAAGTTCAGTTGCATATCAAAATAAAAGGAAGATGGTTAGGTATTTACAGTTGCCATGTCTTCTTGGAGGTCTCCATCTTTCACATGTACTTCAAACTAGATTTTGTTCAAATGATAAGATGTTGCTATTGCTCCAAATGAGCCAACAAAATAGCTGGAGTCTGCTTGTATTAATTGGGAGATAGTGACATCTGGAGTTAATCTACGATTTTTGCAAACAGTAGGTACACTTTCTACTATGCTTCTACAGTTGGTTAGGGCAAGACAACAATCTGCATCGTCTCTTTCATATTGAGTTTTATTTTTGATTAAAAAATTGGTGATGCGAATACTAGACCCAACAAACATATGGGGCAAAAATGTATTTATCAAATTATTGCTAATGTTTACAGTAATAGTCATTTGACCATAGGCATCGACTAGATCCACGTGTACTATTTCTGCCTTTTTTTGGGGGTTGTTGTTTCTTGTAGAAGCAGGACCATAGACAACAAGGACATCGCCTTCAAATACCGAACCAGTTTGCTCTGTGGAAATTTCCAATATTGTACTGGGTTTTTGCTTTGTTGAAATTAGACTGTCAAAAATATAGTGTAGTTAATTGTGTATTCTAAATATGCATTATAGTTGTGAACATTGAAGGATAGAAAATGTATATTATTCTTAATATTGTGGATGTAAAATAAAGATTTTTCACTATGTATGTTAGTGTTTGTAGAAATGTTTGGAAAATGTACAACTATATATGTAGATTTTTACTAATTGTGGATTGAAAGAAGAGTATTGAAAATTAATACCTTTGGTTCTTGCTTTTAGTAGTCATTTTTGTTGGTGATGTGCTATTTAATTCAATACTTTTCGACCGGCTGTAATAGGGAATGAAATTGTTAGTCATGAAATTAGTAGATGTTACTATTTAACATTTCATTATTTTGTAGGAGTTGACAATTGTCACTATTTTCTTATGTATTCTTATGTAGGTACTGATAATGTATGCTATTCTTAATTGTGTGAACATAAATTAAAGCTTTTTGTCTAAGTATGTTTGTGTTTATAGAAATCTATGGAAAATGTACTTCTATATACATAGCTTATTCATAAAAATAGGTAGAGAAGAAGACTATAAAAAATGAGTACCTTTCTTTGTTGCTTACAATGGTCAGTCTCGTGGGAGAAGTGGTATTTAGTTCAATGTCTTCCAAGCGCCTGTAGCAAGAAATGCAATTGTTAGTCATGTAATTTGTGGACAATACTATTTAATGTTTAACTAGTTTGGAAGAGATGACATGTCTTACCGTTTTGTTATGCGTTCTTTTTTAGGTGTAGAGAAAGAATCATCTAGATCATCTACGTCAAGGTCCTCTTCAGTGATCTCCATGCTTTTGAAAAAGCTGCATAATACAATTTATTTTACTTGTATAGTAATCTATTGTTAAAGTAGAGTTTTTCCTATTACATTTGCATATATTCCTTATATAATTGGAAATTGTTTTGTAATTGTTTTTTCAATAGTATAAATACCTTTCATCCGATGTAGTATTGGTTGTATGCACATTTGTTGCTGGAGTGTTGTTAAATTTGATGATGTCCAATTGGCTTTGACAAAACAGACACGTTATTGAAGTATGATTTTTCAAGAGGATATTTTGTTAAAGAAAAAAAATTATGTATGCTCTCCATGTAACTTACTCTTTATTTGTTTCATGTTGTGATGTTGCAGGTAGTGTAGTAGACACTTTGTCTTTTTCAATGTTCATTATTGCAAGTCACCTGCAAAACAATATTTGGTAAAAAAAAAATTTATATGAATAATGATTTGTAGAATAGTAAAAGTAATGAATTTAAGTTTTTTTTTTTGAATAAGAGTTAATGTATGTAGAAAATAAAATATTTTTTCATAGAATTGTTGTATGTGATTACCTTTTCTAGAATGGAGAGCATGGCTAGATGATGTTGGCAACATGGAATAGAAGAGTGTCATGATCTGTCTAGTACGACTCGTATCTTTGAATGTTTGTTGTATTTTCAGAATTATTTGTCCACACATGATCAATAATGGTCCGTGACAAAAGTTTTGTACTTTCCTGTAATAAGAACAACTTGTGTATTTCCATGTTTTCTTTTAGCATGTCTAGTTTTTTTGAGGTGTTGGAAATGTCAATGTTAAAGTCACCTACAATATAAATAAGGCTTCCAGTGGGAACAATTGCCATTGCTTTGTTAACAACTTTTATGATATTTGTAAGTGATGTTGTTGGTCTGGCATAGATATTACAAATATAAAGGCTTTGTTTACTAAATATTAGTGTACTCAATATTGCTTCAACATTGTCTTCTGTAAGTGGAATTGCATTTGCTACTTGTATATGCTTTTTTGTGCAGGTCATTATCCCATGTATATGGTATGCTATAAAGCAATTATATTCTAATAACGCATCATTATTTAAATTTGTTTCCAAATATGTCTCTTGCAGACAAATAATGTCTGATGACATCAAATCTTTGTCATGTTCAATGTCTTGTTTGTGTGGGTGGAAATGACGAGTGTTTAATGTAGATATGGTAATACATGATGTTT
The DNA here is from genome assembly GCA_007258455.2 of Sequoia sempervirens. NCBI lineage: Eukaryota > Viridiplantae > Streptophyta > Pinopsida > Cupressales > Cupressaceae > Sequoia > Sequoia sempervirens. The sequence goes on along the minus strand of VDFB02000008.1, from coordinate 207,021,283 downwards.
GAGATTTGTAATGTATGTCATTTTGTAGAGTCCACTTAGCTACTGATTCTAACCGTGTCATTTCATCTATGATTTCTCTTCATACTTAAAATTTTTTTGCTGTTAGAGGGCTTAACAAAAACAATGTTTCAATTGTTGATTTGCGGGAAAGGGCTGTGTAAGTTAACCCATGTTGGTGTATGCCTAATGGTTCAAATGCAAGGCCTTGCATTGTAAGTCCTTGTGATCTATGTATTGTTCGAGCACATGCTAATTGTTTCGGGAATTGTTTTCTAACAATATTTTTATGTTGAGCATTTGGTTTTAAGATTGATCTAGCAACTCGGAGTATTGGTACCCATCCATTGTTAATATATGTTTGGTTTAAATGTGATAGTTTTGTGGCTTGAGCTTTTCCTATACGACGATCATTGAACTCAATCCATATAATGTCAATGTCAGCATGATGGGTATATGTTTTGAATATTCCATCTGACCCATTTACGAGACCATCCTGCGTATCATAGTTTCCACCGTAAATTTCAACTAGTATGTCTTTTTTTAACATAATATGGTCCGATAGATTTGTATTATTTTTGAACAATTGTTCTAGATTAATAGAATTATCATGTTCGTCAATTGCATTGATTGTTATTAGTTCTCCAGGAAGAGAAAATAATATTTTCTGATTGTGTGCATTAACATCTTTTCTCTTGTAAAAAAGGAATGGAAATGTTGGATCGGTAGGTGTAGGAGGTAAGCATTTGTTATTTAGGTATGCTATGTCACTATCTGTTTGAGAGTTTGTTTGTATTCTGTTTAGAATTTTGATGAAGACTTCATCATTTTGTCTCATAGTTGTTTCTAAGGTATAGCATTTGATGTTTTCCCAAAAATTGTATGGAACTAGCTGGGTGTCTAAATTTATAGTTTGGAACACTGGACAATCATGTATAGGTTCTGCTTGGTAGAAATCACCACAAAAAATAATGTCTAAACCACCAAAATATTTAGTAGGTGTTTGCATGATGTCACACAATCTTTTATCTATGCAACGCAAGAGTCTTGCTCCAACTAATGAGATTTCATCAATAAGGATAATACGCAGTTGTTGATATTCTTTTGTCAATATATCTAATTTGTCTGAGCTCAATGGAATAGTAGTGGATTTGTTAAATGGTATGAAAAGTGCAGAGTGCAAAGTTGTGCCTCCAATATTGTAAGCTGCTTTACCTGTGTATGCAAGTAACAAGCCTTTTATCTTATCTAGGTCACTATCAATAGAGTTATTGTATATACGTAGTAGGCCTTGGTATATAGCTTTGGCAGTGAATGTCTTTCCTGTTCCAGCACCTCCTGTTAGAAACAAATACAATGGTTCAAGTAATTTATTTTGTTTTTTTACTAGTATGTCCTTTACTATGGCTTGTTGCTCTTTGTTTAGCATTCTTCGAAGATTGTAGTATTCTGTGTTGTTAGCTAAGTTTGGATGCTTAGCAATTTCAAATGGCCTTTTGATTTGTTTGTTGTAGAATTTAAGTTTCAATGTGTCTAAATCCGATTGCAAATTGTATTGTTCATTGTAATCATTGTTCAAGTTGTGAACATTATTTGTTTCTGTATAGTTCTCGTTTTCAATATTGACATCATTAATAGCATTGTCCAAATCACCCCATAGCTCATTTATATGGTATGTGTACTTTGCTTGATTAAGTTTTACTATTTTTTCTTTAGCAATGAAAGCCTCTTCCCATGTTGTGAAACCTATTTTCAACATGTTTTCATCTATGGAAAATGGGACATACAGTAAAAGTTGTTCCCTATAATAGTTTTCGATGTCAACATGTTTATTGTATCTTATATATCGAATAATTTGTGGTCTCTTTATTTTTTTTAATTGTCCTTTTCCTGTTCTGTATTCTGCAACAAATTCTGGTAGACAAACATTTGCCAATATTTGAGAACGTGCAATATAATGGTCAATTAAATTTTTAGAAGCAACATTTTGTGAATCATCTGGCTCATTTTTCAGTTGTGTGGAATTTTTCAAAATAAATGTACGGTTTTCAGCAGTTGATGTGTCTATGAATATGCATTTCCTTGAACTATAGTTAAGAGGAAGTGAAAGCACAATGTGTACAGCTTGCTGAGTAGACATTTGTTGTAGATTGAGCAAAGCATTGCCAAGTTTTGTTATCATTTTAATTGCATCAATGTTATGTTCTTTGTGCTCTGTACGTATTTTGTTAAATGCATTTGTTATTGAGGCATTGCATTTTGTCATGTATGAGCTACAGTACATTGCTGCAGCATATGCATTTAGAACAAATTGTGCATCTGTATTTGCTTTCCATAGATGAGGGATTTTTTTACAAAATGTATTGTTCCAAATGTGAGCTAGCTTTCTTTTCAAAAACATTGTTGGTCTAAGCAACGTAGATTGTATGGCTAATGTGTATTCTTCTTCATCCATGCTTATGTTCAGTAGGAAATCTTCATCAGATGTACAACTATCATAACTTGAACATTCTAAAGTGGATCTAAGTTTTTCAGCCAAACACATGTTTCTTTTTTCGTCGATGCATGGTTCTAGAATTCTTGTTGTTTTCATTGGTGGTTGTGGAAAACCAAAGCGACATTTTTTTTTTGGTCTTGCCACACTGTTTAGTATGGTGATGCATATGTATTTTAGCCATTTGTTCATTTAAAGTTTCAGTATTGCAAGTTATGTATTTGTCTACAAAATGTTCAATACTAGTATCAGTATCTTTTCCATATATAGGTGCATCTTTAACCCATAGCATGAAATGGTCATGTTCATTTCCTCGATTTTGGAATTCTGTAACTGAAAAGTAGTCCAATACCTTTCCAAAAAATGTCTCATCTAAGCATATTAGTTGTTTCATTGCATTAATCCTATGTTTATAATAGCGAGTACAAGTAGTTGGATCCTTTTTAATCAAATAGGTAATGTCAACTTCATTAAGCAATTCTTCCTGGTTTTCTGTTGATTTTTTTTTGTGTGAGATGTATAATTATTTCAATGTTTCCTTTAATGGCTCCCAATTTTGTTCTGCACTAGTAAAAGTTACGAAAAAAGTAGGTGGACCCAACTGTCGTATCATTGCAAAAAGATTTCTTTTGAGGTGTTGCAAATAGTCTAGTGAATTTCTTATTTTTTTGAAATCTACGTACCTAATGTCTGATTGCAAAATCTTTTCAAGGTTTGGTTTGTGCTTGACATCTTTTGCTAGTAGGGTTCTACCTTTTAATTTTCTTTTGCGAATTCTTATCCATAGTGTAGAAAATACTTGGGCAATTAAAATTTTAATGGTTTTGAAAAATAAGTTGGTGGTATGATAAGCAAATATTCGATTTGAATTTTGTAATTCCCATTGTGCAATTTTTTGGTATGAAATTTTCTTTTCAATTCATTCATCACGTGGTTCTTCGAAAAACAATGTTGGAAAATTCATTTCTTCTGCATATTTGTCTTGGAATATTCCAAGAGGTTGTTTTCCTTCAGCAGGTGCAATTTCGATGACTTTGTCTTGTATTGAATGTATAGTTCTTGACTCAGTAAAGGCATGGATCAAGGTATCTGTTTCGATTTCCATCAGAATATTTGTGTCATTGTCTTTGTCACTATCACTTGATGAAGAGTCAATGCATGTAGTATGCTCTTCTAAATGGTACAATTGGTCATGCCAATTTTTGTTCAATTTAACATTTTGCGTTTTGTACAACATTGTTTTACACAATTCATTTAAAGAATTCATAACATTTGGTTGAACTCTTCCTTTTTGGTATGCATTTCAATATTGCAAACATCTCTTCAATGCAATAGAAATTGTCCATGTTTCATTGGTGGAACGTGGCAACACTGTTTGTATAATGTTCATGTCTATTGGGACATTGATAATTGTTCCACTTAGTCCAATTTGAGGTCTTTTGTATCCTAATTGCCAAATTTGTGCAAAGGCAAGTCGAAGGGACACTAGCCTTTCTTTGAGTTCTGAAAGTGTAGCAGTGTATTGTAGTGGCTTATTTGTTTTAATATGTTCTGGTGTTGCGTATATTGGTTTTTTGTTTTTCCTGAATTGGTGGTTACAAAACTTGCATATTTTGTTTCCAAAAAATCCTTGTGTCCTTAATAAAACTAGATCATATGTTTCCATTGTTTCTTGGCTTAGATTTATAATATTCCTTTTGAAACGCAACTGCCCACAAATTGCACACACATGTTTCGGTGTGTCTTTGATTTTCTCCATGTAAGATTGAACGGGTGTTTTTTTTTCCCCTCTTTTTTCTATTTTTTGGATTTTAGCCTTTTTGCGTATCTCTTGTTTTAGTTTACGAAGTGAATTGTGGAAAGTTGTACTAAACCCGTTTCTAAAATGTGTAGAGTTGCAAGTTTTTACTTGTTCACTGTTTTCGATGGATTCTTTCAATTTGTGCATACTAATGTTTTGTTTAGGTTTTTTGCGTATTTCTTGTTATAGTTTACGAAGTGACTTATGGAGAATAGTGGTGAAGCCATTTGTGAGATGTGTAGAGTTGCAAGTTTTTACTTGTTTACTGTTTCGAATGGATTGTTTCAATTTGTGCATATTAAGCCTTTCTTTGCTTTTCATTATTGTTTTTTTTTTGGTTGTGCAGTATGAATGTCGTTTACCATTATTATCTCGACTTCACCTGGCTTATAATGTGTATGCATGTCATTGAATTTGTAACATATGACATTGTATACTTTTGTCGGTTGTAGACATTTGCAATATACTTTGGTTGGCATTGCACTATTTTATGAGGAAACTTGAATTTTAATTTGCAAAATGTAGGATAGCCATTCAAAACAAAATTCAGAACCTTCAATTTCACTTTGTTCAAATGGATCTCCAACTTTTGCAATAAATGTTTCCCAATTTGTCACACCACAAGTATTTTTCAACTCAGATTTTAAGGATGTTTGAAGGCATTCATTTGCTATGTTGTCTCCATTTAGCATTGCATTGCAAAAGGATTGAGCCATGTAGCGTCTAAGACATGGGCTATCATATTCATTTTTAGTCAAACTTGCAATAGTATTAAAAAAACTATCACCACAATATGATTTTGATAATGTGTTTTTGCATAATCTAGACATTGTATCTATTTTTTTTTTGTGGAATTCTTTTTAGGGAGTATATATTTCTTGCAAATTGTTTAGATTGGTGAGCCTGTTGTTCAGGTGTGTTAAATTTTTTCCTCACAAGCGGTTCAAAATGTCCATTTTTATGATCCTGGTCATGGAAGAGAAGAGAATATGTTGTACTTTGTGAATTTTCATTGAAATGCAAGTACTTTGTTTTTCCTATTAAAGACCAAATACATATCTCAATATCTAACCACTTGGATAGCCACTTAATACAAAACAAGTCTCCCCAAAGACCATACTCATTATAATTTGGCTTTGGAACTGCAGATATTTGCATGCGTCGCAGATATGTACTAACATCATGAAAGCCATGCATTTTGGATAGTGTGTGTGAGTCTAGCTCATTTTGAAGTGAAAATAAAGCGTGACGATCATCAATTGCCAGACAATTTAGAAAATGATCAACTATTCCATTTCTTAGTTCAAGAGATGTGTATCGCATATGTAACAGTAGTTGTAATGAGTCAAAAAGACAATCGCCTACATTGTATACAAAGGGCCTTATTCTAAATAGGTTATTGTCTTCTAATACTTCGTCAATTGAGATATCTCGTTCTTTGTTTTTTGATTGATAGTTCTCTACATCTATGATATTATCCAATGCAAAATTTGTTGTTGGTGATGCATATTTACTGAACTTGGACATTAAATCTATTGACTTATCCTCCACAATTTGTTTTCTCATGTTAGTAATTGTTTTTGAGTGTTTACATTGGTTAATACATTGTTCCAATGGCTTTCTTTTTTTGGAAACAAGTGGTTCAAAATGTCCATTCAAACGATTTTCATCATGGAACAAAATAGAATATGTAGTACTTCCTGAATCTTCATTGAAATTCAAGTACTTTACTTTTCTTGTTGACGACCAAATACATATTTGGATACCTAACCACTTTGCTAGCCATTTAATACAAAATTGGTCGCCCCAAAGGCCATATTCTTTACAATTTGGTTTCTTAACTGCAGATAGGCACATACGTTGTAAGTATGTATTAGCATCAGCAACTTGATGCAATTCATTCAATGTTTTAGGATTTAGCTCATTTGTATATGAAAACAAAGCGTCATCGTCCTTTTTTGCTAGGCAATCAAGAAAGTAATCAACCATACCATTTCACAATTCTATGGAAGTGAAGTTCATATGTAACAAATATTGCAAAGAGTCAAAAAGACAATCCCCTATGTTGTATACAAATGGACTTATTCTAAAAAGATTATTGTCTTTCAATACTTCATCTATTGTTCGTTCTTCTTTCATATTCATTGGTTCATAACTTTCTACATCTATGATAGTATACAATGATTTTTTTGATTCACAGTTTTTTGACATTTTATGCACCAAAAAAAAAACACACTAGAATTAATAAAAACAAAATAGGTGTAATATGTTACTTGTCAAATTTTGTATACTGTTGAACTCTATTTGTAGATACTATTGTTGCTTTGCTTTTCAATGCTCAGGTTCTCCAAAATAGGAAAATTAAACACATTATCAATGATTAAATAAAGAAATCACAAATTTTTATAACATTAAGAAAAAAGGAAAGCAACTATTGGGGACACTTGTAATTCCACAACATACTTTTCCAAATTGTAATTCTGGTAGATACATTTTGAGTAAAAGTAAAAAGTTTAACTGCCTACTGGGTTATCAAAGCTATAAGAACAAGAGTATGGCATCAATCTAGACAGGATGCCCAAGCCATGTTAGAAAAGAAAAAACAAAATACTAATATGGATAGTAAGCAATATACTATATCTCTGACAATTGCAACAATTCCAAGCACTGGGCCATGATCTATAGTGGCAGGACGAGGTGCTTATTGCGACAAACGACAATAACTCGGGTTCTGGAACTGGTGAGCATATCCCATGTAAAGTGCTCTCCGTGATAATGCAACTTGGTGTATGTTTGGCTTTAAATGGATCCTTGATTCAAGGACCACTTGCTAGCAATTAGAATTCACTATAAAAGAAATTCTTAATTATTGCTCGATGGTCAAGAAATAAATCACATTGTCAAGATATTCACTATAATTGTTCAAAGATGGTCAATCCATTGCTGTTTTGACTCATTTTACTCATGCAGTGACTGGGAAAGAAGCGTAACAGAATCCAAGTGGTTGAGCTTAATTGGATAAATCATTGAGTTCTCATTGTGGAGACCCATGTTCAAAAATCCCAAAGGGACATTTAATATGGAATTCTAAGTTATGACTCTTGGTCTTCCATAAGTGGCTTCTAGTGTAGAGGTGGTTTCTAAATAAGTGGATTTCTAAGTTGCGATTCTTGGTCTTCCATAGGTGCTTTCTAGTGTGGTTGGTTAAAAAGAGCTGACATTAGTCTCACGGTTGTGTTCTTGCATTGACCAGGTGAATTTCGAAGCAAAGATAGAATATGACATGATCCAGAATTACATATTACTGCAAGAAATATTTTCAAAGTTAAAAATAGACAAGTTATGTGTAGCATTTGGTTTCTTATTTTAACTTAGAGACGCTTTTTGTGGGCACAAAAGGAAAATAAATATCTTAAATTGTCATTTTGTCCAAAAAATTAGACTCATAGGAACTGAAAATACGTATGCAATGATAATGGGCATAATCATTTAAGAAGATCTGATAAAAATCGAGGAGATATAGTTTTGATTCTTGAAGCAGAATCTGTTTCACGTTCTAGTTTATGTTCTAGGTGAGAATGCAGAGTATAGAGAAAGCAATGATATAATAGAAATTCCAAGAATTTCCTGTTTGCCTACTTTTCAGGTTATTGGCATTAGGTTCGAATGCAAAATAAACAAGAAGCAATATCATAATAGAAATCCCAAGAATTTCTTACTTGCTTACTTTTTAGGTTATTGGCATTTTGGTTTAAAGATTAATCTTTTTCATCTGAGAAAAAAATAAAGAGATATATAAATCTTTTTCATCCAAGGAAAAAAGTTCAAAGATACATTAATTTTTTTTATCTGAATAAAAATAAAAAAAGAAAACAGATATATTTGGTTCTTGTGCATCTTTTTTTGTTTCAATTTTCTTTCCTACTCATGAAGGCCAGGTTTCTTATTCCCTTCTCATATCTTACTATTTATGAACATCTTTGTAAAAATACTCTGTATTTTGGGTTTGAATTTAAAGGGTAAGCATAGACTGTCATATGTGTGGACTGTGATAGTATTCTACAGTTCATCAAATGTCAGTTGTCATCTAATGATTTTTCATCTTCTACATTGATTTCATTCTGTATTGGGCCATTTTTTTGTATGCCAAGCTCTCGAAAATGAGTGAATATCTTTTGAATGTAGGGAATTCAGAGACAAATTCATCTTTTTGCATTTGTCCAGCATTCAAAAACGCATCTGCTTCATGACTTTTTAATCATTTTCTTCTCTGTAATTGAGTAGATCACTATTTTGGTAATTGTATTCTTTTGTTGGTACTGGAGAATCTGAAGAAGCTCATGAAAGTGATATAATTGTTTTGTCAACCTTCTTACGCTTTACTGAAAATGATAATAGTTTTGGATATTAAAAGTGTGAGTAAACAATTCAAAAAAGGTGATAAAAGACAACCGATTTGAACATTTGACCCTTGGAAAATCAATGTTGGAGAGACTGACTGTTGAACGTCTAAATGTTCTATGAACTAAAGATATGAACTGCAGGAAAATAGACTAAAGCATATAGATTTGAAATATGGCTTATAGCATAATCAATTGAGTTTTTACTTTTTGGTCAAAACAAAGCTGGGAACCATTATCAAAACCTGATAAATCATAATCTGGAAATGAAAAACAACTATCATCCAAGAGGCTGATTCAAGCTTCATCCTCCTCCCGCTGGAGATTGTTCACATCAACATTCAATATCTTTTTGACTTGGCTCTTTTCATTCCACTCTTTCTGGTGTCAATATACTATATAATGAGGGACAAGAGAGATTCCATGGGTAACAACAATCTGATATTGTTTGCTTTCCAAAACGTGAATATTCTTTATAATATTTTCAAGAAAGAAATTGTTGGTGTCATGGTGAATATCTTCTTTTGAAAAATGTACTGTATTTCCTTTGAAATGTAGTATTTACCTCTTTCAAAGACCATGCTTTCCATAAACATATTATTAATTTTACCTTTTTTGTACCCAAGATGTGTTAGAACAGAAGACAGCTCTAAAATTAAGGGGTTCTCAAGTTATGGAGTGTATAGGAACACACAAAATACAAGCAAAAACCAAGAAGGATTCACACACATTTAAATGACAAAGTGAGATAACATAAATGCTCTTCCATTAACATTACTGAGGCTTATACATGATGTCATACAAAGAAAGTAAGATTGAGAAATCCTGTACTAAAAAGAACCGTGCAGCTTCCTGCAAGTGCTAGAATTACTAAGTTTTCTGTTTGACTAACTGCCTGCCTTCTATTTGGTCACATCAGAGTTGATTGAAACAGAGATTTCCTTTTGTTAATGGTTTTGAATATCAACTCCTGACATGTGGGTTTGTATGCTGGCGGCTGCATTGTAGTTCAGATTTTATATGGCTCTAGACAATAATTGAGATTCTAGTGCACAATTGTGCAGGTTGGGACTGCATGGAAGGTGGATGTGCAGAATTTGTGGTGTTGCTGGTGCACAGGGTACTAATGTATGGATTATGTATGATGAGTCTGCACATGATTTCTTTTGGCACAAGTGTTGTGGTCTCTTGCGATTTTGTACCTGGATAATTTACCCCATCTTGAGAGGCAAGGTCCTCATTTCTTCACTCCATAGTCGAAGGGATTCTTTTTGGAGCTATTGCAGAGTTGGTAGTCTAAGTTTGGACTTTGGAGTGTGCTCAGCATTGTGACATCAATGCTTTCATCCTTTGCAATGGGTGCCGGGCAATATTGAAATGAGTCAGACATTGTAGCCAACATATCAATTATTTATATGAAAACTAATTTCTCACGTAAGCAACCGACACATTAACCATAACATACTGATGACTAAATAACTCCATTTAAAATATAAAATAAATAAATTTGTATTCTTAAAAATCCTTAAAACCCACTGAGAGAAACACTCAATAATGCCTGTAAAAAGAAGTATTAGGCATTATCCTTTGAGAGGCCAAACTTCAGAAGCTTTTGCATTAAAATAGTGTTTCTTAAAAGTACTCCTATCTATTATGACAGAGAATATCATTCAAGACTACAACAAAATAATTTGATCCTGCAATTTCTTGATTTCAATCCAAGCAATTTAACTGATTCAGCTGTACATACATATGTAAAATTGTAAATATTAGTAAAACTCTTTTAGGGTGGGGATTCAAAACTATAACATATCAGTAAGACAAGATTTCCCTGGACATGGACCAAGCATAAGAAGTTTTGAAAAGAACAAAAAATAGAGTAATGAAACAGAGAACACTTCACCTCCGGCCTAGCCGCCTTGCAGAGAGATCTGAGTTTTGAAATTCTGTTGCTTTATTAAAAAAAAAAGGTAAAATACACTTAAAGGTCTGGTAGGTAAATTAACTAAAGTTTGAATCTTAACTATCTTGATGGTAACATCCCTAATTTACTACTGTGACATATCTTAATGGGTGCCCGGAGTGCAAAAGCAACTATTTTTCTAAACAGAAAGATGATATTGAAACTCATATTTAAGTAAGCTGAAAAGCATACCTGATCCTTGTTCGTACTCTGTACTCAACTGGTAATTTTATCAAAATTCTGTTGACAACAATTTCAATTATTAAGCACAAATTCATTGATTTGAAATATCAGAAAAAAGGAAAGCAACTATTGGGGACACTTGTAATTCCACAACTTACTTTTCCAACTTGTCCTAATGCAAAATTCTTTGCTACCAATCCAAAAACACCAACTGAACATAAGACCCTTTTATTCCCAAAATCTGGTACACAAAAAATAACCTCAAAACAAGCATACCCAAAACAATGACTTATCTTACTCATTGGGTGGATAAAAACTGCAAGACTGCACAAATCAGTTTTGTCAGCCTCCTTGTGTGCAGTTTCCAATGCAAACTCTTCTTCCAAAGCCATATCTATCTCAATAAATATCTACATACCTCTGAATTTCCAACCCTTTACACATTATTAAATCTCTTTGATGTTAAGGGTTGAGGGGTTCTGATATTTAGTGGTGTGACTGCTATGTTCACTTCCTTCCTTAGAACCCTATACCTCATGGCATTTATGTGCAAAACTTTCATTTCATTAGTGTTGTTCTCCTCAGGAACCCAATCTTCATTTACCCAAAAGTATGTTTCTTTCTTTACCTATCTGCCCCATTATTGCAGCAAAGAATGAAAATAGGTGATAAGAGGAAATGCAAGCTTTGCTTTTTATCAGTCAGTAGGGAGAACACTTTCCTATAGTGTCAAATCTTGCCCTGTTTGCTGTACTTGAAAGGAAATAGCGTGGCTCATTGATTAGGCAGATGAAAGAATAGTTGTTGAGAATAATATACTATATAGTGAGGGACAAGAGAGATTCCATGGGTAACAACAATCTGATATTGTTTGCTTTGCAAAATGTGAATATTCTTTATAATATTTTCAAGAAAGAAATTGTTGGTGTCATGGTGAATATCTTCATTTGAAAAATGTACTGTATTTCCTTTGAAATGTAGTATTTACCTCTTTCAAAGACCATGCTTTCCATAAACATATTATTAATTTTACCTTTTTTGTACCCAAGATGTGTTAGAACAGAAGACAACTCTAAAATTAAGGGGTTCTCAAGTTATGGAGTGTATAGGAACGCACAAAATACAAGCAAAAACCAAGAAGGATTCACACACATTTAAATGACAAAGTGAGATAACATAAATGCTCTTCCATTAACATTACTGAGACTTATACATGATGTCATACAAAGAAAGTAAGATTGAGAAATCCTGTACTGAAAAGAACCGTGCAGCTTCCTGCAAGTGCTAGAATTACTAAGTTTTCTGTTTGACTAACTGCCTGCCTTCTGTTTGGTCACATCAGAGTTGATTGAAACAGAGATTTCCTTTTGTTAATGGTTTTGAATATCAACTCCTGACATGTGGGTTTGTATGCTGGGGGCTGCATTGTAGTTCAGATTTTATATGGCTCTAGACAATAATTGAGATTCCAGTGCACAATTGTGCAGGTTGGGACTGCATGGAAGGTGGATGTGCAGAAGTTGTGGTGTTGCTGGTGCACAGGGTACTAATGTATGGATTATGTATGATGAGTCTGCACATGATTTCTTTTGGCACAAGTGTTGTGGTCTCTTGCGATTTTGTACCTGGATCATTTGCCCCATCTTGAGAGGCAAGGTCCTCATTTCTTCACTCCATAGTCGAAGGGATTCTTTTTGGAGCTATTGCAGAGTTGGTAGTCTAAGTTTGGATTCTCGTATGACTCATACCTAGAAACGATTAATTTTCCAGCCTGTTTGGTAACATAGCATAAAATGGTGGGAAAATTTTCTTTTAAGATTCTCTACTGGGAATAACATTTTCAGGCCCTAATTTTAAAATTTATGCATTGGAGAAACACAGAAACATCATCAGAACTTGTCTAATTCCTACATGTGGCTGACGAAAATGCAATATCTTCTACTGTGATTAGTATTAGAAAAAGAAAAAGAAAATTACCTGAGATGCTTGAAGATGAGGTAGGTGACGAGCAATGTTGACTTGCTAATATAACCGATAAAATGGTAGCTCCAGTGTGTAACCATAATAGTTTGGCTGAAAATTGCTATGGTGGTCTAGCGATTCTAGCTCAGGCTCGCACATAAAAATACTTGTTTTGGCTGAAACATGGGATGTGCTATTCACTGTCGGCTTTGAATAATAACTGTCCAAGATGAAATAAAATGGCGCTTCATAACTGTTCCGATTTTTCTGACCATGTTCACTTAGCGTGCGATGCTCTGTGCTTTCCATCTGTGCCATTAGGCTTTCCATCTGCGCCATTAGGATAATGGATCCGTATAAATTGCCCTTATCGAGCAAAACTCTCCTGCCAATTAAATTTAAGAAAATTCATTTTAAAAATATGTTTTCTTATATAATTTGCATCTCTACTTTAACAATAGATAAATATTTGTTAGACTAAAAAAATAATGAATTTTGATTTGTTGAATAGTTGTTTTTTAATAACTAGTTAACAAACAGCCGTGCCAATAGTTCCTTGGACAGGAACTAAAAATTATGACAAAATTAAAGATAAAAACTATTAATTCAAAATTAAAGATAGAAACTATTAATTTATAATAAAATAATAATTGTTTTTGGAATAACTTGATATTTGAAATCAACTATTTAAGATAAATATTTATTAATCCATTATTATAGTTAATATTGATTCATTATTATAGTTAAAATTTATTTGTTAAGATAAATGTTTAGGAGGAAGATAAATTTATTATTGATTGTTTAATTATTATAGTTAAGATAAATTTCAATACATTTTTAATATTTTTATTATTAAAGTTCTTATCATTATTTCATGTATAATTTTATATGGGTTAATTTTTAGTTCCTACCAAGGAACTATAGGCATGGCGTTTTGTTAACTAGTTATTAATAACTTTATTTTTAACAAATGAGAATTCAACTTATTTTTTTATTTGACAAAGTATTGTATATTGTTAAAGTAAACTTACAAAATATATAACAAAACATTTATCCAAAATTAATTTTCTGCAATATAATTGGCATAAAATTTTTTAGCGATAAGGGTGGATTTTTAGGGAGCATAAACTTTTTATCGCAGGTTTTTAAGGTTTTTCTGCCACAAAGGCTATAATAAGAAATATATATTTAGTTAATTTTTAATAATAAAAAATTATTTCTTCAAAATTAGTTACTTGTTATATTTTCTATTCTATTCATTTATTTACTTGTTTGCATTAAAATAGGGAAAATTTTGAAATTATCCATTTCTCATAATTAATAAAAATTTGCATAACATCACTCCATTCAAATTTAAGCAAAAAACATGTTTGAGCGAAATGCTCTCATTATTTCATACATAGATTTTTCTAAAACAGGTATACTAATGTTACTTTCCTTTTGTAATACTGCAATTTAAATTTAGGTATCTTTTTTTGTGAAGAAATATATTTTCTATAAAACCAAAGTACATTGGACATATATTTAAAGCTACAATCAATATAAAAATCAATAAATAAATTTCTATTTTAATTTATCAAAAATATATCAAGTCAATTACTTTATATTTAGTAGAAAAATTATTTTACTTTTTAAATAAAAATACATCAAAATTTTAAAATATATTAATGTCTACAAATGAAATTATTAAAAAATAGCAAATAAATATGTAATATTGAATAGAAATGAAAATAATGAATGATGGCTTTTTCAAAAAAGAAATTAAAAATCACATGCAAAAGATTAATATTTTGAGATTGACATAAAATAATAAGTTGTTATTTAAATTTTTAAAATTATTTTAAAATGCTCTCAATGTTTCTTACATAGGTTTTTCTAAAATAGTTATACAAATATTAATAAATTCTCCATATTAATAAATTCAATTATGTTATTTTTTTGAAAATTATTTTTTTTGTTAAATAAATATATCTATATATTCAAACTATATTTTTTAAGATTAATTTTTGGTAATTACACGTTATAAGTGAAAGCTAAAATCTGTGTCAATAAAAACCTTTTGCATTTAAATTGACATCCTTATTGGCTGTCGTTAGTGGTAGCGGTTACAAACAGTTTTTAATGGATTTGATATCTTCATTTTACATTCATTGAAAACAATGGGAAATGGGAAAACATCACCGCTTTTGCTCTCCAAATTCAAGGATGTAAATTTCTCAACTCCAGGCTTTTGTACCAGTAGGGGACCCCTTTAGTCCAATCCATTATCTTGTTTTCCAAATTATCCTTCTCTCCACATATAGAAGAATGTATATGTTGAAGCTTCTACATGACCAAACATGCTTCCTTTTCATGCTTATGATGCTTGTACACTAGAGCGATTCAGTTCTTTTTTGGATGGGAACGCCAACAATGATGAAACCCCCATCTTTTCTTTATGAATGAATTGAAGTGACAAATTAGATTTGTAGGGGATGTTAAAATGGCAACACCTACAAATCCCTCCTCACCATCTACTTCATATATTCATTTGGTCAAGCACTTAACTTCCATTTACTTTGGATTATAAAGATGCTATGAGCATATCAAACTTTTTCTGGGTTGATATCCGTTTATAAATTTATGAATTTTTGCAAAAAAAATAATTGAATTGAATTGATCAAAGATAAATTTCACATAAGTAAACTAAAGGAAGTCCATGATTCTTGATCCAAATACTTAGGGTCTACAAAAATATCCCTAATGTTTATCTTCCCAATACAAGAAAAAGTTAAAGCAATTGCCTAGGCTATTTCAAATCAAATGATTTTTTGAATATTGATTTTGTCATTTAATCTAACTCTTCCATAGTTCTATATTTTTCTCTTCTTTTATTTTTAATGGAGGATTTTATATCATCCACATGATTGTTTTTTTATTAGATATGAGAACTTGAGTCTTAGGCCAAAATCTTTTTGACTGAAAGTTAAGGAATGAGTGGTAGCCATTCCACCAAAATTGTTCTTATGATATGACAACCTTACATTTTAGGAAAACTTTATCCCTATGATCTCATTAAAAGTTAATAAACTTCACTAGTAAATCAAGAATCCACTAATCTTTTTCTATTTTGTAAAAATATCCCTTTCGCCAATTTGACTAGTAAGATCTACTATAAAGTATGTATTTATTTTGCAAATAATTAATCTTTGTTTGTTTAATTGAATTGATTAATCTATTGTATTTGCTTATGATGTGACCTAAAAAATCAGTCTTTCAAAGAGTAACTTGATTAGGGTTCTCATGTATTTATTTTGCAAATAATTAATCTTTGTTGGTTTAATTGAACTGAAACTGATTAATCTATTCTATTTGCTTATGATGTGACCTCAAAAATCAATCTTTCAATTAATATTATAATTAGGTTATTTTATCACTCTTACATTATTTTATTTACTTAAGAGTTATTTTACTTTTTACTTTAGAGCTATTTAATGATTATTTTATTTTCCTTTGATAAATTAAAAGATATTTCTTGAAATCTATTTTTGTAATATAAAATCAATTAATACTAATTTCTTTTGAAAATTGATAAATTGAACTAAACTAATTTTCTTTAAAACAATACAATATGAAAATAATTAATTTCTAGATAATTTTAATATAATTACCTTTAAAATAATTTGATTATTTTCAGAATTAAACTATATTATTTTTGCTAATACTCAATTAAATGCTAAATTAGTTTGATCTATTTTATTTACAAAATAAGTTTACTAAATCTATCTACTTTGTCAATAAATGCTAAATTCCTTTATAAAATAAAATTTTAACTAATATATTTTTGCATTGAGATAAATAATATCTATGTCTAAATAAATCATTCAATTTTAAAACGAGTACTTTTCATTTTAAATTTTAGGTCAAGTTCATGCATGCAAGTTTGTATTTGTTTCTAAATGTATCTTTTTTGTCTTCTAGAAATGTTGAGATTCTTTGTTGGTTTACTTAGAGACTTGATTTTCGCCTTGACTTTGTTGTCTTAGCTTCGGTTAAAACATTCTCTTTATTGTTCTGGGAAAATCAACACTAAAATTTTATCCCAAAATTCAACACTTTTACTATAATTCATGTTAAATTGTTATTTTAGAATCATAATGTTTTGGTTGAATTCATGCATTTTTTCTCTAAAGTTTTGGGTATGTCAAACTTACTATTTTTTCAAACATAATGCTTTTGTAATGTCTTGGTTAAATTCGAGTATTTTTTGTCTCAAATTTAGTGTAGTTTTGAAATTAACCCATTTTTTATTGCTTTGTTGCATTCAAATGTTGTGTGCTCAATTTTTGTGTTTTACTTTATTAAAAAAAAAAAAAACATTAATCCTTTTGTAATAGTTGGTGTTAAAATTCAACTATGCTCGACTCTCAAACTCAATGTTGGTTCATTTTTTTTTTTTTTAATGGTTCTGGTTATGTCAACTACATTTTGCTCTCAAATTTATTGTTATTTCATTTTTTTTTAAACAATTTGATTGAATTTTCTTTTGATATGTACTATTTTTTACCAAAATTTAGATCATTGATTTCAAAAATGCACTTTTTTCAAATTTAACCTTAAATTAAGCATTTGATAATAATTTTGGTTAAATTCAATTATTTTTTTGTCCTCATTTTTAATGTTTTTGCATATCTCCCCCTGTTTTGGGTTAACCTTTGGCTTAGTTTTAAGATCAACTTAGCTTCTTTTTTAAATGCTCTTTTCTCAAAAAATCATTTTCAACTAGAAAACTACCCATCTAAACGCTACAACAAAAATAACAAATAATGAAATGTAAAGAGAATTTATGAAAAAAACTATTTTTATCATGTATGTTGAATGGTTAAGGAAATCTTTGAACTCATAAATATTTACATAATGTTGGCAACATATAAATTACACTTTCTTCATGGCCTAAAAACACAACCACATCTCAGAATCTTAAAGTAAGCAAAATTATTTTGTTATAAGGGTCCTTTTCTAATGGAAGACTAAGTTGACTCTATCAATGATAAAATTCTTAAATTTAGGTGACAATTGCTTTGTCTTGACCAATTGTTTCTAAAACACAACAAACTCAACAAATACAAACAAAACTATTCTAAAACTTTATGGCAGGAACTTCGCTGCTCTGCAGCTCTTGTTTATATTTGGATTTTTTTAAATTATTTATGAAAATTTATTTAAGATAAAGTAACAAATTTAAATATATTTTTTATATTTTCTATTTTATCAAAAAAGTAAAATTCATTAAATATTTTAAATAATTTTTCATAAATAATTTAAAAATTATGAAAAAATTAATAAAATTATTTATTTATTATGAAAGCATAAATATTTATTAGAAAAATTTATATAAAATAAATTAAATTAAATACAATCAATATTTATATAAAATAATATCATATAAATCCTAAACAAATAGAATAAATTTATTAACATATAACAAATATATTATAAAATAAACAACAATACATAAATAAATTAAAATTATTTATTAACAAATTTAATATATACTTTTTGAAAACTAACGTTAGTAGTTTTGAATGGGATAACATATGGGAGCTGTTAAATTATGACAAAATTAAAGATTGAAACTATTAATTTATAATAAAATAAGAACTATTTTTGGAATAACTTGATATTTGAACTAAAGGCACTACCTTTATCTTAACTCGTTATTAATAATTTTGTTTTTGACAAATGAGAGTTCTTTTTTTTGAATTGAAAAAATATTTATGTATTGTTAAAATAACATGCAAAATATATAACAAAACATATTTCACAAATTAATTTTCTCAAATATAATTGGCAGGAAAGTTTTTGCCGATATAAGCGATTTATGCGAATCCATTATCATAGTGGGGATTCTAATGACAGCTGGAAAGAGCAATTTGGAAAAACTAAATTGGAATTGTTATCAACTATGATATTATTTCATTTCAAGTTAGACAGTTCGAAAATCACAGCAAAGAAAGCAACAACTATAATATTGTGTGCACTGCCAAGAGGAAATTGGGAATTGTTTATTGGTATCTATTTTATCATTTGAATATATTCGATAAACATACTAAAAAGTTTATTGTGAATGTTTATTGTGAATGCAACCTCGAATGTAGTGCAGATTGGGCTATCTTCTGTAGATGCAGTTGTAGAGGGTTGCTCAGCTTGTGAAGATCTTGGTTGTGATGGCACGGGTAACCTTCAATTCCAAACACTGCATTTTTTTAGATGCTTAAAAGGATTCTCTTGGCTTGATAAATATTGGGTGAGATTATAGGTGGCATGTAAAGGTGTAATATAAGCTTGAACTATATTTTAAATATTTTTGAACTGAGTAAGCTCTATGCTTGATGAAGGGGGTAGTAGATGCTTGTTTGAGCAGGAGGTGGTTAGAAAAAAAACTCAGTTGAGAACCTTCTTTAGTTCATGTTTCTAGATTGCATTGTTTGGAGGAATTTTTTTTTGGAGTTGCATAGGCTGATTATAAGTAATAAGAGTTGTTTTAGTTTACATTGGAGCTCTTTATACTCCTTTAATGGCATTGTATTACTTGTAAGTGGCTGAAATTAGTGGCATGAGGAGTATTATTCCCATTTAAGGGTTTTTCCAATAGTAACTTGTTGTTTCAGTCATGTGATGCTTTTTCGGACTCACATGGAGGCATTGTAGCCCCTACGCCTTTGCGACCCAATCTTGCCCATAGTGGCAATGCAAATTTGCTTTATTCACACAGGGGAGACAGAGATGGAGATGGCTCTATTGCTACTTCGATTCTCTCTCATCTACCCAACAAACATTCAAAGGGAGTAAGGAGCTCATCTTGAAGAAGAAAAGAGGGAGGCCTAGAAGATATGGGAATGATCTTCTTGCGTCATATGCGCTCTCCCACAAACTCAAACGAGGGATGGAGAAAGCTCAGATGGCAGCACTCGATATTATTTTAACCCTTTCCACCTTTTTCTTTTTGCTTTGGTTAACTTAAAAGGGTATAAATTTCCAATTACATGATTTTTTGTAGTTTTTAATTAGTACTGTGTATATAATGAACTACAATTAGCATTGTGTATAATTTGGAATTTTAAAAAAAAATGGTGAATTAGTTGTAGTTAATGATTTGAAAGTTTTGTTTGGTGAAAATATGCAGTAATTGTTTAACCACAAATTTGATGTGTGTTTCCTTTTTACATTTCTTTTCAGATTTTACCTCTAAAATTTAATATTATTTTAAAAAATTAGTTTGGTAATTACTTAAAATATAAAATCAATCCCCAAAAAATATACTAAATTTTTTGAATAGTGCTTGTTTCAAAAAATTAGCTAAGCGGCCGAATAGGACCGTGCTCTGGCATTGTGTTTATTTTTTCTAATTTTACATTTTTATATAAAATTTAGTCTTCTAATCAAGATTTAAGCCTAGGGCATGCTTCTAGTGCCCCCATTGTTTCCAGGCTGGCCTATTATATTTGGGTCTCTATTTTGTGAGGGATAGTTAACTTAAATAAATTATGTAGTGCTTGTTGAATTTAAGCTTAATGACTGTTCTTTTCATTCTTATAGGAGATTTCCAACGCTATATATATCTGAGTAACTGTATGCTTCAAATTTGATGTTATAATGTAGAAATGTGTCTTTGGGTCTAAGTGCTTCTTGTTATCACAGAATCTAGCAGCACTCGTTCCACGAATAACCCCCCTACGAAACTTGTCCGTTTCCTAGGATTCGTGAAGTTCAAGTACGCATAACGAAGTGATTTTCAAGCTACCTCAAAATGCATTTCAAAGCCTCGAATAGTCAATTCGAGCATCCCCCTATGTTCGCCTTGCGAAGACCTTCGAAATGAGTCCCTTTGCGAAGTCTCACTGTTTGTACTTAGCAAATTGCGAAAGATGCAGTTGCATTGAAAAAGTGCGCTCCTGCTTTCAAGCCAAAATTTGGCTAAGTATGAAAAGTGCAAGGGCGCTAAAATTTAGCGCCCCTGCATGAAAGTGAAATTTCTAAAAAATGTAATAGCGCTGAATTTTAGCGCCATTACACTTTTTCCTGACACTTAAACTTTTTCTGGCTCTGGCGCGTTTCTTCATGATTTTTGCATTTTTCGTCAATCGTGCCACTTTTCGTGCCTAAATTTATTGCTCGACTTGAGTTAGGTTTTTGATTTTCTTTTTCATTTAAAATTGTTAATTCACCATTTTCATTGTTTATGTTTTATATTTTTTTCCTCTCTTCATGCTCGGCGAGTTTTCTTTAAACTGCAAAAAAATGTTTTTGAGGATTTCACATCTTTCCTCCAGCAATCTTCGCGTTTTGTCTTGGTTTCTCTCCAGATCTCGTCAAGTGATCCTGAAGGTGATGTCCTTTGATCTTGGTTCTTCCAAATAAAAAGTTCTTGCAGGAGACCAGGAAGAAGTATGAAGACTCCGGCCCAAGCAAAGAAACATGAAGAAGCTTCCTGTTCTCCAGTGTTAGACATTTCCGGTGCATCCCTTTATGCATCTTGTAAATATTTCTTGACATTTTTGAATGTCTTTTTGTAAATTGTAATTACACCAAGCTCGAAGATGTAATATTTTGAAAACAAATTACACTTTGACTTTGGTCAAAGTTAGGTGAGATCTCCTAAAATCGCTCACCTAACTTTCCTTAATTTCCTCAATCAGTTTCCTATTTTTGCTCATCCCTCTTTCTATATAATGTGAGGGATTTTCATTGTAAATTTATCCTTTAGTATTTTGCAATGAAGTGCTGCCCTTTTTGAAGAAAATTTGTGAAACTTTGTGTTCATGCTTTGTGAATGGAATTTGATCAATAAAGAAGAGGATTGCAAACCAAACTTTGCGTTGGATTCGATACTTTTGTGAGTCGATCTTATTTGGTGGTGATTAGCTTGAGAAATCTGAAGGACTCTAAGTAGTTTATGTAAACTTTGTGTTGCATCTATTATTTAGATTTGCATTTGTGTTTTTGTTTATCATTCGGTTGAATGATCTACAAGACTTTGTGCTTGTAATCATTCATGCTCTTGCATATTTTGGTTGAATGATCTACAAGACTTTGTGCTTGTAATCGTTCATGCTCTTGCGTATTTTGGTTGGATGATCTACAAGACTTTGTGCTTGTAATTGTTCATGCTGTTCGAGGAATTGCTGCGTCTAAGAAGACTTTGTGCTTCTAACGTGACAAATGGTACACTCTTCACAGATCCACCATTGAAAAAGCTACGGAATGACTTTGTACCTTCGTGAGCTTTCCCTTTTACTTTATTTGTTTATTGTTAATTACTTCTGGTATCTCTATGCTTCGCTTTGACGAGATAGAGGTATTGGTATTACTACTAGTTGTTCGTTTCAAGTTGTTAAGAATTGTGAACTTCCAACAGTGAAGCATTGTAAACATCTTCTCTGAAAAAAGAGAGAAGGATGAATGTAACACACCCCCCCCCACTCCGTAAGTTTCGTGTACATTTTGTAATTATTTGTTTGTTTTACTATCACTTCTATTAGCAATAAGAAGGGCGCCTCCCCTTTCCGAGAGGAGAGATTTACATCTCACATAGCTGTGGCTAAAGTCCAAGTTGTGTAATCTATCGAAAAGCTGATTACATAATTTTCACCCAACACTTCTATAGCATTTTAAGAATTTTATGAAGCTTTTTAGCTTATGTCTTCCAACATGCATTTCATTTTCTCAGTTAGATTTTTTTTTCTTATAGGATGTGTTGGACGGGGATTTAACACCCACATTGTGCAGATTGCAACAGGAGAAATATTTGCTTTTTGATTTACATTTGGGTGTTATAATTGTGTGAAACTATTGTTTGTTTTGTTTTAGATGCCATTTAAAAAAAATTGTGAAATTGTCATTGCATGTTTAGGCTTGCAATTTTTTTCAATGAATTGGTCTTCAAGTTTTTCTTTTACTGTTTGAAGCCACGGGTCAAATTATTTTGCATAGCATTTTGACATGGACATGCACAATATCAACTTTTTCTATACTGCAACTATTTTTATTAGATTCAAACCTAGTTGTCACTCTTTAGATAGATGACTTGTTATATTATTTTTGATCAATTGTGAGTAATCTTCTAAATCCAATTTCTAATTTAATTCATATAATCTATTTTTTGCGCTAATTTTTTTCTTCTATGATCACATGACTAACCAAATATATAGGTTGCTTTGGTTCATCAACTTGGGTCAGATTATAAATATCCCTTTTGGTTTCTAATTTTATAGTTTTAAAATTATTTCTTGCTTGGATTTTTCTAAAATAGTTTGTTTTTGGCTCATGATCTATATGCATCTCATGAGCTACTGGCTTAGGTACATGCGCTCACACCTATTTTATTTTATTTTTGGATTCCTTTCTAGAGATTTTTTGCACACTTGCATTTGACGATATCTAATAAAATGTGATGAATTCAAGGTCATATGCTTTCATGTTACCTTTTGTGGGTTTTAGATTGTGTTACATGGCCATTTTTCCACTTACGAAATTGTAATTTTATTATTTAGTTCTTCAAGGCCCTTTATTTTGGGTTAATTGATGGGTTCAAAAGTTAATCAACTGAAAGCCTTATCCATTGAATAGAAGTAGCCCTTTGAGATTTATACAAATATTTGGACACAACGTTTCCTATCCCTTTACAAATTTAGTGATTGTTTAATATTTTTTTATCCCAGACAAGTCGGGTAATTAAATCAAGCATCTTTATCATCTCTTATGTCTTTGGATTGGCCAATAATATTTTCATTCTCAACTCTAGCCTCTCTGAATGTGTGTTTGATTCCTATATGTGTTCTAGTGCTGGATAGTTTCTTTTTTGGGACAATGTTGTTCATGTCACTTCTTTAAATGATTAATGCAGATGTTTGGGTACATTAGTAGGTCTCTTACCATTTGGTCTTGCTACTTTCTAGTAGCCATTTACAAAGCTACACTTATCGTAATTACCCATAAACTAATAATGGAAGGTTCAATTTTTAGTAATTCTTTAGCCACATCAATACATTTTTCTTAAGAACCATAATACTTTAGTAATTCCTTGTCCATAAATACTTGAGCATGGAAGGTTCAATTTTTAGTAATTCCTTATCCACAAATACTTTAGGGGAGAGGACCTAGTAGTTGAGCATGTTTCAATAGTTGAGATAGTAGCTGTTTATATAATGCCCAATAGTTGTGACATGACTACCTTAACTTAAACAAAATGTATTCCTTTGATCTAAAAAGAAACCAATCATGTGATGCCACATCAATGCTCAACTACCCATGATGTGAATGCACAAGTATTGGTAACAGGTTTGTTTTGGGTCTTTTTGGACACCTTGACAAAAAGCATGATAATGTGGCATCATATTTGATGATGTGTCCATACAACAAAAGTTATAAGTAGGGGACTTGCCAAGTAGGTAGTTGTAAGAAAATTGGAGTGATTTGAAATATCCAAGTAGGATTTTGAGAAGCATGAAGTTAGGGTGCACAACTACTGGGTCCTCTCCTATAGCTACTTCCACCTAGACAAACCTTGGAGCAGAACATAAGGCTATCTTTCCATTTCATCTTACAATATTTTCATAAACTTGAATAGCGGCTGAAGTTGATAGATCCAAAGTTTGCAATTTAGTTACAATGCTGAGAGAAAGGCAGAAACACAAAAGCTCCAGAACAACACCTTTTTAGATCTAGAAGAGTAACTCGATTTGGAAGACAAGATAAGTATGAAATGGTAAAATAAAAAAAGCCATTCATGCTCATCATTTATTGGTAAAGACTGTCATTTGGAAAAAAAAAATTATAGCAAAATGGTTGGACTATTTTTGAAAGAAAAACTTATTGAGAATAGAAGAATTTTCATCAACATAATTCCTAATTGGAGAGTGTCAAATCATTTACCACTAAGTTTTCAAATCTTACACGATTTACAAAGTTTAAGAGAATTTGGCTTCCCTATCCCTATTTTAAATAGGTCCCCAATACTTTAATATTATTACCCAAGTTGTTTCCATTAGACTTCAAACTATCTAAAGGTCTTCTCTAAAGGGTTGAAATAACAGAGCATTTAGTAGCATTTCTTGTTCGCATATAACCAAATAATTATTCGCATATCTTACAGGAACACACTTTGCATCATAGCCTGAATTAATAAACCCTTACAATAAGTTGAAAATGATATATTTATGTCAAGAGATACAAAAAAAAATGCTAAT
The DNA here is from genome assembly GCA_007258455.2 of Sequoia sempervirens. NCBI lineage: Eukaryota > Viridiplantae > Streptophyta > Pinopsida > Cupressales > Cupressaceae > Sequoia > Sequoia sempervirens. The sequence continues at coordinate 206,996,256 of VDFB02000008.1, read as the reverse complement.
GTGGGTAAAGGAGACAGAGAGACAATATCAAGACACACCATATCAACTGTATCATCATGCTTATTTCTCCTCACAAAAAAAGTGTAACACAAAACAAGCCATCTTCTAACTAGTAAGAGATAATGCTTTAGATTTTGACAATTATCCAAAATACATGACTAACTTTTGATATTTACTTTACATATATCATTTGGTAGCTATGGAAGTTTCACAAACATCATAGTCAAAACTTTGGACTCTCAATTATACACTTCTTCTTTTAGACTAGGGGCCATACACAACATTTTCTTTTGTGACATTGTCCAAAAAACTTAACAACAAAATTCATTGCAACACCTCAAATACATTCATTTCTCAATTGTATGAACACAACAATATTGCTTTGTTTAAGATAAATATATCATAGAGATTATCTAAATAAGTATAATAATATTGCGTTCTTTTTAAGTCATGACCATGCTAGATGCCAATTTGGTTTAAAAGACCCCTTTCCATGTATTTTTTCCATAAAAATGGCAAAGGCCTTTAGTACACAACTTATACTAGCCAGTATGTTACAAAAATTTACATGATTGCCAATTCTAGCAGTACAAGCTAGTACATACAGTTTGCAGATGTTACTTGACTTACAAGATAGATGAGTTTTCTAGAGGAGATGCAAATAAATACAAATTTTCAATTGGCGATAATTATTGGAACTATGTGTAAAATCTGGAGATTTGTGTTTGATTGCAAAGAGTTATCTCTTGTGATTTATGAGCAAATTTTTATTTCTATTCCAATTGATCATAACAAAAAGAAGTCCAATTTTGAAAATAATATAACATAGAACCAAATAGAAATGAAAATCCCAAACAAAGATTGTCAAGAGTGTATCTCATTTATCTTTTATTTAATCTTTCTCTTTATGTCTACGATTTCATGAAGTTTTTCTGATCATGTAAATAAAATGTTGATGGATATGTAACACATTTAGTGCACTCATGCCCTAGTTCATCATATCTGGCAGAGAGCATGTCCATCTAGAGATGACCTTATAATTTGGTTATGACTTATCTAGAGATAGTGATGTCAACAAAAATTCAAATGAGATAAGCTAAGGGTATACACATCAATGTCTAAGTTAAACAATTAATACCCTAGACAAATATTAGTTCACACAATGATGAGTCTACAATACAAAATTGTTATTCTAAATGGTAGGCTTATAACTATACTATCCTAGAATGCACGAGCATTGTCTAGTCACCTTGAATAGTTAAGGAAATCTTTGAACTCATAAGTATTTACATAATACTAGCAACATGTAAATTGTGCTTTCTTTATGGCCTAAAAGTACAACCAAAGCATTTCAAAATTTTGAAGTGAGCAAAATTCTATTGTTATCAGGGTCATTTTCTAATGGAAGACAAAGTTGACTCTATCAATGATCAAATTCCTAAATTTAGGTGACAATTGCTTTATCCCAACCAAAACTTATTGTTATCAGGGTCATTTTTTAATGGAAGACAAAGTTGACTCTATCAATGATCAAATTCCTAAATTTAGGTGATAATTGCTTTATCTTGACCAATTGTTCCTAAAACACAACAAACTCAACTAATACAAACAAAACTATTCTAAAACTTTATGGCAGGAACTTCGCTGCTTTGCAGCTCTTGTTTAGTTTTAGTTTTAGTTTTTAGCTCAATGTTAAAACTAATATATAATATAAATTATTTTTAATATTATATGTAATGTAAATTAAATTTTTAAAATGTTATTATTATTATTATTATTATTATATTTATTATATATTATAGTTTAGATATTCATTTAATTTAAATTCTCCTATTATATAAATATATATTATTTATTATTGAATTATATTAAATAAATAGCATATATCTTATATATAAAATAAAATATGATATGTTATAATAAATAATATGTATATAATATAAATAAATAAACTTTTATAACTAAGATTTTATAGTTTTAAAAAAAAATTATAAGGTATATAACCCTAATCCTAATTTTATCTCTAACCCTAACCCTATTCTCATCCCTAATTGTAACCCTAAACTTATTCATAACTTCAACCCTAATCCTAATCCTAATCCTAACCCTAACCCTAACCCTATCCCTATCCCTATCCCTAATTTTAACCCCAACCCTAATCTCTAACATTAAATTAACCCTAATCCTTACCCTCACCCTATTTCTAAGCCTAACCCATTTTATACATGCTAACTCCAACCCTAATGCTATTGCTAATCTTAAACATAATCCTAAATTGAACCCTAACCCTATCGCTCATCCTAAACACATTTTTAAACTTAACCCTTTTTATATATGCTAACCGTAGCCCTAACCGTAAACCTAATCCTAACCGTAATACTAACTCCAACCCTGATACCACTTATATCTCTAAACCTAACCCTAACCCTATTCCTAATAATAAAATTAATCCCAACCCTAATAAAAGTTTGAACCTAAACGTGTTTGACCCTTAACTATAACTTACATTAAATTTTTATATTAAATATACTAAAATATATAAAAAGGGTTAAGCTTAAAAATGTGATTGGGATGAGCAATAGGGTTAGGGTTAGCTTTAGGATTATGTTTAAGATGAGCAGTGGGGTTACAGTTGGAGTTAGCATGGAGTTAGTAGGGTTAGGGTTAGGGTTAGCTTTAGCTTTATTTATTATTAATTTTTAAATTGTTAATAAAAATGATTAATTATTATTTAACTATATATCATAAATAAAATATTCTAAAACATATATTTCTCATTATAAATTAATTAATTATTACAATTTTTTTTTTATGCGTCAGGTGTCCCCGCGGCCCAACAACCCATACCTTAGATACCTAAGGCAAAATTATTACAAAATATTATTTTTATACAAAATATATAATATAAAATAAATTTTTAATATAATATATAATATAATATAATATATTTTATATTTACCTTGTATTTCTTATTTAAATTAAATTATATTATATATCATAAATAATTTTTTGTAGAAACATATATTTTTAATCATAAATAAATTATCAATGATAAATATTATATTATAAAATCATATAATATTATATTCTTTTAGCCACTTATCCAAATATAATTCTCACATAAAAATTAAATATATAAAAATTAATGTTAAAAATGAAAGTTAAAGAAAATTAAAAAAACGTAAGATACAATGGTAGATAAAAACACCGAAGAGACTGCATGGAACGAGGACTGACAGACTGATTTGACTGGCATATATGACACTGGCAGACAGTTAGCACAGCAGGTACGGAGGGTGAGAAAAATGAGGCAGCAGCATCCACGGAGGGCGAGAAAAATGAGGCAGCAACATCCATGCCATGCATCCATGGCCCGGTAGAAATTATTGCCTCTATAGCCTTTGCCGTCTCATATATCAATAAAACCCATGCAACAAGTACTTGTAGATTGTATATAGGGGGATCTTGTGTCGTTTGTACTTGTGTTTAGTTTCTATGAATTATATTACACTCTGTTCCATGCAACATATGCATATGTCTGCACACTAGAATTCCCCTACTGTAATATGATTCATTTGCAGGCAGTGTACATTGCATATCCCAAGAAGATCTGCTATCTATTCAGGAAACACAAGCCTGTACGGTTGGGCCTCTGCAATCATGAAACCATGCAAGGTGCCTGTCCTCCATGTTCTTGTTCAAGGTGCCTGGGCTGTGTTTTTATTGGAGGTACCTTCTTCCTTTTCTAAACAAATATGAAATTAACTAGTTTATATTTTTTTTTCAAAAATTAAATCAAAGAAAATCTAAAACTTTAGAAAAGGTCCGTGTTTTCATAATTTTATTTTTTAAAATAAATTTATCATATATTAATATCAATGTTGAAAGACTATAACTAATATTTCAAAAAAAATAGGTGGTATGGAATCATGTCTTAAAGTCAAATTAGTAAAGTTGGGATAAGAAATAGTATATATTAAGTGGCACAAAAAGGAAATGGTCAAAAAGTTTATGATCTAAAAAATGAAACGACCGTCTAAGTCACATGTCCATAAACATAGAACAAATTAAGTAGGAAGTTCAAAGAAACCAACAATGGGAGGGAGGTTTGATCATTTGGGTTATCCCACCCCTCATCAAATAGGTTTTTGTCTTTGTCCATTGGCTCCCAACTAGTGAGAATGGTATCTTCTCCATCTTCAAGGCCCTCCTCCAGCTAAGAATCTTGCAAACCACTTGTAATCGAGCACTTCTCTATAGGGAGATCACAAGTGCTAGGCAAGGGAATTTTCCTTGATAATTGGAAGGTCCACCCATGTCTTAGAGAGGATGATGGAGGCAAGCAAAAACAATTCACCCTAGTGATTGTATGGAGGAGTCCAACTAGAAGACTACTCAATATGTGGTGGAGTAAAACTTTTCCATTGGCTAAAAGAGCAATGCTTAGAGGTGGTTGAATGGTCATGCCATTGCCACTAGTGGGGGAACTATCAATAGAAGGAAAAGAAGCAAGACCCCATCAATAGTGCAAGAAGCATTCCTCTAGTGATCCAATAGAGTTTGAGTATGTTAAACTTCAAGGGATAGTTTATTGGCTTGAACTTGTATCTGCATTAGCACATTAGAAATCACCAAGAATTTGATGTGAGTAGAAAAACTTAAATCGACATCAAAATTAGTAGATGTAATAGAATTACCATCTTTCCATATACAAAAAAAATCCAATTTGAAAGCATGTCATAGTTAAAAAATCTAATTAAAAATTCAATCCCATATTTTCATATTTTAAAAAGAATCGAAGGGTGAAAAGGTTCCAAAAGCCTATGTTCTCATATTCCGTAAATGAGGGATGAAAGGGATAAATTTTCCTTAATATTGTGACTTAAATATCCCAATTCTCACATGCATAATCACAATCCCAATACATTTGGGAAATGTGAACAAATATATATCCTTCACTTAGATGAGAGGGAGAAAAAAACCCTTTTATATAAATCTAGGGTAAATAAATAAATAACATTAACATTCGAAATCTACAATAAATAAAAATTATGTCATTGATATAATAAATGTATTGAGTTAAACGCTTTGGAAAATAAAGAAATGGAACAAGTTTAGTGATAAATGCTATTATATATATGATTGTAAAAATATTAGTGAAAATTAGACAAATACCTTAGAATCAATGAATGCTTTGTCTATCTTTGGATCACTTCCATGACTATGGAATTGGTCTTGCAAGTTAGGATCTAAACTCTATCTCACAAATCTAACCTAATTCTATGGATTTGATCTTTGTAAAATTTTAGAATAACACTTTTATTTGCCCTTGATGTCATCAATCTACCCTTGCACAAAAATTAGTTTTGATGTTTGATGGTTTGCACTTGGCAAGGATAATTACTTTCCTTGCACCAAAACATGTAAGTATTACTGATTTAATGGCTAGATAAAAGAGGGAAACACTCACAAACATGTATGATTCCCTAGATTCTTGTGCAATACATAGATTTTCTACTAAATTCTCCCAATAATGCACATAAGTAGTAAATGATAGTTGTACAATGCAAGAGGTCTAAATGATTGGATAATGTCTAAAGTGAACTAGGGTGTTACCCATCTAAATACAACACTAAAGGTCAAATGAATCAATTTCATGACTTGTGTCAACACACAAAGTTAACAAAGAGAGGTAAAGTCAACCTCAAATTTTGAGTTTAAAGTTTAAAAGTTAAGTAGTCATTTTTTGTGAGTGCAAAAGAGATTTAGTTCATCCATGACTCTAGATCTAACTTAGGGAAGGAAATGGGTAAAACAAAGGTTAGGACCAATCCTTGGGAATAAAGACATATATAGGAATATATAAGGTTCAAATTATGTACCCACTATTAGCTAAAAACGTGACATTTGTACACTTGTATTGCATAAACCAGTAACTAAGCTAAAGTGAGCCCAAGAAAAATGTGAGAAATGCAAACTATCATGAGAATGCATGCAAACGTAAATACAAGTATTCAATAAGAAATTAAATTCAAAGATACCCACAAAAAGAACATTGATATGGATGAAGATTCTACCTTGGTGTTTGTTCTCTTGTTCAATGAGTGTTCCATCTTCGAAACCTACAAAAATGAATCCATGAGTAGCGACATGCAGGCATTTAAAACAATAATATATTGTCCATAATAAAAAATAAAAAAGAACGGTAGGGATTGATGTACCGCCCTTGAAGCAATAGGCTAGATAGTGACCTCACATGGCCCCTCCAATTAATTATATACAAGGAATGCAAATAAAATGGAGAAGAGTAGATTTTATATATATCAAGGATGATAAATCCAATAAGGTTAGTGATAACATAAAATATATTATTATGTGACACAAAAATATAGTAATATATGCTTAGAAAGGCCTCATAAATGACATGAATTTCCCCTTGATTCCCTAGTAGGAGAAAACACTATAGCCATAAAAAATTCTAGATGGAGGGTCAAGGAACTTAGGTGAAATATTATCATAAGCCTCATAATCATGTTAGTATAATATATAAGCATGATAAGCATAACATGAACAAATTGGATTACTCTAAACTTGTAGAAGATAGTCATTATAGTTATAGTTGACCTCATAACCATGAAAATTTGTTAGGAATTAGTAATAGATGTGATCAAAATCTAAAGATAATCATATGAATCATAAGAAGGATCCTATAAATGTATATGATCATAAGAGTATAAATCTAGCCAACTTCATAAAGATGTGGCCCCCAAGTGGGAGACACTATCTGAATGAAGTATATTTGTATGTCTCATAGAAGTAGGTAGAGAAAAAATATCAACCAACTACATTCACATCACTAAGGAGATTATCATTGTTTCAATTGCAAGACTTAAATACTACTTTCAAATATTTTTATCCAATCATGGTATGCTATAACATTTTTAGTAAATTGCTTGATATAAATGAAATAGGAGATAGAACTTTTGTAATCCATTGCTATCAGACTTTTTGATTTTTCTTTGGAGCCTATTTTAATGTCATAAATTCAAATGTAGTAATATCATCATTAAATAAAGTCTTCTTCTTTGTATTATTAGGATATGGATGAAAACTTCCTTGTTTTGATACATGTGGAGGAATAGCATTATCTTGCTCTTGCTTTATTTGTGGAGGAGGACAAGACTTATAAGTTCGATAGTATTGAAGAGGGCTTCAATTTCTCCTTATTTTCAACTCTATCTTGATTCTTTTGTTGTAGCTTAATTTGGTATAATTTATGAAGGTCCTATCTTTACATTTACAAAAAAAATCTATGCAATGTTCTTTACCCTTGCAATTATAGAAAAAGTAATAGTGAGAACTTCAACATAATTGCCATGTGAGATGACTTAATGTGAAAATATGTACATATGAATCTCTCTTCACTTTCAAAGTTATATTTATGAAAATATTTCAAATATTGATATACCTATAGAGGGTACCATATTTATTTGATTTATCCAAATATCCCAAGTGACATACACAATCTGTTTAATTAATGAATGATATGAAACAATACATCCACCTGGACTTTAGTCCCTCTTGGAGAGGCAAGACGATGCTTCCCAAAGTGTTCACAAGGGTGTCATCGAATATTTTTTAATGTAACACTCAATTAAACATAGTTGTATTGTGCTAAATTATGATTGTATAAAAAATCTTCCATGAACATGTTGTATAGATTGGTTGGATTAATAAGGATACCCTCACATTGATGTCCATATAGGAAACCTCACATGTAAAGTGGACCATAATATTTATTATTGAGAATCTTCTCCCCATAAAATTAAATAACCATAGAGACATAAGGAGAGGATATATTATGAGTCATGCCCATAATTTATCTATAGTAGTGTGCCAAGATTATCCAATGAGCCACATATCCACAAAACCATTGCCCATATGTGTATGCACCATAGAAACTATTGATAATTCAATTTTGTTAGATGTATATGTAATGGAAAGTTATTAGTATAAATTTTTTAATTTGGATTAGGTGGATCAATTGAATATCATTCACACCATAAATAATACAGTGTAAATTTTAGATGTTTTTAATTTTACCACTATTTATGTGTATTAATTTAACTAACAAGTATGCTTATTTTTTCTTAAGAAATGAAGAACATGAGCATATATTAAACAAAGTAAATGCTAACTTAATTAATATGAGAGTTGGGCTTTTATATTAGTGAACTAGTTTAGCTATAGAAATGATAAAGAAGGAAAGAATAACATTCTCGGTTTTCTAGTTAGAGTAGAATAATTCTAGAAGTTGAAAAAGATTGAAACAACAATATGTAGTTGATTTGGATTTGAATTAGGAAGATTGTAGTAGAGACTAGAATAGTGTGATTGTGAATGTATTAGCATGATAGTGACCTAGTACATAAAAGAGGAAATATGCATACACATGGGAAACTAGTCAAGAATCCAAAAATTGAAGAGCGTGGTAGCAACTATCCTTTTGCTATATTCCAATATACATGACTTGTGGTCACAAAGCTTGTCCATAAAATTCATTTTTTATAGTATTATTTTGGCTAGATAATCCTTGTGATGCTTACAGTTCTTAAACATGACAAAAATATAGATTTTTTTTTGTAGTCAAAACCTAAAGAATGAACAAGAAAATTATGGGTGGCTTCTCAAGAACATGCTTTAGTTAGTTCCATGGATGGTTTTTTTTCAACCTTAATGTGGATCAAATGGAATTTTGGTAGTGTGTGATGGCCTAAATTCAATGGTATGATAAAATATAAGATGATTTTATTTCTATTTACTACAATATTCCTACAATGTGTGATAGTTCTTTGTTGTGTGAAAGGGAATATTAGATATGAAGATTGTCAAAATGCCAAGGATAGGAGTGTGAAGATATAGGTTTTAAAGATAGTTAAATTATGAAATATCAATAGTAATATTAGAATGATGGATGCTAAAAGGATATTATGATAAAATAAAAATAACTTTAGAATGTTCATGGGAAAGGGAAAGCTAAAAATTAGAAATTGAATGAGAGAGGGAATCTAGAAATAATTCAAGAGAGATTTATCAAGAAAATCCATATTGAGTTCTAAAATAAAATATCTATGAATTATGCATGTCCTTGTCCATTTAAAAACATAATACATAATACACCCATTGAAGTGATTTTTTTCCATTTTAAAATGGTTCACAATATGAACATGATACCATGATCATAATTGTGACTAGGTCACTACCATGATTACATTAGTGTCCACGTAGATAATTTTTTCTAGAAAATTTAAGGGATGGTCATAAATAGATACTAAATAGGGTTAGGTCCATTTGACATATTGAAAATAGATTTTTAAGTTGAGGAATTAGCTAAAATGAATCCTAAAAAGTGCTAAGAGATATGTGAAATTAATTCCAACAAAAGCCCAAAGGTCACATACCTTAGAAAGAAGAGTGCAATTAATCATGTGATGAAACCCAAGATATGTTAGCTATTTTGTGAGCATGAATAATACTCTAAACCCTTCTTCATAGCACCCGAAATAGAGGTGAAGTTTTCAATCACTTTTAGCATCCAAAGAGGGATTTTGAATAGAAATTATGGTGTCATAGTAAGAGGGGATAAATCAGCAACATGAATCCATTTGAAGATTAATTCTTGTAAATATTAGGATGCATTAAAGGATAAATATTCTATCTATTAAAATCCCCTAAAAAAAGAAGAAACCTCATGAATGTGGTGGCCATGAGAGGAAACAAACACAGTAGCAAATTGTTTCCCAAAAGTTACACTTTTCTAGTAAAGTGGGATGGCAAAATAAGAGGAAAACAACAACATTTGATGGTAGCAATGAAAAAAATTGAACAAATGACATCCTTACAAGAAGAGAAAAAAATCAAAATTTATAGCTAAAGTAGACTAACACAAACAACAACAATGACACCCTACTTGAGAAAATAAAACTCAACATATTGCTCTAAAACATATTAGAATAAAACCTCAAATGTGACAACCATGGATAAAAAATGTATATCAACATCAACAACCCATTTGCTGGGTTTTCTAAAAAATATGTCATCTAAATGTGTGTTAGATCAACCATAGCATAAACCTTATCAAAATCCATAAATACTTCTCCAATATAGTGCTAGATCCACTCTTCAAACTCTAGTAAATTTTCCCTCTTTTTATGGTGGGTACAAAGCTCTTCCATCAACATGGAAATTCTCTTTTTCATTTTTTCTAGCCCCCAAAACAATATAAAAGCCATAAAAATTGTATTTTTATTTATTAATTTATTTATATATTTCTAGAAGCTAATTGTATGAATATAAATTTGAAATAAACAAGGAAACAAATAAAAAATACAAATCCTACTTCAAACCTTGTCACTACCTCCAATTGAGCAAACAAGGAATGTAAAACATGATAAAAATGACAAAAATATCCCACCAAATGCAAACCTTTTATGATTTAGATGCACTCTTGATTGCTTGTTGAGTTGCTCTTTGGAGACGTCAAAGTGGCAACATGTACTTAAGCAAGATGAATCCCCTTGAGGCGGCTGACTTGTAATGGATTTATAAATATGTGGTTAAAAAATGGAGGGTTGAGGTCTTGCCTCATGATGGAGAGCCAAGATTGATTGATAAGGCTTTGAATTTTATGATTGGTGAGAGATGGAGGCAAGGTGGTTGGAGGTTGGAAGATGAAGAGTTAGGAATTTTCCTCAAGATGGAGAGCTAAGATTGATTAAGATTATTTAAATTTTGCTCATGGTATTTGATTGGTAGGGAATGAAGGTTGGTGGTTGGAGGATGAAGGGATAATATTGGACTGACTTAGATCAATGGTAAAAATGTAAATTTGGCTTGAGTTTGCACATGTAATTTGCTTGGTAAGAGGGATGTGGCCACATGGAGGGCTATGATTGAATGGGCTTTGATGGATGGTAATGCAATCATGGTATGAGGGTCCAACATCCAACTATGAAAAGTTCTCATAAAAATAAGACAACCAACTTAGTGGAATATTCACACAAACCACAAGATTTATCTTCAAAAAAATCTCAATGAGGTGAAAAACTAACTTTCAAAATATTTCAAGTATCATTATTGATTCCATAACATAATTAAAATTTGTCACAATGGATTTTCACACATGCTAACATGTGACCTAGGAAACACCACTTCCTAACTTACCACAAGAAGCCACATAATGATTTTAATACAACAATAACACTCCTACATGCTAATTTCACTCTTCAATTTCTACCCTACATTGTACTATTTTTTACCTCACTTAATCTCTTAGTGCTTACCCCCTTGATGACATACTTACCAAAAATGCCTCTACTTTTCCTAATCTTCTTCACTTGCTTTTAGATAATTTGAAACCACATGTATAAAACCTTCCTTAACTTTCCTCATGATTTGTGTTAGTTGTAAGGTGGAAAAAACCTTTAAACGATATGAAATGTGTCATCAACTAAAAATATCAAACTTACAAATTAAAATAGTCTAACGGCGGTGAATCTCCATGTGGTACAAGACATTCCCTTCAAATGATTATCATAACCTTTCTAATTATTCATCCTTGTTACAAACCCAAAATAACCTACTATAAACCAAAACAACTCTAATTGAACACATTGTTAACTTTATGACACTTCACAATCAAAGTTACAAACCTTTTCTCATCCAATTGATCCCAATCATTAATAAAAGATAAAAAGGGTACTAATAGAACTATCACAACTGCAAGAACTAATTCTCTAATGCAATGAAATGAACAAAAATTTCCTACCACATATTGTTAATTAAAAACTTGCACATACAAATTGTCAAGCTAAACAATAATTTCCACTTTCTTATGTTGGAAATCAAGGTGAAAATTGCAATAATACGAACTTAAATATGTGGTTGAAAATCTGAAATTATTTATTCAAGATTACCAATATTATGATATGTGATTAACAATTCCAACAAAGAAAGCAAAACAACAACACCACAAGTTGAGAATCACAAGTAACACAAGATACACGTGGAGAAAACCTTGCAAGAAAAAACTCCACACCCCAAGAGATGCAATGTTTGTATTAATCTTCAATGAAGTACAACAATACAACAATCCTCTCTCAATCTCGATAACACTTTGTTACTCTGACAACTTGCAAAAAGACTCATAAAACCACCATCTCAATGCTTCAATATATAGAAGTTTGTGGGAGAGAATACCACATACGATATCCTAAAGCAACAAGTAAAATCACTTGGAAAAACCCACACCCCCCTTAGTGGATAGCCCATAAATATGGTGAAAAATATTAAATGATCACATGGCCTTCACATGGGCGCCTAACCCATAGCCAATCAAAAAAAAAAAATATTGAGTGCTCCATAACTCTTTGACGGCTCAGACGACTCAAACCAAAAACATGCAATCTTGGGTGCCCAACCTAGGATAGCATGCAAATAACATGCAATAACTTGTATTACTAGGTGGTCCCCACCCATAAAGTGGATGCCCAAAAGAAATATGCTTATAGGATGCTTTGTAACTGTCAGTGTAATGGGTCCACCTTTATGAATGCAATTACAATTTGTCATAGGAAAATAAATAATAAATATTTTTCCTCTTATGTCCTCTAGGACACTTTCCAAAGAATGTGGAGACACATAAATCAACTTAGGATAGCAATTATAATGTCACCTATCCTAACATTCTCCCACTTGACATTATACATTACAATTACATCCATAAGATACATAAAAATTATAATCAAGTACAATGATCAAGGTTCATGGCCTTCCTGCACCAAGAGAACTTATCCATGGTCACTAGCTTCATGAGAGAATCTACAACATTATCCAAAGTGTCAACCTTCTCAATCAAGACCTTACCATTCTCAACCATCTCTCGCACAAAGTGATATTGAACATAAACATTCTTAGTACGAGCATGATACATAGGATTTTTGGTTATCATATCGCACTCTGAAACTCACATCCAATCCTCACTATCCTACAATCAAAATCAATACCTTTACCAAGTATTTGTAACCAAACCACCTCCTTAGACACATGTGTGGTAACCATATAATTTTCTTTGGTGGTGGACAATGTAACCATAGGTTTCCTTTTACTCATCCAACTAACTGCACCTCCAAATAAAGTAAAAACATAGCCACTAGTGGACCTTTGACTATCCAAGTCACCTACCCAAAATGCATAAAAAAACCCTTGTATGTCCAATGAATTAACCACATCATCAATACCATAATAAACCAAACAATAATTAGAAGTACCACACAAATATCTAAACACCCTCTTAACAAAAGTTCAATGCTCTCTACTAGGGTTAGACATAAACCTACTCAAAACTCCAATTGCTTGAGCTATATTTGATCTAGTGCAAACCATTGCATACATCAAATTACCAACGACACTAGCATAAGAAACTTTATACATCTCTTCAAAATCATCTTCAGAATTAGGACACATGTCTAAACTCAACTCAATACCAATCGAAAATGTCCAATATTTACTCTAGTTTACAATCATGCATACCAAACCTCTACAAAATGGTATCAACATACTTACTCTAACTTAGCCAAAGCTTTCTTTGAACTTTATCCCTAATCCTTCATATAAAACATGCTAGAAAGCTGAGTTTTATGCTCCATAATAATCACCTTGGTGTTACTAATAAATAAAATGTCATAAACATACATGACAATGATTAGTATCTAATCATCAATAACATTGATATAAACACAATGATCCTCTTTACTTCTAATAAAACCCAACTTCAATGCAAAGGAATAAAACTTCTGGTACCACATCCTGGGTGACCGTTTCAAACCATTTAAAGATCTCTTTAACCTACAAACCAAGTGTTCTTTTCCTTTCACAACAAAATCGTCAGGATGTTGCATATAATTTTTTCCCCTTAAGATCCCCATGCAAGAAAGCATTTTTAACATCCATTTGCTCTATTTTAAAATCATAAGCATCAACAATAGATAATAGGAATCTAATAGAAGTTAATTTAGCATCAGGAGAGAAAATTTCATTGAAATCAACTTCCTCTCTAGGAGTAGCCATTGGCCACCAATTTGGCCTTGTATCGCTCTAAGTGACCATCTGCACCAAATTTATTTTTAAATACCCACTTGCAACCAATGGGCTTCCTTCCTTTGGGAAAACTGACAAGATCCCAGGTATCACAACTATCCAAAGCCATCATCTCTTCCTATATGTCCTGCATCTAAGACTCACTTTCCTTCAAAGAGAGAGCCTCCCTATGGGATCTAGGTTCATTGTCAATACAGAAAAAAAAAATACACACTAATAATCTGATGGGCTATACTTATCAATTAGATTATATTGCCTTGTGAACCTCCTCAAGGTAGGAGTAATGGGATCTACCTATTCTTCCTCTATTGTGTGCTCATCCTGCACATCTTCTAAACCATCTAACCCTCTTCTTCTTCTTCTCCATCCTTAGATCCATTTGACTGTTCTTCCACATGTGCATCTTCCTGCTTTTCTATCTTTGTCTCAAATTTTTGTCTTATCTTCCTCATGTGGTTGTTCTTCACCTAAGTAAGCTCTAAACTCCTTGAAATTCACATCTTTAGAGAAAACTATTTTATGAGTTAGTGGATTCCAAAGCTTATAACCTTTTACATTCTCACTGTAACCAACAAAGATGCATTTATGTGCTTTTGGATCCAATTTAGATCGCTTCTCTTGAGGCACATGAACATAAGCCAAGTACAACCAAAGACCCTTAAATATGAAACAAAAGTATTTCTACCTATCCACACTTCATAAGGAGTTTTATCAACAAGAGCTGAACAAGGAGATCTATTAATCAATTAACATGCAATACTTACAACTTCTACCCAAAAGCATCTATCAAGCTTAGCACCAATCAACATGCTCCTAGCTCTTTCCATTAAGGTTCAGTTCATTATTTATGCTACCATATTTTGTTGGGGTTTATAAGGAGTAGTCTTTTGCTGAACAATACCTGCATGCTTACAAAACTTATCAAATTCCCTAGAACAATATTCACCACTTGGTGACATATATGGACACTACCTTCCAAGCCAATAAATTGTATATTTTTCACTTAGTGCACACATACTACCACTTATTATTATAAAATACCTTTACATTCTAACATATTACATGGTATATTTATATTACTATTAAAGGTCGCTATTATTTCTCATGACATATCTCTTATGCTCCCTCCATACTATTAAGTTACACCACTATGTTTATGTCACTCATGTATTTTACATGGTGTGTTTATTACACTTCCTTGTTTATCTTTGCCACAAGGCCATCATACCTTATCCTTGTCCTCGCTCTTATGGGAAAATTATGAGTAAAATTCATGAGTGTTAATACTTATATCACTTGATTTAAATAGTAGGGCCAAAACACAATCATATGTGGTCATTACACTTTTTCCTTTGCTAAAAAATATTCCATAATGATGTGTGCATTCAATATGATGGGGGCATATTATAAATTTACACCTTTTTCATAATATTTTGTGCATGTGATTATTTTGAGCACCACACCAATTCTAACTTCATGAAAAACCATTACATCATGACATTCTTCATAAATTTTATAATGATTTCATGTGTATGTGGCTTGTAGGGCCCATACTAGTTCCAACTCCATTACAACCCTACAAATTGTGTTTTCATTTTCTAAATCATGCTGATATAGTTTGTTGGGTCAATAATGGTTTCAACTCTAGGATAATCCTATATATCGTGATTACTTTTCTTAGAGTTTATGTGGATTCATGAATTACCATGAATGCATTTCAAAATAGATTTGACATATTGTTGTCTTATTGTATTTGATGGATTTCATACTTGGTATAACGAAATTTTTTATGATTATGATTTTATGATGTACTGATGCACTTCTGCATGCTCTAAGTTAATTATTTGTCTATGTAGTATGGAGATGTTAATATTCTAAAATCATGAAGAAATTATAGACAAAAACATTGTTTTCTTGGTCAATTTCCAATACAACATAGTTGCTAGCAACAAAATTAGTCATTGTACACCTTTTTTTAAGGTTGTTATATTTTTGGATTTGATTATGTAAAATTTTTCTTCATCAACATTTTGAGTCATATACTCCATGATCCATCATCATGATGAGATAGCAAGAGAAGAAAAATGAAAGGTGAATAGTAGATCAAGATAACTAAATAGATGAAGGGAGAGAGGTGACACATGACACAAGTAACTAGAAGGGAAAGGATTCAAACAATAAAGAAAAAAGAAATCAATTTTTTAATGACTTAAATTACAAAAGAAAATAATAAGAAGGATGACTGATACAATTATAGACTTCAATAAAGTAACATAACAAGAAAAATATAAAACAAAAATTTAAAAAGAGTACAAACACAAGAAAATGCAACCTTAAAACAAGGCATATACTTTGATGGGTGACCTCCTAGGACAGCCCAGTGCTTCACCTTTGTGAGCATCACCTAGATGCAATGAGTGCTAAGTGGACCATTCATTATCATGAGAGATGGGTTCTTGCGAACCACTACTCATGAAACATGGGTCAATGAGTTTGACTCGAAAACTACACGGTTGAATCCTGATAGTAATATCATAAGGCATATAAATCCATATTGGAATACCTAAGTCTAAAGAGAAGACAAGTAATGATAAATTCCATAGAAGAGTTGAGCAATCAATAAATAATTGAATAAGACCATAGAAAAGTAGGGAGATAACATGAGCAAGAGAGGGAGCATGCAAATAAGAAAAATTCTGAAAGGAATAAGAAAATTAGTGTACATTCAAATAAACAAAACACATGTATATGTGAGTGAGTATATATAAAATCAAAGTATAAACAAATACATGCTAAAGGATAGCAAATTAGTAGTGGCCTAAAATCATGAAAGGAGAATGATACAAGAAAAAAGAAAGTACATCTAACAAGAAATGAATTAAAATGGAATACAGTATTATAGAACAAAATGAATTTGAAGGAAGGAAGGGGAGACAACAAGAAAGCAAGGGGCAATGAGCAAGGCAAACTTAAACAACACAGTTTAAGTTTTGACTTGTTTAGATGGTCCATGTGGAATCACACTAGTTTCTTCAATAAGATTCATCTATTAGTGTGATTTCAAATGAATCACCTACACAAATCAAGACTTATAATATGTTGTTTAACCCAAAATGTGAAAAACTAAACACCTCAAACGTAACACAAGAATCCCAACAAAGAAAGTTAAAAATGACAGGAGAGAGCATCACTGAAAGGCTAAAAAATAGAGGCCAAAGGCTGAAGGCAGAGTTACCAAGAAAGTAGAAGAGGGGAGAGAGGAAGGAGACACATGGGAAAAGCTTCAGCACCAGAAACTTGTAGCTGCCATAAAACTGATCATGCTCATGCAATTATGGAGGACTGTATAATTTACTGTATATCTGTATGAAGTCCATGTCCTGCCTGCAACGAAGATGACAAAGCATAGTCACTTCCAAATGAAACTCGTTGTTAATAACTGGCATGCTAATTACAAGTAAATTGCAGGACTATAAAGAAACTAACTGTAGTTTCCTTGGAGAACTGTCTTTTCCTGCTTTGGTACTTCAGGTTTCTTGACACTCACATCACCATACACAGTCTCAGATGTCCAACAAAACCCATGCAACAAATAGTTGTAGTTTGTTTATAGGGGAAGCTTGCGTTGTTTGTACTTGTGTTTAGTTTCTATGATATTATATTACACTCTGTTCCATGCAACATATGCATATGTCTGCACATTGGAATTCCCCTGCTGTTCTCATTAGATTGTTGTGGCTTTTCTTGCGTGTTGCTGTTTGTAATATGATTCATTTGCATGCAGTATACACTGCAGACCCTAAGAAGATCTGATATTTGTCTCTACAAACACACGCCTGTATGGTTGGGCCTCTGCATGCACGAAACAGTGCAAGGTACCTATCTTCCATGTTGAATGCCACCTGTCGGTTTAACTTTTATACTGCCTCATACTTTGTGACGTTGCCTCTTGCCTTCGGTATTGGTTTCTTTGGGTGGTAACTTTGTTGGACCATTACTACAAATATCCTGACCCAACTTAAATGTTAAGACCCCAGGCATACAAAATTATGGTCTTAAGATGATATGGAATTATGATCCTAGCATAATCATGTGGAATATTTGGATAGAAAAAGGAACAAGAGGATTTTCTAGGATAAAGAATTTTCAACAAAGTATCTTTGTGATAAAATTTAGGTTTTTTTAATATAAATTTAATGATTACAAGAGGAATAAGTGTCTAGATATAAAACTTTTGGGGTTAGATTGGGAAAATGTTTGACCTAGATTCAAATGGTTGGGTCCGTAATTACCCACATGTTAAGAAAGTAAGTTGTTCACCACCTAAGGCATGGTGGATAAAGATCAATTTTGATGGTGCAACTAGAGGGAATCAGGGGCAACTAGAGGGGGATGCATTTTCATAAATAAGGAAAATAACCTCTTTTGTTGTATTCCTTTGAATAATATAGTGCAAGCTAGGGTGATGTTTTGAGGACTGAAGCTAGCATCAAAGAATGTTGGAAAAATGTCCAAGTGTTAGGATATTGTAAATTTATTATCCAATGTATGAATAGAGATGAATGTTAAAATTGGATTCTTGAGACATTTTGACATCTAGGCTAGAATTGTTGTCAATACTTTCAAAGGTATATTCTTTAGGCATATCAAGAGAGAAGGGAATTTTGTGGCTTACTAAGAAACTAGCTAAGGTGTGGGCTTGGCAGAGAGGGAGAGTTTCTAGAAAAGTGGCCAAGTTTCCTCTCGTGGAAGGTGAGGAATCTCACTATAAAAGATATACAAGCTTGCACCCTTGATAATTTGGGATTTGAGGTAGCTTTTTATCATGTCACTCAAGTATTGAATTTGATGATGATTCAAGATGACGTGGAATAGGGGATCAATGATTGATTGCCATACTTATTACCAAAGGTGGTTGTAGCCTTTGCATTGGAGTCTACAACAATAATGGATGCTTTAGATCAACCTTGGTACATTCTTTTTTTTTTTGAGAAATATGGATCTCACATCTTGGGTTAGAAATGTAATGAAGTGGTTAGGAGAGTCTTCTAACATGGAGAACATGAAGGTAGCAATTGATAGGGGGAAGGGGAAGGAGTGATGACCTAGAGTCATGGATGGTGCAATTATTGACAATTTCATTTCAGTTGAGGATTTAGGTTATTCAAATATGTGAGGTGGCAAGATAGGTCGATTAGGAATTATGTCTTGGTATACATGAAATAATGACAAACCTAATTCTACATCTTCAATATACTAGGGGTAGGAAAAATATTTTTAACATAGCACAATCTCTTAGACGTGTCACCTTGTTATCAACAATAGTAGGCTCTTTCCTCCTTCATAGTGATATTGATGACATGAGGCAGTAAGTTGAGGTAGAATTCAATAGTACTTTAGACCACCTTCACTCCATCAAACATATACAAATGCACATGTAGTGGTCTATAGTGGAGATTGCAAAAGGTCTCAAGGTAACTCTCCACGTAGATGTTATTCCCACCTTCTTTGATTGTTGTGTGGAGGTGGTCAAAGTCCCTCTAACACCTCTAGTTGATAATCACAAAAGTTGCAAGCTTGTATGTGGGGGTACAATGAGGCCGAGGTAATTTAAAAGTCACCCCCTAGTTTGGACACAATATGTATAAATTCTAGTTTATGATGGAGTGGGTGGAGGCCATGGTATTTTGCTTCATCCTAGATACTCACATAGACATATTATGTATAATCTCTAGTATATGATAGAGGGGGTAGAGGCCATGGTAATTTACCTCCTCCCATAGTCTCCATTTTTGTTTTTTATTGGTTGGGATATGTTGAAATTTGGGCTCTCTTCCTTGATGTAGTTGCCTAGTTTTGTAAAAGTATTATGATGTTTTTTTAATCTAAAGCTAGCTTAGTAATGTTTTTAAAGAATTCAATTTGAAGTTTTTTCAATTATTTTGTCTAACTTTTTTACAATTATCAATGCTTATTCAAGTTTGGTTGAGTTGAATTCTCATTGACCTCTCTGTTCTAATTGGTTGTTCCAACTAGATAAGATGATAACATAAGGATGAACAAATATATCAATAGTTGATCTAATGAACTCAATATAACCAATAATATACATTAATATTATTTATGACTATTGTATACCCGACTCAAATTACTTAAAAAATTCTAAACATTAATAAAATAAAATATAATATTCTTTGAAAACTTTTACAAAATATTTAAATACAATCTTAAAGATATTATTAAATAAATAATACTTTATTATGAAAAATTTAAATATATATACTTATTCACCATTTAATCACACCTTTAAATATTATTAAAAAGTGTTACAATATTTTACTTCAAAATGTTGAAGATTCCACATAAAGCTATAAATTTATGTTGCTTATAAAGTTCTAGAAAGCAAAACATTATACAAGTAGAGTTTGTGTTTCTTTATAACTCAAAGTTGAATCTTTTTTCAAATTTGCACGTATTTTTTATGTGACACGTTTGAAGTTTGATCCATGTTTTTAGTCTTTTTTGGGCACCTTTTTTATTATATATTTTTTAAAGATTCAAAGAACCTAAGCTTTCTATTACTGTTCCTCTAAGCCCGCCAGCCGCCATAGCATTTCATGAGGAAATATTTTTAGTTCTGGTCTAAAATTAGTTTTAATTTTATATTATATATATTTTTGGTATAAAATGTATGGACAATTTTGATTTAGTTTAAGTTTGTAGGTGAAATTTTGATTTATTAATTGATTTTCACATTAAAATTTTTAAATTGTGTGCATGATTGTATGAAAGGACATTACTCTTAGATCATTTTAATCATCTTTGGTTTTATAATTCTAATGCTTTGGTTATTATTAAAAATCAAACAATAGTTACTATATAATGTTTTGCATTAACTGCATCAATCCTTGCATCAACAAATAGCAAAACCCTAGTTCTTGATCTAAGTCACTTTATAATTCATTCATTGCACCTCTTATTATCACAATCTCAAGCATGCAAGGTCATTATAATCTTGTCACAGTCAATTACATTTATTGTTTGTGTGATAGATACACGTGTTTCAATTTCATTTATATATGACTATGATGCACCTTCGCCTAGCTTAGTGATGCGTTTGTTGATGGTTATATTATTGATGAACCTCTTACAAATATACTCTTTGGGGTTACCTATATATGATGAGAATCCTACTGATGAGATTTATGATGATTGTACTCCTATCACCAATGATGTGCCTCTACATGATAGACCTTGTTTATGTCCACATTCACAAATTTGTTCTTCATGCATCTCATGATAGTGCTCCTTCTAAATCTATTGGCTCATGGTCTATCTATGATGTATTTAACAACACACTTAGTGATAGTTCTTTATCTTCTCTTAATGTGGTTGATGGATCTTTGTTTCATAATGATTTACTTTATGATGCACATAATTTTAGAGAACTAATAATACGTGCGTTGAGTGGAAACAAAGATGTAAATTTGTATGTTTAGATAGTTAATATTTTCATATTATGAGCATATACATGATGCTAGTACATTAATATAGTGTAAAATATAAGGGTGAAAAAAAGGGAAAGGTTGGATTCCAAAAAGACCACAAAAGTAGATATCTTATCTCAATAAAATGAATATCAAGTCTTGATGAACCACACATTTGATATTGATGCATTTTTTAAGTTTGAGTTTCTCCTCCTTGTTTGCTTTGGTTTTAGGCTTAAACTTGCAACTACAATTCAAGATGACAACCATTAACAAGCTTGACTTCAACAATATGGCTAATGACTTTATTTTATAATTTTTTTGACAAAATTAATAGGGATTGTAGAGGAGAATCTCTGCTTTTTAATTATGTGATTTGTTCAAACTTTTAGCCTAGTATTTAAATTTTATTAAATCTCAAACACAACTTATGAAAAACTTGAAATGCATATCCTATTTTTCAACAACATTTACCTAAATAATTTTTTAGCCATTCTCTTACTCTTCATCTAATATAGAAGGCTTGAACAAGCATAGCCAATCAACATTGATCACTAAATATATCTTCATACTCCAACAATTGCAAACAAAAAAGCATTCTTCCCTACCTATTCAATACCTAAAATGGACCATAGTGCAAAATTGAAGCTTCCATGAAGGTCCTTGTTGCCTCTCTTTGCCCAAGGAGACCCAAACCATGTCACTAGCATGAAATCTATGTTATGTTCTACACTAATCATAACATATCTTATACTTGACTTAACGCTCTTTTAGTCTTTGTAGACTTATATGTGTATTTGCTTCACCTTCTTTGTGAACTTATGAGCTTTATCAACCTTAGATTCACCATTTTCTATCCCCTTACTTGATTTTACTAAATAGGTATCAAGTGGGCTTGGTGCATAGATTCAACAAATAATAAACATTTTTATGATTTTTTCTTACATCACTAGTGTTGACTCGTGGTTGATGATTCAAATCTAATTTTTTATTTGACTCCACATAAGGAATGATTCTAGAGTACAAAAACTATGATGTTGGAGAGGTGTACCTTGGTGATAACACTTGTCATATAAGTATTGGTTGGGTAAGATATATGAATAGAAGAACAACCTTTGGATCCTCGGTAATTAAATGATTTATATTCATCAAATAAATTAATCTTTATCCTTTTATCTTTTTTTTTTGGGATTCATCCTTTTATCTTTATCTTTTTACATCATTTAAAATATGTAGTATTTTTAATTCAACCAATACTTCATCCAATACATTATTTTATTTCTTCTAATCAATTGATAACTCTCCAAATGAATTATTTTATTTTTATGTATTACTTTATAATTTGCTAGTAAAAATAACTTCGTTGAACAAAGTGCATATTCGGTAAAAAAACTAATTGTTTTCTCCAAAAGAAGAATAGATTCAACAAAAAAAATTAATGTGCTAGACAAGGATTTACCAAGATTTGATATAATTTTTTAGGGGATTTTATTAAAGTTATTGGATATGAAGAAATCTATGAGACATCAAAGGATATTATTTATATTCAAATATTTTTTCTTTAGTGTACTTTTTTTATTTTAGTTTTCCTTTAGGATTGTTGAATTGCATTATACTACTTATTCTCTATTTTGTATTGTATTCTTAACGATTCTATAGACTAATTTTGACCTTTCTAGATACTAATATCATTATCTTATCTTGTATCAAAAGTACTTCTTTACTTTTTATATTTGGAATCTTACTTTATAATCTAAATGTCATCTTTCCTAATCTACAAGTGAAAATGACTGCTTGAAATGGACACAAATTCTTCAAATATACAACAAATAGACAAACTATAAAATCTTGGGAACCCTTACACTATGGTTTTATGGAGAAAACTAACTAATTACATATAAAATTAGATGCCTTAGTTAAGTAATGAGTCCCATAGATTCATATAAAAATAATTAAAAAAATATCATGTAAGTAATCGAAACATTTATGCATGTGGAAACTTTTAAACCCTTTTCTAAGACCAACTTAAAATTTGTAGTTATATATGTAAGACTCTCAACATTCATTTATAATTTTAATGATTTTTTTTGAAATGATTTTACCATTAACAACTATATATTATAAAAAAATCATAAATATTTTTCATAAAATTTATAAAAAATTAATATCACATAATTTATTTATAAAATATAAAATAAAACCTACATACTTTCTATCCAAATTTAACAACACTCTTAAATAATATATATATATATTCCATGATTCCAATTTCTTTATATCAAAATTTCCCAAATATAATGAAATTTCCAATTTATCCATAACATGTTTTCCCAAATATCACGAGACTTCCTTACCGTTGTCAAACAAATTAGAAACATATTACACGGTTAAGATCTTCAATGCGCTTCAAACTTCTGAAATTGATATAAAATAACCAGGCATCGTAAGGTGTGGATTCATTCCAGAGTGATTGGAATGCACGCATACCATCCCATCCAGCAGTTGTTTGAGTCTCATTGGGGGAATCCTAAAATTTATGGGTTCCAGGAACATGAGATGTAGGTGGTATTGGAAAGTCTGGTTGAACTACTTGGGTGCTTTTGTCAAAGTTTCGGGTATATTTAATGCTCCCGTGTTTGCCAACCAATCGTGAATTGAATTTTGAGGTCAACACGCTCTGTTCGTGGTATGTTGGGCTCTGCAAGAAGTTAAACGCTCCACGAAACTGCTCAGAAGGAGATATAAACTAACAGTGCCAAAAATGAAAATGGCATACACGTATTGCAATATTAATTATAATATTCACAATTGCCCTAACTGTCGAGAACAGCGCTGTTGGATTTTTTACTCTCCGCGTTTGAAGTTTATTTCTAACCGTGTTGCAACATGCTCGATTTTATTGGTCAAATGCTGGAAACTAATTGGAATCTTACAAAAGGAAAACCTTTTGGTTTGTGTTGGCAGGGGGCCACAAATTCGAAATGGATTATACCCAAATGATCCAACTGTACTTTAAAATTATCTGCATGAGTGTACACTAGAGCAATCGAACCAATTTATAAAGAAAAGTTTCCACATCATTCATTTAGGATACCCAATTGGTAACTGGAGTGATCGGGACAGAGGGTCGGATATATCTGTGTTGGATTCCGAAAATATCAAAACGGTCTCTGAATCTTGTGATAAAATAACTGAGTTGACAACATAATTGTTTTCTGAAGGGTTTTGTAAAGATCTGAAATAGGATTCGCAATCATGACAGAGATGATGCCCGCTATCGATAAGGCGTTTAGTCTCCCCGCATATTGGAAGGATACCAAATGTCGGATTCGAAAGCATACTCTCAGTACAATAGTCTCCACGGTCGAGATGTTTACGGGATCTCCTAAAGTATCACAGCATGATGATTATGGCGAATTTCCAAGAGTTTTGGTTGGACCCATCATAGGGAAAGTCACTGAATCTAGTGTTAGGATCCTGGTAGAGATTGATAAGGAGGGCGACGTGATTGTCAAGTTGTCTGAGGATGCAGAGAGCAATACGACCGGTCGGGATGTCTCTTTTTTAAAAAGGCTTGGCAGTTCCCTCAATTATTCACGGAAAAAGTTTGAGGAACAGAAGCTCGAGGACATTGACAGTGACACTTTCGAGCTTAAAAAGCATTTGAAGGACAGGAGCCCAACTGTGTTTGCATTTAGAGGTTTGGAGCCAGGGACGCGTTATATTGTTGAAGTTCGGTGCGGCGATATGTTGATTAAGGGTGCAGTTCCTAGCAGCTTCAGGACTTTTCCAAAGAATCCTGCCGATGTTCTGAATATTGGGGCAATAAGTTGCAACAAGATTTTTGTCACCAAGAAGTGCATTTCCTCTCATTCTGATTTGTGGGCTCATCTTGCCAAGGGTATCGAGGCCAGAAAGATAGATCTGCTTGTGCATTTGGGTGATCAGGTAATGCTGAAATTTATGCTTAACATCATTGATCCAAACACTTAAATTATCTGAACAGAGATGGGTGATGGGTTTGAGCTACTTCTGATAATAACAAACTCACTCAAACATAATGATGGTAAACGAATATGATTTATAAGTATAGTGGATTTTTCTTTATTTTCCTTGAACTCTCTTTAATCTTCTATACATCTTTCAATTTAACTAATATGTGCATTTTGTTACTCCTTTTCATATTACGTGTTTCAATCACTCATTCCTCATTATACCTTGTTTTATTTTTTTGGGATTGTATGAGGTTCGCCTTATTCTATGTTCCACATAGTTTCCGGGACAGGGATGTGTTTTTGGAATGTATTTTTTTGGGGTCATCCATTAAAATAAAATGATTTTTTTAAAAAATATAGAAAATTTTAAATATTTATATGATAATATTGGTAAGGCATTTCATCATATACACCATAGAATCTTAATATATAACATTAGAGTTGAATTGAGATTTCACATGAGAGTTGACAAATAAACTAACAAAATTTAATTGCTTTCATTGTCAATGTGCATAAATACTAGATAAAAAGAACAACAAAATACCCAAAGGCTGCAAGTTTCAACTATACAATGACAAAAACATAGAAAATATGCAACTGTCCCAAATCAGCATCTGCTAATGCGTCAAGATCAGAATTTGAGTCCAAGTCACTACCACTATGAGGGGCTGCCTCATCCAATCAAACCCCAACCAATCTCTCCTGTGCCTTCTCATCAACTTGTCTAGCATCTTTGGGATCGACATCCCAAGTATGGTTGGAGTCTAATGATACTCAGGAGTTTGTTCGATTTTGAAGCCACAAGGCACTATGCATGTCCTCCAACTTTTTAGATCATCAAGAGGTAACCATACTCCTCTTTACTAACTAGATGAAGCCATATGTAGGCCAATTCCTCTTTACAATGGACTTGGGAACTTGAAAGGAGATGAGTGGCAAGTATCATGAATTTCGGTGCATCCTTGCCATGACATGTTCACCATCCTATAGGGTTGGTTTGAGCTAATATAACTCTATCCGTTCTCGCCTATGGTTTGCTGAATTTTGGACCACGAAGATTCACATAGGCTAGCCATTGTGTTCTAAGTAGACTTCTCATCAGTATACTTCTTTTAAAGTGCCTTCATGAGCCCTTCTTTCACCTCTTCATCATCAAATAGAGGCATTCTCCTAGGCCTTGTTGAATACCATTTGGGCTTTAGAGCACATGCTTTCAAATAAGACGGGGTGTTCATACTGTTGCGCTGTCATGTTACAATGGGCCTAATATGCTCCTTATAAATCCCAAATCTGGTTCTTAGTTTCATTTGCCTGAGCATGTTGTCAAATTTCTCATAAATCTCTCCAAGGTTAGGAGAGTTTGTATTGACATATCTTATGACTTGCACAATAGGTGACATGAAGGAGCAAACATATATGTAAAAATGAAATTATGAAAATAATTTACAAGTTAGAATCTAAAAACAATCAAATTAGAAATTTAATAATAAAGTGTAAACCAATAGTTTAATAATAAAACCAACAATTTTGCCAATTTTTCAATGAAATCAACAATTTATTAAAAATCAACAATTTGCCAATTTATTAATAAAATCAGCAATTTATTAAAAATCAACACTTCAATAATAAAATCAACAATTTAGTAAAATCAATTTTTTTTATCTCACTCTGGACCAAAAATCATCGTCAATGAATTTTTTTTTTCACACTTTTTCCTTTAGTTGTGCTTGTCTTTGGCCCTCTACCCCACTCCAAATCAACCATCATTAATTGTAGAGGCTTTTGCACTCAAGCATCCTTTCCAACAAAACAAATTAGTTGACATATCTAGTATCCATGGGCTTGAGGAATTCTTTTCTCAAAAAAGGTTTAAAAAAAGCAAGTGAGGTGTGTTGGTTGAAATGAGTATTTGTATGTCTAGCTTTTGTCACCATTGCCTTCAGCCAATCTATCTTCTCAATGTCTTTCAATGCGTTGTTCAACGCATGAAAACAACATGGGTCCAAAAAATGTTCTTGTAAGCACCCTCTACCATCAAACCAACTAACTTATATACATAGGGTGAATTAGTCATTACTTGTACAACACTAGAGTTCTCAACTTCTTTTATGGTATCCTCCAAAATCTGAAATTGGAAGTTTACATCCTTCCTCTTCCTTGTACAATCAATAGCTCTAAGAAAATAAGAGTAAGTTGAATATGTGACAATGATATTGATGAGTGATTGATGTCTAATATTAGTCCACCCATCCTTGATGATAGAGCAACCATCTCTTATCTAAACTTGTCTCATCTCCTCCATCACTATACTCACATTGGAATACTCTTTATCAAGGAGGGAGGTGTGTAGCTTATATTTTCCAAGGGGAACAAATAAAGGACCAACAACAATTGCATCTTTGAACATTTGTTTAACATATGGAGTGTGTCATATGAAATGGTATGGCATTGGCATAGAAAAATCGCCAATAGAAGACTCGGCTAGTTCTCAAGATTGCATATTAAATATGTCTGCAACACTAGTGGCCTTTTTCTTTCTTCTTTGACTTTCCACATATATGGATTGTGTAGGCAATGACACACTCGGCTATGGAGACTCTATTGGCATTTCCTTATTTCTTGCATCACCCTCCATGTGCAACCTAGTTAGCTTGGCCTTCTCCACTAGGATTAGCTTTTTATACTTTTACCCCTTGTCTAATTATGACCAAAAAATGAGAGTAAACCCTTGTATAGCTGCCATTATAGTTCTTTTTGCACTAATGACATAGCTATACTCTACTCCCCTGAATTTTTTTCTTGTCTTTGTGTATGGTTGTTGCAAAGAGGTTGTTTTGGATTAAATTTGTCCTTTGCATAAGTTTTGAGGAGTTCAAAAGGGCATTCAATGGGTTATTAGAACTAGTTGTCCCTGTAACACTCCCTTCGTAAGAAGAACCTCCAACATTACTTCTATCACCATGGCCTGTTTGTTGAATTTCAATTTTTTAAACCTCACTACTACTCATTACTTCTTTTTTGTTGAAAATTCAAATGCCAGCTGCAACTGCTAATATAATACACAAACAAACAAAAAAAACCCTCCTAAGTATTTGAAACTTTGACAAAAACAAAAGAAGATTCAAAAGAATTTGTGAAAATGAACAATAGATTGTGAACTTACCACAAATGATGTAGATTTGGTGCTCATTTGCCTTCTTCTCACTGCTGTTCCCTTCTTTTCTCACGGCTGTTCTTTTCTTATTTTCCTCTCTGATTTTAGATGTCAATGTTTCAATTTTAGGGTACCATGGTACACCCACACCCCTAGGAGTGGTACACTATCTTTCACCTACTTTGGTCGCCACTTCCTCGCTAGAGATTGGGACCATCTCCATCACAACAAGAGAGGTCACAAATGTTTGCAAGATTGCCAACCCAATGCCATCTATTAACTCTGCCTTCTGAGCTACTCTTATCAACATATCATTGCATAAGTCGGAAGGGAGAATCCATTGATCATTTCTAGAATCTCATTATGATGCAAAACAATCAGATGTTTGATAATCATTTTTATATCTTGAAACAAATTCATGAGGGTGCCAACATCTCCATTTTTTGCCTCTATAGGAATGAAAATACCTGAAACTTGGACTGGTTGCATTGAATCCTCCAAACCCTTGTCCACTACAACAACAAAGGACAACAAATCCAGAATATTCTAACACACTTTCGAATTGCATGCCACCGCCACCAGTTTGTTGTGAAAGTCAGAGCCAATATAGTAGCATGTAACTTAAATTATTCATTTCAGCCAGTCTCTCTGGATCCAACATTACTTTGACCATATTAAGAGGTTGCACATTTGGACAATAAAATTTTGTCTTCAGCCAAAAGTCTGAAACTTGCCCTTTTCACAATTGATCCCTTGGAGGCTGAATAGCATGATCTGCCATGATAAAGTATCCCAAGCAATACCAATGTCCTCCCAACCAACAGTCTATTGTAAAACACTTAGCGATACACCATACTACCATTATAATAACCTGGAATGGCAGCATCCTCCACCTAATAATGCCTAGCCTACTTATTATGGAATGCTTCTATCTTTATACCTACACATGAACTATATCGTGCAAAGCTCCCCCATTATAAGCCATCATAAATGTGCACTAGGCCACTGCTACCATTGAAACCAGTTCTTACATAGCACTAAGGAAGATATTAAAGTGAAGACTTAATCTTGTTCCACCAATATATTAAGGTCCTCCCAATCATGTATATCTAAAATCTCTATAGCTGTAATGGTAGAATTTTTGACACTCTTGTTTGTTGGGAGATCGGCTACAGAGTTTTGTTCTCTATTACTATGGAGATATTTTGCCACCTCAAATTTACTTATCCATATAATTGCCTTTTGGATATAAGATCCCATCCTTCAATTTGGGCTATTGCCTTTCTTCTGTTATTATAATTTGAGAGTTGTGTTAAATCTCTAATTCACAATATCCTTCCTTATATGCCATTATTAGGCCAGCAATTAGTGCCTACCATTCATCTTCTTTTCTAGATTTAGTGCCAAGTAGATGGGATGCACCATGCAAGAAACTAACCCTACCATCACATGATAAGTAACTTGTTCCTGCTATTCAAGGATTCCTCCTAGATGCACCATTAAAGTTCAATTTGACACCTATCTTCCAAGCCAACCAAATTTTATTCCTATCTAATATTTGTTTTATAAACTCTACCACCCATTGTACTCATATATTACTTTTCACAACTTCTGCTTGTTTTTATTGTTTCCCACCCTTTTTTCAAGTTTTTAATAATATTTTGGATTCTGATCATCCTTGATTCACTTCTTGACATTGCATGCACTATTATTCAGCTATAACTTTGGAGATTATATAGTCTGACATCTGCTACGTGTTGCACACTGTGGAAGCCATCCATAGCTGAGATTTCACCTCAATATGACAATATCTCCTCTATATTATCCAGATAAGTAGTAAGTGCTGATTGACTTGGCAGCCTAAGCACTTGGAGAGTATTCCAATGATAAGGCCATTGTAACTAAAATGAAGTATTGTGAGAAAATAGAAGAGAAAAAAAATCATTTATAGTTGTGTTATTCATATTTTCAGATTTTTTGAAAAATAATGTTTTTGTTGTATACAGTATTATACTTTATTTAATACGCCAATTTTTTACTTTTTTTTGCCATATATGGCTTCTATCATCTATGGATGAGGCTGTGAATAAAAACTTAGGATGAAGGATCTCTTCTTCCTTAATACTATCCATAAATTCAATAACTATCTATTTGTTGGAATCTAGTATATCAAGTCATTGGTCAATCTGTCTACCTAAGGATTCCATCTCCTTGTGACATGATGGGTTTCAATTGTAGAGTGAACTAACATGAGGTTCTTTTTCTCTTTCCATGTCTTTCACTTTTCTGTTTTAATTTTTCACTTGTTTTCTTATCAACTTGATCACAAGAAATGAATATCTATCTGCCCATGCTCTTGACTTCGAGCAATATACTAATCTTTCAGGTCCATAATGGAAGCCCCAATTCTGTTCATTGTTTGTTTCTAGATCCAGGCCTTTATCATGATGATTTCCCACTTTAAGATCTTGAAGAGTGCTAACTCCTTCAGTTGTGTAGCACTCTTACGGCTTACCCTTTAGATTCTTAGAATATTGCCATATTTAAAGGCTACACATATGATATGATGTTCTTCTCTGACATTGCCATATTTAAAGGCTACACATATGGTATAATGTTCTTCTCTGACATGCAGCATTCTACCACATTCTATGATTAGAAGAGACAAGTATGCTCAATCCTTTGATAATATATTAATAAGTTAAATGACATTTGATTTTGAATTATTTTCATCTACTCCCTAAAAACCATGAAACCAAAAATAGTCACAATCTGCAAATAATAGCCTCATTTCAAGATCAAGTTTCCTATACTTACTACACACCACGTTTTGAGTATCTTTTTGAAAAACTTTTCCCATTCGTTATTTGGCTATTGTTGATAGACACTATTGGAGTACTTTCTGATTTATTGTTTCTCATAGCTTGTAGTTTGACCTCTTCTGTTTCAGATATATGGTGATGGGGATAAAAGATATGATGTGGAAGCAGGGCATGACTGTGACAAGTGGTCAAATCGATTTCGCAGAGCTAAGGAGAAGCTTGCGAATATGGAGCCAAATGAATGGGAGAATCACAAGGATGACATATGTGAGAGTTACCGTGAGGTATACAGGGAAACTTGGCAACATCCTCCTACAGCTAAATGTCTGGCAAATTGTCCAAATCTGATGATTTATGATGACCACGAGATCAGGGATAATTGGGGAGATAGTAAAGATGACTGGATGAAAGACAGCCCTGATTTCTTTATAGCTCATTGTGCCTGGATTGTAAGCCTGGAGTACCAACGGCAATTGTACACGGATATAAACTTAACCAATTTGCAGGCAATCAAGAAGGTAACTTAGTTCCTGTGAATAATGCTGCCAGTTGCTTTCATGAAATGCATTTATGCATCTGGTTACTACTAATGACAATCTCTTTCTATTCTTTGCAACAGGATTATCATTTCCACAAAGTTGGCGATGTAGGATTGATGTTCCTGGATATTCGTGGTTCTCGTACGTTTCATCGTGTTAAAGATGATGAGAACCCATACTTGGGTTCTAGACAATGGGAAGATATTGAGAAATCATTAGGAAATGGAGGTTGTTTTGATGAATTGAAGATGTTGATAGTTTGCTCTCCAGCACCTCTTGTTTTCCTTCAACACATGATTACTAGCACAGCAGCAAATGTAAACCAGCTAGAAGATTTCAAAGGACACTGGTCTGTACACCCACACGAGCAGCGGCGCATGATCGATTGCTTATCCCAATGGAAGAATTCCAAGGAACACAGAGAGATCCTCATTCTAGGAGGTAAATTGCATGTTTGGCTACAAGAATTTGTTACATTCCATTTTCTAATTTCAACTAATTCTCTTGAATCATTTAAGGACATAAAACACAAAAGTACAAAAAATGATATAAATTTGTTTGATAGGTTATGTTGCACGGCAAAGGAAGCATGCTGCACCTATAGATCCTAGAGAGACTGTCTCCTTTGCACTAGCTGGAAAACTGCCATCTTTATGTACACTTTTGCCTTTAAACCGGGTCTTGAAAGGAAACCTATTTTTCATAATTCATATGAAGTATAACTGGTTCAAATTTCTTGTGTTTGGGTTTCAAATGATTTAGTAGTACTAGGATGCCTATGTGTGATGAAAGAGTAAAACTTTTACTGTGTTTAATGTTCCTTATGAATCACGACTTTGTGGCAAGGGAGCATGTTGAACAATATTACTACAAAGTACAAACAGGAAATGGTAATGAAAAGGGAAATTACAATGAAATGAGAAATGGTACAACTCTCCATCCCCAGATGGCATTATCCATATTTATTTGCAAAGGAAAATGTAATAGGTCATAGAAATAATTTAGTGAACCAATCCAGGATTCAGTGCAGCTGTATCTGTCATTTGTGTGTTTACTAACTATTAAAAGAAAAATCGAATTTAAGTCATTTTCATATCATAGACAAACACTAGAATGATCCTAATATATATCATAATATTATATAACCCTATGTTCCACCAAGTTTCCGGGACGAGGGGATGGGGGGATGTGTTTCGGGAACGGCAATTTTTTTGAGGGGATTTTAGGGGACGGGGGGAAGGCTGTATAGTATATATATAGAGAGAGAGAATGCAATCACCAATCATATTGACATATGCATCATAGAATCGAATTATCGAACAAATTAATACTACAGCTACCTAATTGCTTCCATGGACCATAATTCATGTCAAATAGTCAATGTGCACATGATATAAAATAATAAAATGCCCAAAAGGCTAGAAGTCAGCTGTCAGCCGTCCCCCAAGTGTCCCCTGTCCCCGAAACGTTTCCGGGATGGGTACGGGGGGCAAAAACCTAGGGGACGCGTCCCT
This sequence comes from Sequoia sempervirens, assembly GCA_007258455.2. NCBI lineage: Eukaryota > Viridiplantae > Streptophyta > Pinopsida > Cupressales > Cupressaceae > Sequoia > Sequoia sempervirens. The sequence continues at coordinate 206,962,588 of VDFB02000008.1, read as the reverse complement.
GTGTATCACTGATATAACCTTCTTAAGGGATTAGAATTTATTCCAAGTAGCTGAATTCCTCCTCAAATAGTGGTGTTAAATCAATTTTGATGCCTCTAAGGGCAACCCAGGCTTGATAGGTGTAGGGGAGTGTTAAGAAATTTTCTACGTTCATCTAGGCTTCTATCTCATGGATCTTGGTTTTACCTCCAACAAAGTTGCTGCAGGAGAAGTTGTGATCAAAGGAATTAAAATGGGTATAAAGCTTGGTTTTATAGAATTGATTTGAAAAATTATAATAAGATACCATGATCAGAATAAATAGACCAAATCATGCAAAAAAGATTACACAACTATTTTTTGGAGGGGAGAGTAGAGGAGGGGAAGTTACAAAGTCCTATTTATTTCAAGCATACACACCAGAATGGTTCTCCTATGTTCCTTTGCACTATCAAAATATCCATATATCTTAAACATTACCATTCCCCTTCCCAGGGCATTCCTCGCCCTTATTTATGGCATTTATCAGGTGAATAAAGACAAGAAATGAAGTAAGCAAGTAGATACTGGACCCCCTTGCTAACAATTTCTTTCATTCCTAACGAAGATTGTGTATGGATAAATTAAACTTTTTGCCAAAGGTTTAGTGAAGATGTCTGCAATCTGATACTCTGGATGACAATATCTTGAGTCAATCACCTGATCAGAAACACATTGTTGTATACAATGCATGTGGGTCTAAACGTTCTTGGAGTGTTGGTTCTTTAATTGGATTGGAGGCAAAGTGTATGATACTTCTGTTGCCACAGTAGAGAATAGTAGGTTGATTTTGTGGAGATCCAAGCTTTGGAAGATCTATTTGAATCCAAAATTTTCTGATGACACCTAGAAGCTTTGCTTCCATAGAAGAAAGAATAACGATTGCATATTTTTGCTTGGTAATGTAACTGCATCTGAAACAAGAGAGCAGAGATATACGACTGTGGATCTTTGGTCATTAACATTCCTGCTCAATAAAGCATACTACTAATCAAATAAATTTAGCCTTCAGCTTTATATAGAATGCCAAGCTGAATAAAGAAGGAAATCACCAATTCCTTATTAATGCATTGGTTACTAGTCCAAAGGGCATGATCTTCTTGAGATGTCATAAATAGGAAGGTAAAGAAACGTGATGGGCTTCTTCAAAGATGCATTTTTTTTGTAATTAATCGTTGTATTGAAGATTACATGCAGCATTTCTGAATATTGAATTGAAACATCGATTTGATTGAGAAATGAATTTCATTTTAATGTCTTAAACAAATATATATTCAATACTTATGGAATTGATTGATTTGCAGTAGATTTGATTTGGGAACTTAAATAACATATGTTTCCATGGATGAGGAAATCTTCTAACTCCTAAAATAGTATAGAGTAAGTTTATGACACAAATAAATAGAGTTCTATCCTGCAATGGTGGCACTATCTATTTGCAATCATGGTGTCACCTTAAATGCATTTTTATTAATAGGAGTTTACTTTCTCCTTACTGCAATTTCACAAGTAAAAGTTTTATGACCTGCCATGAGTTCAAATAAAACTGTGCCTCCACTAGTCATATTTGCAATTTTCAATATGATATAAAGTAGATTAGAAAGAAGGACTCTCTTATAAGATTCTTTTGTCTCCTTAAGTTGAAGTCCAATATTTTCTCTCCTTTTTGAGTATATGCATTCTTGGCATCTGCAATGTTCTCATGGTCTGCAGGCAACCTATTTTGAACTTTTATAGGTGATGTGCACTGTGGTGGGCATTCAATTGCTCGCAAAGGAAACAATATTGCATTTTACCAATTGACAACTAGTGCCATAGCAAATAGGCCACTCCCAAAGGCGGTCTACTATACTTTGCGCCTAGCAGAGCAATTGGGAAACTTGGGACCGATGTACACGTTCAAACATCATCATTGGACAAGGGCTCGAAACTATGGCATTGTGCAGATCAAGAATCATAGAATCCAGGTATCATTGCTATGCCTTTTAGATTGCATGAAAAACATTAAAATGTGCCTTTTCACATTATTAATTTTTTTTGAAATTAAATGTATGCTGGAATCTTTCTAGTTTTGTAATTAAAGAAAATATGAGGGTTGGTGAAGAATGCAACCTTTTCTTAACTTGCTATAACCTCAAAGTTACTTTGCATTATATAGCTGTTGTAGCAAAAAACCTACCAGTTTGTTAAATAGATTTCCTTTATGACGAAATATTAAGTGAGAAGTGTCAAAAAAGTGAGCATGGAAATTCAGCTTTGTGGAATCATAAATTATTTCAAACTGTCACAGTGATATTCTTGCATATTCTTCCAAACATCACCCATGTTGATAGACATGGGCAGAATAAAAATATGAAATTAATAATGTCTAGTAACTGGGTTAAACATTTCTTCATTTTAGAAGGAAATTATTCCCACGGTTAGTGTCCAAACTTTTACATTGACTTCCACCTGATGGAACTGTGTAACACACACACATCCTAGCATAGGTGTTTGAAATTGTTGTATATATGTTGACAATCACCACACTTCTGCAGTTGGGCTTAAATTATCTTAGCTGGTTGCTCTTGCTTGTGATGTGAACATAACCTGTGTCGTTTGAGCACTAGCACAGATGGGCTCACACAGACTAGCACTGTGCAGATCAGCGCACATGGGCGGTGCCATTCATCTTGCAGGTTAGTTCTCTCCCAGACGACACTATGTGGAGCATCTCTCACAAAAAATTTCTTTCTTGATTGGTGTGCCCTGGATTGGTACACGGCCATTTGGTTGAATTGTTGTTGGAATTTCCTTGGTTATGGTCTGCATTACTTCAGAAAGCCTGCACAGTATCATTGTGCATTAGGAAGCTGAGTAGGCACATCAACAAGAAGATGACTGTTCTATGACTGTTCTTGATTGTAATTGAATCTTCATCTATCCATCTATCTACACACACACACACACACACATTTATACATACATAAAACGGTTTTATTCCAGCTAGACAAATTAGCAATCTTAACCATATTATTGTTCACATCAATCTTTATAAATATTGAGATCTACTGATGCATCTATAGCTGTCAACTGGCTTAAAGATAATTGAACTTTGCAATATAAATAACACCAATGGCTCAAAAGATAAACAAGTAACCGATATGTTCTATGTATATGGCTCAAAAGATATATAGACAGAACATATTGGTTACTTGTTTATCTTTTGAGCCATTTTTGTTATTTATATTGCAAAGTTCAATTATCTTTAAGCCAGTTGACATATATATATATCAATAAGGAAAATCAACAATCTTAACCACATTATTGTTTACATCAATATTCATAAACATAAAGACCAACTGATGTAACTATAGCTGTCGACTAGCTTAAAGATTCTTGAACTTTGTGATATAAATAACACCAATTGCTCAAAAGATTCACAAAAAACCAATTTGTTCTTAGGTATAATGGTTGTGTCCTTCATATATATCAATAAGGCAAATCTGCAATCTTATCCATATTATTCTTTACATCAATATTCATAGAGACCAACTGATGTAACTATAACTGTCGACCAGCTTAAAGATTCTTGAACTTTGTGATATAAATAACACCAATTGCTCAAAAGATGCACAAAAAACCAATTTGTTCTTAGGTATAATGGTTGTGTCCTTCAGGGCAGTCCTTATCACTGAAGTCATGATACAGAGCTCCTCCATTACAGATGTCTTGTACTAACAATAATTATCACAAAGGACTATTTACTTTATTATTTTCACTGAACTATGTAATCATTGATACCTGCAGGGGTACCTATCATTATCAGCTAGTAAGTAAATTCTTGACTAAAGAGATTTATATATGGAAACATGATTCAGATCCCAAGGTAATGCCAACAATCATCATTTTGGATACCCAATGCCTTAAGCAGTATCGTATGATGTTCCCTATCTTAAGGGTGATTATTCTATTTTTTAGTATATTGGATATTTGCGTATCTTGTCCCACAAACATCTCTTGTGTTGGGTGATTTCCGTTAAAATTCAACACATGGTACGTAGATTTTGCACTCTGGGGTTTGAAATAAATTGTCTATGTTAAACTTCAACAAACCTGCAATTTTGAATGCAATAACCTACACACACAAACTTCTGAAAGTACAAAAGTGACTAAAAATTCAGATCAGAATGTCACTTGTTATTTGAAGTTTTCTGTGTATTATAATGTGTGTGCCCAAAGTCGTAAATAGACCTCCCAACTTGGGTGAACAGAAAATAACACTCTATTTTTACGTATATCCATCACAAAGAAACCCACTAAAAATAAGTGTACAATACCCAAAATAAAAAAAAAAATAAAAAAGAAAAAATAAAACACCTAAGAATAAAGACAAATTTGCACCTAAGAATAACCTTAAACCAGTGCCTATCTTTAGTGACTTTACGCACTAATAATAGTTGTGAAATTGGTGCCCAGCTGAAGTAGAAAAATCACAAAAACAATAATTTTGACTTTTCTATGTTTAGTGCGAGAACACCAGCTGAGCAATTTATAACAGTCTAACACTCACTTTCCATGCGGTAGGTGCTCTCCCTCAACCTCAACTTTTCTCTCAGTATTTGAAACATCCCTTGTGACAGTGGCTTTGTCAAAATGTTTGCAACTTGCTCATTTGAAGGAACGTATTGAAGAATTATTGCTTCCTTCTAAACTTTGTCTCTAAGAAACTAGTTTAACAAATATCTATTTACTTGGAGTGATCATGAATCATTTGATTTTCCAGTAGCTTGATGTAACTTTGATTGTCACAATAAACTATTGTTGGCTCCAACATTTGATTTGTAAGTTCTGCTAGCAACTTGCAAACCTAGATATCCTCACAACCAGAAGAAGTAAATGCTATGTACTATGCCTCAATTGAACTTAGTGCTACTATTGCCTATTTCGTGCTGAACTAGGATATCATTCACAACCCCAAGCTGAAACAAAATTCAAAGTGCTCTTCCTAGCACTAGCATTGTCTGCCCAGTTTGAATCCACAAAGCCATGCAACAATAACTCTTTGTCTCCAACATACTTAAACTCATAATGAATTGTGCTCTTCAAGTATCTGACCACATGTTTTGTAGTAGTCCTCTGAACTTGCCTTGTCTCAATCATAAACTAACTTAATGTATTTATTGCAAAAGCCATAAACTAACTTAATGTATTTACTGCAAAACTAAGTTGCCAGTCTTGGTACAAGAACAACTACAAGTACAGGTTTGCATATATATATTAAAAATATATAAAAACAATAATACTCAATATAATCATATTTATATATTAAAAATATATAAAAATAGAACTCATAATTGTGAATAAACAAAATACCTCAAATTCGCAAAAAAGAAAATTCTCTTAAATTCATATTTCATTGATTTGTCAAATGTCAATACAATATCAAAATTACAACATAAATATTGATTAGGAATCATCATATTGCTCTTCATCGAGAGCATCAAAGTCAACATTTGGTTCCTTTGAACCACAATCAGCTACAATGCCACTACTAGCCATGCCATATGTAGAAGTTGCCTCATCTAAAGAGACTACAACGAGTTGCGCAATAGTAGCATCTAAGTCAGCACACTCTGGTTAAATCCCAATTCCTCATCACGTCTTTGTTGTAATTAGGTTTCTTATTTTACAAGAGACAGAAGTTGGAGTGCACATAGACCAAATGATTAGCTTTTTTGCACCCAATTGGTGGTGTTTAATTGAGTCAATAAAGGAGTACGTACTCAAATTCTACTCAGCTGAAGAACAATTCGCAACCAATTGAAATCGCATACACACTCAATAAACATTTACAATTATAGAACATAAATTTAAATTATAATATATAGTAGCAAATGAAAAGTAAGGAAGTTAAAAAAAAGTGCATGCTTGAGATAGAATTTGTATTGCAAGAGGATGCTAGCAAATAGAGCCTTGGCCATGTAAGCACCACCATTCATGAGTGTTTTTCTTGTACTTGTCTCAAAGAGCACAAACACCATGGTTCTTTGAAATAATAAAATGACCAAACTCACCCGAGACAACACTTTGTATATCTACATTTGAGAGCATTCTTATAAATGTAACCTTGTACCCAATAGCAACCTCTTCATCTCTTTATGGTGCTACCCTCCTTAGCAAGGAAAGTATCTCTGTGTTGTAATATTTTTGGGACAAAGAAAATGCTAGGAGATGCAAGGGTGTGGTCATTTTGTTCCAATGATCAATTATGTTTTTTTTCACTCTTTTGAAAAATATTTTTGTAGGATCATTCTCCTTGGGTCCTATTATGGTCCTTATTTTTTCAACCATAGAGGCCATGACGTCATAAATTCCACACAAACATGGTCAATTTGTATCAGCATACCTGTCATACTCATTATCATTCTCATTATGGGCTCTATGAAACTCAAAACACATTCCACATGAACCCACCACTCATCATATAGGATAATTGCCTTTACCTTTTTGGCTCTTTGAATTTGATTGCCTCCATACACTCTAAAGAGTGTGGATGACCATGCTGCTCAATGGCTCTCACACCCTCACAAGTTCTCTTAAGACAATTGTGTGTTGTGAATTGAGCTGCAACAACTTAACATGGTGTAAAAATATAAAAGAAATTAAAAAATTAAAAAATAGATGACATCAAAAAAATTTAAAATATTATATATAATTATATTCTAAAAATTAAAATTACCTTCAACAACTCCAAGTTGGAGGAGGCCTTATATATAATTATATTCTAAAAATTAAAATTACCTTCAACAACTCCAAGTTGGAGAAGGCCTTGAAGATTGTTTGTGACATATGATGATTTGTCACAAACATTTGAATCTCCTCTGCCTTGATGACCCACTCAATCTCTATTCCAATATTTTGCATTATCAAGTTGAGGGAAAGGATGACACATTGTGTCCAAGAAATATGTCCATATGAACCCTTCACTATTGAACTAGCTACTCTGTAATTTTTAGTGTTGTCTATTATGACTTGGATGATGTTTCCAGGGCACACCTGTGATGAACCCTGCTGGCTCACAACTCAAACCCCTGTATTTTTCTTAAATCTTATTGTTTTTTTAGTTTTTTAAGAGAAAGTTTTTAGACAGAAGAGAAGGTGCGCATCATATAAAAGCTCATGAACTGTAAAACTGAGCTATTTTCTACATAATGGAAATGCAGAAGGTATTATTTAATAGTAACAAATAGATCACAAGTGATGAACATAGCAGAATGCTTCCAGATTATTTATTTAAAAGGATAAGTCAACTTGCCAGCCAAGAATGGTGAAAACTGGCAAATATGGACGCCTAGCCTCCAAATTTGAGTTCTCCCTCTTCGAAATAGGATACAAGCCCTTGAGAAAGGTAGACGCCAAGAATGGAAGACAAGTAGAAGCCAAAAGAAAGGCGTTTCAACTAGTTACTTCACACGCCTCCCTAAAAAGGCACATTTCCCAATGCAAATGGTACGGCCCAAGTAAGATGCTGAAGAGCCAAAACTGGAAGCTGTAGAATTGTTGAAGAGGACGCCACAGGTGAAGAAACCCCCTTCCTTATTGCAAACAAGTAAACTGAATCATAAAAACTCTGATTGTAGCATGTAGAACCTCTGAATGAAGCCCTCAAAGTTGCACTAATTCGACTGGTCTCTCACAATGTCAAAAATACTCAACATCGAAGAGATATTGTTCTCCAATGGAAATATTGCTCAAACCCTGATCACAGAGGAAAGCACAGAGAAAACCTCAAAGGCAAAGTCGAAATAATCATCAATAGAGTTTCTCATTGCTAAAATGCCTTATATCTCAAAAGGCACGCATTTCCAAGAAGATACGCCACTTGCAACATTTAAATATTTTAAATCCTATTTAAATCACTTTTTCCAATAGTTGCAAGTTAAATATTTGGGCGCCCACTTTAATGCATAAGTGATTTAATTTTAAATCACTTTTATGTAATATTTAAGTGATATAAAATATATAAAATCAATTTGACTTTATAAAAAAACATTTAAGTTAAATAATTAACTCAAATCACTTAAAAATCCATAACTCTCTCAAAACTCCAAATATTCCCGTGCCGTCAGAAGCTATCAACCCTTGAATTGCCAACGCCTACTGTGAACCAATCACTGAGCTGTGAAAAAGAGAACGACCAACTCCGCTAGAAAATATCACTGACCCTCTAACCAATCCAGTTAGCCCACAAGGGTCCAAGAAAAAGGCTAACACACTGTTCCTGAGAATTGACAAGAGCGGGGACATCACAGTCCGCCCTCCCCGAATTTGCTTGTCCACAAGCAAACTCAAAGTCGGATGCTGAAGAATACTGTCACTCTCCCAAGTAGCATCCTCTACCGGAAGATCTTTCCACTTCACTAGATACTCCCTGATAACCCGCCTCCGAAGATGACGCTCTTTGGAATCCAGAATGGCCTTAGGTATCAAAATCAACTTCCCCTCATCATCCAGGGGTGGTAAATCTGAAGGAGTCACCTTTTGTCCCAACGCCTTTTTGAGGCGCGACACGTGGAACACGTTGTGAACCTTACTGTTCACCGGTAGATTTAACTCATAGGCCACTTCACCGACACGTTTGACAACTTTGAAAGGTCCATAGTATCGTGGCTTAAGTTTCTCAGCGCCCTTCTTACGAAGGGTGGACTACCTGTAAGGCTGTAGCATCAAATACACCAAATCATCGATCTCGAAAGATCGCTCCACTTGCCTTTGATCAGCATATTGCTTTTGCTGATTTTGAGCTTTTTGAATGTTCTTCCTGAGTCCTGTCATAATGTCCTGGTTCTCCTGTAATAGATCCCCAGCACTAGGTACCCTGCTGTCAGCAACAAATCTAGAAAACTCTGAGCATCATATCCATATAATGCTCGGTATGGTGTCATCTGAATACTCATGTGATGAGTGGTATTGTAGCAATACTCACAAAGGTATAACCACTTCACCCATCCCTTCTGCTGCCCTGAACTGTAATTCCTCAAGTATCCCTCCACCCATTTATTGACTATCTCAGTCTGCCCATTTGTCTGTGGGTGGTAGCTAGTGCTCGGAGTGAGCTCTGTCCAGCAAAGTTTGAATAACTCCTGCCAAAAGTTACTCAAAAACCTGCTATCTCTCACTGACTATGCTCTGAGGCTGTGCAACCTGAAACCTCTCGAAAAAACAAGTCTGCCACCTGAGTAGCTGTGTGAGTAGTAGTGATTGGGAAGAAATGAGCATACTTTGTCAATCTATCTACTACCACAAAAATGCTGTCCTTCCCTTGAGCTTTCGGCAAGCCTGTAATGAAGTCCATCGACAAGCATTCCCACTTCCTCTCAGGAATAGGAAGCGGCTGGAGTAATCTTGCAGGGTATGTATGTTCTTGCTTGTTCTGCTGACAAACAAGGCATTCCCTGACATACTGAAGAACAAATGACTTGAGACCTTTCCAAGAGAATCCCTCCCGTACCTGCCTGTAGGTCTTAAAATAACCGGGATGTCCTGCCATCGGTGAATCATGAAATGATCTCAACACTCTGTCCCTCATCTCAGAACCTGGGACTAAAAATATCCTCCCTTTGTAAATGATAAGATCATCTACAAGTGAGTATCTGTTATCCTATACTGTCCCATCCACTATGCTAGAAGCCCACGGGTTCTTAGCATACTCCGCTACTATCATGTGTCTCCAGTCCTCTACAATCTGTGTAATGGAGCTCAAGTGCGGACGGCGAGATAATGCGTCAACAACCACATTTTGAGTGCCCTTGACATAGGAGATGTCAAAATCATAGGACTGAAGTTTGCTGACCCATTTCTGTTGCCTTTCGTTCAAATCCCGCTGCCTTAGGAAATGTTTCAGACTATTGTGATGGTTTTAACACAGAATTTACTACCAACCAAATACTGCCTGAACTTGGCCATGGCATGCATGATGGCCAACATTTCCTTATCATAAATGCTAAAGCTCCTCTCAGGACCTCTCAGCTTCCTGCTCTCGAAAGCTATAGGATGTCGGTCCTGCATGATGATTGCCCCAATACCCTCACCGCTGGCATCACAATGTAGCTCAAATGGCTTGGTGAAATCTGGCAAAGCCAAGACTGGACATGTAGTCATGAGAAGTTTGAACTTCTCAAAGCACGCCTGTGCTAATGGTGTCCACACAAAGGCTCCCTTCTTAGTCAAATCGGTCAGTGGCGCTGCATGATGCGAGAATCCACTAACGAACCGACGATAGAAGGCGCATAGACCTACAAACCCCCTAAGCTGTGTCAGAGTCTCAGGTGTAGGCCAATCAATGATAGCACGAACTTTCTCTGGATCCATACTGACTCCCTCACTGCTAATGATGTGACCCAGATATAAAAGTTCTCCCAATCCCAGTGCACACTTGGATTCCTTGGTGTACAAGAACTCCCTGTCAAGTATGCTCAATACCTCATCCAGGTGGACCATGTGTTCCTCCCATGATTTATTGTAAACCAGGATGTCGTCAAAGAACACCAATACAAATTTCCTTAAGTGAGGATGGAAAACCCTGTTCATAGTAGACTGAAATGTGGCTGGAGCATTGGTTAAACCGAAGGGCATAACCAAGAAGTCATAATGTCCACAGTGACATCTGAAAGCGGTTTTCTCAATATCCTCCTCTCGGACTCTGATTTGATGATAACCTGTCCTCAAATCAATCTTCGAGAAATAGCAAGCTCCATGAAGCTCGTCTATCAACTCATCAATCCGCGGAATAGGATACCTATTCTTTATAGTCTTCCTGTTGAGCATCTTGTAGTCAATACACATTCTGAGTGTACCATCCTTTTTCTTCACCAAAACAATTGATGAAGCAAAGGGTGACTTACTCGGCCTAATGTGCCCCATAGCTAAAAGTTCTTTGATGGTCTTTTCAATTTCATCTTTTAATCGCTTGGGGTGCCGATAAGGTGTGATCATGATAGGTTTCGTGCCCTCATCCAACTCTATGATATGCTCAATACCTCTATCAGGAGGTCTACCTGGTGGAATAGCACTGAAAACCTTTTCATGTTTGATTCGGAGTTCCTGTACATTTGGATGGGAAGAAGAAGTTTGCTGCTTCAACTGTGAAGGCATTAACTTGCACTTTGTTGCCCAATCTACCATGTCGTATCGAATCAAACGTTCCATTCTCCAGAGTGAAATTTCTTTTACGTGGCTGTCCTTGATGGCTTAAAGAACATGATTTGTGCCATCAACTTTGAATTTCATTTCCATGTCATGCAAATTAAGTGTGAACTCTCCTATCGCATGAAGCCACTTCATGCCGAGAACTATATTTGTTCCTCCCATGTTCACAAGATAAAAATCTGCCTTAAACTCAAAGTTATTGAGTTTCATAGGCAAATCCGGAATCATCCTCTCGCAGTTGAGAGTGTAACCATCTGCAACCTTAACTCGAATGCCTTCAAACTGCTGAGTTTGAATTCCCCTTTTCTCCACTAACTGTGAATCAATAAAGTTGTGGGTTGCACCTGTATCCAAAAGAGATATGACTCTTTGACCAGCTAAGATCCCACGGAGTCTGAAAGATCCCTCTCTCTGCATGCTGGACATATGAGCCTCCTGTAGCTCACTTTCTACTACAATTTCTGCCTCATTTTCTGATTTCTCTTCATCTGTGTCATAGATTGCAGCTTGCTGATCAGAAAAATCAGTCAACGTTTCTCCCTCATAGAACCACTCCATGTGCCTGTTTTTCCCTTTAGGCTTGAGGGGGCAGTCATGATTGAGGTCATATGGACTCTTGCAATAAAAATAGAGCTTCCTTCTATGAAGCTCATTCATTGTTTCACGATCCAATGGTGCTGCATATTTTTTCTTTTGATCAACATTATCAGCCTTTTTTGGATCAGATTTATTGTCTGTGTATGAGGTAGATGGTTTCGAGCCAAATGGCTTATGAGGTGTAGTGAGCTCCATACTGTGAGCTTTCCTCATGGCCTCCTGTAAAGTAGGTGGATCGAAAGCCTTGATCCAACCTTTCATGGGCTCAAAAAGACCCTCAATAAATAGTATAACCAGCCTTCTCTCCGAAATGCCTGTCACCATCACTGAAAGTCTCTGGAACTCTTCAATGTAGGATTCCAAACTACCCAACTGTTTCAGTTGTGCCAAATCTCTAAAGAATAGTTCGGGATCACGCTTGTCAAACCTCTCTACCAATCTATTAGTGAACTCCTGGTATGAAGTAATCCGGTCATGGTGAAGAGTAGCCATGCCAAGAATCCACCAGTCATGTGCCACACCATCAAGGTGAAGTGCTGCAAATCGAATGGCATCTTCCTCTGGCATAGGACATAGTGTCAGGAATGTATCCAACTTACTCACCCAGGCATGTGCTGTAACTCTGCCACTGCCATCATAGTTCGCTAAAGTAAGTTTATTGGTAGCCTGTCTATGATCATTATGCTTGTATCTAGGCCTCTTGTCATTCCAGTTTTTGGTGTGTTCTCTTTTCTGGCTCATGAAACGATTGAAGTTAAGGTGATCCTTAACTCTCGGAGGCAATGCATTCCATTCATCATGCATAGTCATGATGTTATTTGCAAAGTTCACTTCACCACCTTGTTCAACCTCTTCCTCTTCATCAGCATCATTTCTGATAAAGGTAGGACATGTGGGTCTCTCGAAGGTGTGTGCTGGAGCAATGATTCTGTGTGGTTCTCCATGATCTCGACCCTGATTCTGACCTCTATGAAGTGTCAAATTTTGAACATTTCTGCTCAACTGCTGGAGGATATTCGCCACCTGTTCTTGGCTTGCCACCATGCCTCTGAGTACATCTCTAGCTTCTCTGTCCTCTTCATTGAGAGGATTCCTGTGAGAACCTTCAGCTTCCCTGTCAGCCATGTTATCAAGGTCTAATTCTTCTTCCTGTTCGTCAAACAGAAATGCTGGAAATGGTTCAAAAGTACTTCTCTGAACCCTAGGACCCCTGCGTGAGTAGTACCTGTCAAACCTGTTTTGATGAGACCGCATAGAAACTGCTAACCCTTCAGGTTGGCAGGATCAGTGCTCTGATACCACTGTGATGAACCCTGCTGGCTCACAACTCAAACCTCTGTATTTTTCTTAAATCTTATTGTGTTTTTTAGTTTTTTAAGAGAAAGTTTGTAGATAGAAGAGAAGGTGCGCATCATATAAAAGCTCATAAACTGTAAAACTAAGCTATTTTCTATAGAATGGAAATGTAAAAGGTATTATTTAACAGTAACAAATAGATCACAAGTGATGAACATACCAGAATGCTTCCAGATTATTTATTTAAAAAGATAAGTCAACTTGCTAGCCAAGAATGGTGAAAACTGGCAAATATGGACGCCTAGCCTCCAGATTTGAGTTCTCCCTCTTCGAAACAGGATACAAGCCCTTGAGAAAGGTAGACGCCAAGAATGGAAGACAAGCAAAAGCCAAAAGAAAGGCGTTTCAACTAGTTACTTCACACGCCTCCCTAAAAAGGCACATTTCCCAATGCAAATGGTACGGCCCAAGTAAGATGCTGAAGAGCCAAAACTGGAAGCTGTAGAATTGTTGAAGAGGATGCCACAGGTGAAGAAACTCCCTTCCTTATTGCAAACAAGTAAACTGAATCATAAAAACTTTGATTGTAGCATGTAGAACCTTTGAATGAAGCCCTCATAGTTGCACTAATTCGACTGGTCTCTCACAATCTCAAAAATGCTCAACATCGAAGAGATATCGTTTTCCAATGGAAATATTGCTCAAACCCTGATCACAGAGGAAAGAACAAAGAAAACCTCAAAGGCAAAGTCGAAATAATCATCAATAGAGTTTCTCATTGCCAAAATGCCTTATATCTCAAAAGGCACGCATTTCCAAGAAGATATGCCACTTGCAACATTTAAATATTTTAAATCATATTTAAATCACTTTTTCCAATAGTTGCAAGTTAAATATTTGGGCGCCCACTTTAATGCATAAGTGATTTAATTTTAAATCACTTTTATGTAATATTTAAGTGATATAAAATATATAAAATCAATTTGACTTTATAAAAAAGCATTTAAGTTAAATAATTAACTCAAATCACTTAAAAATCCATAACTCTCTTTAAACTCCAAATATTCCCGTGCCGTCAAAAGCTGTCAACCCCTCAACTACCAACGCCTGCTGTGAACCAATCACTGAGCTGTGAAAAAGAGAACGACCAACTCTGCTAGAAAATATCATTGACCCTCTAACCAACCCAGTTAGCCCACAAGGGTCCAAGAAAAAGGCTAACACACTGTTCCCGAGAACTGACTAGAGCGGGGACACCACAACACCATATCGATAGATTGTATGGGGATGTTGGCAATGAAGGTTAGGATCTGTGATAGTTTTAGTGAAACCCAAACTTAATAAGCGCTCCTTTGTCTGAGAGTACCAAACATGAGGTGCTTGTTTCAGCCCATATGGGCTGTTTTTCAACCTACATTTGAGTATTCTGCCCATGCACTTCAAATCCTCTAGGTTGATTTATATAAACTTCTTCTATGCTGCCATTCAAAAAGTTTGTTTTTACATTCATTTGATGTAATGGCCAATCAAAATGAGAAGCAAGAGACACAATTACTCATATAGAAGTGTATCTTGCAAATAGAGAAAAAAGTATTATCATAAGCAATTCCCCCCTATTTGAGAGAACCCACATGCAACAAATCTGGCCTTGAACTTCTCTATGCTCCCATCTACTGTTTACTTCACTTTGTACAACCACTTTAAATCAATCAATGACTTCCCATTAGGTCTAGGCACAATCTCCCAAATATCATTTTGAATAATGGAGTTATAATCCTCTACCATGGTATCTTGCCGTACTTGCTTTGAATTTGTCTTTTCAAAAGTGGAAGGCTCAACATCAATACGGAAGACATAAAAACAACTTAACTTGCAAACTTCTTAGGTGGATGGCTTACTTTGAAAGAACTTTTTGATGCTCTTACTTGTTCTTGAGCCTTCTGCAGAGTTGTTTTAGATAACATTGAGGTGTCTTCTACCTTATTAGAACTTGCCTGATTTTCTATAGAAATTATTGTATTTTGCATATGAGAACTTGGAACAACCTGTTTGTTATCTTCAACCTCCATGGGAGGCTCTTAATGGTTAGGGGACCAAACACCATCATCAAACTTCAGACCTTGGCTCACTACTATTCCTTGAGATGAAAAATAGATCTTGTAACCCTTGGAAGACTCACTATATCTCACAAAACACCCTTTAGGAAGGAGAGTTCACATTTGGTTCTTTTCTCTTCTAGCACATGAATGTAAATAGGATTTCCAAACGACTAAAATTGAAAGGTTTCTCTCCAATGAAGGCTTCTTCTTGGAGTTTTGTTCTTCAATGCTTTGTGATAACATCTATTTAATATGTATCCCACACAGCTGCATGCTTCAACCCAAAGAAACATGGGCTGACCTAAGTCATGAATCATAGACTTAGCTGTCTCTATGATGGACCCATTCTTCCTTTCTAGAATCCCATTTTGCTGAGGGTTGTAAGGCACAATCAACTCCCTCACAATCAACTCTTGAAATTATATTTTGTCTCCAAAAATAAATCCAAATTTTTCTTGAAGAATCATCAATGAAGGAAACATAATAAATATTTGTAGCCAATGAAGTTGTTGACATAGGTCTACAACCATTAAAAATATAACATAACTCTTGCTCACAAAATTTCTAGCTCTTAGATTATCATTCTTTCTACGTAAGTTAAATTTGTAGGTGTAGAAACGACCCAAGTTAGTTTGGTGGTCTGGATTTGACACTTGTGTTCAAAAATCCAAATTTTACCTTAGCCCAACTTGACTAAGTTTCAACTAGCTACTTGTGTTGATTTGTGCTCCAAAACTTTCAAATTGTGTGCCTAGGTTGTCCATAAAAGGATGTCACCCTAGGTTCATTTGATCATCAATCACCAAGGAGAAGCATCTAGGATCCGCTCATCATTAGGAAAACCCCATTGCATCTATCTACTATAAGGGATCAAACCACCTCCATCTTTTGGCCTTCCACATCAACCATATCAACACTTACATCAATACATGTAGAAAACCTATCACTTTCACTAGGTCATTCTAATATCTCTTACATCACACTCCATTGCATCAAGTCTCAAGTGTCAATCACTTGGTATCATCATAACCACATCAACATAATTTGTGTCTCTTGCTTGTATTCCAACTCTTTCTAAAATTATTGTGTCAACAATAATTCCTTTTGATCTGTGTTCGCTGCTCAGAAAAATAGTCTCAATGTGCTTGCCAAATGCACATTCCTTTGCATATATCAACCTTTTCTACCTTGAAGTTCAGTAATCCATGCACCATATCCTTAAAAAGAGGTAGAGCTCCATAGTGCAAGTAGTCAAATCTCTCGTGTCAAAGCTTACACAATTTATTACTCTCATGTATCAAGGTTGCTTGCTTGATTGGATCAACAATCAGCTTGTAAAGACCTCCTTCACAGATACCTATAGCTAACATGTGATCAAGATCTTGGCTGATCATCAAATTCAGTCACACTTCAAATATGTCATGGATGGCTGAAACTGCAAGTGAATTCTTTGTTAGTCCAAGAACATAAAGGACATTGTGAAGGTCAAGAATATCACTAGAGGGCATGCAAAAGGAAATAGTTCTAGTCCCATTAATAGGATATGTGGCATCAACGCCAAGCTCTTCTTGTGTACCATCCTTCTACTTTTGAAGTTTGCTGAAAGCCTTCTTATTGAAGGTCACATGTTTTGTTTCTCTGCTGTACACGTAACACCTTCTACAAGAAATGGTGTTAGTGGATAAGCATGACACAATCAAGAAGGTTGTCTCAAGCCTGCACTGCTGAAGCTTTTGCACTCCCAACAAACTGCTTCTGTTGCTTCTGTTTGCCTTTCCCCCTTCTTCTTAGGACATTGAGAAGCATAGTGGCCATATGTTTGACACTTGAAATTCTTGATATGGCTCAAGTTTTTCTTTCCCTACTAAAAAGAATTTGAGTTCCACTTCTTTCCTTTTTGACCCTTCTTGGGTCCTTTCTTGCCACCTTTCCTCATCTTCCTAATGATGGCTTTGTTTCAACTTTCATTCTAACAGAATTAGATTTGAGTCTGGTTTCTTTCTGGATGATATCATCTCAAATCTTGTCAAAGGTGGTAGGTTTTTCTTAAGCACAAACACCCCAAAGAAACAAATCTCAAGATGGAGAGAACCTATTTAAGGCTATGAGCACTAACTCTTCATTCTTTTCTTTTACCGCAATTATAGCAAGTCGTTCACGAGGTTTTTTTATTTTCATTAGGTAGGTGGCTACTGTGTCTGTCACTAGTATGTGGGGCACTTAGCTTGTTCTTCAGCAACACATTACAGGAGATGTTCACAATTTGATAAAGAGTTGTCAAGGCATCATACATCTCCTTTATAGTCTTCTTCTCTGCAATTTGAGAAATCAAATGATCCTTCATTGATGGGTTGCCTTGGCAATCTTCTTGTTATGTTTGGTCAACTGGAGAACATAAGTAGGAGTTGCAACCTTGGTTTCCATGTAGACCCAAAGATCAACTTCTTCTAGCATTTGCGATCGGCACTTCCAAGGTGTAAAGTTGGAAGTGCACTTTGGGCAGTCACACTCTGAGATTGAGACTGGTCATATTTGCAGCTGCTGGAATATGCTGGAACTCAACAAATCAGTCGAAAATAAATCAGATCAGCAACCTATCATGGGTGCAGGTTAGACACTTGAGTCACTGGAACAAATAGGGCATCACACTCTACAATCTTTTACAGGTCCAAGATACTTCAATCACTAAAGTAAGGCATTGAAATCTTCTTGCAACTCCATATCATAGGTAGCAGAAAATTCCATTCACAAACATGGAAGTTCTCAGTAATAGTGTTTTGATATCGTGTTAAAATTCAGTATATGGTATGTAGATTCTGGACTCTCAGGTTTGAAATAAATTGTGTGGGCTAAACTTCAATTGAACTTGCATCTTTGAGTGGACAATAACCCACACACACAACCTTTTGAAAGTAGAAAAACAACAAATTGAGATCAGAATATATTACTTGCTGTCTGAAAAATATTTTATTATTTTAAGTTTTTTGTGTATTACAAGGCGAGGTGAACAAAAAAAATGCTTTATTTTTTGTATCTTCGTCACAAAGAAACCCACTAAAATTAGTCTGCAACTTCCAGAATAAAGCAAAAATAAAAAAAACAAAACAGCACCTAAAAATAAAGACAAAATCTGCACCTAAAAACAGCCTAAAACAAGCGCCTATCTTTAGTAGCTTTACACACTAATCATAATCATGAAATTGGTGCCCAGTTCAAGGAGAAAAATCACAAAAACAATAAGTTTGATTATGCTACATTTAGTGCCAGAACACTAGCTGAGCAACCCATAACAATCTAACAATCTCTATTTTATTTCTGCATATTGTCGTTTTTATCTTGGATACTGCTATTATTGGATGTATGGATCTTAGCAAGGCGTTTGGACCAATTTATGAATCTTGAGAATTACTAGCTTGAGCAATCTAACCTTAAAGATTTTGACTAATGAAGTATTGAGTTTTGGACCTAAAGAGTAAACTTGTGCTATGTACCCAAAAAAAATTGTGTAAAATTTCAAATTCCTTTATCTAAGAAACACTTAAGTTCCTTGAATTTCAACAAACGCCATGTTACGTGAGAAATTTACTTATAACAAGTCAATTCTTATTAGAAACCATGGACTGATGATTGATTGGCAGAAGATCTGCTCTTGAAGCTGACATGAATAGACAGCATTTTGTCCTTTTCCATATTTTCAATTTCCACGTGTAATATCCTGTTTTAAATTCTTTCTTATTTTGCACAAATTCACCAAACCCTAACCAACAATGAATGATGATTCAAAATTTCAAAATACCTCCAAGGGTTGTGATTTCTTACCACAGAAAACAACGGTTTCTCCCCAAATTTTAGCAATAATTCTGTCCTTAATTCTTCCTTCAAAATTATCAAATTTGCTTAGGTTATTGAACAGTGAACTGTCCTTAAATGGATGGTGCACTTCCCCAATCTTGGACGCCTCAAACTCTAATATAATTTGCAGTGATGTAACTCTAAGAGCTGGCACTGATTTCCAACCTGACTTTGCCCTCCAATCTGTCCTAAACAGATCTAAAATTACCACGACTTTCCCAAGAATGGAGTGGCTGAAACCTTAAACTGGCTGCATTGATTTTAAATTTTTAAATATAAATCTGCTTTTAAATCTGTTATAAACCAATTACAAATTACCATGATCCTTCACCAAGTCACCCACTTGAAACCCTAGAGGGTGGTACTGAAATCTAGAAAGATATATCTTGAGTACCAACTGAACATTTGAATATATTTGCACAATGGTGATTTCTGTGTGAAATCACTCCAAGGAATTGTGTGGGTTTTTGTCCTCCAATTTTAAACCTAAAGGGTTTTCTTCCTTGGGTTAATTGAACCAAAGTCCAATGCTCCAACAAGGAATAGAGATCATAAATATAATGCTTGATCAATATATGCCTCCTCCTTGCTCGGCCTCTCTTAAATAGAGTTTTCCTCTTAAAGACATAACTTCAAATTTCCTTCATGACCTTTGACTAATATTTGAGAGGAATTATTTAAAATATTAAATGAACTTTAATTATAAGAGACCTTATTTTATATTTTAACTTTACTTGATGCCCTCTTTATTATTTTTAATCCCATTTCCTTAGTGCAAAATTCCCAAAACCCACAGAAAATGTACGATGGGCATTTTGGGTTTCAACTTAGCTTAATTTTGAAAAAAAGGGACATTACAACACAAACTATTGAAATGTTTGGATCTAATGATGGTTCAAATGCAGAAGCACCAAGTTACCGATGACAGGGCTATATTTAGTGACTAATTGCCCAAGGGAATGAAATTGCAAGATTCCAATATTAAATCTTGTTTTTCAGAGCAGCATTCAACTAATTCACATAGAGAAAAGTTAGTTTTTCTTGGTTGTATTAAGTGCATGAATTCTAATTCATTGAATATCTTTATTTGTAAATGTTGCAGGACAAAGGAGGACCAGATTTTACAGTGCAGCTTATCAGAGCAAAATATGTTAGTGGCATAAAATTTGGAGTGAAACGAAGCAATTGTGATGAAAGGAAGCAAAAGCTTAGGCTTAAGCTATTTTCAACCAGTGTTCTTGCTTCCTTAATATGTTCCTTAAAAGGTTGCAGATAGTTCAGAGTTACCAGTTAAAACTGGTTTCCCTCTTCTGTATATTGCGGCTTCATTCTTTGGTGCAAAAATTCCATATAAGGAATCTTTTTCCTCTCAACAGTGGAATGAAAATGCATGTACATGGTTGCAATTATGCCAACTTGGCTAAAGGAATTGAAAGGCCATATTGAGAATGAAGCACTAGCCTTTTGAAGCGGGAAATATTCATTTGCTCAGTTTCATGACATTTTTTTAGGTGATGAAATGGCCATTCCGCTCTGTGATTATTGAAGAGTTTGTTGAAGAAATGAATGCATTGCAA
Source organism: Sequoia sempervirens (assembly GCA_007258455.2). Classification (NCBI taxonomy): domain Eukaryota; kingdom Viridiplantae; phylum Streptophyta; class Pinopsida; order Cupressales; family Cupressaceae; genus Sequoia; species Sequoia sempervirens. The sequence goes on along the minus strand of VDFB02000008.1, from coordinate 206,941,959 downwards.
GTCTGGACACTTTTACACCCAAGCCTGTAATCATTTTTCATTCTTGCCATTCATTTATTCTATTCTTTTCAGGGATAATCTTGGGCTTCTGGGTTCTATAAAACACATGTTTATGGAAATGCTGGAACAGATTCAGTGTTGTCTCTTAAAATTGATTTTATATTCTGTAAATGTAGCAATCAATATTCACAAATAACTGCCACAACCAAATTTTCCACCAGGCTACATTTGTTTGATGTAAAGTTGTAAACATCCTTGTACCAAATGTTGTATCCAGATTATTCTATTAATCATTTTGACCTAATAGTACATGTTCTTTTCCGATATCAGCGAGTTGACCAATTACATTGGATGTGCCAAAAAACTTTGCTTCAATTTGTTTTGTAATTTCTCTTTGTTTGTATGAGTGGCTAACTGTCGTTAAGAGCTTTATTTCCAACCAAAGATTCATGTTGGTTCAGGCCCAAACAGACATGACTACACCTCAAAGGAATATGGCATCGCATCTTCCAACTGATGGAAGAAAAAGCCTCAGCACAACACCTGGAAAAGCATTAGGATGGAAACGATCAAACTGCTGGAGAAAAAGGCTTACAAAATTAAGATTAAGAAAAACATTATTGGCAATCCTATAGAGACAAGTTGTGCACAAGGTTATTTGGGCTCCAAGGTAGTTGGATCCACATAAATGATCACATTAGAATGGCACACATGGAATCCAGCTTAACTCCTTACAGAGTTGTCCATTAGGACCTTCTGATGAACTCTTGTGGCAATCATCGACAGAAGTGATATGCGGCATCTACAGGGCAGAAAATGGGCAAAAATATGAGGAAGATTGTTCAACATGAAGTCGCAATAATGATGTTAAAACAAGACCCCACGTGCATGTACAAATACTCCATCAAAGTAGGGAATTCATTAAAATTCAAAGTTAATCCATCTGCTTTCCACATGCATGTCAGAAGTAGATTAATGGCAACTCTAGTTCATTTTTGACAAACTTCTGTGATTTTCTTTCATGCTGTTGTGTCTTTATGTAATCAATTTGGGGTATTGCTAAAACATCTCTTGCTTATTTTTCTACTATAACTCTTGTAATTAATGAAAACAAAATTATCTATACGATGAATGTTGGAATGGGCCACAAAGTGGTTCATAAGTTATTTGCTGTTCAATTCATCATACAGAAAATTAGAAAGGATGTTTTGATTATGCACATTATTTGTTGTGTTATTGCTCGTTTGGATTCATTAGTGCACATCATGGAGATATATCAATCTTGTGGATTGTTGTGCATATCATCGCTAGCGTTTGCTAGTTCCACTTTCCTAAGATGTAGTATGCAAATTCTTAGGGACCCTGACCCTTATTGAGGACAGTGTAGTGTTCGTAATACATATTGGTGCCGCCGCCGGTAGTGTCAAGGTTTCAGGATCACCTTGAAGTCGATTTACAAGCTTCACTAGGATAGGATGCAGGTGCACCTCCAAATAAAAGCCTGCCAATGATCTCTAATCTAATGACCTATGAGCTTCTTTCTAATACTACACATTAATAATATGGTACAAAAATTTGAGGGCACGCTGTTAGGGACCATAGGGAAGAAAGGATATATATATATAGTCTCATATCAACTCCTCTTTCTTGGTAAGACTTCATATGTGCGAGAGTTACTAAATGTCAAAAAGAGACTAGAACGTATCAAAGTAGAGGAGCAAGAAAGTGTGAAAATTCTATTGCAATTATTGATTATTAATCTCCTATCTAAATAGATTATTTAACTGCCGAAAATTAATTCACAACAAATATTGAAAAATAACACAACTACAATTTTACAAATCAAATCACAGGAATAGAGAAGAAAACATGCAAAATAATGAACATAATATTTTTGGACAAATTGTCCCTGAAAAAATCCTGAAGGGAAAACCGGTATTGCAAATGAGGAATTTTATTAAACTTCAGCAAATCAAAAGATACATAAACTACTTGTCTCTTATTGGCAGAGCTCTGACAATATTCTTCTCTGGAAATTCTTCTCTCAATTTCTCTTGTTCAAATTCCATAGTTGTTGTCCTCAATGCTACCACTGCGCCCTTGCTATCACTGCAAGACTATTTGCTATTACTGCAAATTTATCTGCTATCATTGCAAATGTTTCTCAAGTGTGTGTTCTCCAAATGCCCATTAATCCCCTTTTATACTTTTATCATTGAAAAACCAATGGCCATGATTTAATCTCAATCAATGGCTAAGATTAATTAGACTCTAACAAACTCTAACTAACTAGATTTTAGAAGTCTCTAGAGGAATCAATCAATTAATTAAATAATTATTTAGACAACTAACTTCTTCCTAGAAGTCTCCAGAAAAATTAATTAAATAATTAAATATTTCTTGGGTTTGGAGACATTTGTCCAAGCTACAAAAATTAACACTCTCTTAGCGAGGAAGGTGTTCTGCATGACACCCAACATCTCTGAAAAAGATGAATTTCACCTTCCCCGATGTCTTTGTCAAAATGTCTGCTACTTGTTAATTTGTAGATATATACTCTAGCTGAATAATCCCCTGCTGTACACAATCCTTGATGAAATGATACTTGATGTCTATATGCTTAGACCTATCATGAAACACTTGATTCTCAGACAATTTGATGCAACTGTGATTGTTGCAGTGTATCACCGTAGTCTCAACCCTCTAACCAAACAAGGCCACCAACAACTTTTGAACCCATATTGCCTCACACGTCACCATGCTAGCTGCTATGTATTCTGCCTCTGCAGAACTCAAAGCCACAAACTTCTACTTCCTGTTGTACCAAGAGGCAACTCCTGATCCCAAACTAAAGCAACACCCTGAAATGCTTTTCCTGTCCACTATACTGCTTGCCCAATCTGCGTTAGTATAGCCTATCAACCTGATACCATCACCTCGAGTATATTTGGTCCCATAATTGTACCACGCAAATACCGCAACACATGCTTTGTTGCTGTCCAATGCACTCTCTTTGGCTCAAGCATGAATTGAATAAGAGAGTTTACTACAAAGGATATATCTGGCTTGATGTTAGCCAAATACATGAGAGATCCAATCAACTACTTGTATAAGGTGGGGTTTACATCCTTCTCCTTATATGAGTCTACCTTCTTCCAATTCGTGATCATAGGTGTAGACATGGCTCTATAATCCTCCATCTCGAATCTCCTCAAGATTTCAATGTAGTATTTCCCTTGTCCAAGGAAAATCTCTCCATTTGTCTACCATACCTCCATGCCTAGAAAGTAGTGCATAAGCCCCAAATCTTTCATCTCGAACTCTGCTACAATGTCCCTCTTGCACTCCTCTATGAGCCCTAGTGAACCTGTTAAAAACAAGTCATCCACATATAGAACAAGAATGAGAACCTCACTCCCCAACCACCAAGTAGTAGAGGTTAGCATCCACTTCACTCTTCACGAAGCCCATTCCTTGCAAGTATCTATCAATGTGCTCATACCACGCCCTGGGAGCATGTTTGAGTTTGTACAAAGCGCTCTTCAATTTGCACACGTGGGTTTCACTACTATGTGCCACAAAGCCCTCTAGTTGTTCTATGTATACCTCCTCTTTCAATTCACCATTAAGAAACACTATTTTGACATCCATCTGATGGATCTACCATCCCATCTATGTTGCAAGTGAGATCACGACTCGTATAGAAGTATACCTAGCCACCAGAGGGGGAATTGAGCGAATGTCTCCTCATAGTCAATTCCCTCCTTCTGAGAGAATCCCTTGGCTATGAACCTTACCTTTTATTTCTCAATGCTACCATCCGCACTGTGCTTGATCTTATAGATTTAGTGTGATCCAACCATCACCCTATTTGTTGGTCTAGGCACAACCTCCCACACATTGTTTTGCACTATTGAGGTATATTCCTCAACCATCAAATCTTTCCACACTTGTTGTGTGGCCTCCTGATAGCTGGAAGGCTTACTATCTACCAACTGACTAACTAATGCCATATAGTCATTATACTTGGCTGGTTGTCTCCATTTTCTACTACTCTTCGTAGGAGCTCCCACAAACTCCTGAATATCCCTTTGTGTCTGTTGGTTCCAATTTCCAACTGTAGAGGATGAAATATCAATCTCCATGTCTCCCTGATGCATCTCTTGGATCTATTACATCTATTGCTCCATACTCTATGAACTCTCAACACCTAAGCCCGTGTTTGTACTAGTAACTGTACTTGAGCTTCACTGCCCCTGATCCGATTGAATGATCCTTGAAACTTCTACTAGCTGCTCACTCTAATCATCTGTTGAAAAATTTTTGGACCTCCTAAATGCTTTGTCCTCCATAAACTTGACATCATGCCTAACTATAATTCTCTTGGCCCCTGGAATAAATATTTGATATGCCTTTGAGGTTTCACTGTACCCAACAAAGTACCCTCTCTTTGTAGTCTGATATAACTTGGAACGTATAGGCTCTGGAATGTGACAATATGCCAAACTCTCAAATATCCTGAAGTGGCTGACATTTGGCTTCTTCCTTGAGAATGCCTCCTCTAGTGTCATCTTGCCCAATACCTTCTGTGGAACCCTGTTCTGTATGTATACTGTTGTACTAAATGCCTCTTCCCATAAGTAACGTGGCGTATCTTGGTCATACAACATAGCCCTTTTCGCCTTCGATATAGACCAATTCTTCCTCTCAGTAACCCCATTTTACTACGGGTTGTAAGGAACAATTCATTCTCTCTTGATTCCTTCCCTGGTACAGAACTCTTGGTACTTGCCTCCATTGTTTGATCAAAGAACCTTTATTTTCCTGCCTGTCAAATTCTCTACAAGAGCTTTGAACTCTTGGAAGCAATTGAAAACCTCATCCTTGGTCTTCAAGAAGTATATCCAAATCTTTTTGGAGAAATCATTAATAAAAGTAACAAAGTAATCGTATAATTTGAGAGACTTCTTCGACATTGGTCCACATATATCTGAATGTACTAGATCAAGAACACCCTTGGATTTAGTGTCACTCCTTGGGAAAGTTATTTTCGCAAACTTCCCCAATACACATCCCTTACATACATCATCATGCTCTGCGTTCACCTTTGGAACACCTATCACTGTCTCACGAAGCAATTTAAGTGTTCTATGATATATATGACCCATCCTCCTATGCCATAGCTCTCCTTGATCTCTAGAATTACTACTGCTAATCAGTGCCTTATGAGTATCAAATTGCAACCTGTAAAGTCGGTCACTCCTAACTCCAATAGCTGTGGGTGATTTCCAATCCTTATGCTTGATTAACACATTCAGCCCTCTAAATAGTATATTGTAACCTTTATCTTGAAGGACAGATACAAAAATCAGATTCATACCCAAGCCTAACACATGCAACACATCATGAATGAGAATCAACTTTCCATTCTCCCTTTGAAATGGAACAGTCTTTTTCCCAGTTGGATTGAGTTTGGACATGTTCCCCATAGAAATCTGTATTATGATGTCCTCCTTATAACTGGAGAAGTACTCTCTAACTTTTGTCATATGAAATGACACCCCTGTCTATATACTAAACACCCTATCAGGTTGAGCTAACCATACAAACAATGAGTGCAAATTCATCCTTTATTCTGCTATAGAGCTCATCTGCACTTGCTGAAGCTACCATCTACTTCTTTCCTTTATTTTCGTTCTTCTTCCTTTACGAACAATCGCTGACATAGTGACCAAACTTGTGACAGCCATAACACTTGATCTTAGACAAGTCCTCACTTTATGGATTTGATCCTTTGCTGAACCCCCTCTTCATTTTCCCTTTTCCTTCTAAGGCAACATTTTCTTGTTCTACCTCACTTTTCTAACTCTAACTGTTGGTTCCATTGACAAGACTTAGTCTAAGCTCCTCCTAAGTGAAGTCAGTCCATAATCAATCCCAACACAGTAAGGTGTTTCGTCTATTGATAACTTGAACAAAGACATCCCACTGCTTAGTAAACCCATTTAGGGCTATTCGTACTAGCTCGCCATCATCTGATTTATCTCCAATAGCTGACAACTCATCCTTGAAAAGTTTGAGTCTGGTGAGGTAACTTGTAATGTCTTCTCCCTTATTCATCCGGGTATTCGTCAAACTTTCTCTGAGAATCAACTTTCGGTTAGTGGTAGCATTCTGGTATAGATTTAGAATGGCATCCCATATCTTCTTCGCTGTATCTAATTCTAGGACATGTAGAACAATATGGTCCTTGACACCATCAAGAATTAGTCCTCGCCTTGGCATATTCCTTCTTATATGCTAAGAGTTGTGTTGGATCTGTAGGTACAACTGCAACACTGGTCACATATTCCTTGATATCATTCTCTTCGAACAATAAAAAAATTATGGCTTTCCAGACACCAAAATTTGAGGCTCCATCCAATCTATCTTGATCTCTTAAATTTGTTGAGGCTATCTCAAAAGATAAAATAATAATAATAATAATAATTTGAAGAGGTAGAAGTGAGTTTTATAAACCCTCGATTTTCCTTCCTACGCCGAGTCTTTTCTGCCCTCAAATCAGCTTTGATACCATGTGAAAATTCTATTGCAGTTACTGATTATTAATCTCCTATCTAAATAGATTATTTGACTGCTGAAAATTAATTCACAACAAATATTGAAAAATAACACAACTGCAACTTCACAAATAAAATCATAGGAATAAAGAAAAAAACATGCAAAATAATAAACACGATATTTTTGGACAAATTGTTCCTAGAAAAACTTCGAAGGGAAAACCAGTACTGCAAATGAGGAATTTTATTAAACTTCAGCAAATCAAAAAATACATAAACTGCTTACCTCTTACTGACAGAGCTCCGACAATATTCTTCTCCATAAATTCTTCCCTCAATTTCTCCTGCTGAAATTCCATAGTTGCTTTCCCCAATACTATCACTACACCCTTGCTATCACTACAAGACTATTTGCTATCACTGCAAATGCTTCTCAAATGTGTGTTCTCCAAATGCCCATTGATCCCCTTTTATACTTTTCTCATTAAAAAACCAATGGCCATGATTTAATTTCAATCAATGGCTAAAATTAACTAGACTTGTTATCAATAGGAGTGCACCCGTGTGCGAAAGAAAAGATGCTTTGCAGTCCTATGTAACATGGAAAAACTTTTAGGTTGTGGGTACCCTATGTTGAAAGTTAACCTCTGCATTATAGGCCGACTTCCTTTATATTTTTTAAGGAATGATTGTAATTTTGAAGGAAAAAGGAAGAAAATTTGAATTAAATGCATAAACTGAACTTTAAAATGGAAGGTGATGCACCTAATGATAAAAACTTAAACTGTAACCTGACTCACAAATGAATTTTTAATATTTCCACTTGCACAGCCAAATCTAACAACTTAATCACCTAAATGTTTCATATAAAGGCTTTGATAGAATATTTCTTTCGAAGGAAAACTCTATTTTCACAACTAAAATAATAAAGTACCAACATGCACAATGTATAACCCGTGAATTTAAGTATTACTGCATACATACACTTATGAAAGAGACAAAAAATTAGAGGTTTCAAAATTGAAATACAATAATCCTTTAATCAGATCCAACACAATGATGATTTTTGAAATCTTGAAGGCAAAACTTGATAATACTGAAAATCAAAAGGAATTCATTTGTTAATAAAAAAGCTAAAATGCCCTGTAAAGAGTTGGTACATAATATTAACTATAAAATATTTGAGTTACAAAATCAATCTCTTTTTTGTAGAAATGCAAAGGCAAAAGCATCAAGAACTAAGAAAAAAAATTAAGTCTTTCCTATATACAATAAAGAGCTTCAAAAAAACAAGAGGAGATAACTAAAGTCAAAATATCTGAATTGCAAAGCTGATGTGAAACTACAGTTATGTCTCACCATTTGCTTCATTTTTTATTTGCATAATTTTAAGAAAAAAATGCCCATTCAATTAAATATTAAAGATAATTAATATGATTATTTTAATATTTATTATGTGACTTTTTTTTTAACATTGCATGGTGAATATTAAGGTAATAAAATATTACCTTTAATATTTAATTACATATTTTGTCTTATTTAAAATTATGCAAAATATACAAGTTAAGTGTTTTTCACTTCAAAATTAAATGATAATATTGAGACTTAACTATTAACTCCACCAATATGTATGATGAATCATCTTTGGTCGTACAAATTTGAAAAATATGCAAAAAAGCCTCAAAATTGGAGCAAATTGGGTGATTAAGTGTCCAAAACTCCTCTTGAGTGATGGTCAACCCATGTGGGACTTCAAAACCAATGTAAAATTGTCATTTGAGCCTTACAATCCTTCTAAAAATGCGGATTTATCTTTTTCTTTAGAAGTGGTGAATATTTCTCAAAAAATACGAACTGGGTCAGTGAGAAATTTAAAGGGTTTTTTTGCCTCATTGTTTTATAAACTATATCCAAAAATCACGAAAACCCATATCGTATTTTTTGAGATATGATTGAAACATATACCACTATTCATTGTATTTTTTGAATATTAGAAGACAACATGTTGAGCTCAACTCTTGTGGGAGCCCATTTTAAACCACATGTTAAAATGTTGAACATGATGAACTGGCTATAACATGTACCTGTACCTGATAAATCTTTGAATGTCTAGTTTTCTTATTTGATTTGCTTAAATGTTAAAATTTTTTCACCCCAGTTTAATAACTACCTGATAAAACTTTACTAATTTAGTTGGTAGCTAAAAATTAGTAATATTTCTGGCGACCTCTTTGAGGTGTTTTCCTACGAAATAAATAAGATTAGTTGTTTTACTTATCCATTGGGCATGGAATCCACCTTTTCATTTTTTTGACTCAAAAACCTATATAATTCAACTATAAAAACCATTCAACAAAAAACAAAACTGAAAGAAACTAGCCTAACTCTGTTTAAGACAAAGCAAAAAAACTATGCAACATCTTCACTTTATTGAAAAACAAAACAATACTAAAATGAAGTGTGCTCAAAGCACTTATTAGCTTAAAAATTACCCTACCCTACCGCAACCAAACAACCATGAAAACCTCAAATAAACCCATTTACCGTTTGGTTAAAGTAGCTTCCCCTTCTCAATAAAAAAACTCTGATTTACATGTTTATGAACCGCTGAAACTAGATGAAAAATACGAAGATATTCAATAAACTGTTGCGATTCTTCATGAAGAATGTAAGAAAACTCACTCACCCTTTGATTTTGATCAACCGAACTGTTGGTTTGGAGTGAATGAGCAAGTTGGCTATGTTGCCCTTTAATCTCAATCTCATGCTTGGACTTTGTTATGGAGAGATACTTGATTGGACATCCTATTGAGGCACTAAACCGATGACTCTTTTTGTCAGCTTCTTTCTCATGTGTTGTCTCTTCAATCACATATTTGGTAACCTGATTATGTTGATCACAATCTTTTTGAAAGGTGCTAAGTTGTCAACAATGTTAGAGCAAAAAACCTCAAAGACGCTTGAGAATAAGTCTGTATCATGATCAACCTTATCATAGAAAGTATGCTCTAACTCTTTTTCATGATGGTCTTCAAAGATCATACCTTCAAAATCTATGATTTATTGCTTTTCTTGCTCTACATGACTATTTTCATTTGTCTCTTCTTGGATCTGCACTTTGTCAAACTGATTTCTTTCATCTTGTTGCTCAAAATTGGGCATTGATATTAGTTTAATGATGCATTGCTCATCTTCACCTATAAATCCTGGAAGTTCATCAAATAAACCAACAAAAATATGAATTTGAACATCTTTTTCTACTTCAATTGTCTTTTGTCCTTCCTTTTGCTATTTAAAAAATGATTGTCTAGAGTCTAAACTTGAAACAAATACCTCAAGCTCATTCCAAAATGAGTCCTCGTCATTCTGATTTTCGTTTTGTTGTGGAAGAGGATTGTTTATTACCTTATTTTAGCCTTGTTGAGGGGTTAAAACATCACCTTTTTTACCTTTTTGCTGATTTGAGGCTAATACTGTTGTGATATGAGACTCATCTTGGTCATCATCAACGAAGCATGGAAGTTCGTTAATCATATCAATTAGATCATAAGAAACATCAATCTTTTCTTAATCTAAAACTTGTTGATTTTCAACTACAACCTCCTCAATTTCTTGATCTACAACCTGATTATCTTGAGAAATCAAGATATCAATGGACTCTTCTATGGATGTAATGATTGTGTCTAAATAAGAAGTCTAATTTTGTTTAGGTTTTTGAGATTGCACAAGTTTGGGAAAATGCTGCTCCTGAATGATTGTAGGCTGAACCCGCTCAAGAATAAATTCCTCTTGTATGAAACATAGTGTTTTGAACGTAGAAATACCTTATCCAAAAAATGGGTTTGGAAAACTAAGAGTTGGGCTAGTTTTTTGCCCAATAACAAACTCTTGAAATGAAGAGAAACTCCTCAAACTTGGAATTTTGAAATTAGAAGACATAAGAGACTCATCTTGACTGAAACTTAGAATTTTAACCTTGGGAACCTCCTGTTTGGAAAATTTTAGCCTCATTTCTACATCTTTTGCAGCTAACTCCCTCTTGAGTTTTTCTTCAAATCATATTTTTTGTGTCTCCAACTCTTGCTCATGAAGTTAGGCCTGATAATCTAACTCTTGTTGCTGCACATCAAACTCTTGTTGCCTCTTGAACTCTTCTATCTTCTTTGCGATGTCTAACAATATGTCCTTGGTGTCATTCATGTTATTCTTCATGTCATCAACCTCATGGAGCTGATTTTGGACATATAAATGTTGATATGAAGGTTGAGCAGGGGTGGGTGGTAAGCATAATAAGTATGCTGGTTATTTGTTGTTGCATGGCTGTTTGGGATAAAATCAACAATATAACTGGCCTGATGTGGATGTGGATAAGTAGGAATTTCATGAAACAGAGGTGAGAACATGCTCTTTTAATAAAAACCAACACTTTGTCTACTTGAAACCAGTAGATTGTGCCCAGAGTCACCAAGTATAAACTGTAACCTCTGAAAGGAAAAATACGTCGCTATATATACCGAAACAATAGCTTGCAATTTGAATTCTTTCTCTGAAGTACACTTTAGAGTTCCACCGGGCATGCCAAAAACTGTTATCAACATAAGTGCACACATATGTGAAAGCAAAGATGCTTTGCAATCCTGTGTAACATGGGAAAACTTCAAGGTTGTGAATACCCTATGTTGAAAGTTAACCTCTGGATTATAGGCCAATTTCCTTTATGATTTTCTAACAAATGAGTATAATTTTGAAGGAAAAGGGAAGAAGGATTGAATTAAATGCATAAACTGAACTTTAAAATGGAAGGTGATGCACCTAATGATGAAAACATAAACTGCAACCTGACTCACAAATGAATTTTTAATATTTCCACTTGCACAACTAAATTTGACAATTTAATCACCTAAATGTTTCATACAGAGGCTTTGATAGAATATCTCTTTCAAAGGAAAACTCTATTTTCACAACTAAAATGATAAAGTACCAACATGCACAATGTATAACCTGCAAATTTAAGTATTACTGCATACATACACTTATGAAAGAGATAGAAAATTAGAGGTTTCAAAATTGAAACACAATAATCCTCTAATAAGATCTAACACAATGATGATGCCTGAAATCTTGAAGGCAAAACTTGATAATATTGAAAATCAAAAGGAATTCATTTGCTAATAATAAAGCTAAAATGACCTATAAAGAGCTGCTGCATAATATTAACTGTAAAATATTTGAGTTACAAAATCAATCTCTTTTTTGCAGAAATGCAACGACAAAATCATCAAAAACTAAGGGAAAAAATAAGTCTTTTTCCTATATAAAATAAAGGGCTTCAAAAAGCCAAGAGGAGATAAATGAAGTCAAAATATCTGAATTGCAAAGCTAATGTGAAACTACAGTTATGTCTCACTATTTACTCCATTTTTTCTTTGTATGATTTTGAGAAAAAAAGATTATTCAATTAAATATTAAAGATAATCAATATGATTATTTTAATATTTATCATGTGAGCTCTTTTTTTTTTTTTAATATTGCATAGTAAATATTAAGGTAATAAAATATTACCTTTAATATTTAATTACATATTTTGTCTTATTTAAAATCATGCAAAAGATACAAGTTAAGTGTTTTTCACTTCAAAATTAAATGATAATATTGAGACTTAACTCTCAACTCCACCAATATGCATGATGAATCATCTTTGGTTGTGCAAGTTTTAAAGACATGCAAAAAAGACACCAAAATTGGAGCAAACCGAGTGATTAAGTGTCCAAAACTCCCCTTGAGTGATAGTCAATCCATGTGGGACCTCAAAACTAATGTAGAACTATCCTTTGAGCCTTACAATTCTCTTAAAAAGGTGGATTTGTCTTTTTCCTTAGAAGTGGTGAAGATTTATCAAAAAATACGAATTAGATCGGTGATAAATTTAAAGGGTTTTTTTGCCTCATTATTTTATAAACTATATCCAAAAATAACGAAAACCTGGATCAAAGTTTTTGAGATATGATTGAAACATGTGACCACTATTCGTTGCATCTTTTGAATCTGAGAAGGTAGCATGTTGGGCTCAACCCTTGTGGGAGCCCATTTTACACCACATTCTAAAATATTGAACATGATGAACAACCATAAAACATGTACCTATACTGGATAAATCTTTGAATAACTACTTGATAAAACTTTACTAATTTAGCCGGTAGCTAAAAATTAATAACAAGACTCTAACAAACCCTAACTAACTGGATTCTAGAAGTCTCTAGAGAAATCAATCAATTAATTAAATAATTATCTGGACAATTAACTTCTTTCTAAAAGTCTCCAGAAAAATTAATTAAATAATTAAATATTTCTTAGATTTGGAGACACTTGTCCAAGCTACAAAAGTTACAAAAAGTAACTACAAGCTTTATGAGAGCATATTGCAAACAAACCTCTAGTAGAAGAGTGATAAAGGAAGAGGTGGCAAGACTGCAAATAGTTGTAGAAGTAGGGAAGCATGAATGACAATTAATGAAACAAGAATAGCAAACCATGCATGAATCAACAAAAATAAACATAGAACTTGGCAGATTCAAAGATGGCAAGGGGTGGAACACAATCCTTACAACAAACAAATGCTTAGGGGTTGGAGGAAAAAATATTAACAGGGAATTGACTCAAAGGAAGTCAAATTATGCACTCAAGTAGTTAAAGGCCCAACCGGTAGAGGTAGAAGAGTAAGGGAAAATGATAATAGAACAAAAACAAGAGAACACAAAACAAGGCAGAAAAGAGTAAAAAATATAATTAGAGGGGTAAGAGACTATGGCAATATTGGAAGTAATTTCAATCTTACAAGTCTTTTTTTAAGGGACAAGTTGCATTGGAGGGGACAAATCTGCTAAGCAGGAAGGGATGAAAAGTTAAGTGAAGAGGGTATTAAACCTATCAAAGTTGCCTTGTTGAGTATAAAGACAAATACCAACTTCTAAGAGAAACAAGAATTTTGAAGGGCTCGTGTCTATTTTTGGATGAAGATCTGACCTCAATGCACTAAGAGGAAAATAAAGTGGAATTAGCCAAAGTAAGAGTAGCAAGGTGAAAGCATAAAGGCGTGGTTGTAAAATAGAAAATCCATCATTACCAATTCATTGTCCCTACATCACAATAGAAGGGCAGCAAAGGTAACAATGGCAACGTGGAATATAACATAAGAAGGGATGAAAAAAGGTAAGGATCCTACTTTAAGCCTTTGGTCCCAAGATAAATAGCAAGTAGGGCCCTTCCTATAGCATTTAAATTAGATAGTTTAAATTGTAGAGGCTACCCATGGAGCAGGGGACCTAGGTTAGGGCCTATTGTTAATGAAAGAGACATAGCATGTCTCATAGAAACTCATGAGCACAATGGGTACAAGATGCCTACTTTTGAAGGATACATGATGATTGGAAATGGAAAAGGTTATGGTGGAATGTGGTCTTAATAAAGCAACATGGGAAAGCAACAATTAGTTGGAAAAAGAAAGCCCAAATAAGCAATACATTTGGTTTTTTTTTTAAATGATAGACAAATAAGAATTGTAGGATGTTATTTTGTTCCCTTGGTGTAAAAAACCTACAAAAAAAATGAGTTGGATTGTAAGGACCCTTTTACAACACGGAAGGAGGGATTTCATATTTCTCCCAACAAGGGGAAATTCTTCTATTGGGTGATTTCAATGCGAGGACACTTAATGAACACATTAGAATATTATGTAGCAAGGAGGATAACAATTCTCTATGGCTTATTGAAGAGGATAAACACCAATGGTTAAGGTGTTTTCAATGAATAACAAAGATATTAATCATTTTGGTGAAGAACTACTTGCTCTATGTGACACTTTTGATTTGATTATTTGCAATTGTATGAGTAGATGGAAGAGCTTCTTTGGATATAATAGCCATAGAGAAAACACAATTCCCTTATTTAGTTCTTATATTGACTAAGGGGTAGTTCTATGGTGGCCTCCCCTGCAAAAGGCCTTCACACTTGGCTATTATTTGTTGATTGAGGCAACTTAGCTATACTTAGACCAACAAATTAGTTTCTAAGAGAGGGATTAACATCTTCTTTCCTTCTCCCCAAAAAGGAAATTATACATGCAGGACCTACAATGGAGCAAGTGTTGTGGATTATTCCATTTTTTTGCAAAGCTTGATTGATAAGATAACAAAGGTTGCGACTGAAGATCCCCTTGGTGATTTAAAATAAGGCTATAATCCAATTTAGCTTCTTGGTAGAAAAATCAACATATACTATAGGAACAATCCATTCACGAACCTCTAACAAAGGGAAAATTTCTTTTAACCCAAGAAAATTGTGATATCTTCAAGGAAACATTAAGGCTATTAATGCAAAAAGAAAGAAACAAATCATGGGTCTAAAAGTTCATGAGTTAACAAGCATAATTTAAGAGGCAATTGAGAGTTGTCAAAGGACAAAGAACAACAAGAAGAAAATAAATCATTTTCCATCAAATGTTTGATTTGATAAGGACTACAAAGCTACAAATAGAGCTCATAGGAATCCACGTAAAGAGAAGAAGAACATAAAGTTATACAAGTAGATTGTAAAAGTAATAAAAGGGTATTCATGAACACAAGGAGAGAAGACCTAATATCTAGGGAAGAATAACCCAAAACTTTCTTGGAGGTAAATTCAATCAAGAAAAAGACAAAGGAAGAATAACATAATATCCACTTAATGATTTGAATATGCAAAACTATTGTATGGGTAGGAGTCAAGGGTTTAGGTCCCTCCTAGGATCAAAACAACAAATAAATTATCAAATTTGCAATGGGTTAAGGAATTAATCAATTGGGTCCAAGAAAGACTAGTGGCATGGTTGAGCTTTAAGTTGAATACCCAAAATGGGGGATGAAAGTCCTCCTTCCTCACATTTGTGAAAATTTTCAACATTTAATATGGGTTTCTAAGAGATTGGATTACCAACTTAGAAATACCCGTCTATATGAGTGAGGATGTTAATAATCCTTCCAACTACTGAACCACCATGATCAATCCTTTGTTTGAAAAATTGTTTAGAAGAACGGTTGAGCATAGAATCAACAAGTGGGAAGAAGAAAAAGAAAAGAGAGAAAAAGGACTAGTTTTTAGGCAAAATCACTCAACAATTGATCATGGAATCATAGAGACATATCATTGAAAAAGTTGGGAATGAGAAAGAAGCTTATTGTTGTTTTTTTTTTTAATTTCAAGAAGGCTTTCAACATAGTTCCAAGGGATAGGTTATTGTGTAGAATGATCCTGCTATCCTAGTGTAATTGAGTGCAACTATCCATAGGCTCCATGAAGCGGTGTGGGTAAAATCATAAGTCAAGTAGGCACTTCATAAATTTTTAGGAGCGCCATTGGAGTTGAATAAGGTTAGCCATTATCTCCTACACTTTTTGGCCTATATAACAACAAACTTGAAAAATAATAGAATTTGAAAGGTGGGGATGGTGTTCTTCTATGGGAATCTATTGTTAGGATTATTTTATATTTTAATGGTCTTATTTTGATTAGTAGGTTTGCTCAAGGGTTGCAAGAGTAATTTTTTGCCCTTGAACACTTTTGCAAAGATGCGAGTATGCAAGTTAACACTAGAAAGACCAAGATCACAATCTTCTCCAATAGAATAAAAAATAAATAGTTTCTTTCATTTTGAAAGAAGTAATTAGAGGAACTATAATATAAATACCTTGGGATTGACTTCAACAAGTTTAGTTGGGAAACTTGTAGAAGGAAGAGAACTCTAGGAGGGTGGAGAGTGTTTTTTGATGTAGCCAAGGATTCAAATTATAATATTCATCTATAATATTGATAGTAAGAAATTCAATTACAAAAGGTTTTTCTTTTCATCTCCATTATATCTTCTCTAATTAAAAAATAAAATCCTTAACTAGTAAAAATCCCTCCCAAAAATCTATCTATTTTTAGTACTATTGCATGCTTACTCATTTGGTTGTAAAACTTGCCAATTATTTGAGTCTAACTAAAGTAAGACCAATTGTGAACTAAAAACCTCTAATTGTATGAAAAAACTTGAAAAAACCCAAATTTGGAAATTGTTGGAAAAAGATGAAAACTTCATTTTGAGGCCTTATAAGGTTGAGAGCAACCCCAAAAAAGTGTCACTTGACATGTGGACTCAACTCTTTGAGACACTCATTCACGTGAAATTTCAAGTCAAGTAGGCCCTTGAGTAAAAATTTATGGCCTTCAGAAGTCCCTACATCATTTTTTCCCTTCAAAATGGATGTAGAGAGGTAGAGCTATGGGATTGGAAAACTATTCAAACTCAACTTGGGCTATTAGTGATTATGATGGTGCTTTGTGGGTGTGAAATATGGGCTAGCAACACTTCAGAAACCAAATGGATGCAGATAGAGAGAATAAAAAATGAATAATCACAAGCAAACTCAAATTAAAAACTTTGGTTCCTTATCACATTCTTCTTGTTGAAATAGGTACAGTTTCTATTTAAGCCATTGTTGTAGTGTGTCTTTAAAGATATTTGAAAAAAATGGGCAGGTGGAGGCAAATTGATGGCCCAATATTGTCTTTAAAGATGTGATGCAGGAGCATCCAATGGTGTACGGGCAATCTTGCATCAACCAATTTTATTTTTTTTCCTTATTTTCTTTAGTTGTTTTGAGTCTCATGATGGCACTTAAGGGGTGTAAGATAGTCAAAAGTTAGAAAAGGAAAAAATGATCACTTACTATTTTTAGTAAGTCATTCTAAACGGGCTAGTATGAACCTAAAAATTTACCCCAAGGAGCGGAACTAAAAAAATATTTCTGAGGTGGAAGAATCTTCTTAGTACTCGATACAATTTAGGAGATATTAAAGCTTTTATACTAAGAAATTTCTCCAATGCAACTTCAAATTCAAATTTGAAAACCTTGCCCCAAAACAACTCGAAAAGTGGACGAAATGATCTTTGATGGTTCGGCATCGTAGATCTCTTCAAGAGCTTTTCAATGATATATTATAATAGCAATTAGACAACCAAATCAAAAGTTATGGCCCCGCGAAGTTGCCCCACTAAAAAGTGAATTTCATTAAAATATCTTCCTAGGCAAGAAATTAAACGTTGATACTTTTGGCGCCAAAACAAAAAGGAAAATTACACTTTCTAGAACATTCTAGGGCAGTTATCGGATAAAAATAAAAGGGTTAAGTAGATGTTGTAGAAGGTGGCACCATTAGTGCAGATTGTGGCTCTGAATAATAGAATTTATTTTCAGAGTTGATTTGGATGTAATAAATCAAGCCCATGAGGTTGTAGCCTTGTAATTTATGAATTTAGAAAATAATTGGAAGTGGGTTGTTTTCTATCTTGCATTTTATGTGTTTGTATTTTTTATTGTGTTTTGTGTGGGGTTTGGGTGGTGTAGCCCTCATCAAGTGGTATTAGAGTGGGTTTTCTTGATTGTGTAAATAGATCATCGAACATGAGGTAGTTTGCACCTAGACTTGTGGTTGTGGATTTTTAAGAAAAGTGATCAAAATGCCTCCAAAAAAAAACTGTGGTGGTGGAAGAAATGTTATTGTACCAGAAGAGGGTTTTAGAGCCCTGCAGAGACAAGTTCAAGCACTATAAGAGGAGTTGCATCGAGGGTTTGAGCCAAGAAGAGGAGATGAAAGTGAAGATGAAGCTGAAAATGAGGAACAATTTGAGGAAGAACAAGATGCAGTAGATCTAGAGCAAGTCAAATTATTTAAGGCCATCTTTAAGATTGGGAAAAGGCCAAAGATTGATGCTTCTACATTTTTTGGAAATCTTAACTCAGAAGAGTTTATTGATTGGATCAATGAAATGGAGGAATACTTTGAGTATGAGGAGGTGGAAGATCTCGAGGGGGTCAAATTTGCAAAGACCAAGATCAAGGGTCATGCAAATATTTGGTGGAAAGAGGTACAACTAGAAATAAATTGAAGAGGAAAAGAGAAAATAACCAAATGGGACTGGATGGTGGAAAAATTAAAAAGATAGTTCATTCCTATGGACTATGAGCTAGATTTGTTGAAGAAGATGCAATAGTTGAAACAAGCGGGAAAATTTGTCAAGGAGTATAGAGAAGAATTCTACCGTGTCATGATTAGAACAGGCCATTCTGAGGCCAACAAGGAAAAAGTTGCTCATTACATAAATAAGTCTAAGCTGAGTATTCAAGAAGATTTGGGTCTGGTAAGAATGTCTACCATTGAATATGCATATCAATTTGCTTTGAAGGTAGAAGAAAAGTTGAATAGAAGGTTTGAAAGCAAGCAAAGAGGTGGGGGTCAAGGTGGAAAGACTAGTGGACATTCATATGGAGGTCAAAATGAAAATCAAAAGGGTGAAGGATCCAGTAGTAGCCATAACCAGAAAGGAGATAATACGTACTATCCTCATGATCAAAATAATGAAGACCAAAGAGGAAGAGGAGACATCTGTGGAACCTATTTTCAATGCGAAGAAGGACATAGAGCCTATGAGTGTCCTCAACATCAAGGGAGGACAAATAGAAGACCTAAAGGTAATTCCCAAGTTTCCCATGTGGATGAAGATGCTTAGTCTTCACATTCTGAAGATGCTGAAAGAGGAGAGGCCCTTGTTGTTAGAAGAGCCTTACTGAATGAGGAGAAGGAACCATATCAAAGAAAGAACCTATTCCACACTTGATGCAAGTGTGAAGGTAAAGTTTATAATGTTATCATTGCTGGAGGTAACATTGATAATCTTGTTTTAGAAGAAATGGTCACTAAATTGCAATTGGAGAGGAGAAAGCATCCAAAACCATACCGAATAGCATGGTTGCAAAAGAGCCATAGTGCATTGGTCAATGAGGAATGTTTGGTAAAGTTTAAGATTGATAACTATAAGGATGAGGTTTTGTGTGATATTATACCTATGGATGCTTGTCATGTGTTGTTAGACAGACTGTGGTAGTTTGATCGGCAAGCAGTGCATGTGGTTTTGTGTGATAAAGAAGATACCAATGAGGTACCAGTAGAGGTTAGTTGTTGAATGAGTTTCAGGATATTGTTTTTGATAATGTACTTGAAGGTTTTCCTCCAATAAGGAAGATTAGCCATCAGATGGATCTGATTCCTGGAGCCAATCTGCCAAATAAGGCAACCCATTAAATGACTCTAGTAGAGAATGAAGTTGAATAGACAAGTGCAAGAGTTGTTGTGGAAGGGATTGATTCAAGAGATTTTAAGTCCATGTGTAGTACCTGCAGTACTAGCACTGAAGAAGGATGGAGAATGGAGGATGTGTATAGACTCCCGAGCTATCAACAAGATTACTATCAAGGATAGATTTCCCTTGCAGAGGATGGATGACATTATGGATTGTTTGAGTGGAGTTGAGTACTTCACAAAGATAGATTTGAAGATTGGATATCACCAGATTCAGATTAGAGAAAGAGATGAATGTAATACAACCTTCAAAACTAAGGAGGGCTTAAATGAGTGTTTAGTCATGCCTTTTGGGCTAACCAATGCATCAAACACATTTATGCGGCTTATGAATGAGGTATTTAAAGAATTCTTAGGAAAATTTGTTATTTTTTATGTGGATGATATTTTGATTTTCAATAAGACATTGGAGGAGAACTTGATGCATATCCAAAGAGTTTTTTGAGAAGCTAAGGGAGGAGAAGTTGTTGATTAATTTGAAGAAATGTAGTTTTGTGAAGAGGGAGTTGGTGTATCTAGGATTTTTTGTCTTAGTAGAGGGTCTTAAAATGGATCCATAGAAGGTGAGAGCTATCATTGAATGGCCTAACTAGAGGAGTGTTACAGAGGTAAGATAATTTCATGGTCTAGCAAGTTTTTACAAAAAGTTTATTAGGAATTTAAGTAGTATTTGTGCACCTCTAATTGAAGCAATGAGAGGGGATAGAAAGGATTTTAAATGGACTATAGGAGCAACAAAGAGTTTTGATATGTTGAAGAAGAAAGTCACAGAGCAACCTGTTTTGGAACTTCTGAATTTTAGTAAGGTCTTGAATCAAGTAGATTATGATGCTAGTGGTAGTGCCATAGGAGCTGTTTTGAGTCAAGAAGGTAAGCATGTTGCCTATTTTAGTGAGAAGTTGAATGATTCTAAGAAGAAATATTTTGTATATGATCAATAATTTTATGCTATAGTTTAGCCTTTAAAGAAATGGGGACACTATTTGTTTCCAAAAAAAATTGTTTTATATACCGATCATCAGGCTTTCCAGTATCTTAATAGTCAAGGAAAGTTGAATCAAAGGCTCTTAAAATGGGTTGAGTTTTAGCAGAGTTATGAGGTTGTTGGGTTCAATAAACTCAAGAGTTTGTATCCTGAAGATCCAGACTTTGCAAAAGCTTGGAAGGCTTGCTTGGAACCTGTTACATTGGATAGGACAAGATGGTTGGATTTCTTAATCCAAGATGGAATGTTTTTTAGAGGAATCCAATTGTGCATTCCAAGGAGTTCTATGAGGGAGAATCTAATCAGGGAGAAGCATAGTGGAGGATTGGCTTTACATTTCAGTCAAGATAAGACCATTGCTCTTGTTAGTGAGAATTATTATTGGTCATAGTTACAACAAGATGTGAAGAAGTTTGTGTAGAGTTGTAGAGTATGCCATATGGAGAAAGGAACAAGTTAGAATACTGGATTGTATCAGCCATTATCTATACCTAAGAGGCCATGGGAGGACATTAGAATGGATTTTGTTCTTGGTTTGCCAAGGACACATAGAGGGCATGATTGCATATTTGTGGTGGTGGATATGTTTTCAAAGACGACACATTTCATTCCATGTCATAAGACCAATAATTTTGTTAATGTTGTAGAGTTATTTTTCAGAGAGGTGGTGAGACTACATGGTCTACCAAAGAGTATAGTTTTAGACAAAGATACCAAATTTGTTGGTTATTTCTGGAGGACATTATGGAAGAAGTTGAAGATAGATTTGAAGTTCATTGAACTACACACCATCCATAGATTGAGGGACAAATGGAGGTGGTGAATATGAGTTTGGGTAACCTGCTAAGATGCTTAGTAGGAGATAATCCTAAGGGATGGGATTTGATTATACCACAAGAAAAATTTTCTTACAAAAATTCTATCAACAGGAGCACTAGTAAATCACCATTCCATATTGTGTATGGGAGTAGTCCAAGAACTACTTCTGAATTGAGAAAGATGGATAAGGAGAAGAGTAGTGTTGAGGTTGAAGATTTTGCTGAGCACATGAAGAATTTGCATGAAGAGGTGAAGAAACATATCAATAAGATGAACTAACAATATAAGGCTAAGGTAGATTAGAAAAGGAGGTATAAGGAGTTCCAAGTAGGAGATGAAGTCATGGTTCATTTACAAAAGGAGAGGTTTGTAGTTGGTACATACAACAAGGTAAAGATGAAGAAGTTTGGACCATGCAAGATTCCAAAGAAGCATGATTCAAGAAATGCATATGAGGTAGAGTTGTCTGATGAAATTCATATTTCAACTGTGTTTAACATTTTAGATTTAATAGAATATAATGAAGTAGGAATTTATGATGAAATAATAACATAGTGGAATATGCCAACACCTACTTCAGAAAAGGAGGAGATAGAAGAAATTTTGGATAGTTGTGTGGGTAGAAGCATAAGAAACATGCAATATGCAGAGTACTTGGTGAAATGGAGAGGAAGGCCTACTAAAGATTCATCATGGTTGTCTAAGGATGAGGTTCACCATATCGGTTTCCCTCTAACTCTTGAGAAGTGATAGGGTCACTTTTCAAATTACCCTGGGTGTCTAGTGTAGGAGCATCCAGTGGTATAGGTGCAATCTTACATCACCCAAAAACATTTTTTTCCTTATTTTCTTTAGTTGTTTTGAGTCCCATGATGACACTTAAGGGGTGTAAGACAGTTAGAAGTCAGAAAAGGTGAAAAATGGTCACTATTTTTAGTAAGTTGACCTAAACGGGCTCGTATGGACCTAAAAATTTACCCCAAGGAGTGGAACTGAAAAATATTTCCAATGACGGAAGAATCATCTCAATACCCTGTATGGTTTGGGAGATATTAAAGTTTTTTTCCTAAGAAATTTCTCTAATGCAACTTCAAATTCAAATTTGAAAACCTTAGAAGCCCTGAATGGCTTGAAAAGTGGACTAAATGATCTCTAATCGGACACCCGAATCAAAATTTATGGCCCCGTGAAGCTGCCCCACTAAAAAGTGAATTTCATTAAAATATCCTCCTAGGCAAGAAATCAAACGGCGAGACTTTTATTAGGTAAAAATAAAAGGGTTAAGTGGAGGTTGTAGAAGGTGGCTCCATTAGTGTAGATTGTGGCTTTGAATAATAGATTTTATTTTCAAAGTTGATTTGGGTGTAATGAATCAAGCCCATGAGGTTGTAGCCCTGTAATTTTTGAATCTATAATTTCATTTTCAAAAAATAATTGAATTTGGGTTGTTTTCTATCTTGCATTTTCTATGTTATTTGTTATTGTGTTTTGTGTGGGGTTCGGACGGTGTAGCCCTCATCAAGATGCCTTGAGAAAAAAGGAAGAAGTCACAAATAAAACAAAACTATAAGTGGATGATAATATGATACTTTCACTTGAATTCTTTCCTTAATAATGGAAAATAAATAAAGGCATTTGTTCTAGATAAGTTTCACAAGTCTATGTGGGAAAAGGTGTTGGGGAAAAAGAAGAAATATTACCTTGACCAATTTAAACCCACTTTTGATCATCAATAAATGACCTATTTAGAGGTCAATATTGCTTAGAGAGCAAATATTCTCATAGCTCAGTTAAGGACTACATTACATCACCTTTGGTGTGAAAAAGGTAGATGGAAAAGGCCAAAAGAAGTATGAGAAGATAAAGTTTGTGTCCTTTTCATAGTTGGGATAACATAAAGAGAAAAACACTTTATTTGAGACTATAAAGCTTACAATGACATCTAGGTCAAGTACATAATTAATTTAAAGAAACTTCATTTCAAGATCTATTTAGCGAGGAAATATTTGAGACAACAAGGGAGTTCACTATCAAATTGAATAGTAGAATATTAACACTTTGAAAAGAAAAAATGGTATAGTTCAATATCTCATAGGTTATCTTTGGCCTCATGGATGCTAAAAATATTCTATTTTATTCTATAGCATGTCTTTGTAGA
The DNA here is from genome assembly GCA_007258455.2 of Sequoia sempervirens. Lineage (NCBI taxonomy): Eukaryota > Viridiplantae > Streptophyta > Pinopsida > Cupressales > Cupressaceae > Sequoia > Sequoia sempervirens. The sequence continues at coordinate 206,918,222 of VDFB02000008.1, read as the reverse complement.
GTTTTATGAAGATGGATATTTTGATAGATTTCCAAAGTTCCATCCACCATTGATCTTCATCTCATCGAATGTGTGCAAGAAAAGGTATCCTTCAAATATTTTTTTAGGCCTATATATAATTATGTAGTACCTACCCCTTCCTAGAATAGAGATGAGAAATACTAGGCATGCCATCTAGAGACCCAAAGTTTGAAACATTCCCAAAATTCTACCCATCATTAATTCCTTGTCATAATAGCATGGTCGAATAGTTGAGGCACTTCCATGATGATTTCAATCACTATGCCTACCATTAATAATCATTTAGTGTTGCAAATTGCACACCCTTTGCAATTTCGCACTATGTTTTATGCCCACTTTGGTATCCATTTCCCTAGTGCTTGTGTAGGCTCATTTTAGCCCTTGCATTAGTCTTTTTCCCTCTTAGGATGCTCAAACCTTTTTTTCAAAAGTCACCTTTTTGTTTCACTTTTATGAATTTCTCTTATATTCTTCTTGTCTCTTGTCATTTTTTAGGACAAATTTTCTAGACAATAGCACCTAGTGTGGACATCCACATATTACACTAGCATCTCACAACAACTTGTCATTCAAAGGCCATTTCTGAGCATTTTTCCACTTGTCTCCTTTCAGGTCAATGGAAATGGCTTGAAATAATTCGTAACGGCTCGACAACCTCTTCCTCTTCCCTCTTATCATTTTTGAATATAATATTTCATTTGGAAACTCTTTGTGCTTTCTCCCTCTCTCTTTGTACTCTCAAGCTCACACAACTCTGCTATAACACACTCTCGAGCTATCTCACAACAATCTTTCTAGCTCTCCTTTTCTCTTTGGATTTATCAAACCTATCAAGTACTATCATTATTTTCATCTTGTATCTTTGAGCATCTCGGGGATTTATCACATCCCTTATTAAATCATTTATCCTTTTATCTATCTATATTGGATTCTATGGAGGTGGAAACATCAAAATAGGGGTTTGACTAGGAAAAACTGCCAAGCAACCCCAATAATTTTTCTTGTCTTGTTGTGTTTGTAGGTTAGGTGGATTCTAGAACTTGCACTATGCATTCAGGGACTTGTTGCTCACGTTTGTGTCAGACAACAGTGCGACACGAGGATGTTTGCGCACTATGTGTTGTCATCCTTGGTCGAGACTCAAATTTAAATAACAAGTTCTTTGACATCTATAATTTTCATTTTTAAAATTATTGCATTTTATTTATCTTTCTGTCAGTAGATATTTTCAATAGTTATTTTCGTTTAAACATTTTAGTTATTTAATCTAATTTGAGTGTATGTATTGAAGTTTACTCTCAAAGGAACTTAGTCTTCCTTTTGTCAGAGTCAATTTTCCTACATTATATTTTGGTTAACTTGATGTGCTATACTTGCTTATTTGTGTGGTTGTGGTACATTAGATTTTGAACTCGCCACTCTTACACTTAAAACCTTAGTTAAAAAAAAATATTTCTTTGTTGTTGTGGTATTTTTAAAATGAATTTTATATGTTCTTTTCTTATATCACTTTCCAAATTTATTAAGAAACTTCAAGATGTTTTCCTAAAAGCATGTGAAAGTGATTTACTCTTTCCTATCTCACTCTTCTTTCTTAATCCCTCTCTTGAAATTCCTCCTATGTATGAGGGTATTTTGGCATAAGAAGATGAAATCACCGATTCTCTTTTAATATAACTTTACCTTCCCTTCATTCCAATACTCCCCATATCAGCAATGATGCATTTGTGAATGAAAATCATCATTTAACATCTGATCCTTCAAGGATAGATGCTAAGAAAATTTCTTCTATTCCTTCCCTTACATATCATATTCCTCAACAAGAAAATAATAATGTTAAATCAACAATTGTTAATGGCTTCATCCCACCTACTGAAGGGATGTTGGGTAAGTCTATTACTGTTCACAATATTTTTTCTAAAAGTCATAATAAATTTGTTAATTTAATTGTTAATTATCTTTGATGTTCTTGACACAATATTTTTTTCTAAAAGCCATAATAAATCTGTTAATGTAATTGCTATCTTTGGTGTTCTTGACAAACCTAAGAGATTAGTAATCTACATTACTAGAGAAAATTCACGACCAAAGAGTGTAATAACCATTTGTGGCAATCCTTCTACAACACGCCCTCCAAGTTATTACTTAAAAAGTGCCTTTGACTAATAATTATAAATCAATAGCCCACATTTATAAGACTTAAAGAAATAACTAGAATGTTGATATTCCAACTTCTCTTCGAACTTATCAATCCATTCTTCCTCAAGCACCTACACCAACCTCAAAATATCCTAATGAATATGACCTTATCAAGCAACTTTAAGTTACTCCTACTAAGATCTCTCTTTGGAGATCTGCTTCAAACTTCTCTGGTTTATCATGGAATTCTTCAAGAAGCCTTATAGAAAATTATTCTTTTGTTAGACCGAAATATGTGAATGTGTTAATATAATATATTTGTTCTGATACACTAAATATTACATTCTATTTGCATGAACTTCCTTCTCGAGAAGTACAAAATCAATTTGATCCCTTAATGATAAGTCTTCATAAAGAATATAGGTACTAGATGCACTCTTGTTGATATTAGTTCAATGCTCATTGTTTTTAGTGCTAATCTTCTACCTAAGCTTAATATAGATACTAATTCTCTAGTAGTTACATCTTTATCTACTTGTGGGTTTTATAATGTTGGTAGTAAAGATCTAGGTACAATAATACCACCTTTTTAATTAGGACTTATAACAATTCCCACCCTGATATACAAAATACCAGATGTTCTACCATATAACTTTCTTGTAGAGAGATTGTGAATTCACGCCATTAGTGCAATTCCGTCTAACTTGCATTAGTCTATTAAATTTGTTCAAGTAATTACAATCAAGGATAACCGCGATTCCATTCACATTGTCAAATGTTTGAAATGGGTTGGTCTTCAAATCCTCCTTTCCTTCATTTTCTCCTAATAATATAATATCATCCTTTGATACTCCTTCCAAGGATGATTTTACCACTCCTATTCCTCCTAGAGATGATGTTTCTTCTAAACATGATTTTTAAAATCCTTCTTCTATAGAAAATACATGTCTTAGTGATGATCGAGGATACTTATATTTCATCCCCCATGGGCCCTATGAATATAAGGTTGACCCTTCTAACTTTTATATTCATTCATATAACAAGGACTCACACTCTCTTGCTAGAATCAATATTTTTTCTTGTATAAATTAGCTAGTTCTTCTTCTAAAGCATGCACTTATACTTGTAATTTTGTTAAAGCTAGTGATGTTGACTCTCCTCCCTCTAATTTGGAGGCAGATTATGGGATTATATTTAAAATTATTTCTAATAATGAATATAAAGGAAATGGTCTTGGGTGCATGGAACACAGAGTTAAGGTCCTTGTGGAACTAACACCTCACTCTTCTACAATGGGATTAGGTTACCAACCTTCTTCTTTGTCTACATCCCTTCCATTTTATGATGTATCTATGACCTCTTCTAAAAACTCAAAATTTTCTCCACAAGTGAAAGGATTACTTCTTGCTCCTTATCATTTACCTAAGCAAAAGCATATCTTGTTGAGGCTTCTCAAAGCACACCTGATCAGTCTTTTGTTGAAAACAAGGTGAAGAAAAGCTACAATATGAACTTATGCAAACAAATTCATATCTGAAAATAAAATTTAAACATGTGATTGCAACATACATCACAATATAAAAAAAGAAAACAAAATGTGACACTAGATTTACATGGAGAAACCCTTTCGAAAAAAAACTTCACGAGAAAAAAGGGAAAGTATATTATTAAAATTCAAATGAGAGTACACAATAATACACTCCATTATTGATCTTTGATCAACTTGACAACACCATGTTACTTGCAAGAACTCAACATAAAACCACCATCTCACGGCTCTAGTTTATAAAACTTGTGGGAGGTAAAACCATGAATGGTAAACCAAAAAAGAGGTACAAAACCACTTGAAAAATCCCACACCCCCTTCTTGGAAAAAAAATAAAAAATAAAATATTAAATGAAAATTACAAGGCTCCAACATAGGCACCTAACCCATAGCCTATCCAACTCTTGGCTTTCTGGATGCTTCAATGACCTTTTTGCTCCTCGGTGGAACACCAACAAACACCTTTTTTCTCCAATCTTGGGTGTCCCATCCAAGAAATTTCAAATCCAATTATGGAAGCCTAAGAAAGATACATTATCCATTTTTGATGTCTAACCTCCACCAACATTAAATACTCTATTTGAAATATATTTACAACATGCCAAAATTTAATGATTTTCTCTCATGTTCCGTAGAACACATTCCAAGGAATGTGGAGATATATAAATCACATAGGATTACAAGGTTAATTTTACCTTATCCTAACATCTTCCCCCTCCTACACACAAGAAATTTCATAAAAATGTTCAAACGAAACTTTCTTTCTATGTATATCATCAAATGCTTAGATTCTACCAATGAATGTCGAGCCTTGAAAGATAAAATTCAACAAATTTTTTACTATGGTTCCATCACTCCCATTTTTGATGCACCTATATTTTCTTCACATGACAAGTGATATTGAGGTTCGCTTCTATCCATTTCACTCTAAATCATTATTTTTCTTCTATTGTGTTTCTACTCACTATGCGACAATCATAGCTATTTTAGTTTTCTCATTACCATTCATGGTGGTACAATCTTATGTGAAACCATACTTTATCTTTGGTAACAACATAATAGTCCTTATCATGATTATCCTCACCTATATTTTTGGGGGAAAGGACAATTTGTTTTGGAGGTGTGCACCCTTCGTAATGATTCCCTCTATTCTTTCTTCCCCTTTTCTTTCCTTAAAATGCCAACATACTTCACATGTTCATATTTAATGGGGGGTATATATGTTTCTAACTTGTGCATTCTTACATGCCCCCTATCTATGTTTTCTCTCTATGGCACTTATATATCTTATCCCCTTGAGGCGTTATCTATTTTTACACTCCAAAAATCATTGGTAGCATATGAACCAACAACCATAATACATCTTGCTAGATTATGGGTCTTCATATGTCCCATCTTTTCCATGGTTATCCTCCAACACAAACTATAGTAACCATGGTCAATAAAAATCATTGTATGAGCCACCTAGAATACTGCAACTTGCTAGTATGTGTGTATTATCTATTTTATCTTTTAAATCAATGATTGCATAACATAACACAACTTGCTAGATCATAATCTATTTTTAATATTATCATTTGCATGATCCCTAGCAAAAGAGCATGCTAGTATTAAGTCATGCAGTCTCTTCTACATTTATTGATTTTGTATATTTTGGATGCATTCCCTCCTTGAAGCAATCAAATACTAAATTATTTTGTGTTGTGTTTTTGTTGTATTTTGAGAACACATAGTAATGAGACAACCTCCCAAATTGAGGTCTCTTTCACTTTACATATTCAAAAGTTTATATATATATATATTTGTGTGCTTTTCTCCTTTGCATATGTGCTATCTATGTTTTTATATATGTGTTTCTATGTATGTTTATGATGTTCTAACCCCATGGTTTTGTAGGTTTTTTATTTTCTAACTTTGTTTTCTTATGCACTTTTTTGTTGTCTAATGTATTTATTTTGTAGGTTCTCTGCATGGGGCATGGTCCATCAAATTTCAAGATTTTTTTGCTTCCTCTACAATATCCTTTTGGTGTTGTTATATATTTCTATTCTTTTCCTTTAGCATGCATATTCATGTAGATTCATAAGATTGCTAAAGTGGAGGAAAAATTTAGTGTCGTAAATTGCACATCCTTTGCAATTTCACACTATGTTTTATGCCCACTTTGGTATCCATTTACCTAATGCTTGTGTAGTCTCATTTCAGCCCTTGCATCAACCTTTTTCCCTCTCAAGATGCTCAAACCTTATTTTCAATAGTTACCTTTGTGAAACTTTTGCATTTCTCTTATGTTCTTGTCTCTTATCAGTTTTGAGCATAAATTTTCTTGACAGTAGTACCTAGCGGGGATGTTTGTGCATAGTGCTAGTGTCCCACAAAAAAATTTCATTCAAAGGAAATTTCTAAGTTTTTTTCCACTTGTCACCTTTTAGGTCAGTGGAAACAACTCAAAATAATATGTAATGGCTCGACGACCTCTTCCTTTTCCACCCTCTTCTCATTTTTGAATCTAATCTTTCATTTGGAAACTATTTGATCTCTCTCTCTCTCGCTCTCAAGCTCACACAACTTTGCTACAACACTCTCTCAAGCTATCTCACAACAATAATTCTAGCTCTCTTTTTCTCTTTGGATTTCTCAAGCCTATTATCTCCCCAAGGAAAAAATGATGTTTAAATCATGCCAAAATAAGTGGAAATAACTTTGGTTGCATAAATAAAAAAGAGAAAAGAGCTCACGCTAGCATATTTTTGCATGCAAAAAGTGAGTAGATAACTCTAGGTTGAGCGCCAAATAGTGGAGAAGAAAGAAATATTGCAAGAAGGAGATCACGTAAAGAAAGAGCTTGAGTTCTAATATGAAGATAAGTTGAGCCTTTAGGGTTTTCATTTTATCACATTGAAGGGTTTTACATCAAACTTTTAGTTGCAATGGCAACCAAGGAGTTAACAAGTAGTTTGGAAGATTTCAGATTTATAGGAACCATTCCAAAATCCTCAAAGAATATGGTCTCCAACACATACAATAACATGCAAGGTAGCACATGGAGTTTCACCTCTTAAACAAAGGCAGACCTATTGTTCTTTCCAAGCCCTTATGTTATCATGATCATCATAACAAGCAGTTATCATTGTGAAGATCATGATTTTTTCAATTGCTTTTTCTTTGATTAGTAGTGGAACATATGTTTCTTGTCTAGTGAGTATTATTTTTCCCTTTTAAATTCTTTGAAGGCTTTTGCTAGAAACATCATTTAATTTTTTAAGAAGCATGGAAATATTTGTTTAAAGCATATCATGTGTTACCGAGACATTCATAAGGGGAGCTATTCCCATCTATGCTTCTTTTAGTTCACAACAAGTCTGGGAAGTTATTAGAGAGAATAAAAACCTTGTTCTGCCTACCCACAATGTGATGGTTGCAATTGTACATTTGGGAACAACAAGGAGCTAGTTTTTCTCTCCAGGTAATTGGATACAACCATCAAGCAACTACAAAACATAGATGTTGAATAATAGAGCAAAGGTTCCAATCACTTTGTAGGGGTAGAGGCTTTAGTGAAGAAAGACATTGAAAGCAACAATAAAAGTTATGCAAAGAGCAACTACAGATAAGGAGAGACAACAATCTTTATGGAAAAGAAGCATTTAAAATGAAGGTTCAAAATTTCCAAATAATGGAGAAGGAAAGTGATGATAGTCATAGAAATAATAAATCATGACCATTGATGATAGTCTAAAGTCATAATTCCAAAGGAAAGACAGTGAAAGGTTTATTAGGATGAAGACACAATGCATGAAAGGTAGTCCTTTAAGAGTAACCAAATCAAGAAAGATAGTGAAGGAATCAATTAATGTTGCCAAAGGGCAATTGAAGAGGATTTTCATTGATAGTAAAAGGGAAATAAGTAGTAATTTTCAAGATAAAAGGGTATTCATATGAAAATGAGCAATGAGGTGTGCAAGGATGCCTTCATAGTCAAATGAAAAATTGAATCTTGATGGGACAATCTTTTAGGGACAGTCAAATATTAGATGATAGTTCATTTAATGAGGTGAAAGACAAGAAGGACAATCCATCATGAAGGTGTGGAGGTTGTTCTAAGGACCCTACTATAATAGAATCAAGAAGGATAAACCTTATAAAGGTTAATCATGCATTAACAAGTCATCAAGATCATAAGGAGGTCAATGCCAAGGGAAAACTAAATGATGATTGTCAAAGGCAACAAATAGCAAATGATAAGGGCATAGACAGTCTTTTAAATCTCATTCTCAATGAATAGTCAAAGAAAAAAATTATGAAGACAAATCATGGATGACATTCATAAAAGGACAATCATATTATTGAATGAACAAGACAACTGAGAGGGGGGGGTGAATTAGTTGTAGAAAATTAAAACATCAAAACCTTCAATAGTAATTAGATCCACATGCATTCATTAAACCTTTATTCTGTTATAATGATTAATCATGAAATGTAGATAACAGAAACTAAAATAACAACACCATACATAAGAGAACACCAAATTTACGTGGAAAGCCCGATGAGGGAAAAACCATGATGAGGATTAGATCACAATATAAGTAATTGCAAAACTGGTGCAAAAGGGCTCATTTCCAGAATAGGACACACTTTCCAAAAGCTTCACACCTAGGGCTTACTACCACATAAACAAATACAATAATATAGAAGAGAAATGTTACATAGAGAACACTTTCTCAATGCAATTGGGAATCCACCACAATGCTCCAACACTTTCACAGTCTTGATTGAAAGATTTTGGACATCTTCAGCTCACTACATTCAGAAATCCAACACTTTGAAGTTCACATTGCTCTGCTCAAATTCACATCACACACACATCACTTGCATTGATCTTGCATCTATCTTGCTTCTCTCTTCGTGCACATAACTCACAACAACTCCACTCTTATTTATATCAATCTCAACCTTAAACATCTTCTCCAAATTTGACATTCTATCTGTTGTATTTACAAATTTAAATTAGGTCGGCACCTAAACATTCCCATGGTGGATAGGAATGAAAGGGGACCAAAAAAACACTTAACCAAGACCCAACATTAAGTCTCACATGCCTACTATGCATCCATTAATACTTGAACATTTCCAAATGTAGTATAGAAACCAAGTCGATTGTTACCCGTGAAAACACATTTAAACATTAAGTACACACTTCCAAAACTTTCAATACACCTAGCCATGAATCCTCTTGACATAAACAAGAGAAAAAAACCATTAACTCTCCTTCAAAACCACAAGTCCTGAGAAGCAATTGTAGAGAAATGTGGAGCAAGTACACTTCTCCCCGACACTTGTGTACAACACTGCAAAACCAATTCTCATACTAGTAAACACAACTTCCTCTCACCAATGATCCAAAACCCCAAATTCTGAATATAGCAACCTCTAACAACCTCAAATAAAATGATAAATCTGCATAGGCATAACATCAATACAGAAGAAACATGAAGCATGATCTAAAGCACAATCTAAACACTTGCACAACACTATTTTCTCTGTTTATCAAATTTTCTCAAAAGCACTTGGAAATCAAGTACCAAAGACATCATTTCAGCTCATTACTTCATTCCAAATCATCTCTAGATACTACAACAAAAATATATCTCCATGTACTCACAACACTTCCTTAATATCTCAACTATACATGCACAACATGCAACAACTTGTTTTCTTCTTCTTCTCAATTTTCTCAATATCCTTGACATTTTCTTCATGCAAAAACACAATTGACATCAATGACAACACCTGTCAATAGACATCTTGTTTATATCAATCACAACACCTTCATACTTGCAACAATCTCCCCCTTTGTCATTAATGGCAACACTTGATGTGAAAAACCATCAAAGACAACACAACAACTTTGAATGCACTTTCTTTTCTTTTGTACAATTTTATCCACTAATACCTCACACTTTTTCACATGATACTTTCTTCCCCTTTGACATCAATGTAAAAGGATATTTTTTTTGCATTATTCTCCCCCTTTTATATTGAACCAACATAGCTACTCTGAATACTCTCCCTTACGAGTATACCCAATCAAATCAGCAACTCAATGACAACACATGACACTACCTACTCCCCCTAAGAGGTAGCCACCAACATCAGTCTAGACAAGAGATATATCTATACATCCATTGGATTGATGCATCTCCATATGCATCTAGTTCAACAAAGGAGGGGTAATAACCCCAACCTCTCCTGAAGATACTCACAATTAGCCTTAGGAAGATCCTTAGTAAATATGTCAATGATATGATCCTTTCTAGGTACATACTCAAGTTTTACCTCATTCTCCATAACCTTCTCTCTCAGAAAGTGATACCTAATAGATATATAATTTTTCCTTGAATGCATTATTGGATTCTTTGAAATGTTAATTGCACTTGTATTGTCACAAAAGATAGATATAGGCTTGTCATATACAATTCTAATATCCTTCAATGTCTATCTCATCCACAACACCTGTGTACAACATGATGTTGTTGCAATTTACTCAACCTCTGTAGTAGACAAAGAAATTGATTCCTACTTCTTACTCAACCATGACACCAATCTACATCCAAGAAAGGATACACCACTTGTACTTTTCCTGTCATCAACACAACCATCCCAATCAACATCTGTATAAGAACTTAATGTGAAATTAGTATCTTTAGGATACCACAAACCATAATCTGGAGTGCCTCTTAAATATCTGAATATCCTTTTCACTGTTGCAACATGCGTCTCTTTAGGATCTTCTTGAAATCTAGCCACAAGACAAACTGCTTGCATGATATATGGTCTTGTAGCACTTAGATATAACAGTCCACCAATCATAGATCTATACTTGTTCTGACTAGACTTAGGTGAATCATCATCTTTGCTCATTTTACAACTAGTCGCCATAAGAGTGTATACCAGTTTGGATTCATCCATTCCAAAAGTCTTCAACATCTCTTTGACATACTTAGATTGTGAAATGAAAATCCATTTATCTGTTTGATTGATTTGTAGCCCAAGGAAGAAATTCATCTCCCCAAATATTGACATTTCAAACTCTTTATACATCTCTTCAAAAAAATTCTTACACATAGCTTCATTTCTACCAAAGATAATGTCATCCACATATACAACCACTATCAAGATCTTGTCTTCCTCGATTTTGAAATAAAGATTACTATCCGCAGTGCCCTTATAGAATCCTTGTTGTATCAAGTATCTGTCCAATCTTGCATACCAAGCTTTGGGAGCTTGCTTCAATCCATATAGTGCCTTCTTTAATTTACATACCATATTTGATTGATTTGATAACTGGAAGCCTTCTAATTGTTCCATGTAAACTTCTTCCAATTCACCATTCAGAAAAGTAGACTTCACATCCATCTGATAAACTTTAAAGTATTTGTATGCTGCAAATGCCATAAAAATTTTGATAGCTTCCATCCTAGCCATAGGAGCAAACTTCTCCTCAAAGTCTATTCTTTCCACTTGTGCGTAACCCTTACACACAAATCTTTCCTTATTCCTTACCACTTCTCCATGCTCATTCAACTTGTTTCTAAATACCCACTTAGTTCCAATTATATTATTGTTTGCAGGTCTAGGAACCAATTCCTAAGTCTATTTTTTCTCAATTTACATAAGTTCTTCTTTCACCGCCTTCATCCAATGTTCATCCTTGCATTCTACACTCACTGTTTTAGGTTCAACTTTAGAAAGTAAACACATATTTTCCTCAACTTCAATAACTTTTCTTCTTGTCAATACACCTTTCCTTTTGTTTTCCATGATTTGTTCTTTGGAATGATTCTTTTGCACATACTTAGGGGTCTTCTCCAAAGTGTCTTCCTCTTCATTCTACACTTCTTCTTCATCAACTTTTTATTCTTCTATTTCTCTGCAATCAGGTTCATTTGAAACATATCCATCCATTGCAATTGAATTCTACAAGTTTTCATCAACCTTAACATTTGCACTTTCAACTATCTTTCTCAGCCTTTTGTTGTGACATCTGTAAGCTTTTATTTTGTAGAATATCCAAGGAAGATAGCTTCATCAAACCTTGCATCAAACTTTCCTAATTTTTCTTCTTCTCTTTTGATATAACATTTGCTTCCAAATACTCTAAATTACTTCATAGTAGGAATCCTTCCAAACCATAACTCATAGGGAGTCTTTGTGTTGTTAGCTTTAGCTTAAACTCTGTTAAGTGTGTAAACAATAGTATGAATATATTCTCTCCAGTACACTTCTGGTAGATTTTCCTCTTTCATCATAGTCTTAGCAACTTCTTGAATCATTTAGCTTTTTCCTTTTAATAACTTCATTTTGTTGAATAGTTCTAGGGGTATACAAATGCCTTTTTTATTCCATGAACTTCACAAAACATGTTAATCTCATTGGAGGTGAATTCACCACCTCTGTCAAACCTTAAACATTTGATATTCAGATCCATTTCATTCTCAACCATAGCTTTATATGCCTTGAATTTATCTAGTGCATCAAATTTTTCTCTAAGAAATGTAACCCATATCATTCTAGAATAATCATCAATTAAAAGCATAAAGTACCTGTCACCTTGTAGAATTCTCACCCTTGTAGGACCACAAAGATTTTTATGTACTAATTCCATCAGCCTGATAGCCAATTGTTCCTTTACCTTGACACTAATCCTTACTTTCTTTCCAAATTAACAATCTGTGCAAACAACATTGATAGGCTTCATGATTCTAGGAAGGTCTCTCACTGCATGAATTGAACTTATTCTCACCAAATTATCAAAATTCATATGACACATCTTCTGGTGCCATAACCAACTATCACTAATCTGTGACATAAAGCAATGTCCATCACCACCCTTAAGTTGATAAATACTTCCATATGTTCTCTTACCAACAACAATCGTAGTTCCAAACCCTTTTTTGATCTCATGTGTTTCATCCTTAAACACAAGATTATATCCCTTGCTACACATTTGTTCAACACTCAAAAGGTTGTGCCTTAAACCCTTAATGTATAGTAAACATTATCAGTGTTATGCTTGCCATCAAAACTAATTGAACCTACTCCACAAATATTAGCTCTTGAATCATCTCCAAATTTAACTAATCCTCCATCATATTTCTCAAGTTTAACAAACTTACTTTTGTCTCCGGTCATGTGATTAGAGCAGTCGCTGTCAACAACCCAATAATTCTTATCCTATTTAACATAAAAAGTAGATACCAAAGTACCTTCAACCTTATTCTTCTTCTCTGAAATACATTCCTTCACACAACTTTTAGATTTAGTAGAACTAGATCCTCCTTTAATAGTGAAGAAAAAACAACCATTGTCATCAAAGTCTTCATAATCAAATTCATCATCAAAAATACCAACATCTTCTTTAACATAAGAAGCTTTCTTTACCATATTTCTGTTATTCTCTTTGTTCTTGTTATTTACAGCTCTCCTTGGACATCTAGAAGAATAATGACCTATACCACCACAACTAAAACACTTGAAAGGAAATTTACCTTGGTACTTACCGGTGCCCTTCTTCATTCTTCTTACAAAGTTAGCTTCCATATCATCAAGATCTTCCTTATCTGAATCTTCAACCTTTTCTGATACTCTAACTTTGAAAGTAGTTTCTACAACTATACCATTTTTCAAACCTTTTTTCCTCATTTCAAAAGAAGTTAGTGTACCAATTATTTGATCTCTAGAATAAGTATCAATATTTGCAATTTCCACAATAGCAGACATATTTTCACTATAATAATTAGGAAGCGATTTGAGAACTTTCTTTACCACTTTAGATTCTTTGGCTTGTGGACCAAGACCTCTCATTGGACTTGCCAACTCATCAACTCTCTGCATGTAGATTTTGATTGTTTCATCTTCAAACATATGCAAGGTCTCAAATTGTGCCTTCAAATTCTGCAACTTCGCTTGTTTGAATTTCTCATCTCCTTCATAAATGCTTTCCATCTTATCCCAAACCTCTTTAGCAGTCTTGAAACTCATAAATTTTACCAATTCAGTATTTGAAAGACCATTCACATAAATAAATATTTCCTTAGCATTGATCTCATGCACCTTAATCTCTTCACTTGTACTTGGACCATTTAGAGGTGGAGAATATGTAGTCTGATAAGCTTTTTCAACCTCAAATCAATGAGCTAATAGATATCCTTCCATCTTTCTCTTCCAGAATGCATAATCAGTGACATCAAACCTAGGACATTCCAAAGTAACCTTGTTTGCCATCCCAGATCTACCTCAAGCGGTTAAGCTCTTCTCTAAGGAACCTTGCTCTGATACCAATTGTTGAATGAAAAAGACAATTGAGAGGGGGGGGAATCATTTGTAGCAAATCAAAACATCAAAACCCTCAATAGTAATCATATCCACATGCATTCATTAAACCCTTATTTTGTTATAATGACGAATCATGAAATGTAGATAACAAAAATTGAAATAACAACACCATACACAAGAGAGCACCAAATTTACATGGAAAAACCAATGAGGGAAAAACCACAACGAGGATTAACTCACAATATAAGTAATTGCAAAACCGGTACAAAAGGGCTCACTGTCCAAAAGGCTAACAGCTAGGGCTCACTACCACAAAAAGAAATACAAGTAGATAGAAGATAAATATTACATAGAGAACACTTTCTCAATGCAACAGGGAATCCACCATAATGCTCCAACAATTTTGCAATCTTGATTAAAATATTTTGGACACCTTCGGCTCACTGCATTTAGGAATCCAACACTTTGAAGTTCACACTGCTCTGCTCAAATTCACATCACACACACATCACTTTCATTGATCTCACATCTATCTTGTTTCTCTCTTCATGCACACAACTCACAACAACCCCACTCTTATTTATATCAATCTCAACCTTAAACATCTTCTCCAAGGTCAAAATTCTATCTGTTGTATTTATAAATTCAAATTAGGTTGGAACCTAAACATTCCCATGGTGGATAGGAATGAAAGGGGGATAAAACAACACTTAACTGAGACCCAAAATTAAGTCTCACATGCCATGCTACACATCCATTAATACTTGAACATTTCCAAATGTAGTGTAGACATGGTCATTACCTATGAAAACACATTTAAACATTAAGTACACGCTTCCAAAACTTCCGATACACCTAATCATGAATCCTCTTAACACAAACAAGAGAACAACACCATTGAATCTCCTTCAAAACCACAAGTCCTAAAAAATCAACTACAGAGAAATGTGGAGCAAGTACATTTCTCCCTGACACCTTTGTACAATATTGCAAAACCAATTCTCATACTGGTAAACACAAATTCCTCTCACCAATGATCTAGAACCTAAAATCTTGAATATAGCAACCTTTGACAACCTCAAACAACATGATAAATTTGTATACGCATAGCATCAATACAGAATAAATGTGAAGCACGATTTGGAGCACAATCTAAACACTTGCACAACACTATTTTCTTTATTTATCAATTTTTCTCAAAAGCACTTGGAAATCAAGTACCAAGGACATCATCTCAACTCATTACTTCATTCCAACTCATCTTCAGATACTGCAACAAAAAGATAGCTCCATGTACTCACAACACTTCCTTAATATTTAACTATACATGCACAACCTACAACAACCTGTTTTCCTCTTCTTCTCAAATTTCTCAATATCCTTGATATTTTCTTCATGAAAAAACAAATTTTACATCAATGAAAACACCTTTCAATAGACTTCTTGTTTACATCAATCACAACACCTTCATACTTGAAACACATACATGCTAAAAATGACATCATATTGTAAAAAGTGGCAAGTATCACAATGAAATCTAAGGTGGAAGTTAAAACAAAATGATCACACAAAGGATAGTCAAGCAAAACATCACCAAAGATCAATGGTAAGATTTTTTGAGAAGGATAGTTCATAATTGAAGGCTTCAATATCATGAGGAGTGAGAGTTTATGTCTACAAGAAGGCTAGGGAAGCACGTAGTAGCTCGGGATATATCTATAGTTAAAGTAAAATAGCAGTGACAGTGGTATCCAAAGGGCATAAACTTAATCTAGAGATCCTTATGACTTTGAACTTGTAACAGAGCAAGGTTTGTGATAATCATGAATAATGTAGAATTTCAATCACAGTTTTGGAGTAAAGGGTTGCAGTTGCAAAGAAAAGACAATAATGAGTCAACACAATTTTAGTCCTTTCCATATGAGACAAAGACATCAAGAGGAGTATATTAAGGTGTTCCTTGATTCATAGCTAGTAAGGATATGAGATAGAGATAGAATTCTAAGGGTAAAAAGATAGTGGCAAATATCCCATTAGTAGCTATGATCAGAACATGTATTTGTTTCAGGTTTATGACAATCAAAGGATGACATTTTAAAGGTAGTTGCCTAGAGCAGTAGTAGGTATCTCTTTGTTACTATGAGGATATCCTTAAACCCTATTCGAAGCTTGTAACTTTTGTAGTCAATGCATGGGGTCATTGTAACTATATTTCTAGGGTTTTTAATGCTTTGATATGAAAATGATAACATAGTTTCCATAGTCATCCCTAAGTGCTAGTACCCTATTTTGGAATGATGGATGAAACCTTAGCATTTTCAACTCATAGATCACTGAGGAATGTAATGTAGTTGTGATCATGTAAAATTTAAAGAGTTCATGGTACCTATACGTGAAGTAGTAGTGATACCTTATGCATTTGTGATAGCCTTGGAATAAGACAACATAAGAGATTTCAAAACACCATATAGGGCAGAGTAAGCAAGATCCAAGGTAGTCTCACTGAGAATATTTTTTATGGTTTCAAAGCATGATTGTGATGCAAAGTTAATTGTGTGATTTTAGGTCCTAGATCATGGTACACATGGGGCAACTTGTGTTTATGCATAAAGAAGTAGTGAAGTTTAAACCTCAAGGGTTTCATGAGCATATTGATGACTCTTTGTTGATCTTGTACAATAAGAAAACAACTGTGATGAGGCATAAACATTGAGAAGAAACCGTTGTAGATAGTGAGCAAAGTAATGATGTATGATGACAGTCATCAAAATATCAATCATGATCAAGCCAAGCAAAGAGTCATGAGCATTTAAGACTGTTACATGAACATGTGAAGAGCAATGTCATCAGAATGGGTGAAAACCATCATAAATTTTTAGTGACAGTAACTTATGAAATGAAAGGAATACAACCATACCTTAAGAAGGATAGTTTGCAATTAATGGATGGCAGTCCTATTCATGAGAGGACATTGATGACTGAATAGAGTAGACTGTTAATTTTGATCACAAGACAATGTTCAAAGAAGGCAACCTACATTATGCTTATGGTCAGAAAGAAATAAGACAATCATAGGATTATTTGATGCATGACTCCTTATGATAGATAATGCACAATCACCATGGAGTATAATGATGCATTACTAAGGACATATTTCCATAAAGCACAAGTCCTTTTTTCATGACATAAAGGATTGTCATATGCAATAAGGGAAAAGAACTATCATATGCATAGTACAAGCACAAGTGGCAACAAGTTCTAGAAAGAGATGGCAGTCAACTTTAAAACATGGGTAATGGAGGACAACAGATGAAGTCATGAAATGAGTTGGATATCTTCAAATAGCTTCACACACTTGTTGTCATACATGAGTTGGAACAAGTTTAGTGGAATAAATGCTCAATTATCATGCACTTACAAGCAAATTTGGCTTGTTTTAGAAGCCTACTTGGGTACAACTGGGGTTAAGAGCAGTCAAAGGCCTAAAAAGAAGGAAATTTGGGGTAGATACAACAGTTCTAGTTGAGATCAAGACCCCACATGGGTGTAGTATCCGTTGAGACTTTTCAGCATGAAAACAATCAGTTAGGAGCAATTCTAAGACCTTTTTTGTAGGGTTTTCTCTTGTGCACGACCCAAAGGTGATTCATCATGCAAAATGGAGAAGATTTCAAGGAAAGAAGACAATAATTTCAAGTTCTAATTGATGTTTATCACAAGTTCAAGAGTTGGAGTTCACGATCAGTCTTTTCTTTTAGTCAGAAAGCAAACTTCTTTTCTATAAGGCTTCTTCTTTTCTTCCTTTCTAACCTAGAGTTTTTTCTTGGCTTTCTTTTTCCTTATGCAAAAAGAAAATATTGTAACTCTTTTTGAGATTAGTAGAGTAGCAACACTTAGTTTATTTTATGTATTCTTCAACTATTGCACAAGAAAAATCCTTTTATCAATAAAATCAACAAGTTTGCCTTCTCAATTTTTCCTGTATGAATGATATTGTAAATGATATGAGGTGATTTTTTTGATTTAAACATTAAATCCCTGATAAGTCTCATTTACAACAAATTTTATGCAAGGATATGAAAAATTTATGCAGTTCATGGGTTGTGTTAGCTTTTTTAGAGTTTGTGGTTGAGAAAACACACAGTTTTCCTACAACAAAACCTGAAATATAACCTTTTGTAGAAACACTTTTGTATAAGTTGGTCAAAATCTTGAGTTGTGCATATAATAGAGTTGTTTTTGACAGATTTGTGAGTGAGAGAAGTAGGTACAAGGTCCTTTATCATTGGTGTATGACCTCCTAGTTTAAATTTAAACATTATTTTTTAGTTTTATATCCCTTTTCCAAAAAAACCAACAAATAAGTAGGAGGTTTTCAAAGGGAACCGACCCATAATCTGGAGGTTCATCCTCATCTTAGGCAACCCACAAGCCCGAGGATCTCCCCATGTTGCATAGGATTGTTGAGCTTTAAATGTTAGCATTCAAGGCACAATCCTTCATGACAACAAGTATCATTATTTTATTTTGTATCTTTGAACATCTTGGGGATTTATCACACCCCTTATCAAATCATTTATCTTATTATCAATTCACTTATCTTTTTATCTATCCATTTATCTTTTTATCTATCTATCTTGGTTTTTGTGGAGGCGGAAACACTAAAAATAAGGGTTTGATTGAGGCAAACTCCCAAACAACCCCAAAAAAATTTCTCATCTTGCTATGTTTGTAGATTAGGTGGATTCTAAAACTTTCATTGCACATTCTAGGACTTGATGCTCATGTTTGAGATGAACAACAATGTGACATAAGGATATCTGCACTATGCATTGTTGTCCTTGGCCAAGACTCTCAAATTTAAACTATAAGTTCTTTAACATCTATATTTTCCATTTTTAAAGTTATTACATTTTATTTATCTTTTTTTCAATAGATAATTTCACTAGTTATTTCCCTTTAAATATTTTAGTTATTTAATCTAATATGAGTGTATATAGTGAAGTTTAATCTCAAAGGAACTTAGTCTTCCTTTTGTTAGAGTCAAATTTCCTACATTACACATCTTGTGCTATGTTTCCTTTCCTTTGTAGTCTTAAAGGATTTTAAGGATCATTTTGATCCCCATTTTAGCATCATGTTTCCTCTCAACACCTCATTAACTATCCATTTCATATCAATATTCCTTACTAACCCATTAGAATAGGGTGCTTTTTTGAAGAATGGTTATAGCTTATAGAGAAGGGATTATAGTTTCATTAGAACAATGGATTAAAATGATGAAAGATTGGTCATAGAATGATTGAAAGAAATATTTAATGACATCTACAAGAACAAGTAGTCTAAGGGACCAAGATCCACAACCTTGATGTGAGATCTTCTATTATGGATCTTGATCAAAAGAATCATAGTTTTTCTAAGTCTCACTTTCTCGAGTAAGGTGGTTAGAGTGTGCAATTTTAGGTTGCTTTCATATTGGTTACAAATATCATTGTAGGATGTGCACTCCATGATGATGTTTCATTCTATCTCCACACACCTACTATAGAATATGGAGGTTCATGTTTCCAATTCTTCTGTAGATATAGTTCTCACACATGATATATGCAATCTAGTTCTCAAATAAGCAATTAACAACTTCACTTTACTCTTGATTGCAAATCTCATGTATGCATTTTCATCATGCTCCCATGTGGGGTTAAACTCTTTGAAATGGTACTCTTTATTTTGACCAATCCACTTTGTCCACAAGATTGTCTTGAATTTTTTCATCACATATTTTTTATTTCCTCATTGTTATTTGGACACTCTTGCAATTTAATGTCCCATTTACTCATCCATTTTTTGTTTTGTTTCATCAACATCTTCTTCCTCCAACTTAGCGCCTCCCCCATTATCATTATGGGATAGCAATAGGTATCCATAGTATTTTAGATACCTTAACTTCCAAGTTATCATTGATGCCTCAAGTAGGAAAGTACTTTCTTTTTCCAAAAGGATCTCATATGGAATTGAAGTTTTTATTTTGAGGTTTCTTATGATTAAATACTCTTGAATTATTTCTAATTGCTTCCATTTTTTATTTGACATATTATTCCCCATACTTCACATACATAAGGACTACCGATGTGACAAATAAACCAAAAATAATTTTATTAGTTTTCCAATCCCATAAGTTAGTGTTCTTGAATTTGTTTTTTTAGTGAGTATAAATATTTACACCCTCATAATATCATTTTCATCCTACATGTCTTTGAATTGACCATATGGTGGAAATAAATCGCAAGGTACTTGTATTCTTCCACTATTTCTAGTAGGTTTCCTTTTGAAAGAAATAAAAATTGCTTCTTTTTTCTTCTCAATGAAAATATCACGACTTTGGTTTTGATAGTGTTCGTTTCTATCTTGAGCTAGCAAAAGAGTTCTAAGGCCTTGAGATGCTCTTTAAAAACACGAGCTATTCTTGAAATTAGGATAAGATAGTTAGCATATAAAATTAACTTCACCTCTTAACTAATAAGTTAGAAAGCCCCTCCAATGACATTAATTAACCACTCTTAAAGTATATCATTATATACTCCAAACAAAGTGGGGGATAGAGCGAAACCTTATTTGATACCAATGTCACTTCCAAAATGCTTTGAAATTCCATCTCTTATTCTAATTTTAGCCCTAATCCACTCATAAATCTTATGAATTGCTACTCCATTGAAATATTCTTGCAATTAGGATAAGATTGTTAGCATATAAAATTAAATTCACCACTTAAAAAAGTTAGAAATCCTCTCCAATGACATTGCTTAACCACTCTTAAAGTATGTTAGTATATACTCCAAACAAAGTGGGGGATACAGGGAAACCTTATTTGATACCAATGTCACTTCCAAAATGTTTTCAAATTACATCTCTTATTCTAATTTTAGCCCTAGTCCACTCATAAATCTTATGAATTGATACTCTATATTCATTTGGTATTCCAAATTCTTCCATCTTGTTCCAAAGTTTGTCCTTGGGCATTGACAAGGGTGGAATTATGCTATTTTAATTGCTAGTTTAAGATATATTTTAAGACACATGTATGGTGTATTGGATGCTTTGATAAACCAATTTTTATCCAATATAAGGACTCAACAAATCATGCAATTAGTTCAATGTTTTCTTTTGCATGGTATGTTTCTTGGATGATGAATGTTTCTCTTTTCTTGCAAAAATGCACATATTTTTGTGATAACGATTTCAAGACTCATGGTTGAACTTCCTAATCTCTCTAGAGTTAATTAATAAAATCCAAACTAAGTTTCAAACTCCCACCTCTCCAATAAAGCCTTGGAAGATAAATTACTTTCACTAGCTCAACCATAATCACTTTTTATTGGCATTTTTCTAGTTGCCCAATTGGACGACTCCTAGTTAGTTTTGAAGCCAATGCAAGGAACTTGCAATTCCACATACCAACTGACCTAGAGAAGATATGTCTTTTGATCTATTTTAGAAATTCCTCTCTCTATCAAAATAAATACACTCTTGTTATCTCAGTCTTTAGTTAAGACTGATGGTGTAACCAACTAGTATTCTACTACTCTTTTTCCTAGACCATAAATTTAAGAATAAAAGCCCAAATTTATATAAGGAGGGATGTTTTCTTTTGGAATTAGTTAGTTTCTATTTTTGCACTAAGAAAAGAAAAGAAGGAAATCCTCCCCTCTATAATTTTCCCCTTTTTGGGGCACATTGGATGCCAATAAGAAGGAAAGTTTCCCTAAGTTGTTAAGCTCCAAATCCCTCTAGAAGGAGGGTTGGGCCCACTTATCAAGATGAAGATGATTCTTAGTTATTTTCCCTTTTTTCTAATTATTCTAATCTTGTGAATATGTTGCATTTAAGTTATTAAAACTACAATTTTTGTATCTTTTAGATATAGCTTTTTATTCATTTTTTGCAATTCATATTTTAATGGTATTCATTCATTTTGTCAAAGTCTTTATACCATTATGTAATTACAAAGATTTTTTTTGTTTGTTTCGTATCGATTGTTCTTATCTATGTTGTTTGTTTATGATTTCATGTATGGAAGATTAGTAGCGTAATCATTGTAACCATTTTAATTTTGCAAAGTGTGATTAGTTTAAAAAAATTTTTTTTACAAAGTGTGATTATTTTAAATATTTTAATTCTCCACAGTGTGAATTACTTTAATCATTTCAATTATGCAATGATGTGGTAGAGTAGTATTTTTTTATTTCACAACACTAGCTTAAAGAACCACCAAAGTGAACTATCCAAGTAAAGAAAATACCCTACATTACCTTGTCACAAATAGCTATAGACACCACCAGATTGATGAGTTAAATGATTAGGATTTTAACTACAACGACCCCATAATTTTTGGCACCATTATTGGGGAAGAGTAACTTCAAGTTATGATGTTGGTAAGGTTTGCATGAAGAAAACCATAGTTTTATGAGTAGAACTAGGGAATCTCTAGGATGTTTTGTTAAGAGATTCTCTACACTAGTACAAAAACAACAATATATGACTAAATAAACTACTAAAAATTGCATATAAATGACTAATTTTGGTCACGTGACCATTAGTAGTTTATTGCCGGTCATTTATAACACGACCAAATTTATGACTAAACTATTTTAGTCATTTATCTAGTCATTGATTTAGTCATTGATTTGGTCATTGATTTGGTCATTCATTTAGTCATTGATTATTGTTAACTGGTCATTTATTTGGTCATGGTAGTGATTTATTTAGTCATATATTTAGTCATTGATTGTTGTTAACTGGTCACTTATTTAGTCATGGTAGTCATATATTTAGTCATTAATTTAGTCATATATTGTCATTAATTTAGTCACTACTTTAATAGTCATATATTTAATCATTAATTTAGTCATTTAGTCATATATTTACTCATTAATTTAGTCATTTAGTCATATATTTAATCATTAATTAAATTAATTGATTTAGTAGTATATTTAGTGCATTTTTAATTATTGTCATTTGGTAGTTTATTTTATTAATCAAAAAGATCAATTATCAACTATCTAAAATATTTACACAATAAAACAACAATGAGAAGGTAAAAATAGCTTATTTTATTAATCAAAAAGATGTTACATACAGTTGTGTAAGCTTGAAAATGGAGTTACAATTTGTTTTCTCAACATGAAAGAACTTGAAAGATTACAATACATTGCTGAGAGAGAAAAAACTAGCTGAAATCTACTCCAAAACCTTACCTTTATTTTGTTCAACAACTTACAAAAGAATAGGAACATGACTATTCTTTTATACCATAACCTACAGTCCCTTACCCTTGTAATGCTTTTTGATCCTCTAACTGTCATTTGTGCATGACTATTTTTTTTATATCATAACCTACAATCCCTTACCCTTGTAATGCATAAGTACATGATGCATCTTTGCAAAGGAACTTTCATTCTATGATTGTGATAAAGATCCAATCATTTGTAGGCTGCCCTCATTCTGATTACTATCATCTTATGACCATGTTAATTGTTACTTCATTGTTTCTCTTACCATTGAACTATCCCTTAAAAAAATTGATCATTTACCTCTTCATCTTCATATCTAGTTGGTTTCTTTATCACCGATCACGAATCCTACCAACTGAAATAAATTTGAGTCATTGTCCACAACTTTCCTGAATGTCAGCAACTCTAAAAGAAGAATACCATAGCTGTAAACATTAGATTTCTCATTAAGCCTCGAGGTTCTTGCATATTTAGGGTCAATATAACCAATAGTACCCATAACATAGGTGGAGGCGTGAGTTTTGGCTGAGGAAATGCACTTGGCAATGCCAAATTCTAATAAATGTGCTTCAAATTTGTCATCTAAAAGAATGTTAGATATCTTTACATCCCTAAAAACAATGCACTGGTTACAGTCATGATGAAGATATGCTAATCCTTTTGTAGCACAATAGGCTATCTTTAGATGAGTATCCCAGTATAATTTAATCTTCTTTGATGTTCCTACACAAAAAATTAAAATGTTTGTTAGGTTCTCCCTAATCTATTTTGATCAGATGGTAGAAATATTGATTGGACTCATATTTCATAAATCTATCATGTTTCTTCATAACATCATTTTTTCACCATGTAGGATGTCCCAGAGACTTCCATTTACAATGTAGTCATAAAATAGAAATAAGAAAAATATAGAATTGCATAGTACTGAATTTTTTTTAAAAAGAACCTAGAAGAAAGGATGTTGAAGGCATTCAACTGCAATTGTCACCTGCATTTTTTGTACAACCTCGGCTCTGTCCACCTGGTCCAAAACAAAAAGCATGTGAACCAAGTTAGAATCTCCACATAATCATAAAGGAAAAAAACTTCATATGCTGACAACAACAAAAGTAAATACTAAACAAGAACACTTCTCAAACTGCATTCACAAGCATAAACTTGAAATATGAACTTTCAGAAAAACATTCAAATGGAAGACTTGAAATATGAACTTTCAAAAAAACATTCAAAAGAGCACAAAAAAAGCACATACCTCAAGACCTAATTCTAAAGCTTTCTTTGCAACAAGTGTAGCTCCAAGCATCACATTTGATTTCAATTTATGATGGAAAATAAAAGCAAAAACTATTATTCTCACCTTAAATCCAACCTTGCTATCTAGGCATGCATACCAGTCTGCCTTCATTTCCTTCAAAGGAACCCAATCATGTGGTCTACAAAAAAATATTTTTCAACAAATATAGAACATATTTTTAACCCTTGCCACTTAATCATATAACAATGATCTTATTTTCATCAATATTTATTTCAATAGTAAGCCAATATCTCATACCTGATTTGCTAAACCATGGAGAGGCCCTACTAGGCCTTTCATACCAGCTGCAAATGCAAGATATGGATCCGCCAGTGAACTTCCAACCTAGAAACCAATTCATTGAGAAGAATGTCAATAATAAATAGACACAAATAAGATATAAACATTAACCAGTAATGCATAAATAATATTTGAAGTAATATCACTTCACTACCACCAACACACTACAGAATTTGCACCACATATAAAATGATATCCCTTTACTTTTGTAAAGACTTCTTTTATAAATTGTACTTGCTTATCTCGGTACATGTTCTTACTAAAAATAAGTTGTAAAATCAACTAACATGTTATAAAGAGTATTTGTCTTGGAGATAGTTTATAGACCTACATGTTATGACCTTGAGCTTGAGTGCTACGAGATTACATTGAACTCAATATGTCGTATAGTTGTTTTGGAACTTTATTTGGCTTACCTATTAGTCAATATCAAAGTGTAATGAGCCCTATTTCTTGAGGACAACCTCACCTAAGATATATACAAGGAGCACCTTGATCACGCAACTACCTTCAACCGCATGTTGCAGGGCATTTTCAGATCATTCTTGTAGTTGAAGGTGTTGAAAGTGAATTGGAGACTATCGGCCACATTTTCACTCTTAGTGTTCTCATTGAAAGGGCTCATTATTGGTCTTCTAAAGTCTTTTCTTGTTTTGTGGACATTAGGAAGGTCTTTGACTCCATCCTACAACAACTATTGTTCCATAAATTATGGGATAGTGGTATTTTTGACACTCTCATTATGGCCATCATGAGAATCTATGTGATAGTTGTTAGACAATTTAGGACTCCCCATGGCCTCTCATCCACTAACCTTCATCTCATCCACATCCCACCTACTACTAAATGTACTGCATTTGATTTTTTGATTAACACAAATTGCAGAGATTTGTGTGACAAGATCCATTTCATGACCCATATTACCATATGATCACATCCATCAATAATCCAAAAACTAACATTACTACATCAACCTAACATTACTACATCAGGGGAACTCCCCTCATAGCTCCACCGATAGACCAATGAAAGCAGCTCACAACACAAATATCAACCTAACATTACTACATCAACCTAACATTACTACATCAGGGGAACTCAACCTAACATATGGTTATCAACCTAACATTACTACATCAGGGGAACTCCCCTCATAGCTCCACCGATAGACCAATGAAAGCAGCTCACAACACAAATATCGGCGTAACAACACTCCGTCGGGTAGACTTCCAAAGGACCCTCCCCAATATACTGACGGGGTCAACAAAGGTGAACACATCGGAGTAACATAAGTGTATCACTGGAATAAATGCTATTGTTTCCCTGATGGCCCGAATAAAGCATATCAAAAACACTAGAACATATCAATGGAAGATAACACAATGTCCCACCGATGGGGCGATACACTATACAATAGGGAGATTCAACATGTGGTAAAAGCATATCGAGGGAATAGAAGGCTATCGGGCCAACATAAAACCTGGTCCCCTGATGCAACGATAAAAGGCTAAAGGCTTTCATATGTGAAATTTTTGAATAGTAAACAAGAAGGTTATTAATCAACACCAATCATGGGAAATCAGACAAAAAACTAAGGCTACATTTGGGTAGACTCCTAGAATAAATTTCCCACACTTTCTCTTGAAAACTCACTAGATTAGGCAAGACATGCCGAAAAATGATGTGGAGTTGGAGAAAAACAAATATTTTTCTCAGGTTCATTCTCAGGTCCAATGAAACATAACATGTAGATCTTTCAAAAAGTATCACATAAAGAAAATTAGAAGGCATTCCTGGCATCCATCCTTTGGACTAGAGATAAGAATAGGAATTATAAGGTTAGGTTAGGATACACTTTACAGTTTATGAATTAACAAAATGACGATTGACCTTATCAAAACAATTTGGTTGAAATTTTCCCTACCAAAGGCTCCTTCCTTTTCTTGGTTAATAGCTCAACATAGAATTTTGACCCAGAAGAGGGTTAGGGAAATTGAGTATGTAGGTCCATCAATATGTGTTTTATGAGAATGAAGAAGAAAATCTAGATTCTCTTCCTTTGCACTGGCTCTTCACAGCGAGCGATCACTAATTGAGGAATTGGGTTGGTGTTGGGTCACCCCAATTACCCTACAAGAACTCCTACTCTCACAACCCTTACTAAGAAAATATTCTTAAGCTCCTATAGAAGGCTTCTCAGTTGTAGTGAAATGATCAGTTTGGCTAGAAAGAAATAGGAGTCCACTACACTTTCTCTTGTTGTTCTAAATTCATCTTGCCATCTTCTATAGGTGTCATTTTGTATGCAGGGAACATTCTTTTTGCCATGTTTGGTAGTGATCAATGAGCTATGATAAATGATTGGGTTTTCACTTTTTGGAGCCCCCATGCTATTCTAGTTTTGAAACAAGCTCCAGAGCATACAAAAGCTGAAAAAGATCAAGGATGTGGACAACTAGGATGAGGATATAGAAGAGGAAGAGTGGGAGAATATAGACAGATCTTTTGAGGCTGAATTTGCAAAATTAACAGACCTGAACAGAGGACAGGGAACTATCTACCATTTATAAAAGGGACTACATGTTTAGAGAATTGAGGAAGAATTACCTTCTGTTTGAGACCACAATAAACATAACAGTGAAGGTATTTCCAATTTGAAATCCTACTGAGGAAGATGCTAAGAAGCAGGGAGGAAATGATCTAACTATGGAGCTATCTGGAAGGATGAGACAGGCCTGTCAAGTGCTTTCCCAGATATGAAGAAAGGTACCCATTATAATGACCCAAAGTGAATTCAGTTCATGTTGGCTTTTCCATGGAGTGACAACAAAAGATGCCCTAATCTTTTTTTTATCTTTTTCTATTTCATCTAGAATGTTTGTAAAGCATCTGCTACGAGGCAACCTCTATTTTGCTAAGGTTCCCTAAATATCTCTATTAGGTTATAGCATAGTTTGATTAGGAGCCTCCTATGGTATCAAAATTATAGGAGCTTTTCATAGTCATTTTGCTTGTTGTGAATGTTGGAGATGGATAAAATACTAAAATGAAGCTCAAATATAACACAAAATTAGCCACCATCGAAAAAAGAGTAAAATATTAATTAATAATCCATCTAAGAAATCCTCACATTGCAAAGAGTGACCATAATATAACATCAGATCATAACAGAACAATATTAATCTTCATATAATACAAGGAAAGCAGAAGAATTAAGAATTGTTTTCTGGTCATCTACTCAAAGGCTGCATTTTTGTCTCACTTGTTTTCCCTCAGTTTTTTCTGGATGTTCTTTGTTGAAAAATTATCATTTACCAATTCCTAGATCAAACACAACATTGGGTGGATAAACAACAAAATGAAATTCAGTAATTTCACAATGATACTTATGTGGTAAAGGTCGTATCAAATTTCCCTCATCATCAAATTCTGCCTTCGCTTTGATGCGCTTCCAAACCAGAATTCCCAATGTATCCATTATGTCAGTGACCAAAACAAATAAGGTGTGATAAAATTAAGGGACTGAAGTGTCTGACAAGAGCCTTGCAACCTGTCAAGAAAAAATTCACACCAAATGAAATGACCTGTAAGAACTTGTAGAAACATCATTTTTTGATAATTATACAAGCCAAATAATTTTCTGATAATTATACAAGCCAAATCATCAGTACTCCTCTGTACACATAATGAAAAGTCACATACGATAACATAACATAGCATAATCAATGACAATAATAAAATACAATCACTCTCACAATAATCAAATATTCTTTCATCAATGGCTCTGGCAGTTACCCTTGATCTGCAATTGCATTTGTCCCATCAATTAGGAATTCTTTGGATGTTTCAACTTCATAATTTTAAACTGCAACATATCTATTATTTAGGAAGAATAAAGAAAATGTATTGCTTTCAGAATACAAACATTAAACAAGGATATATCATAGGGTTATTTTTGGAAGGTTTCTTCTTAGAACTGTGGCAAGATTTAGAAAATAGAAGTTCTGATTTTACTCTGTTATCAAATTCTCTCTTCCCAGAAAGCAATCAGAAAGGAACATAAAGATGTAGAAGAATGTTTTTGAACAAACAATAAAATGCATGTTTAATTGAAGTCTTGTTCTAGAAACGCTTATGCCTTGGTGGTGATGTTTGAACTTTAGATAGTTTTTTCTGTTTGTTGAATTTGTTTTATTTTTGAATGTAGGTTTTCATCCTGATGGTGAGGGTCAAGGATCTGCCAATACTGAAGATGATGTGGCAAAGCTGAATTTCCTAATAGGTCCCCAGTGGTATTATAAATCTAGGAATTTAATCTCAATATAAAATTTGGGAAGGTGTGGTGTTCCCCTATGTAAAAGGGTAAGCAATGACATTGTAGGAAAGAGTGGGGAAGGCAATTCGTCCCATAATCTAAAGAGGTCACTCTAGAAGAAAAGTAATGCAATGAAAGAACAAATAGTATTGAGAAGGCATGTTTTTTTGGTGATGATGATGTTATTCACACATCAAACATAGATATAATTCTAAAAAAAAACTCTTTCTTGAAAGACCAATAATTCACTTAAGAATCAATAACCTTAAGGCTCAGAAACAATAGTTCTTGATATACTTGGTTCACTCAGAGTTTGTTATATTTTACTATATTCACAAATGGACTTATGTAGATGTAACACTCATTTATCGGATATGAAAATTATTTCACCACATACTTCACAAATTATAGAAATTAAGTATGATTTATCATGAATCTAAAAAATTGTCAAATATTAAACAAGTATAAATTGAAAGAAATGTAAATTGAAATATGAACTGTTAGTATTTCACCATTTTTCTTCATAGCTACATACATAACAATGCAAAAGTTTGAAGAAAAAATAATTCACAAGTAAAATAGCCTCAAGTGCATCCAATATTGGTACAACAATTTGATTATTTCACCAATGAATAGATTATAGCCATGTAAGTTTTACAATCAAGAATAACTTTGAAACCAACTTTAAGGTTCCAGTTGAAATTTTGTTGACCATATATGTCTATTAGATATTGAACAAGTATAAATTGAAAGAAATGTAAATGTAAATTGAAATATGAATTGTTAGTAATTCACCAAATTTATTCACAACTACATACATAACAGTGAAGTTTGAAGGAAAAACCATTCACAAGTAAAATAGCCTCAAATGCTCCCAATGTTGGTGCAACAATTTGATTATTTTACCAATGAATAGATTACAACCATATAAGATTTACAATCATAAATGACTTTGAAATCAACTTTTAACTTTACAAATCTTTACCATATGTACAAGTGTTTACTAAATGTGAACTAAAAACATAAAGTGAATACGAGATTAGAAATTCTCCAACTTGAATTCAACAAATATCAACAATTTTGAATCCCCTATAAAGGAATGACCCATGGCCTTTTATAGATTTAGGGCCCAAATTTGATTACAATAGCAAGAAGATTATAAAACAAATCAATGATAATAAAGAGGACACATGGATAGTGGTAATTTAACCCACATGATTAGTTGGCTATAGCTGGCAAGATAGAATCCTCTAGAACTTTCTGGAAACTTTATCACTAGCAGTAGTTAAATTATCTCCCAAAACACTTAACCAACTCTGTATCTTGATATTGTTTCAATAGGTGAAATATCCCCAATGTTGACTAAATTTCAGTAGCAATCCTCCAATTAAGCTTCACTACTTCAATTTAGTAAGTCATAATCATGCATATTACTATTTTCATATAATTTAGTCAAAATCACCTCAAAAAATTGCCTATTCTAATAGGACCTGAGATCTTCACAAATCACTATAACGAATTCAACATCAAGTTCCTGTGAAAACTTGTGATCAACCCGATAACAAGACTTGGGTAATGCAAAAATTGTCCCAAACCATTGTAGGAAATATTATTTCCACTTTACACTCAGACTTAAAATCACAATATACATTTCAAATAGCATGCAAAACTTCCTCATAATTGATAATGTGAACCATTTACTCATTGTCAGATAATTCTTCAATCAAAATATATTCTCCTTACATGAATCTGTATTTGTTAAATGCTACCAAAACTTTATTCATTTTCTCTTTGGGGACATTTTGAGAAAGGTTTCAGTTGAAATTTTGCTGACCATATATGCTTGTCATCTTTTTAATCTCAGTATTCTTGTTCCATGTCTCTTTATCATACTTTGTAATCAAGTTATTTATCTTGACCACATCATCCATTAATCTTTTATTTACATGGATAACAGGATCAGCCATCACTTCTGCAAACAGGCCCTTAAAACTATTTACCTCTATACCATCTTGTCTCAATTTATCTTTTTCATTGATTTGTTGGGTAAGGGAATCTATAACCATTAGATCCTTATCTTTCATCTTATCTATCAAAGTAGAAAAATCATTTATTTGATCTTGACATTCTTTAACCAGATCTTTCTCCCATTTCAACTGTAATTCCCATGTTTTTAGCTTTAGTTGAGGTAGATTTATGTCAGATGTTATAGTTGCAAATGCTACAGTAGACATGCATGCAAAATGTGAAGCATAATCAAGGCGCACTAACAGTTTGAAACAAAACTACCTCAAAGAAATGTGGTCAAATGGGCTGGAATGTTGAGTGTTTGACAAAATGGCTCAAAAAGATGTCATCTCGTGGAATGCCATGATTGCAGAGAATGCACAAAATGGATTTATTGAAAAGTTTCAGAAAATTTCAAGCAAATGCAACTTGGCAGAATACCTCAAAGGAATGTGGAACCACGGATATGGCATGAACTATTCGGCAGAGTTGTGTTGAAAAGGATTTTGAAACTTTCAAAATAAAATACATTTTCAAGTGTAACACCAAGTTCTATGACCTATGTGGTCATCCCCATGACTTGTGCAAAAATGGGAGCTCCATAACAAGGTTGTAGGTTGTAGTGAGGTTGTTATGGGAGAACTAATGTTTTAGAAAGATTTGATATGCATAAGTTGGGTAAATAATTGAAGTTATGGAGTTTCTCATTTCTCCTAATCTTCTTCATAATATTTTTTCTATATACTTTAACATTATTGTTTCCATACCTTAACCAAAATTATTGTTTAGGAACCGTTTAAAAATATCTTTTGGTGTGGGCAATATCTGAATCTTTTTGTTTTATACAACATATGCTTCTCATGTCTGTCCCAATATTTTGAGAAGAGTCTTATCCTGTGCCTTAGAAGAAAGATCTAACAACATTCTGCTGTGTCAAAGGACTCAAATGATGCATAAATTGAATGATCATATGCATAAAATAATGATTGATTTTTTTGGTTTATTTTGAGTTACAACTCTTCCTGAATCTGCCATCTTGCATGCATTATACAGGAGTTAGTCAAAAGCCATCAATTCCATCTTATACTGTTATTTGATTGCTTGGACCCTTTGTGAAACTTTCTTTGTTTCAAAGGTTGAAGATTACTTGTCCTCCAAGTCTTGTTTGATATTTCACTATAAACTTTGTAACTGTTAAATTACTAGATGGCTAAGTTGTATAATGACAAAGAAACGAGACTAAGTTCATGACCCTGTCGCTTACTCACTATCTTGTTAGCTTGCACACTCAGATAGGAGGCAAATGCATCAAGAATATATAACACTTAACGGACCCCAGGGAGAAGTGTAATGATCAACCAAGACTTCACAAGATCTTCTGCAGTAGAAGATAAGAATGTAGACTCTGTAGACCCCTGAGAATAGTGAGGATTGAGCAAGTGGGCAGTACTTGTCACTCATTTAGAAACGCTAGAAACATAGGATTAACAACAAATAAAATCAATGCACTGAATCACCCCATAGGCAGAAGCAACAAGGAGACACCACATCTCTCTCAGGTACCTTGTAGCCAGCGAGGTGGAAGACTTTGTAAGTTGGCTCTAACGCACCTCAGAAGGATTCATGGCAAGGTAGTGACACTTGTCACCCTATTGGTGCCCTTCAAGAACATTAGAACCTAAAGGGTTCTCAAACCCCTTCTAAAACATCCCAAGGAAAACACCTATCACCATCTCACACTTGCTAGTTACACAATGAACAAAAGGAGCTTAACACCTCTGTCTAGATATTCTGAGGAAGCAAGGAATGATATGGAAACATTTATCTCCATCTCACTTCCATTAAGAGGGGTACTCGAGATTGTGACGAGTGTTACAATTTCATAGTCACCATGGATTCACTGAAATTTATAGTGAGGGGGAAAGTAAAGCACGAAGAGGGATATGAGACTATGAAAAGTATCACAATCTCACCTACCCTAGATCAGATATGAGATAAAAAGGGACAAGGTAAAACCCAGGAAGACATCAAAGAGAGAGAGAATAAAAAAATAGAATGAAGCCATAAAATTTTGAACTTTGTAGCAGAAATATGCATGAGTAAATTTCACGTAAGTAAAAAATAAAGAACGATGATCTCTGCTTTGGAAAGAGGAAAGAGTATTTCCAATAAGTTAAAAACCAAACATCGCCAAATTGCTAAGAGTGAAGATTGTGTGAATGCCAAAAACAATAATTTAGGATGCCCTTTTTATTTTAAAGGAAAACATTAGCTAGTATTTTAGCTTGATTTGTATTAATGTGATTGTTTTATTAGTAACACTAACATTGAAAGGGTACTAAAATAATAGTATCAAAAACAAATTTCCTCACAAATATCTGGTCATAACAAAGAAATCACAATTAAGAATACAAATTTGGCAGCTGGGTTGTGGATCTAGAGTGGTTACGAGCTGAGTTTCAACATCAAGTATTGTAGCTTTTGGGACCGATTATGTGAAAGGCACTATAATGGAAAACCTTAAACCTTAAACCCTAAACCTCATTATATTGGAACTCTTATGACTTTGTAAATCAAGCACACATATTTGAACATGACACCAACCAAGTATATTGTATTCTAGCTAACTATTGTGGAAATCGCTGGTGCTGTTGAATTTGTTTTATGTAAAAAACAATTGTACCCACCATGCATAAAAAATTAAGGACCCAAATATTTAATTTCACTTGAAATGAAAAATAAATGTCATAAACTATACTAATTAAATAATTGATAGAAAGAATAGAAATACCATTCTGGATTTGTAATCCCATTCTGAATTGTCAAGGGCAGTGCACATGCACGATCATAATATGGAACACCCTCTTCCTTTTCTTGAGGTAGCTGATCCTTTGTTCCTTCCTTCAAATTTTGTTTTGTTGGTTTGTCCATCCAATATGTCTGTCATAAAAACAGAAAGAGCTTATATTCATTTACCGCCAAGAAAGCCTTTTATAAAACAATATACTAATTATGGTGAATATAACTTGCAAGAGATCTCAAATCTATATCAAATGTTAACATCCCACTAAGACTAGCACAATATTTGACAAAGGGAGCAATTTCCAGTGTTGGTAGAAAAAATAATCACTGGCATAAATAATCACTGGCATAGAATTTCCATGAGAAACATGACACAGGCATCATCATTGGTCAGACTAGAAAAGATCTCAAATAGGAATTTCTAATTGCAGAAAAAAGAAGAAATCCAGAAGTAATACTTAATAATTAACCAAGCTTTTCTATTGAATCACATCATTGCATATGCATAACATACCCGCACATGCATAACATACCAAATGAATAATTATCTCTTCAAGCAAAAAATTGGAGGGCATAAGATCTTCCTGTTGAAGGTCTGATGCACTGTCAGACAACCAAATGATCTATATTCTTCTCGGAGTAGGAGTAAACTGATCTTCCATCCCCTAGGGTACGAAAGTATTTAGATAACCATGGGAAATAAATTATGAGTAAGTGAAAATGCCAAACTGATCTTCCGTCCCTAGAGGGTACAAAACTATTCATTGTATAGCCGAGGGAAGTCAATTAAAAGTGAGTGAAAAAGCCAAAAAGTAACAAAAGCCAAACTGATTCCATCCCCTAAGGGTATACAAGTATTCTTTGTATAGCCAAGGGAAGTAAATTAAAAGTGAGTGAAAAATCCAAAAGTTATTCATTATATATGCAGTTGAATGTAGTCATTGATTTTGGTGTATGAATTTGAATTTATGGATATCAACTGGATACCTTCACAGCTGAAGGTTTGTTGAAAAAGGAACTGAGTTTTGTGTGGTTGGTGTTTATCATGAATAATGGTGTGTCTTTAGAGTTTTCTTCTTGAATCTTATAGTTGAGCCTTTGCCTTGCGAAATGAAGTGTCTTAATTGTCTTTGTCGTCATATTCTGTTCCTATGCATTTTGTTTGGCCTTTTGGTTGGAGAAGGTAAATTTGTTTCTCGGACACCTCCATGCAAGTATTGTGGTGACATTAGGCAACACTTATAACTTTATACCGCTTAATTTTAAAACGGAAAACAGACCCCAATATTATCTAGCCTTATCCAATTTTGTCACAATCTCACTAAATGTATTCTTCAAAAGAGAGAATTGTAAAAATTGCTAGAAAGTGTGTATAATGAGGTTTGAAATAGTATATTTATGAAACTAGCACTTGTAGCTATTTCAAAAATGCAAAAATCCCACCAAATCAGCTTTTGATCATTTCAAACCACTTCAGCACTTGTAGATAGTACCGATTGCATTAGCATCTAGGTAGACAAAAATCTTCAAAAAGTTTAAGAATTGATTAAAAATAATCACTGATCAAGGTTGATTCCATATAATATCTTGACAATGAAATTTTTAGGCTAAGGAATTAGCTAAATGAATCCTAAAATATGCTAAGAAAATAAAGTAGAAACTAAAAAGTAGACAATTTCCTATGTCTACAATACAGTAAAATGTTAACACATTACTAAAGAGGGATATATGGTAACAAATGAACTCATGGGTTTGCATGCAAAGGCCAACTTCATGATTGGCAAAGCTTTTAGTGAGAGTGGTGACAATTTCTTAAATTTGTGCGTAGTAGTCTTCAAAATCTAAATGGGTATATCATCAAAGTTAAAGGGATCATCATCTAGCACTTTCAATAATTATGATTTTTTGGTTATTAAATGATTCTCTTAAGATTAAAATTTACTCAATCAAGGATAAGCAACTACCAATCAACTAGCTTGATGAAAGAACAATTTTAATATTCAAGAAAAATTATGTATGCAACGATGAGATAACTTCCACAAACATTTAGAACATGAATGCTATGAATTCTATAATTCCTTTCAAAAATAAACATGGGGAGGAACTGATAGTAAAATTTCTCAAAATTCTATGGCTTATTTTCAAATTCTACATCAGTGTCTTTTAGCAATAATCTATAATTCATCATTTTTATCTTCAAAAGTAAGAGATCACTTGGAAACCATTTTTTGTTTTTGGGCAGGGTATGTCATATCTGTCCTTTTCCAAGGACAAGATTATGTTGCAAGTTTGATTTTGATATTTCCTTGGGAAAACTCAATGCTCAAACGTTGTTGTGCAATTACTATTTGTTCTCAGCTTTGCATGGCTAGTAACTTTCTTACTATACAAAATCATCTAACCTGCTATATATAGTATTGGTCTTTACAACAGGAAATGACTAGCCATGGGACAAGACCACATTAAAATATCATTGGTTCAAAATGTTCAAAGACATCCTTCCAGTAGAGTTTTGAATCATAGATTAAATGCACAGAAGGTTCTGCCCCTATAAAGTTTATGTCCCCACAATCTACTGTGTTACAGCTCCCGATCAAATATCTATGCCACCCTCAAGTGGTCAGCTAGATCAGGTGAATTTTGAGACAAATAAATAGTGTTTCAGAAATCTAACAAGTGATATCTTCAAGCTTTCTAATGGCAGTTGCAATACTACTGTTTTGAATATACTGCATTGATTTTAATACAATTTAAATTACCATTGCTTTCTCTCTTCTACACTTCTATACCATTTTAGACTATAGGTTGCATATATCATTTGAGAGAATTATGTAAACATCTTTTGCAAAAGTATGTTCAATAGTGAATATATAAAAGGCTAGACATGTGAAATAAGATGTCAAACGAGTTCAAAGTAGAATATTTGAGGAATCCTCTATTGCATTTGTTTAAATACCACATTTTAAACAATTGCAGGGTTACATAAATATGTGTTTGAATACGCTGATATGAAACTCACCATCAAGTGGTCTTTATAGTCTCTAGCTCTTCATTCTACTAGGGTTAACAATGGCTTGTGAGCTCTAGTTTTTGGCATTGGAGAGCGAATCACCTGTAATCCATGTCCATGAATTGTTTGAGTTTTATGAGCTACTTTTGGTGGGGGTCTATGGGGATGGTTGATGGTAAGTGGGTGTGTTGGATTTATGAAGATGCAATGGAACAAAGATTGAAGATGGTATATAGATTGGATTTTTGGAAAAGATTATAGAAGGTAAAGGAAAATGCGATTAGGTGCAGAAAGCCAGATTTTGCAATTGTTGCCTGCATCTTCCCTGCATATAAAAAAAAAATGGGAGCTTTCAAGTGGGGGTAGACTGGAGCCGTCCTTTCAAGAAAATCTTCTCAAATCAGTGCCTTGGTGATTAAACAATGAATTTTGGACACCACTCAATCAAATCCAACAATCACAGAGTTCATCTAAGAAGGGAGGGCGTACATTTGTATGAAATAAAACAAAAAAGACAAAAATGTAGGGCACACCTGGTCTGTTGCTGAATGTTGTCGTTTGTCCAAGATCCTTATTGTTATCGCTTGCCCAAGATCCTAGACTTTTCTGAAAAGCCTCTTGTCGTGTCTGATGTGGAAAACCCCTGTTTGAAGTTTCATAAAAAGGAAAAATGCATGTCGAATATTCAGGGAGGGAAAATGAAAAAGAAGAGGGAAATAAAAAAATTTATTGTAGAAAAATATTTTTTTTATCTTAATTTAAGAAAATTAAAGAATATTATATAATATTGTATTGTATATATATATATAATATATCATATTATAACTATATTATATTATAATATATTATATTATATTGTATTGTAATATAATATATTATTATTATATTATATTATAATACCATCTACTCCCTCAATTTGAAATATTCTTTTTAATTATCCACTTTAATATCATATTGTCTAATTTTTATTTGTATGACTAATTATTTAGTTGTGTTTTTTATCCAATGATCAAATTAGTCATTTATGATGATCAAATTAGTCATTTATAGTTGTGTACTTGATCTTTTGTAATAAAAGTGTCTGCAAGATAGCCCTCAAAATGCAATTGGATTGTTTAAATCATATTTTATTAGTGAAATTGACCACAATTGCTCTTTGATACATTTGACATGCTAACACAACATGAAAATCAAACTGGCTTCAAATCATAGTTAAAAACATTAATGATTCATTAACATAATGAGTAATAAAAGTTAAAGAATGTAAATGTTAAATTTTTTTATAAAATATGTGAAGGCCTTAAGACTACACCAAGAGGAAATGTCTTCCATGCAAAAGGTATTTTTGGTGCATCAAGCAACCTAGACGGCCAAATGGCCCACTTAGGTAGGGGTCCCATGAGGGGGGCTTAAACTCTATGGATTATGATCAAATTCAAAAGAAAAAAGAATAGGAGTAATAGTCATTTATTTAGTCATTTTTATTTGTTTGACCAATTATTTAGTTGGGATTTTACCCAATGACCAAATTAGTCACTTATAATGATCAAATTAGTCATTTATTTGTCATTTATTTGTCAAATTCTACTAGTTTTAGTCACGTAGTCATTTATTTGCCAAATTCTACTAGTGCTAAGAACACAACTGAGAAACTAAAGTTTTGTCCTAGTAAAGGTGAACCTTTAGAGCCACAAATATTTCTTAAAAATTTTAACATGGTTGAAGAAGTTGAAGATGTACCTGCTAATCAAACCTTTTCATATCCTATTTCTTTAAACTAAGACCGAAATGAATTGCCAATGAAAATATTTCTCCCTCAATGTTGCCAATGTTTAGAGGGAAAGTGTTTGAAGGCCTTGATCAATTCCTATTTGAGTTCAAAGTTTTTTGTCAGACCTATGATTATGGGATTGAAAACCAAAATATAAAATTATTTCTCTACCTTGAAAGAATCAACTTTATAATGGTTTATGAGACCTTACTATTAATTCCATTCACACATGGGATGAAATGGAAATAATATTACTAGATAAATACCAAGATTATTTTCATGTAAGAGATCAAAAGGATAAACTCTTCTAGATGAAACAATTAGAAGATGAAAATCTAGAAAACTATGTAGATTGATACTTGTTTTTTCATAGGAGATGTGGAAATGGTTTAGATGAGGAGCTCAATAAAACCATTTTTCTAAGGGGGATTGATGAAGAAGCTAGGGATGCATTAAAAATTATGAGATGAGGAGACATTAATAAGTTGACCTTTGAAGATATTATTGAGTTGTGTAGAAATTACTCTTGCACTCGAGCCAATAGTTGAATGGTTAAAAAGGGTAAAAATAGTACCAGTGATGTTACAAAGGTGATGGAGGAATTGACCAATCTCAAAAATGACATTCTCCTACATATAAACGCTACATTGGATGGTGTTCAAGAAACTAAGAAAACTACCAAACCTTAGCTATCTACTACCCTCAATGTAGGGAGAAACATCTTCTTAGAGAATGCCCCCTAAATCAACCTGAGTTATGTGGGATTTATGAGAAAAATCACTTTAAAAATGAGTGTAGTTTTCTTACTAAAATCAAAACCATCTAAGAAGGACCTCACATATTGAAGAACTCAACTATATTAGTCAAAGATAACCTAACCAAGGTTTCAACTCATATTCAAGATAATTTCCACATAGACCCATTTTGAATTGGGGACCTAACCCATGAATTGGACCTTGGAAGAATCCCCCTTTAACATTTCCTCTACCAAAAATGCCACCATGGTGAACACGTTGGGGCCCTTCTTAATGGATTAATCCATCTTACTTAGTTCTCTAATGGCCTAACCCAAATCAATATCAACAATCTCGAGATCCTCAAATTAATCAAGGATAGTGACATTATGGTAACCAACCTCAAGAACTTTTACCTAGCTCCACACAACATCCACCTCCCAATCCTACTGAGCAAGTTAACCAACCAAAACTACTAGCTCAACCTATTCCAAATCCCAAAAATAATCAGCCTTAACAACCCACATATAATTTGGATCAAAATATTACCAACTTAAGCATGATCAAGTTGAATGACATTCACTTTAGGATAAGGAAAATTTAACAATAGACCATCTACAACTTGCATGCCAAATGCTAAAAATGACACAAATAAAGATATGGAGGAAAAAAACTTAAAATTTCTCACAACCCTAACATGATTCCTTTTTCAAAGTATTTACAATAGAAACCCGTTGCTCTGAAGAAATCTAGAAAACTTCATAATCACCTACAATATTCATAGTTGATCAAAGAACTTAAGAAAATTAATATTCAAATTCCTTTATTGCAGGCTATTAAAGATATCCCATAAATCAATCAAGCTATCAATACTTTGTTTATAAAAACTCTTGGAAGAAAGAAGAAGTTACCTACTGCCATCCAATTGGCAAGAAAACTCTAATGTTTTATTAGGGAAATTGATTCCACAAAAGTATGGTGATTGACTATCTAATGTGTTGATTGATTTAGGAGATGCCATCAATGTCATTACTTCTTACACCACAAAAAAATATTTATGACCAACATTCAACCTAAAACTATTTTTTACAATTGGCTAATCAATCTATAACTAAGCCATAAGGGATTCTAGAAGATGTTATTGTTACAATAGAAACCTAGGTATATCCCGTTCATTTCCTTATCCTTCAAAGTAAAAAATAAGAAATATAGATATCCAATCATTTTAGGCCATCCTTGGTTGGATACAACTATTGCACTCATCAATTGTAGATCAAGTAGTATGAATTTTTGATGGAATAAGACAAAAATAACTATCCCTTTTTCCATTTGCCAAGCCTTCTGTCCAAAAAGATAACAACTAATAGAAAGAAGATATAACAATATCATGATAAGATTGTCTCTACTTTGGCCATGGTCACCATTACAAAATATCTAGAATAATTTCCAAAACAAAAGATTGATGAAATAATTCTTTTCCATGATATGTTACCAAATGCATCCAGACCCCTACAAAGAATTTCAAAAGACACTCAGGATTTCCAATTGTTCATTAATAAAGACAACCTTTCCTCAAACAAATTTCTAGCATCTAAAGAACTTGAACCAACTTCTTCCACATGATTTTTCACTGAATACACTATTTGGAGATATTCACAACATACAAAATGACACTAAGAAAATCACTGTTCAGACCAACAAACAACTTCTCATAAACAATTGTCGACTAACAAATAAAGAAGAGACACATCTAAAATAATTATTGGTAGGGAATACACATTATTTTGAATGGGAATACAAAGATATAAATGCCACCAAATATTTGTAAACATCATATCTATAATAGGGATATTTGACCAATAAGACAACCCCAATAATGGATTAACCCAATACTAAGAGAAATAGTAAAGGAGGAAATAGAAAAAATTGTTACAAGTGGGATTCATCTACCCCATATCTGACAATCAATGGGTTTCTCCCTTAGCCATAGTCCTAAAGAAGAACATAAAATGGCGAGTATGCATAACATACAAAAAAATGAACAAAAAAACTTAAAGGATTATTTTACACTTCTATTTAGAGACCAGGTATTGGACAACCTGGAAACAATTATTTTTCTTTTCTAGATGACTTTATTGGATATAACTAGATCGAAGAAGCTCCAAAATATCAAGACAATACCACTTTTACTTGTCCTTAGGGAACATATTTCTATAAGGTTCTACCTTTTGGATTATGCAATGACTCAAGCACTTTCCAAAGAGCAGACTTGGAAATTTTTGCGAATCTAACCACCACCTGTGTTGAGGTCTGTATGGAAGATTTCATTGTTCATGGTAAAACATTCAATGAAGATTTAAACAACATTAAACAATTCTTAGAACGATGTGAAGATCATTGAATTCCTTAAACCATGAAAAATGCCTCCTTATGATGACTGAGGGAATTGTCCTTGGACACCACATCTCTAAGGAAGGAATCAAAGTAGATCCTAAAAAAATTGAGGTCATCCAACAAATTCCTCTACCACGATCTCAAACAGAAGTTTGAAGCTTCTTAGGAAT
The DNA here is from genome assembly GCA_007258455.2 of Sequoia sempervirens. Classification (NCBI taxonomy): domain Eukaryota; kingdom Viridiplantae; phylum Streptophyta; class Pinopsida; order Cupressales; family Cupressaceae; genus Sequoia; species Sequoia sempervirens. Next base: position 206,876,097 of record VDFB02000008.1, on the reverse strand, counting down.
GTTGGATATTATGAATGATTCATTGAGGGATTTAGTAGGATAGCGAACCCATTTTTTACATTGCTAAAAAAAGAGTATGAATTTAATTGGAAAAATGAGTGTCAAAAATCCTTTCAATCCATAAAAAGGATTTGATTAGGTCATACATATGCATCTAATTAGGCCATAGGATCTCTCCTGGGTTAGAAAAGTAAGTCTAAAGTCATCTATGCTATCTACTATATCAGTTAAAAATTTAAGTCTAGTAGAGAAAAATTATACCACTACAAAGAAACAATTCTTCATTAGCCTATGTGATTAACAAATTTCACCTTTATGTTATTGGATACAAATTCTTTGTTCACACCGACCATGCCATTATCAGGTAATTAATGAACAAATCAATAGTTGTAGGCAGAATTACTCACTAGTTACTATTGTTGCAAGAATTTGACATTACCATCATACATATAAATCAAGAAGAGATAATGTTGTTGATTTTTTATCTAGATTGTCTTTGCAAGGAAAGGATGAACTAGTGGATGATGGTTTCCCTAATAAACATTTGATTTCCATATCTATCCAGTCACCTTAGTTCATTGATCCCCACCAATTACCTTGCCACAGAGAAGTGTCCTCAATTTAATGTTAACCAAGTAAAAAAAAAAAATTAGAGAGAGCTATAGATCTAAAAGGTTAAATATAATATTGCTTAAATTATGTCTTGATCATGTACTAAGAAAATGTGTGTAGGAAATATATGTATTTGAAATTATCAAAGCCTACCATGATGAACCCTTAGGTGGAAAATTTTCAACTCTAAGGACTAGGCACAAAATCCTTAGTGTAGTTACTACTGCCCAACCATGAGAAGAGATAGCAACTGGTACATCAAACATTATGATCAATTCCAACAGATGGGGAGACCTACCTTGTCAACTAAAATGCCCCTTTCTCCTCAAATGGCTCTTGAGCCTTTTGAAAAATGGGGAATAAATTTTGTGTGACCAATTGATGCCCCTTCAAAAAGGAATCATTATATTATTGTCTACATAGATTATAGCAAAAAATGGGTTAAAGGAAAAGCGTTACTAGGAGAGCGAGAAGAAAAATTAGTAGAATTCCTATAAAATCATATCCTACAAAGGTTTGGGGTGCCCAAGATTCTAGTTTCAAACCAAGGACCACAATTCATGTTTGTAATGATCAAATCTTTTATGCATCAGTACCAAGTCACTCACAAGAAATCCTTTCCCTACAATCCCAAATCCAATGGATAAGTTGAAGTTAAAAAATAGGGAATTGGAATCCATTTTGACCAAAGCAGTTTCCAACAAAGGACTAAATAGGAAGACGAGTTATCCAGAGTTGTTTAAGCCTATAATATGACATGGAGAACTACCACTAACTTCACTCACTAAAAGTTGGTCTATGGGAATCATACCATACTTATTGTGGAATTTGAGTTAGAGAAACTACATAAAACTATGAATATCAACATTGACCTCACTGAAGCTGAACGACTCCATATTACACGTTTGGAAAGACTAGCTATTTCCTTGGAATACACCTTGTTCATCTAGGAACAATTTTTAAAATGGAAGGAAATGCAAATTTCATCTAAAATTCCCATTGACTTTAAAAATTATGGAAAGTTATTTTTGGAGCACTCTAGAGGTCAAGGATCATATGTGTGAATTTTTCCAACATGGGTTCCTCCTAGGCCATCATGATCTTTCCATGCTTAATATCTATGTGGGTGAGCTACAATTTTGTGGATTTGTTCCCTACTATGCAACCAAGTTGAATGGGGGAAGAGTATATGGATGAATACCAAGTAGCCTAGAAATCCCTAGGCATACCTATGAGAGATGCATATCCTAAAACAAGCCACTTTGCTAAAGATTTCAAATCTTTAGTCTACCAGCCCCAAATTACTACTCAGTATATCTAAAATCTCCTCTCTAGCATTGGGGATTTCTAGAATCATGAAAGTATCATTTCACCAACAACCAATAACTACAATGCAATATGGGTTACCATAATAGACCCCCTTATTCCATCATGAACCAATTTCACTAGTCAACCTGAGATGGAGCGAGAAAACTTGTAATTTAAATTCAAGAACAAAAGCAAGATAATTGCATAGGTATGAGGTTTTGCTCGCCACTCATCATAATGCCTGCACTACTTATGATATCTCCAAATCAAATAACACAAAATATGATGACAAGGTGGATTGGAATAATCACTTGGACTCAGAGATATGCAGATGCTATAAGGAAATTTGAGGAATAAAACACATAACAATATTACTGTTCAATATGGTTAGTTTAGAGGACATAGAGCCAACAATGTGGCAACCTAGTTTTAGCCATGAGGACATGGCTTGATTCCAAAAAGGGGGGAAATGAGGAGGGCATAATTATGCTATTTTAATTTCTAGTTTAAGACATATTTTAGAACACTTGGTATATTTGATGCTTTGATAAACCCATTTTTAGCTAATGCAAGGACTAAAAAACCCATCTAATTAGTAATGTTTTCTTTCACATGGTATGTTTCTTTGGATGATGAATGTTTCTATTTTCTTGTGTAAATTCACATATTTTTGTGGCTAACAATTACAAGACTCATGGTCGAACTTCCTGAGCTCTCCAGAGTTAAGTGATTACAGTCAACTCCAAACTAAGTTTCAAACTCCCACCTCTCCAATAAATCCTCAATGGAGAAATTACTTTCAAAATCAATTAGAATTACTTTGGAGTGGCATTTTGCCAATTTTTGCCTGATTGGATGACTCCCAATTAGTTTTGAAACCAATGCAAAGAAATCTTAATTCCACATACCAATTGACCTAGAGAAGATATATTTTTTGATTTGTTTTGACAAGTCCTCTCTCTATCAAAATAAATGCAATCTTATTATTTTAGTCTTCAGTTAAGACTTAAGACTGATGGTATAACTGACTAGTCTTTTTCCTATACCATAACTTTAAGAATAAAAGACCAAATTTATATAAGAAGGCTAGTTGTCTTTTGGATTTAGTTTCTATTTTTGCAGTAAGAAAAGAAAAGAAGAAAATCCTTCTCCTCTATAATTCACCCCCTTTTTGGGTCCATATCCCTCCAAAAGGAGATTTGGGCCCACTCTCCCAAACAAAGGTGATTCTTAGTTAATTTTCCTTTTCATATATTATTTTTATCTGTGAATTTTTTGCATTTAAGTTATTGAAATGACATTCTTGTCAATATTTTAGATATAGTTTTGTTATTCATTTTCTGCAATATATATTTTAATTTTATTCATTCATTCTATGGAAGTCTATAAAACATTCCATAATTACAAAGAAAAATAAAAAAATCTATTTCATATAAATTGTTCTTCTTTATGTTGCTTGCATGAAAGATTAGTAGTGTGATTATTTTAACCCTTTTAATTTTGCAAATTATGATTTGTTTAAATATTTCAATTTTGCATAATGTGAATTAGTTTAGTCATTTCGATTATGCAATGGTGTGGTATAGTATTTTATTATTTCACAACAATAGATTAAAGAACCACCAAAGTGAACTATCCAAGAAAATAAAAAGGAAACCCCCCACATTACCTTTCCACAAATAACTATAAACACCATTAGATCAATGAATAAAATGATTGGGATTTTAACGACTACAACCACCCCATCAGGCATCATGTCAAAATATTTATAAAAATAAACAAACTAATAGAAAGCATCTTCCCCTTCAATGTCCCATATTTTTAATTAGATGCCTAAGGGTGATGTAGTGATCAATAGTGGAGTGTCTCAACATTAAACCTACCTGTACCCTTTTACTCTTTTCTGCCAAAATAATAATTTTGTTCTCTATCATGGTCCTAAAAAAAATTCCTAGAAGAGAATTTGACCATAATACTATGATAATTAGAAAAATTATTAATGCCTCTACATTTATAATAACAAAACTATTTATCCACTTTGTTAGGAATCTATATTGGGTATTGAAAATGCTTTTTATGTGTGGTTCAAGGGTATCTACTTCCAACTTTAAAAATTCAAATTGCAACCTATCTATAACTTTCTTTAACCTTTGATAAGCCCTTTATACATTATTTGATATCTTCCACATAGAAGAGTTTCACATATTCTAATCATTGTGTATAAGAGATGTTGTTTTCTATTTGTTTTATTTTTTGTGTTAGTTCCCCTTAAAATCCTTTGAAGAAGTATTTTACAAGAGGAACCAATTCTTTCCTTATATTGGCATATCTTTCTTTTTTGGAATGTATCAATTTATCATAAGTTTCCTTATTTTATTTGTTCATCCCAAGATTTTCAAATATCTTATTTCATCCTTTCATTCTCCATTATACCATAGAATTTTTTGGAAAAGTACTTGCAGATCCCTTCTTAGGTCCAGATATTTTGCAAACACTTAAGGCTTTGTGAATTAATGAGATCAACATACTACTATTTATAGGGCCACTTGCCTCACTAGCCTAGATCAAGCATCTTCATAGATTAACACATGAAGTTAGCACTTAGATTGATTTGTTTTGTGCTCAAATTATGTTATTGTCCAATTTGATTGTATTTGTGACCTCTTGTTCTTTGTAAATATCTTTGACCTTTTGAATAATTTTAGTTCCCTATAAATCTTCAAGCCCTTGGAGTCTTAATAATAGTCTAATATTAAAATTTCCATACTTGCATTTCATGTATCAAATATCCTTACATGATTTGTGTAATAGTGTGCATTGAAATAATTAATGAAAGATCTTGTTTCTATCTTACTCATGGTCCAAATTTTTATGGGTGAAAGATAACCTCTATATAAATTATACCAATTTTTATGGATAAGACAACATTAGAATGGCATGATCCATATATTGCATCCATCTATCATCAAGTAGCATAGGTGAGACCCACTCATTATTGAAAGGTGAGTTTTCAAAAAATCATAAGAAAGTAAGCCACACAACATTATTGTTGGCAAAATTTGAGATGTGATTGCTCATAGCTATCTAGCTGAAATTGAAAAAATATCAATGCATTTTAAACAAAGCTACATTCATATAGGTTACAATGACCATTGCATTCATCATTCACCATTATAGAAACTATTGCATAAGAAATATTAAGCAATATTCATTCAAATTAATAGACACCATTGCATAGGGATATTAATATATACATTTGTCAACATAAAAATATTTTTTCCTATTTTATGTAGGGTTTTAATGTGTTTTTTTTTTGTTGCAAACGATAATCATTACATTCATTGTTATTCATAGTTAAAGATCTACATGGAATTTGAAGATTTTTGTTAATTTTATCCTAATTAGTAAGTTCATGGTTTATTTGTATTTATTCAACATAAAAAATGAATAAATTTGTTTATCATTTTATGTGGAGTTTTGCATGTGTTAGCTATTTATTTGCTCTTGTAATTTGTGAACATGTGTGTAAAATGTTGGATGTCATTGTTGATCACGTATAATATTGAACTGAATGTTAAAGGAATCATCCTTTTATTTACTTGAACCTGTCATGGTTGGAAATCAATATCTTTGGGTAATCTATGAACCCTAAATAGTAGGTTCATGAAACTTAGTATTATCATTTAGGGTCTTGATTGTTGAAACCCTATTTTTAACCATTGATGAGACTGTTTTACTTTCTTATGAACATAATTGTTGATGAGGTTTTTCTTTCTGATATCATCTACTAAATAAATTTGAGTTTAGAATAATAAATAGAAAGTCATTTTTATAGATAAAATGAACAAGATTCTATTAGGGGTTAGTTAAAAAGCACTATTACTTAGAAATAGTTCTATAAATATTATAGACTCATATTACAATAAAGGATAACTTAAAATTTTGTGTGATATATAATATCTTTTTTGACATTTATTTAATAATTATATCCCCCATAACAATTTTAAAAAAGCAATGTTATTGTATATCTTTGATTGCAATGGTAGTATTGTATATGAAACTTAAAATATGCAATATGTTATTTTATTGATTAAAACACACCCATAAGGTGGTGGTACTTGTCCAATATTTTAGCTCTCTAAATTATCCAAATCCTTTGAAATTTTTTAGGTTTCCTCTTATTTGTAAGGGTTTCTTTATATTTTCTTTAGGGTTGTGAAAAAACCCTAAATCCTTTCCAAACCCTTAGAATTTTGTTATATTCTTGCATTGATTGCTTACCTCAGTCACTTGATCCCTTAGTTGTACATCAACAAGGCCTTTGCTTCATTTTGTAACCATCACCATTCGTTGAAGGCATTAGTTAAGCTCGTTCCTCGTATGCACCTTTAAGATATGGTTAAAATTTTGTGCCTCACTAGGTCCCACTTTACACATGGCATTATTTCACACACTTCCTTCGGTTCATGAGCACTTCTCATTTTATTATTGTCTCCCGCAAACTTGCAAAACAATAATTGCTTCCCCTCATTGTTGACCTGAATGGGTTCTCCACCAATCAAGTCATATGTTTTGCTCCCTTCAGTTCTTTTCGTTTGGTAACCTACTCTGTAGGTTCTCCACCAATCTCTTAGCTCTTCGAATTATCCAGATCCTTTAAAATTTTCAAGTTTCCTCTTATTTATAAGGGTTTCTTTAAAAAAAATTTAGGGTTGTGAAAAAACCTTAAATCCTTGTGAAACCCTTGCACTTTTGTTATATTCTTATGTTGTTTGCTTACCTCAGTCACTTGATCCCTTAAGTTACATCTCCAATGCATCTACTTTGTTTTCTCACTAGCCCCATTCACCCAAATACTGGTTAACCCTGTTCCTCTTATGCACTTTTAAGATACCGCTTAACCCTTTATGCCTCATTGGGTCCCACTTTACACACATTTCCTTTAGTTTACGAGCACTTCTCATTCTATTATTGTCTCCTCGTGAACTTGTGAAACAACCATCTACTTCCCCTTGTTGTTAAACTGTATGGGTTCTCCAACAATCAAATCATATTTCTTGCTCCCTTTGGTTCTTTTTGGTTGATAACCTACACTTTAGGTTCTCGATGTGTTAAAATTTCTTGTGATGTATTTTAAACCATATGTCACTAGACCTATTTCCTAGTAACTTAAATTGTTCATTTGTGTAGGTTCTTTTAAAATTCTTTTAAGTTATTTGAAGATCACAATCCCATCAGGTGGTCCCACATTTATCCTATTTAGCTCCAAGTATTGGTATTTGATTAAATTTAGATAGCTATACCTTCGGGGAAGATTTTAATCTTGATAGTTTCTTCCCACAAGTCCCTGAAAAGTATCTTTCATATGGTTTTAAGCTGAGCTGTCCCCAAGTCACTTTAGTTGTAAGTGTTCTTTCTTTTCACACTAGCTTAAACCTTGGTGGGGTAATATTAAGTTGAGTTTTTATTTCCTCAAACTATTTAAATCATGCCATGTATCTCATCACTACTCATTCTTGTTATTTTATGGAGGAAAGCCTTGTCAAGAAAGCTCAAAAAGTATCCATCTTGTTTCTGCAAGTCCCCAAAATGTTGACACATATTCCACATCAGCATAAAAGAGAAAAAAGGCCTTTCTCCTCACATAAAAGATTTCAAATTTTCATGAATACCATTGATCTTCATTAAATTGATGGTCCAAATTCAAAAATGAAGAACAACTACCATTGGTCATACCCTCAAGCATATGAAGACATGTTAATGGTGGATTTTATCTGTATCTACCAAGTTTTTTATTGTATTGGCATAATTACAAGCATTTGTATCATTCAAAGCACAAAATGAAGGTTTTAGAGTGAATTTGATATAGATTTCCAAGTAAATGATGGTTTTCTATGATATTTCTAGAGTTTACAACAATATTAACCTGTAAGTTAATTCATACCTTCTTTTTTGTATTTTGGTTTGAAAATGGGGATTTCATGTTTGTTAGAGATAAAAAGTAAATTAGGGCTTAGAAAGGGTTGGTGAATTGTTTAAAATTTTAAAGGATCATTCTTTCAAGAAGTTTAAAATTTTAAGCCCTACCTTGTATAAATTGAAACCCTAAAACAAAAGTTGGTGAATTGTTTAAAATTTTAAAGGATCATTCTTTCAAGAAGTTTAAAATTTTAAGCCCTACCTTGTATAAATTGAAACCCTAAAACAAAAATCCATGGCTGAGACATCAAGGGGTGTGAAGAGAGGTCTTGATAATGACATCATGGCTCAATTTCCTGGATCATCCAAGAGATGCAAAATGTCACAAGGTTTAGGAATTTTTATAGACCAAATTATTGATGAAAATGAGAATTGCAGAGACCTTATCATTCCAATTCAAGGATATGCTCCTTTTAAATACACTTTCAGAAAATGCTTAGCCGACAAACCCATCTACATCATTTGGAGATTGGGGTTGGGAGATTGGTGGTTCCCAATATTCTTATCAATCTATACCTTATCAAAGGAATTGCAAAAGCATATAATCTAGATAAAATGGCTTTGTATAAGCTATAGATGGATAATTTTAATGAATTTAAATAGGACCTACATTTGTAAAGTGTTCAATTTGGACACTAATGCTCAACTACCGATAGATTTGGATGTTTTGGCCAAAGAATACTAGAGGTATAGAGAAGGTTATAGAGTTAAGTGGTTGCCAAGCTTTAGGCCTAGAGGGAAAATAGAGAAATAAGGAGGTTTACCAATGGGGAGTTGGAGCCATTCAACTATGATATGTTTGAGGGTTACTTTATAAAAATATACTTTTCCCTCTACTAAATATTGGGCATATATTGCAAGCCCTAGATTCCAATAAATTTAAAGGTGTTGGCAATAAATATTCAAAGTAGGGATGTCAACAAGCCATATGAAAATGCATGCTATATATTGCAGAGGATATTCATAAAGCCTTAAGCTCACTTAAAAAGGACAATCATATTTTCCATTTTAAGTGGTACTCTCTACTTTGCCATATAATTTTATTTAGTGGGAAGAATATTTGGTCCCACCACATGCATATAAGGTCTCAGGATGCACAAAAAAAAATTATTACTAGTACAGGAATGGACCTACATATGGGATAAGGACTATGATAAATTAGATTATCTAGTCTTTAAAGAATATTTTGTCAGAGAAGTCCTAAGGAATTTAGGTCAGCCTATGGATTGGAGGCATTAAGAGGAAATGAAAAAATTTCTAAGGCCTAAGGATCTTTACCTAGAGGCTAGAATCAATCACAAATGGGGTGATTAGTTCTTTTATTTAGATGAAATTTGATGATTAGGGTTTATAGTGCCCCTGTCACACATGTTCTACCAAGAACTATCCTAGATAGATTTTCTTTTATGTAGATCATATGGTTGTTAAATGAATCTAATAACTCATTTTAGAAATTACAAGAAGCATGTCATCCTCTCTTCCACAGTTGTATTGTCAAACTTTCAGGTCGCAAATAAGGAGGGATTGGAGATATTATTGAATAAACTTCTCCAATATAGAATGAAGGTTAACAAAGTCAGAAGGTGTATCTTGAGAAATTTATCCATAATGCTAGAATTAGTTTCAAACTGGTTGTATTTTTGCATGAGCATGACAATATTGAGGAATTGATAAAAAACTACTCAACAAAAGTAGAGACATCAAAGAAAAGGTAACAATGGGTTAGTATTCAAATTGTAGAAGGAAAGGGGAAGCAAGTAGATCCATCCTACAAAGGTGCATACCTAGATATTGAGGATCATGTCACCAAGATCATGATAATGTTGTAAAATGCCAACAACTTTCTTGCCAATGTACCTATCCCACTAGTAGATGTTCAAGGTCCTTCTAAAATGGAAGTATCACAAAGTCAACAAAAAATCACACCCCTACAAAAAATAGCCCCTAGGTGGAATCCCTTGTAGATTACCCTTGATGATGAATATTTTCCTGATAATTTAGGAATGAGACAAATTTTAAGGCCATCTTCAAGAGTTTTGGTAGAAAGGGCCTCTAATAACAGGTTTCTCATCAAATTTGAGATTGGAGAATAGGTGGTGGATGATGTAAGAGCTCTAGCTTGCTCTGAATTCATGAAAGATGATAATATCATCTCCACCAAAGAATTTAAGGATCGTATCCTTAGGAATAAAGGGAAAGAGTTGTAGAGGAGATTGAAAGGGCATAAATTCACAAAAGAAAGTAAGAAGGAGCTCATAGCTCAATTTTGGAAAGAAGTAAATATAGAAATGGCTACCATGTCACTTGAGAGGGGCAAGGAGCTGGTAAGGAGTGGTGTTTGTCTATTGTTGGTAGGGTGGGATATATCATTTGCAATTGGATTTGATACTATCCAAAGAATAGAGGGAAATGAACCTATACTTCAATCGAAAGAGCAAGCTAACGCTCTATATTGTGGGTCTGGATTTAATCCAAGGCATGAGACCTTGGCAATTTGGTCAATTTTTATAGAGACCAGTAAACCCTGGAAATAATCAAAGATGCAAATGAACTCACTGGAATCTAATAATAAGGAGATTAAGGTATACAAGTTCCCTCCAAGCAACCACCCTTACTATAAATACAACAATATTTACATAAGCAACAATAAAGAAACTAGAGGCAGATTTGGTAAAGGTCAATCATATCAATTTGAAGCTACAAGAGTAAGTGAAAATGTTTACATGACTAATTCCATCTCCACAAGCTCCAATTGAAGATAAAGATTCACAAGATAAGGTGGACTTAACCCTTGAGGTTAAGAATTTGAGATAAAATCTCAAACAAAGAAGGGAGGAAGCAAGAATGGTAAAAGAAGGAGCCAAAAGTATTTCAGACCTGGTTGACATGTTGGCAACAAGTTGTATAGTATTTTGAGTCATGTTGATAAATGATAAGGTCTAGAATAAGTAAAAGATTATAAAAGATTCATTCACTAATCATACCAAGACAAGGGTTAGGTTGAAATTATTTCAGGTTAGTTGGTCTCCAAGAGTAGCATTATTGAAAATTATTGCAGAGCACTCCAATTTTGGGTTTCAAAATTACAATTTTGTATCTAGCATTCTCTCTAGGGTTGATTCTTTAAATGATATCATCCACCACCATAATAAATTCCAAGCACTCATGAAGAGGGAGCTAGATGTATCCGAGGGCTTGAGGATTTTTGGATGCCTCGTATTTTGGATGAGAAGGGAGAAATAAAATAATTGCAAGGAGTAGAAATATAATTTTGCTAACATTATCCCTACTAATTATGTGAGAATTAATAAAGATGGTGAGGTGAACGCAAAACAATTAAATCTCAACATGCATATGCTCTCCAAACTTGAGTACACCATGGCTAGTTTCTTTGACATTGTGCAAGTATTAATAAGTGATGATTTGTAAGACACTAGATCTGATCACACACAAATTAGCAATACCTTGGGCAAAAACACAGTCTCGGTTATAGTGAGTTTCCATAACAGATTTAGCTTTAGACTCAAATCTTGATATATATAGCACATGTATAACACTGGGATCAATCTATTCCGAAATAGTAAACTAACTCACAACATGTAGCTGCAATCCACTAGAATGGAAGAACATGATATTCAAGCAAGCAATCCACTGGCAATGATCAGATCTGAGCATATTAACATTGAATTTGTAAATTGAGCAGTAATAGAGACTCCGATATAAAGCAATCACCATAGAGATGTGAACTCAAGACAATATTCAGAATTAATCAAGATGGCAGATCCTATTGAGAGTCAAGAATATATATTAGCACAGATCGAGTCAAGTTTATAACTAGATAAGATTCGACCAGTCGCCAAAAGTCACTTCTCGTAAAGAATTACGCTGGGCAATGGTTTGGAAGATGTGTGCGGATCTGTCTTTAGCCGGCAGCGCAAATACTCGGTCCCGATCTTGGATGAAGGTTCTCGAGTTTGTGCTCCTGATACAACAATATGAAAGTTGACTCAAAGATCTCGACTCCCGTTACCAGAGATCTTGATGATCGGATATGCCACTTCCCTGAATGATCGTTAGCAAGCTTGTGAGGATTTCGCCTCAGATTGGTGCTATAAAAAACGATACTCCTCACGGATGTTGGAGGGAAGGTCATTGTCACCCGCTTGGGTGGCAGGAGCCGGGAGGCTCCGACACCACCAGCACAATCGCAACACTATCCTTCCCCTCCATGTATCTTCTGCCCTTGTGATGACTTCAACGCCTGTAGCTTTCTTGCCCCTCCACTACATGCTTTCCTGGTGCTTTGTTCAGTCTTGTGATGGCAGGTACCTTAGCCAATTTGTAAATGTGACGGAATGTTATCGCAGTTGGAGGGCAAGGGCTACGTCCTACCGTCCAAGGAATCCTTGGAGGTTTGCGTCCCTTGGAAATTCACATAGAGCATCAATCCAACCACGATTTGATACCTCTCATGAAGAAATCAATCGAGATATATAGCGATTCAGGGGTGCCTTCCAAACAGGTCGGCCACAAGAATTAATTCAAATTTAAATATATTTTAATAATTTAAATTTATTAAATATTATTTAATTATTATATTAATAGTTTTTAAATATTAAATCATTTAGAAACGCTTTTACCAGCCTTCTTCAGATTTGGAGCTCCCACCGTCCCACGAATGTGGGGACATGACATGATTATATGAATCACATGGTTAGGGTTAATTAGTTTCTCCCACTTAGATGATAACTTTTCATTAAATAAGGGCATAAATAAGGAGATAACCAATATAGAGATTTGAGTTATGTTTCACTCAGTGATCAACTATCATCATAAATAAAAAATCAACAAGTCAAAATACGAATATCTGATTTATTTTGTTACCTCCAACACGAAGTTTTTGTTGAATCAAATCTGTTCAGAGTTATAAATTTTCTCATTAGGATTTAACATCTATAGCACTAACATCTTTCTCATGTTTTAAATGTTTTTTATCCTATTTGAAGGTGACAGATCGCCTATTTTTATCTTTTTGTACTATAAACAACGGAATTAGGGTTTTAGCTTGTTGCTCCCTTACTTCTATAAAAGGGAATTCAAAGCCTTATTCTAGTATTCAATTAGGTTTTTGAAGTCCAAAAAGAGTGGTATAATTATCTGTATGATAACAACAAACAATTCAATTTTGTTGTTCATATGAATACATGCCATATTGTTAATGTCTCCTCATTGTAAAGCAATGTTTTTTGAATCTTTATAATCAAATATGACAAAGGTTCTCATTGCATTTTTTTGTAATGGATGTTTGATTGGTATCATTTACATTCAAGTAATAGATTAAATTTTCTTTTAGTTGAATGATTGACGATATTGTGGTTATGATTATCAAAGCCTAGGTTCATACACTGGGCACTCTGGATACATATGAGCCCATTACATTGACCTAGTTACTCGTACTCTTGAGGTTACATTCTTCCTTTTGTGTTATCCTTGCTTAGCAACCTAAGTTTGTCCTTAGGTAGTGTTGTCCAATGGTGCAGAAAACTGATGGAAATGATAGGACCCTCGGTGTAGTGCGTAATGCACCAATATTCTTCCTACTGGGGATGTATTATGGACCCTTGTGTTGCCTTGTGATGTGTTTCCTAGTGATGTGAATTTGTGTGTGTATGTGAAAAATGTGCGTTAAATATAGAATTTTGTGCTTATGAAGTGATAAATTGTGTTTTCTATTTTTTTTGAAAAGGCATAAAATTTGTCGCATATTTTGACTCTTGAACTTGTGTTGTTTTCTTTTTTTCACCCTTGCCTAATCACTTGTGACCCTTTTTCCCTGGGTGGTGTGTGTAGGATGCCTAGAGGTCGAGGTCGGGGTCATGGTGGAGGTCGTGGTGGTGGCCATGGGGCTAACCACTAACCCACCCCTTCTTAGAGTACCCACAATAGTAATTGTGAGGAACGATAGGGTTCTCTGAATAATCAGGATAGTGGGGTTCATAATTTGGATCATTTGCATCCCTTACTCGAGGAGCTTCCTGCCCATTTAGGCCCTAGTCAAGTGGGTAACCAGCAGGTGGTTAAGGAAACAAGAATTTGGATTACCTATAAGAGAAGAAGCAAATCCAGTTCGGGGAATCTTGTGATTAATAAGAGCAAACCTGAAACAACTAAGAAAGTTCATGTTCCAACTCCCAGATATAGAATTATTCCTTACTGTGAGTATAGTGATCAAGAGGAACCTATCACAGGTAGTGATAGTGATTCCTAATCATTTTTGTGTTGAACTTGTCACAAGCAGTGATAGTTGCTTTGTAAACAATTTTGCTTGTTAAATTGTGTAGCTTTTGGCTAGAGGGGATTTATTTTGAATGCAAGAGTTATACCGTTATTGTTTGTAGGATTCCAAGAGTGAGCTTGATTGTGCCCCTCGCTCTGTTCTCTGTTGGACTGATAGTTATTTTGTTTACCATACATTAAATGATACTTCGTAGATGCTAGTTTTACTGTCTTGGATTGGTTTTGGATGGCAGATGATCGTACTAAATGATGTTCATGATACTATTGACTTTACATATGTTATAATGAACATATGGAATTATTGTATGTTCTGATTAATTTGACTATGAGTTTCATGTGGACATATGACGATGCTTATTGTACATTTAGTTAATGATTGAACTATGTTGTTTACGATGTAATTATTGTTACTTGTTAATGTGGTTATTGTTTGAGGTCTTGGTGGGAGGGACAATGTAGCATTACTCGTCTATGAGTACCCTGCTATGCTACGATTTCCTCTCACGATGTATTTGTTGTTTGATATATATATATGTTGTTCGATAGTTCATCTGATGTAGGTTGTAGGTACCAAGCATTGAATCCACCTACACTATTAGGTCTAAGCATGCCTTAAAACTCAATGGAAATGATGTTGAAAATGGAGATGAAAAACTTAGGTCCCCTACCCTCGCCATCATCCCTAGAGAGGATGTGTATCCCATCAGTCACCCAATAGTCATGTTTGTGTTCATGGTCAGTTGCTCTCGTCTTTCGTCCTTGTTGATATTGGGTTGCATGATTATTTGATGTTGCCTGTTTTTACTTTTAAGGAAAGGTGAACGTGGTTTTATTTAACGGATTTTAGGATTAATGTGTGTATGTTTTATCCTAACCTTGTGACTTCCAGGAGTAAGTCGAAGCTTAGGGGGGAGGATGTAGTGCCCCTTCGTGTTTGGGCCCTTTCTTGATGTTTGATTAAGTTTGTTTGGATGATTTGTGATGTCTCGTTGTTGTTCGTTATTATGTTGTTTAGTTGGTTATTGAAATTATGTGGTAAATTTAATATTATGAGTAACCTTGTTTAATCAATTAAATTAAATTTTAAATTGATTATAAGGTAATTTAAATTAATTTAGAATTAAATAATAATTAAATAAATTATGTTGTGAAAGGATATTATATGGATTTTGATAATTAGCTATTAAGTTAAATGATATGATTAAATGTTTTAATAATTGAAAAAATAACAAACAAAAATAATAAAGATAAATATTATTACTATTACTATGGTGTGAAAATAAATTAAATTTGGAAAGAATATATAATTCTAAAATAGAATAATTAATTTGAATAGATTTTCAAACTAATTGTGAAAGAAAATTTTAAAATGGAAAAAGTGGAGTGTGTGCATATGGATGACTCCAAACTTAATTGTGAATTAGAAACTTGTTATATTTGTTGATTTTTTTATTTGAAAACTGATTTTTTTTTTGGATTTTTATACTGGTCATTTTGGGAGAGATTTGAAGGGGAATTGTTTTGGGGTTTTAACAAGAATTTTGCTCAGAAAAAATATTCTTAGAAAATACAGATTTTGAATGGGAATTGTTCTCGAAGTGTGGAAGTAATTTTTGAGGGTTGATCAAAGCTTCAAGGGAAGAGGATTGTTGTTGCGATAAGCTTGTTTTGGCACTTCTTCTCCATCATCGAAGCATAGGATTCCAGGTTGGCATCATTTTTCTTTTGGTTTCATTTATTTGTTGTTTGTGAATGATCACTTTCTCTCTTGTTGCTGAAAATAATTGATTATCATTTGAATTTTTTTTTATTGTTTGTGGTTGTATTTCCTTGTTGCTTGTATATTTGATTTACATGTTGTGGTGGTTAAAATTATTGCTTGATTTATGAAACTTAACTGCATGCATCCATTCAATGGGATACCGCTGAAAATGATTTTTGAGTGCTAAGTCGCGAACCTTACCTTGGCAATCGTTTGTTCCCTACATTTTTTATTTGTGTTTGTGTGTTAATCCTTTTGATCGCCCAGTAGCTTTCCCTTCATACATTTGGTCGAAAGGTTGAGGAAATTGGCTTTACACCTACCAAAATTTACTATTGATTGAAAGTTTCTAAGCCCGTTTCAACAAACTAAAAGTGCATCATCTACTCTTCTGTCAAGCAGGTCTTTTGTCATCTCTATGTTGCTTGTTAATGTTTGCATTCAGTCAAGTTACATAGTTTTCACCTACCCTATACTCTAGCTTGAATGCATCAACTAATCCATTTTGTGCATAGGGTGAAGCTACAATAGTGGTTTACAATTCAAGTGAGGAAAGAAAACTCACAAAAAATGACCCCAAAGTAGAAAAAGTGATTTTGGGGGTTCGTACAAACCAATAGGTTCGTACGAACCCCTTTGAATTTTGGCCACCAAACAAAAAAACCAAATGCATAGCAAAGGGGTTCGGCTGAACCCCCTTGGAGGGGTTCGCTAGAACCATGGTTCGACCAAACACTGGTTCCACGAACCCCTTGGGGTTCAACCAAACCCCTAGGGGTTCGTTCGAACCCCCCTTCCCCTCATCTCCCTCTCGAGACACAAAAAAAGTCTAATTTTTTACACTTCGGAGCTTGGGTTGAGGATGAAAATGGAGGAGTCTTCAGAAACCCATCTAGAATTAGGTAGTCCTTGGAACGAGCTATCCAACAAATATAATTTTAATATCTTTTGATTTTATTATGTATTTGTTTTTTTAGTTTTATTAAACATTGGTTCTTCGCTGAAAATGAAGGTCTTTGTTCTGCACATGTGGAAAAATAGTATATTATCAAAAAAAAATATTGAAAAATATGAGGGCACCAAATATTGAAGTCCTTGATCCAACAAAAGAAAAATTGAATTTCGATATATCCAAAAAAAGTTACGCGTTATACGGTCACACTATGTCTGAATTATAATTGGTTTGACTTCAAAACTTGATTAAAAGAAAAAATATTCAATAAAAAACTATCTAACCAAGTGGAAGCACTAGATATCAGAGCTACAAATCTAAATTTGAAAGAATTAGAATTTTATCATTCATGGAAAAAAAATTATGCGTTATACGGTGTGCATCACTTTTTAAAAATGTTGTTTTCTGAAGAAAAAAACTAGTTATCATGGGAGATGGAAAAAAAAATGTAATTTGATTCTAAAAATTTTGAAAAAAATATTTTTAGAATCTACAGACAAAATGTGACGAGACTCTAGTTTGCATCATCCTCAAATTCCTCACGGTTTAGCCGCTATAGGTGCCTGAATGTGAAGATTTAGTTAAAAATAATAATTTTAGTATCCAGTTTGGCCAAAAATTGTAAACCACTATTGTGGGATCACCGCATATCCTTGATTCATCTCATTCCATACCCAAGATTGTGAAAGGGATCCAATCATTCTTTCGATAAATTAATTTTGTTAGGAGATTTGTTACAAACTTTGTAGAAATAACTAAATCAATTTTCAAAATAATTAAAAAGAAAGAATCAATCATTTGGGGAAATGAAGCCATTCAAGCTTTCTATAATATTAAAGAATCCATTAAACAAGAATTGGTTCTCAAATCCCCTAATTTCTCAAAACCTTTCCAAATATTCTATTTTACTTCCTTTCATACCATACTTGTACATTATATAGAAAAAATAAAGGTTATGAGCAGCCCATATCATTTTATAGAAAGTCACTCCAATCAATAGAATTGAAGCATGACATCATAGAAAAGCAAGCATATGCTTTAGTTAAGGCTGTGAATAATTTCAGGCCATATTTGGTAGGTGTCAAGGTAATTTCTTATGTTCCCAGTGTTGTAGTCAAGGATATCTTCACCCAACAAGAAGTCATAGGGATAAGATGTAGATGGATCAATAAGATTCAAGAGTTCAATATAGACATCCAAACAACCAAGCTTTCCAAATGAAAAGGGTTGGTTAAGCTTATGGTTGAATCTAACCTTGATGCAAGTCAAATAAATCAAATACAAGAGGATACACCTCTAAAGGAGTACAATTTGCAATCTTGTTCTTGGTACAAAGATATTCTATACTATTTGAAGAATGTGTCTTATCCAAAATATATGAATGATAATAAAAAAAGGACTCGTAATTTGTAGTCCATTAAGTATGTCATATTTTAGGATGATTTATATTGGAGAAACAAATATGGTGTCTTACTTAGATGTGTTAATGTAGGAAACAATGCTAAGATTCTTGAAGAAATGCGCAATGGAGTTTGGGGATGACATTATTTCGCCAAAATAACTCCACATAAGATTTTAACATATGGTTATTGGTGACCCAATCTATTTGATGATACACATAAGATAGTAAGAAAATGTGATGCATGTCAAAAAATTTCAAGTAAGTTGATCCATGATCCATAGGTAATCTTCACACAAAGGTCACCAATTTTTTTCCATTTCATTCCTCATTTCTCATCATTTACAAGCCATCTAAGAGATCTTGATTGGGTTCCTTAGGTGCCCAAGAATGTAAAAAAATGATAAATTACTAATCTTGTGTTATTACTAACATTTTCCTTCACATTTTGTGCCTTTCTCAAAGTTTTAGAGTTTCAAGGTTGGTCATAACTTCACCATTTGAATGAAAAACCCTACCTACCCATGGTATGATTGAGGAATATCATTAATGTATTTTCAATGCCCACCAACCACTAGATTAGATCTATCTAGTGGCACTTAAAAATTATTATTTAATTAATTGTCATGGGTTCAATAGAGAAAAATGGTGCTCACCTAAGCCTTAGTTATTGTTGCAAAACCATTTTCTGACATGCCATACATAGGTCATGATTTTGGAAAAAAAATTGCCCAATTTTCTTGTCCATACACTCAATCCCATGATCCATTAATGCTCGAAGGTATTTTAGGGGTACAAATGATTTTATTTCCATGCTTCTATATATGATCAAATCAAATCTTGAAGGTACATTCTTTTGCAAAGCATTAATGAGGATAACAGCTAGGGTTTCCTCTAAATTATGGATTTTATGGTAGCTTTGGTTTTTACTTTTGGGTATTATGGACCCAACAATCCTAATTCCAAGATTTAGTTCTCATTTTCCACTAGAAGAGAGATGGAAGAGTAATTCTTTTTGTGACATATTTTTCATTTTTTTGAAATTATAAAAATTAGCTCAATGCCTTGGAATCAATAAAAAATAATATTTTCAACTCTTCTCAATCCTTATATGTTGTGTATTCTCTCATTATCAACATAGGTTGTTAATCTCTTAATTCCCTTTCTATGTTGGTCTAATATTCTTACCTTCATGTATGGATGTCTTTTTCCTTTTGAAGGGATGTATGTTGTGTACAATCTATTTGTTGTAGCTATCTATGGATTTCATCTTTCCCTGTTAGTGATTTCCAAGCTCTTAACCTTCATAAATTCTTGTAGGATCAAGTAAAATAGAGATATGTTTGAATGTTCATTTTTCATAGGTTTCATATGGTGTTTTACGTTAGGAGAACTCGACTAAGTCTTGGTGCATCATCACCTTTCCTTTTATGTTTCTTCTCCTTTTTTCTTGAATCATTAGAGTAGAAGTGGGCATTATCTTTAACCATTTTTTAGCTAGATCAACACTTCTATCTAGGCATAGAAAGGAACCAACCTTCTTTAGAGGTTAAATTATCTCAAGTTAACAAGGTTTTGCACTCAATAGGTCATTCCTATTGTTATTCTGAAATGTTGGAGTGGGTCTACTAAGGATGCAATTTTATATTACAACAACAACCTTTTACATTCTCACTGTAACCAACTAAGATGCATTTTTATGCTTTGAGATCTAGTTTAAATCACTTTTCTTTAGGAAATTGAATGAAATCCTCGTAACCAAATAACCTACGTGTGAAACATGTTTTTTACCCATCCACACTTCATAATGTTTTTTTCAACAAAATCTAAACAAGGATATCAATTAAACAAATAACAATTTTTACTCCCATCCTCTACCCAAAATTACTAATCTAACTATGTACCAATTAGCATACTTTTGACTCTTTCCATAAGTTTTAGTTCATTAGATCTCTATAACCCTATTTTATTATGACATGTAAGCGGTAGTCTTATGTCAAACAATACTTACATATTTTAAAAAATCATCAAATTCTATGGAATAATATTCACCACTACTATCAAATATCAAAACATTTATTTTCTCATATACTTGATTTTTTACAAGTGCATTAAATTCCTTAAACTTAGAATTCAAAAGTTATATTTAGAACAAAGAAAATAAATCCATGTGTATCTAGAATAGTCATAAAAAAGTAACATAATATTGATATTTACCCATAGAACCTACATACACTAGACCAAACACATGCGAATGAATTATCTTAGATTTGCAACTTCTAAAGGGAAAATGCTCTATTCTATTTTTAAAACACACAAGGTTCACAAAACTCGAAAATATAATAAGAGGAAATAGAAAAAATTCAACCATTTTTAGTAATAAGTGTTTAAAAAAAAATCACTAACATTGCCCAAATGTTGGTATCACAACATTCATTGCATTTTTAGATTTCTATGTTACATTGGAAAAGTTAAAAAATGTGGAGGCATCGAAACAAAGTCCCACATTCTAAGCCTCTAACTACCACAAAATTTGTTCTCATCAACTTGTAACTAAACTTACAAATATCACATACAATCCAAAATCATTCAACTTTAATGTACATAAAATAAGTTTCTTGCACTTGTCTTAAAATGTACCAAACATTATTAAAAATTTCACCCTCACACCACTAGAACATAATTGCACTTTTCTCTTACTAATAATTTTATGTGTGTACTACTATCACCAAGGAAAATTTTCCCATCATAATCTATGTATACTAAGAACCAATCCTCATGGGGAGTAATATGGTAGGAGAAATTGGAGTCAATGAGCCTTGAGAATCATCACTAATAGTGCTAGAATATATAAACAATATTTCATTATTGATCACCATTATCAAAATGTTTATCTATGAAGAAATCATCATAGAATTTATTTTTAGTTTTTATTTCTAAACTTCAAATGTTCTCTCTTCTCAAAATTTCAACACCTCACTCTTCCTAGGGATTTTGGATTGTTCTTTTAGCTTGGACCTATCTTTCAATTTCTTCTTATCATCTATTGATCCACCTTTATCCTTGGATCCTCCCCTAACATGCAGGGCATCCTTCAAGCCCCTATCCATGTATTTTCTTCTTATTTTTTCTAGAATCAAGATAACAATAGAAAATTCTATCTTTATTTCTACAACTCTACCATTGATAGAAACTATTAAAATTTCCCAAGATTTAGGTAAAGAACAAAGAAAAACTTGATACATTTATCTTCGTCCTCAAGCTTAACATCTAATAAATCCAATTGACTCAAAATAAAGTTAGAGGAATTTAAATCTCTTACAATAGAATTACCATCCTTCATTTTCAAATAATACAAATTTATTTTGAGATACAATTTATTTGTTAGACTTTTGGTTTGGTAAATATCACCTATCCTCATCCATAGTGAAAATGTAGTGATCTCCTCTAAGACAATCAAGAGGATCTAGAATCTATAAGATACAATCAAATAGTTTTGTGTTTCTTCTTTTCCAACCTTTTTCAAATAATCATCAAACACTCCTACGGGATCTCCTTCCTTTCTTGTAACTCTCTAGCAATTTGTCTCTTCCACTAAGATCCTTCAACTTCAACTTCCACAACTCATACCTAGTAGTTATTGAACTTATCAATCTCTAAATAAGATATTAAGGCCATGGTTTCAATAACTTAAAAATATGCAAGTCAATCAATTTAAAATCTCCCATTTTAGATAAAAAAAATCCTCAACACTTCAAGAATGACACCGCCTTCTCAATAGAATCAAAAATTTGATACTAAATATTGTAAAATAGGGTAAACTAGTATAAATGAAAGCTTTTTAATAAAGAATGAAAATATCAAAAATTTATTATATCATAATTTGATTAACATAAAATGAATTTGTGGAAGTATAAATAAAAAATATATAAGATTCAAACACTTGATACTAAACATGCGTATGAAAAAAACCTTTAAGGAAAAGCTCCATAATCAAAGAGAGCAACAATAATATATTAATCCAAATAATATGTTACATCAATACAATAACTTTCTCCTTGATCTATTAGCATCCCAGTAGTAGTTGTGTATCTATAAAATAAACCATGAAATCTATATCTAATAAATATAATTTATAAAGAATTGTTGAGAGGAAACCATTAATGGATTCTTGAAACCAAGACCATCCAAAACTATAGTACAATAAAAATCCAATGCCCCCATGTGACAAATCAGTATATACATGAACAATAAAAGCAACTCATAATATTTGACCGCTCTTATTCATGGAAACACTTGCCTAAAAAATCTCAAATATGAGTCCACTACACATGTTGGACCCATCTACTAATGAAGAAGATGCTTTACTTCCCAAGATAGCACCTATAAATGAAAAAGTGGCATAAATGATCTCTAATCAATTTATAATTTCTACCATCATAATCCACCTTCTTGAATTGCATTAAAACTAATATTCAAGTCAACTAGGAGAGTAACAATAAAATAATATATCTCAACTACATGAGCATCCAAGTACCCATTTGAAGGAAGTTGGAGAGGCAACATTATGCATTAGATTATAATTAAATATCACACTAACCTAATATTATCTAACCGTATTTGAATCTAAAAAACCACTAAAATAGAATTCTCACCACACCCAAAAAAACCCAACAATACTACAAGATAAGTGTCCCTTTCAACAATTTAGCCAACGCTCTAATACCAAATATTGAAATACAAGGTAAATGAAACAATATAGATAATGAAAAATATATAGTTTAATTTAATTATAGTGTGATTAAGCCAATAAACTTAAATCAATAAAAAATAGAGAGGTAATACAACAAGTTTATAAACTCAAAATATAAACTATTACATTAGATATATATGCAAAAACCCTTATGGGAAAGAACTCCACCCCATAGAGACCCAATATTGTATTATACTCAAGAGATGAAGTGCAATAGGGTGATCCCACAATACTGGTTTATAATTCCATTGAGGAAGGAAAATTGCAAAAACACTCCCATGAAAAAAAAATTGGTTTCTAGGGGTTCGTACGAATTGGGGTGTTCGTATGGACCCAAAAAGGGATCGCTCAAACCCCCCTTCAAGTGAACCCTCTTTATTGATGGGACCCACCTTTTGGCACATTTTTTAAAATGAAGACAAAGGAAAATTCAAAAAAAGGGGGTTCGTATGGGCCTCCCTTCAATCAAACCCACCTTCGCTCCAAAGGGTCAAGGAGGTTCGCTCAAAGGGGGGTCCATACAAATCACCCTTTTCCCCCCTTCTCCCCCTCTTCTACCAAATCTCTACAAAAATTTTCCTTTTGAAGCTCAAGTTGAGGATGAAAATGGAGGAGATTTCACAGACCCAACTGGATGATGGTAGTCTTTGGAACAAGCTATCCATCGAATATAATTTTAATTTGTTTTGGTTTTATTATGTATTTTTTTTAGTTTGATTAAACATAGGTTTTTCATCAAAAATCAAGCTCTCTATTCTGCACATGTGTAGAAATAGCAGATGATCAAAAAAAAAATTGAAAAATATCAGTGCACTAGATATTGATGTCCCTAATCCAACCAAAATAAAAGTTATGTTTTAGCAAGTAAATCATGTCTAAATTGTAACTGGTTTGACTTTGAAAATTAATTAAGAAAAAAATATTCAATGGAATGCTATGAAACCAATTATGTGCACTAGATGTCGTAGTTACGAATCTAAATTTGAAAAAAATAGAATTTTATCTTTCATAGAAAAAAAATTATGTGTTAGCCAATAACGTCACTCTTTAAAAATGGTGTTTACTATTAAAAACTAGTTTTTGAAGGAGATCGAAAAAGAAGTGCAATCTGATTCCAAAAAAATTGAAAAAATTATATTTATAATCTACAAACAAAATGTCACAAATCACTAGTTTGCATCATCTTCAAATTCCTCACGTTTTAGCCGCTATAGGTGCCCGAAAGTGAAGATTTAGTTTTAAAAAAATCAGTTCAATGTCCAGTTTGGCCAAAAATTGTAAACCAGTATTTTGGGATCACCTAATAATATACTCCACTTGTCGCTCTAACAACAAAGTAGTTGCATAGGAGTACTTACAAAGAACCATACCATCCTCTAATTCATGTCTCAATACATAGGAAAATTAGAAACAAGAAACCATCAAGCGATATCCAAAACATGAGTCAAAGTCCAAGGCCCTTATAGTCATAGTTAAGCATCTCAAAATAGTATGCAACTCCTTTAAGTACGCATCTTACATAATCCTTACATATCATATATGTGATAAATCTAGTCATAATGGTCAAATTGACCAAGATCCCAATCTTAGGTACTTTGTAAGGGCATTTATTTCCTTTTTATAGCATAAAATATGAAAGATCCTAAAATTTTTAAGTTTGATTGAATCTTTGTAACCTCCCTATTAAATTATTTTTTACATAATTACCCAACTATTATAGGAAATAAATAAATATTAAATAAACCCCCTCCCTCACATGGACATCCAACTTGTCCCCATTCCATAGTTTGAGAGACTAGACATTATTTATCATATACATTATTAAACTATAATTACAAAACTAAAGACTTGTAGTGTGAATTTCACACCAAGTCCTAATAGAATCTATTCCATAGATATTTTAGTATTCCTTCTACACAAACCTAACTACTAGTACATAAGTACAATCTTGCAAGTCCCTCACCTCTTTGAGAAAATCCTTTGCTAATAACATCACTTTTCCCTCTCTGTACTTTTCTTCTACCTTCATTGGACATAATTCAAACTTATTCCCATCCTTCATGATGGTAAGGGCGGCATTTATTCTATTATGGGTCACATATCTATCAAAATATGAAGGCATACCCAACAACACTCAACATGAATCTATTAGAATTACATAATAGTTTAATTCATTTATGTATCCTCTAATTTAGTTCATTCAAAAAAAATCTCACTATGAGTTGTCATCCTTTCTACAACCAAGAGACTATGTATCACATGTGGTGTGTGTGATAGTCATAAGCCTCAATTTCTAAACCAATTTATGGACACTAATTTATTCTTACTGTCACTCTATATACAAGTGCACTTAGTGTGAAAGATTCTCTACCTCATCCATGGTTCTTTGGGATCAGATACAATATTTAAAAATAGTCTTGTGCATCATCAAAATATTTCCACCCTTTAATTTTTTTTTGCATCACTTACCAACACGCCCTCCACTCCACCACATATATATATATATACATATATATTATATAGACATATACATACAGTATGACTGAGCATACATCAAATTAATACACTACATCATACATCACCTTGGACATACTTAACATACATGAGAGAGATTGATGAGACCAGAGATTTGAGACATCAGAACTAGACCAGATAAAGAAGGATTTCAGACATTGTTTTTTTCCACCGATTTGAGGAGTTTCAGACATATTTATTGCATGGAGCACTTATCCACAATGCATGACCACATATCACAAGCATATAGGAGTGAGAGACACAATCATAGAGTGATATATATATCATATATATGACATATATACACCATATGCATATCCTAGGAGAGAGATGTATAAGAGAGAATAGAAGCTACATGTAAGAGAGAGAAAGACTACATTGGAGCATATTCTAATGTTCTATTGACAGATAAAATGAATGGAATGGTGTATAGAGGAAAGGAAGAAAGGACAACTTGGTGGAAAAGGAATTGTTAATATTGAACTTCCCCCTTCATACATATTTTTTCTAAAATAAAACCACCACAAGGTAGCATGCCCCTTTAACTTCATTACAACATACTTCACATTCTTTGGATCATCTATGTATTAAAAATAAAATTACTTCCATAACTTAGTGATTAAGTATAACAAATATTATTTATTTAAGCAACTAAGTAGCTTGGTAGATCAAACCTCGGTTTGTTCAGGTTGCCTTCATCAATGCTAAGGTAAAATTTTCCTTGGTAGGAAAAATTTCCTCCAATCTTGAGGAATCATCTCTATGCACCTTTTTATGTACTCACTCATCATCATTAGCATCTGTAACCATAATTTTTTTGCATCTTTGTATGGTCTCAAAGACTTTGAGCTAGGATTTAATAGTTGTAGTGTGTCAACCAAGTCACCATGAGTTGCTCTATCATTTCTCTAGCCACTTCTATGTGTCATTATTACTAATAGACAACCTATAATGTAATGCACACACAATTGCCTTCCATTTTGGAGAACAACTTTCCTCTTCCAAGACTCATGAAGCAATGATAGTAATGGGTTAAATAAATAATTGGTTATTGCATATACAAAGTACATAATGAAAGACACACAAGATTTTTTTAGATAGTTCACACTATGAATATCAACCTAAATATCTCATTATAAAACTTGGCTAGTTATTATTTTGAATTGCAATTAATTTATGAATACATTGTATATGATCTCAATAAGCTATCAACTTCATTCAAGTGACCAACCCTTAGATTGCTTACTTAAATGACTCCCCTTCCCCAAGTAATGGTTTCAACTTCCAAACACTATTTAAACTAGCAATTGACAAATGTCATTATTTAACACATGAATAAGTCAAAAACTAATTTATATGACAAAACGCCAACACTTGGATGAATGTAGATAAGAATGCATGGAACTACTAATAATGTGAAGCTAAATAAAAATTATGATGTGTAATAGTCAATCATGCATGCCAAAGAAGTTGCACATGCAATTTTGAAAGTCAACAACATCAAATCACTATACTAGTCTTTGAATATAGTAACCAACATGTGAACCAACAACCTACACAAAAGCAAGGATTTAAAAAAAAATGTTTGTGAACAAGACTGCACACCCAAACATCTTTTTGGCTAATGCAAGATTACACGATCCTTGAGATGCTCATGTTTCACTTAGCTCTAAAACCCATAAGGGAATAATTGTGTTGATTATGTTCTAAATTGATTCATCACCCCCCCCAAAATTAATTCTATTGGTTTGACAATTGTCTCATAATCTAAACTAGTATAAAATGAGTACAACTCATTTTTTACAATAGTGAATTTGAACATAAAATGGGTGCTTGAAAACTTGTTTTCCTTTACCTTAATGGTAGTTGGATCTATCAAGGCGGTGTCTGGGGACATTAGGAATTTTTTGACTTGATAGGTGAATGGGTTGTACTAAATCAAACACCCTCTCTAAGTTAAATTAACAACTATGAACAACATCAAAGAAAATCTATATAGACATTGTAGATGACCTAGATGATGATTATGCAAATATGATTATTTATTTCACTTTAGAAATTGAAGTGTTCTCTAATGGTTTTCCTTGACGTCCTTCATTTTTAGATATGTTTAAATGTATAGATGAATGTATTTAGATACAATGACATAGCCAACAAGTCACACAAACATGTGCTAAGATGGCTCACAATAACTAGTAGAAGGGTTTATAAAAAAAGTTAAAATCTGAATTCTAGGGTCGTTTTCATGCATCTTTAGATTGGACCAAGTCAATTCTTTACCATTCCGAAATGAACTTTAGGACTAAAACAATAATTTCATGGTAAGGAGTGAACTTATGCAAGTGAATGTCAATGAAAACACAATAATGATGAGTAAATGATGAATATATAAGAATTGATGTAAATATGGATGCGTAAGATGAAGATTGAATCATAAACCAAACCAAACACAAAGTATACCACTTAAATGATATAAGTATGTTCATGAAACCATATAAATATAATACACAGCTGTGTATATATATATGAGCAAACAAATAAAACTACAGAATTAATAATAATCCATGCCCTCACAAAACAACTGAAACAGATATCGCATGGAATATTGCCAACTCTTTTAAAGGATGTGATACGAAAACAATTCCTTCATCATGAATAAACCGGCAACAATCCCAAGCAATGAAGCTCACCATGACACAGAAATCTTGATAGATTGATAATAAAAAAATTGCTAGAAATGGTGCATTTGAGATTGTACTCATACTGATTAGGAAGCTACCTTGACTATAATTATCTAAACATCTTGCTGAAATCATTCTCACAGTAGTTGTACGTGGAAATTTATAAGCAATATATGTAGAGAGCTAGTGAAGAAGGAACTGGTACACAATTTCTAAGAGTTATTGGAACAGGAGGGCAACAGTAATTTGTGCCTAAAGTCCCACATGATCATCATCTAATTGTTCTCAAGTCTCAATTGCTACAAAACTGTTTGCCTCTCAATCAACATTCAAGGTATAAATACATCAACTCTTCAATGGTACCTTCAAAAACTAGAGATGTAGTTCGCTTGACGATCTACAGCTTCCATCAATTTTGTAGCAATGGACCTTGCATATTCACATGAGCCTTCAAAGATCTGCATAAAGTAAAGAAAACCAAATATTTTCTATTAATATATAGAGCATTTGAGTAATTCATACAAATTAATATCTTATTGGAATGCTGGAACAAATATCTGGTTTTTATAAGTTTTGATGGTGTCTCTCTGATCTTTCCTGACTCGCCAAAGATTTATAGAAAATGGATGATTTATCAAAGCATTCTAGTCTACTAGTAATCTATGGCATTAGAAGTTGTTATAAGAGAAAGAATGGGTGTTTACCTTTGTATTGAACATGAAGATATAATGCTCCCCAATACTAGCACCATTTGCATGAAGGATTTCAAGGTGCAGTTCATGGAGAATGAGGGAGACACACAGAAGACAGCTGCGGCGCTTCCTTTGAATGAGCTTGATATTTACCTCATTATCAACAATGCGAACATCGACATGGGTTCCATCTTTTGAACTTCTTTGTAACCATGAGCTTCTCAGTGACCCATTTGACAGGAATTTTTGATCCTGCTCGCATTGTAAAGGAGGCGCAGCTACTTGTGAACAACTTTCCAGTGCTTCATTGTCATTACTAACCCTGTATCTTTTACTTCGCCCACTTCCACATTTCTTGTCTTCTACTAGTATTTTCATCTCTTCCACTGTACGCAGCAACTCTTTTATGTATTCTATAGCGTCTCCGACTATAGAAGCCCTGTCAGCCTTCATGCAGATCGGAGTTACAAACCATTAAAATAAACAAACTGTAAAAGCAAGCATGCATTGAATTTGACGGTTTGGTCTATGTGCTAGCTCATGGGTATAATAGCGAGTACTTATAAACTGAGAAAAAGACAAGAGAAGAGGTGTACTCTTGGACTACTCACCTCTTGCAGCTTTTGATGACTTTTATGTGACAGTACTGATAGCACTTTTACAAAAAGGTGACATCAAATGAAAGAAGACTAAAAATGGCAATTAGCATGGTTTCCAGTTCCCAAGGTTATATAGCATTAAAATTATGATTGAAGTACGGTTGATCAGGATTCCACTCATTCTCCTTTATTTTGTTTGTTATATTTGGTAACGAGTCAGATAGGAGGTTAAATTTCAGTATTCAAGCACT
Organism: Sequoia sempervirens; assembly: GCA_007258455.2. NCBI lineage: Eukaryota > Viridiplantae > Streptophyta > Pinopsida > Cupressales > Cupressaceae > Sequoia > Sequoia sempervirens. The sequence continues at coordinate 206,846,298 of VDFB02000008.1, read as the reverse complement.
AAAATTCAATAATTACAATTCTAACAGACACATGAATTGGGCTGTGAAAAGGGCTATGTACAATCGGATATGACTCAAAACTGTTGTTATTCATGATGAGGTACCCATCTATGGTCTGGTTTCATTAAGTAGAAAAATGGTGCAAACTAGAAAACCAGCCATGTCCATCTTTCTTCATCATTATGAAATGCACGTTACAAATAAATGATCTAACAATTCTACCCAAAGAATGCTTACAAATTTCATCTTAAGTGAAACTGTTTGACAGTAATTGAATGGAAGATTTCTGCTCACAAGTTTTTCCTTAAGGAAATCTAAGTGATTTAACTATCTTGGTGATTAGAACACCCCTCTTAACTGGATGTTGTTTTCTGAAGTACTATGCTGGACCTAAGGTCCTCGGCATTCTTATATAAAAGCGTTGAAGCACTACACTGTAGCGAGTCCAGCGATAATGTCTCAAGTATGGCTTACTGTAGTAATATTACAAGTGATAGAAAACTGAGTCGAAGGGCCTAATGTAATTGAACCTCTAGACCTCTTATCACTTAGGTGAGTATTGTGATGGGCTCACTCTTTTCTTCTTTCACTGCTAGGATCCTAAAGGGCTGGCATTCTAAATACACAAGCTACCCTTAAAATTAAACAATGTACAATAACCTAAATTGCCGTTATATCAACAAAATCAACTCAAGGTACGCTTCATTGAGCAAACAAACTGTCAATCGGTAATGCTGTCAAGAACTTACAATACAAATGACAAAAAGAAAAACCTTAATTGATGGAACAGTCAATCAATTCATGCCTTATTCTAGTCCGACCAACATACCTTGGTGGGATTGGGAACCAGAGTCCGCAGGTTTTGATACTTTTCATTTAAGTACTCTCTCCTCTGTCTTTCTGTAGCAAAATGGTTGGTTCCACGGGCCTCCCCTTTGGATAGAGACATGTCACGTTTCAGGTCAAGAATAGAATTAGTAAACTGTCTTCCAGCTTCTGCTTCTTGCAAGGCTGCCTCCTTTTCATCAAGACCCAGATATGGTTTGGGAGGGTTAAGTTGGAAGTTGTGAGGAAGCGTGTGCAACATGTCCCTTAAACATGGTGAGTGTGGTGGAAAAGAGAGCTGGGGATCATACATTCTAGAATTCTGATCGACCATTTCACCACTGAGAATCGGAAATATATCCAAACTGGGTTTTTTGGAACCGAATGAAATGGTGGTGCTGCCTACCGAACATCTCGGGATTTGTAACAGGTTCAGAAGTTCTGGAGGAGGAGTATAGGCAGTGGAAATGGGGTTGTTGCTAGCAATAGCGTAGGATGAGATATGATGTGATTGATCAAGGAAACTCTGCTGTTGTTGCTGGTGGAAAAGTGACAGTTCTTGCATTTCATGGAAACTAGTTTCCCATGAACTGGCCACTGTGGCGACACTAGCACTAGACTGTTGCCCTGGACACACATCATGTTGCTGATGTAGAACATCCTGAATCATCTGACTGTGGTACTCTTGCTCTAATTCAAAGTTGAGCTGTTGTTGAAGGTCGCTTCCAATTCCAGCTTCATCTGAGAAATTGTTGTGATTAACCTCTCCCAGAGAAAAGTTTGGCAGTCTTACAGAAGCTCTCTGCAAATTCTCTTCCAGTCCCATCATCCCAGAGCTGACTTGTTCTACAGGTAGCACAGTGTATTCAGGCTGAGGTTCAACATAGTTATTATCATACATGGTGCTAGATTCCTTCCAACTGGCTGAGTCAATAAACGTCTGCTCCTGCATTTTCAATGGCCTATTATTCTCAAAATATCAACTCTGAACAGCTCAGAGATCACAGAAAGTAATTCCTGGTTCTATCAAGACATCCAAACATTACAGGCACCTTAATATGACCAAAGTATAACTCAATCCCAAGTCATCCAAATTCCCTTCGAATCAAACTTCTTTTTGTCTTTAATAGTGGCTACTTGATTTATACTAAAACGCTAAAACATTTAATGCTGAAAGGCAACATGGTACAAAAGCATTTATTGAGGTTGAGGTTAAGAGGGTAGACTTACAAAAATGGATTCTCTCAGAACAATCTAAACCCAACAATATAATCCCAATCACAGTCTCCGCTGGCAAAATCAGAAGAAGAAACAACTAGGACAACTTTCTGAAGTGGGTGCTTGCCCTTTTCAGTCCTTGAGAATACAGCCTAAAAAACAACCAAAACTACTTATGCCACGACATGCCTCTGCTCTTCCAAAACCAATGCTCAATATTTACAGATCACAAACATTGGAAAACAAATTGATGGGTATGTGATGGACAGATGGATAACACAACTTCTTAGTCAAATTTGTTATCCCTTTATATAAGCAAATAAAAGGAGTCCAAACTTAACACTCAATTCTCTTGGCAGTGTCGTGTAAATTAAGGAACACAGCAAAACAGACAGCACAAGCAGATCAGTCATCCCAAGGATCACCTCTGAGAGAACCTATATCTCTAGGGGAAACAAGAAAAAGAATTTGAACCCCAAAAGAATGAAAAGCAATAGCATTAACGTACAAGGCTTAAAGTAAGGAGGATAAAGTGCAGGAAGAGCGGATATGGATGGGAAGTGGGTGGGCATACTGGACCATCAACAACCCACAGCTACATATAGCAATGGCAATAACAATTTCACAAAAGAGTTAACATCTATGCAAATTCTAATCAATTTTTCAATCAATATATATCTGTTTTTTTTCTTTTGCTAACCATGAATTTTGGACCACAGTCTAACAGATGTCCACGCTATATTGTAGGGCAGGCAGATATCCGACAGTGATGGAAGTTAAAAAACCCCACAATTATTTTATTTTATATGAAGTTACTCTCCACGACACACAGTTGTTTTTTCTCTTCCAAACTGTAGAGATTCTTTCTGGCCCCACTGTCGGTCTTTTCCTAGATGGAATATCTCCGTATTCTGATATGCCCCATCATTACTCCCGGTATAGTTCAACTAACAGCAAAGTACTTGAAAAATCAGCAACTTGTTGGCCAATTAACTATAAAACCCATTTGCGAATATATGCTTTTCTTTTGGGATAGTCCCTCACGTAATCGTTATGATTCCGTCTGAGGAGGATAGAAATGATTATTATAATGCTGTCCTGATGATTCCATTTAACGGGTTTTGACTGCAACCCTATTTGGTCAATATAAACAGCATTTCTCCGTGTTAAAATATATGAACCATGCTCTTTTCACTCTCCTCCATGTTTTATTCTCTATTGGGAGGTTGAACAATGCACACAACGCTTTCCAACGCCCTCCAACTTTTATCAATCGTACTCTCTTCTCCTCCCCTTCTGAGCTGTTAACTTCCTTTTACCTGCACTTCTTGTTCTTTCAATCTTTTTCAGATCAGACAATTCAAATTAACAATTGCTGAAAAAAGTTCTTAGGTCTTCATACATGAATTCTGGACTTTATTTGTTATTTTCTGATTTTGGTTTCAAATTCCACTCTAGATGGATTACAGCTCATTTTACTTGTTAGATATTTTCCTGCAGGTTTTGTTTTCTTACACAACGATAAAAGACTAATCCCATAACAGTTATTAAAAGAATTCTGTTCAGCTTAAGAATCAGGCACTTTAATCTTAAGCTTTTCATGAACTAACTTTTTTTAATGTAGCAATGATTACAATCTTGATTCTTGACAAATCAATGTTCTTTGAATAGACCAACAAAGTTTTGGCCCTCGGTGCTTTAAATAAAGGACAGCTATGTCACCTACAACCAGACGGGCCTTGCCTTTGATGTGTCAGTGGAAAATTCTCCCTACTTCAATCACTGTTATCTATAGATCTCAGTTTTAGAAGCTTCTATAGTTGTGTCTCACCCTATTTTCAATGTTTTCATCAGTTTCTGACCTTACAATCTTTCCTAGAGTTCTACAGCTCGCTCCAAAACCTTCACTTACTGGTTTTCTATAACAATAATATAATGGGTTGTTCAAAGCCTTGGTCATGTCTATGAAGAAAAAACTACAGAAGGATCGTCCCCATAAGTCTAAGAAGATAGGTATCATCCCTCAAGCTGCCTTCGAATAGCCTGTAGCTTCTCCTGATCATAATTTGCTGCCTTTTCAATAGCTACATATCTCTAACTCATACGTGTACTTCGGTATTAATTTTCAGTCTAGCCACCAGCATATTGTACAGTTCTTGCATCTCCATTGCGGCTCACAGTACTGCTTCTTTCTTCTCAGCCAAGTCTATATTCGTGAGAAAATTAAAAGTTCACTTCATTTAAAGAAGGTTCAAGGATTATACAGACAGAAAACTATATGTCTGTTAATATGTTAGAGAGTACGTGTTTGTGCATGAAAATTCTAGTTGTTTGTTACTTGATTAAACAATTAATAGTAATGATAAATAATAGAATGAAATAAATTTAGGCAATCTAGATTTTTTCCTTAAACAAATTAAGTATTATTGATTATGCAATATTTGCATACAGATTTAAAACATAAAGCAATGCAAATGAGAAAAGAAATTTGTCATCAAATTGAAAAAAAATACTGCAAATGAAAATAGAATGTTCTCATCCAGTTTTCAAATCAATATTTATTTGGATTTTATGTGATAAGTGAGATTTTGGAGGCTTTTACTTGATAATTTGGAGTGTTTTACCATTAAACGATAGCTGGTTTACCATTAAACAATAGCTTAAACTTGTTTTCCAATGACTCGACAGTGGTTTGCAGGCGTGAGACTTGTTTCAGACTCAAATCCCGCACTATATGTAACCTATCGGCTAATTATGTAGATCAAGAGTTAAGTGGTGATAACATGTTATGTTTTTGATTAAATAAAAGAGAAAAACAAGGATAGTCAAATTGTTGAGGTAAAATGGTTCTTAATAAAAAGACCACTCAAAATATCCATTAAACAGATAAACATAAAGAAAAAGATAAGCTAACAACACACCACAACACAAAGGACCAATACCAATCACAAGATACCACAAATATGAGCTAATGAGAAGGAGAATGACTCAACCCATGAAGATTAAGAGCCACTTCTTGTCCTTCTAAAGTTATCACAAAATGTCCTTGAGAGAGTCAACATCACTAATATTATGTTATTATATATTTTTTAGTATTTTAATTTATAGTTTTTAGTGTGAAATAGATATACAACAGAATTAGTTTTTAAATTAGAAGAGAAGTTTCTTATAAATAAAAACTAATTCAAAAAACAAGTTTTGAAGGGACCTCGAAACCCTATACAAAAATGAAAAGTTGCAAGAGAAACTAAGCAATAAAAACCAACAACCCAAAAAACCATAATACTGACAAAAGATAAAACATCAGGAATTCATCAGCAGAACAACAACAAAAACATTAGCAATATTGTTGAACCAGCAAAAAGGAAAGCGTCAGCTACATCATTTTATCCAAGACATTCACCAAGGCCATATTCTCCTTAATGACCTCCTCCTGCATATCCACAACATCTTTAAGCTCATCCACAGAAACGTCAGCTCTCTTTTTAGTCTTGTTCCTTATCCTAAGACATGACCCAACCAGCACATCTTTCTCCAACATTGGAGCAGACTCCTCAGCTTTCTCCACCTAGTTCAAGTAGTTGATCTCATCAATCACTTTCTCTAAATCACCCAAGTCAAGAGGTTTACCAGTCCAATGAAGGGATTTCTCGTTTAAAACAGAGAGCCCCCTAGTTGTAGTCTTCAGAGAGTTATTGTTGATATTAACCATAGTTCTTAAATCATCTGACATCTTACCAGTTCTCTCCTCAAGCCTGGCAACACGGTCCTCTAAAATTTTATTGACCAACATTTCCAAAGAGGAAATCCTCTCCTCATGAGAAACCCCCAGACGATCCACATTAATAACCAACTTATCTAGCATGACATTCATGGTTTTAACTTTTCCTTTAATAGCCCATTCCTTTCGATTACCATAGAGCATAGCAACACAAACCTCCTGCCAATTTTTCATCTGAATATTGGGCTCCTTAACCTCAGAAAACAACCACTTCATTAGAGACAACAAATTTTGTGTCCCATTCTCGGTCATCTTGCAAAATATGTTCATATGAACATAGCATCCCAATTAATAGGAGGTTGATCATTCATCTCAATGTTACCATGAGCATCATACCTATCCAAATTATGCTCCTCATCCTCTTCGACAAGGGAGTCCTCGACCTCAACCACATCCACCTTAATCCGCTCCTTATTAGGCAAGTTAGTTAAATTAGCTAATGCTTCCAACCGTTCGATTTTAACCACCCTATCAACTAGAGAAAACCATTGAGAATGCTTAACTGACTCCATTCCCTACATCTCCATAGGCCTAGGCCCATTCAACAAATCATCAGTACAAGAATTGACAACACCAACATGAACTTTCAAACACAAACCCTCATCTTCAGGAGCCTTGAGACTAGTCGCAGAGGCAATTTCCCCCTTCTCGGGCAAAGGATCCCCAACAAAGACATTCTCAACATGAACATTACCAAAATGATTCTCACCACTTTTCCAAAAAGGGCTCTCCTTCACACCACCCTTGCCAGGAGACAACGAGGGTTTCTCACTAGAACTAGGAACCACCTCCATCTTCCTCTAAGCTGAAGGTTTTTCTTTCTTGGAGCCTTTAGATTTCCCTTTTGAAGTCTTTCTCACAGAATTCACCATGGTATCCACAACTCCATATCTGTTTCATAGACCTTGCTCCACTCTTTTGATTCATCTTCCCCTTCCTCAAAGCCACCGTTATTCACAGACATTTCCTCAAACTATGAATCTTCATCCTCAGAGCTCCCAACCCATTTTGCAGCAGAGTCTCCAATTTCATAACCAAAGTTTTTAACAGCCTTCTTACTAGGAGTTTTTGGAGAGACCACAATTAATTTAAGCTTAATGTGAGAAAACAAGAGGTTCATAAGACCCTCATACAAAACCACTTTCTTAGGGTTTTTTCTATGATCTTCAATACTCTTTTCCATGGAAACTAACAGGTAGAAAGGAAAGGAGACCAACACCTTATGCCTAAAATGATTCAAAAGCATGAAATGGTAGCTGTAAACAACAGATAATCTACCTTCAAGCGTAAAATAGTGCATTATGGCCAACACGAGTTCCCTCCATAATAGCTTCAAAGACTTACAAGCGTAGCCACCACTCCCAATTTCTTGGAGTTGCTTCTTCTCATCGAATTTGAAAAAATTCGCAAAGGCCTTCTTAGCAACTCCCCTATCCCTAAAAAATTTCCTCCTAGAGACCGCTAGATCAATGGCCTCCGCTTTAAACTCCTCATCAATTTTAAACTCCACACCCTTATAATGCAGCATCCTCCCATTCCAACCTTTCACAAAGAAATTTGTTGCATCAGGGTCTGAACCTTGAATTCTCTGCATGAACTGTGTAACTCCACCCAGCTCCAAATGTTCCCAAACAACAAATTTTTTCTAAAATTTCTCACAAGAACTCAGTTCAATTCTACAATGGTCTCCACCCATGGCTGCACAAGAAAAATTGTAGAACCCAATGGCACCAAAGAGTTAAGAAAATGCAAAATAAACCAAACTCTCCATAAAACAATACAAATTACACCCATAATATGTGTGGGCTTGTCATTCAAGGTACTTTCCTGCCTATGTTACTTTCCTGCCTATGTTGTAAGGCCTTCATAATACGGAACCAAGGAAATAATAATGAATCATACAGGCCAAAGGTTCATCATGCATATCCCAACTATGAAGCATTATGAAGAACCTTTCCCCAAAAACATCAGTCTTAAAAACAAGTCATCTGGTCATCATTAGATATACATTTGAGATTAAGTGGAAGAGATTCAAATGAACCCCAATCAACTCTTTCCACCACTCCCACATTGGCAACACCATCACCCAACCTATGAGCTTCACGAAAAACATATGAGACTTTAATTTCCTCAAAGGAATCTAAGGTAGTGATAGAATCATTGATAAAATGAACAATAGTCCATGAGGGGGGGCATTTTTTCAAGAGGCAATTTATAACATTAAGAGAGTCCCCCTCCAACCAAAGTTTAGAAACCCCTTGATTTTTAGCCAAAACAAGGCCATGATAAGCTGTTGTTGTAATAATATGTAGGTGTTATTTACAATCTATTCAATTTTTTGTATAATGTTTCACACTTATTCTAAATAAAATTATATGTGTCTTTTTGAACTCGTCTAGGATAAAAGGTTAGTACAATTTTCAATTTAAGGCAAAAAAATGTTATTTGAACAAAAAAAATTATAACTACACACTTACGATGTTCAACTAAATACTACAATTAAATAATTCAAGTACACATCGGATTGAATAATTTTTAAACACATACACAAGAAATTATAAGTTAAACATTACAGTTGTATTTAAAGCTACAACAAATGACCTAACACTTTACAAAGCTTTTAATAATTGTTAAGTGTCATTTAACTCACAAAAACACAACAATAGATAAGATGAGACATGCCAATAGTAATTTAGAAGAAAAATAAGCATACTAAATTCTATTGAATAAGTAATGGCCCCCAAATTAACAATACTTAGTGAACAACAATTCTAACAACACATAGGCATGAAAATTATTGTTTAAAAATTAAGTGCAAATAAACTTATTTATAATATTTAAAAAACAATTACATAAAAAAATGATAAAAAATTAATTATGGATTTTTTGGGTCCCAAAATCATTGCTTTACAATCCTATACCTTTTTCTTTTACCAAGTCAAGACTAGGGATATGTCATCAAGAAGGTAAAATAGGCGTTTATTAACTAATTATGGAGGGTTAAAGGCCAACAAACAAGAGTGGGGAGTCTCTCCTACACTATGAGCTTAGCTAAAATCCAGAGGGTATTCCCAAAGATATCCTTGATAGATTTGTAAATAAAGTAAGATGTAACATGACTACAACCATTAGTAATTAAACCCAAATATACACTCAATCCCCATATTTATCACTAGGTCAAGATTAATTAGTTCCATAAGGGTCTCTTAAAAAGTTGATATGACACCTTGCACATGACCACCTATAGATAACAATAGTATCATAATCCCTTTAGATGATTTTATTTGTGTATATAAAAATTTGAGCATAAAAGAACAAACTAAATAACTTTAGCCTATTCTAATCAAAACACAAGCAACAAACTAAGAAAGCATAAATTGGAAAACATGATTAAAATAAATGTAAATTCCAACCAAACTAACCCTTGTGGCACTATTGTATGGTGGTTGTGCTCAAATGACGATAGTATCATAATCCCCTTAAATGATTTTATTTGTGTATATGAAAATTTGAGCATTAGAGAATAACTAAATAACATTAGCCTATTCTACTCAAAACACAAGCAATACACATGAGAAAGCATTGAATTGGTAAATATGATGAAAATAAATACAAAGTCCAACCAAATTAACCCTTGTTGTACTATGGTATGGTGGTTGTGGTCAAGGATGATTGATTTAGGGGTAAGTGAGTGCTCTTCTCAGCAACATAAATTCACATTTCATGAAGTGATAAAAATGGCTTAGGATGGGATCAATTTATAGGTTTTTGACTCAAGGATTGGATGGTTAGGATCAAGCCAAACGATCAAGGGCTCATATTGGTTGAGACCCTTGGTAAGATGAGAGAAGGACAAGTGTTCTCACATGGTTCATTAATGGATCAAGGTCCAAGATTGAAGTGTATTCTATGGTGGATAATCTCTTGAAAAGGTGGATGACAAGATGGAAAGGGATACATGGGAGTACCCTTAAGGGATGGGCAAGTATGTGACTTATTCAAACTCCCATTTCAAATGTACAAAGGCCCATAATATTGTGTACAAAAGCCATATATTTGCACACCTTGGAGGAATGTGCATGATTTGAGGGGAGTTGAATAGGATTTGGCATGTGCAAGTGATTAAGGGGATCATTGATTTTAGCCCACTTAATAGAAAGTGGAGGAAATAGGAAATTAAATAAATAGATATATTTATTTAATTTTTGGGATGAGGATTGGGGAATTACATAAATAAATATTTAGATTTATGTATGTGAAATGGACTATAGGACCAAGATGATTAAATGGTTTTAAGCTTAAAATGGGATACAAGTGAATAGTGATGAATAATAATTCTATTAAATAAATAATAAAATGGTATTCGATTAATAAGGGGATGCAAATTAGATAATTGATTGGATAAATAGGGATTTATCAATCAATTATAGAGGAAATTTTTGGGATATTAAGTAATTGATGATGTGTTAATTTAGGTGTTATATATTAGTTATTATCATATACACAGTGGCAAGGTGCAAACATGCACAACATTGACATGATATTCTCTAATGATTTATCTATCTAGGTTTACTTAAGATTAGTCCTTAGTTTGTAATATTGAATCATGAAAAACATGTATAGTCTAATATACTCCTACTTTTAATAATGGATGGAGGGTGTTTGAATAATGGATGTTTGATCCTATACCATTGTGGATTAGTGTCTACTCTATTGGGCAACAAATCATGAACAAAAAAGAGGAAAGAGGTACCATTAGGCAAAGTATCAACAAAACTAGATTTTAAATTCACATGATAACTAAATATTACATCACACAATGTAATAGACAAGCTTAATAATCCATCTCTAAACTACAATAATACATATACAACAAAGGAAAGACTATTACAAAATATTTATAATGCATTTGAATTTTTCACCCTTCATCTTACCCCTATTACAATCACACAAAAAAATATGGTGAGAGAAAATATATAGGTGTGACTATGCATTCCCCTAAATTATTACAAACTACCATGGAGACATACTATTACAAATATATGTGCTTTACAAATCTTACCTACTCTTCAAAAGACACATTCCTTTGTAGCTGGGACTAATAGTGTTTGGAATCATTTGTTGGCTTTCTTATACAAAAAAAATGGCTCAATGACAAATCATTTGAATGAAAACAAACTAGTTTTTGTAGATTTAAGGTGTAGGCACCTACTTTGCACATGAGAACCTTAGGATTATGAGGAAATGGTATATCATGGGAGAAAACACCTTTCTGACTACCATCATCCTTTCGACATGATTTTTTCCTAAAAGTGCATAAAAAACCACTTACAAATGTGTCCAAAGTATCATGAGAGATGTGGAGGAATGTCCTCCAAATTTATAAATCATCTTTTCATTTATGGAACCTCTAGTTTTGGTATGCTAGGGCAAGGAAGAACCCACAAAATATGCATGATTGATAGCCAAGAGATAGCATTAGAACCAATTAGAAATTTAAACCTAACCACACATTAATTACATTATGGGCTTGTTCTTTCTTCCATTTTTGGAAGTGCATATGAATATATGCCATTAAGACTAAATAGAGGTTTTTCTAGGTGGGAGAATTCGATTGAGTAGTTACAAGGTCTTATAATTTCATTAATTTCGGCTTGGGTCATGTAGGTAGGTAGGTGGAAGTGAATAATACAAAATTTAATAGTTTTAGAGTTTCCAGGATCAAGGGTCAAAGATGCCTCATAATTAATACCATTATTGAGGATCAAGGATCATATTTATTGAATACTTCATTATCACAACAAAAGGATAAAGGTATATTCACATCTCTAACTCTGAAAGTCGAAAGGATATGAAGGAAGTTATCAAGAGTCAAGGATCGAGGATAGAAAGGAATTTATCCCTTTCATGTATGCAAATTGGGACAAGTCCAAACTAGTGATTATAATAAGTTAATTTAGAATAATTGTTATGAATCAAGGTTTGGGGATGTTTCATACCTTGTACCATATTAAAGGCATCCTCATATTTTTGAATTTAAAAAAAATTACATAGAACTTTTCAAAATTTGTGGATTAGGGATACCAAGGAAAATGTACTCTAGTAAAGGGATTCTTGAAAATTTGGCTCTAAAAGGATACTTAGTGCAAAGGGTTGAGGATTCAAGGTTTGACACAAAATCATGAAGGTTAAATAAATTTTGATCCACCAATAAAGGCAAGGGAAAAGGATGAGGAATGGATGAAAGGTATGTCAAGATGGGGAAGTCTAGTACCCCAACAAGAATAAAGGAAATGATAGAATTGGATAAAAAGGCATATTAGGAATGAAAACTCTAAAACTAACATAAACATAGTCCCTTTTAAATTTGAACATAAAACCCCCACACTTAGAACATTTGAGACCTTAACAACTATCAACACATGATAAGCACGTGAGGGACAACAAAGGGAAATATTTATGCAAGATTAACAAATAGAAACCCATACAAATATTTCCTAGACCAATTATATGTGATGAAAAATAATGCCTAAGTGTATAAAATGGCTAGGACTCAAGAAATTGGCACTACAATATTAAGTCTCAAAAGGCTTTGGTTGGGGATGTGTGCCTCTTGTAGGCATGTTGAGAACCTAGATGTCTTTGAGAGTAAACCAAGATAGAAGAAGACTAGAACAAACACAGTTCATCATGAAAAACAAGTGTCATGACTACACAAAACATTATTATATATAAGATAAAATATAATAGAAAACCAAGACATAATACATACAAGACAAGATAACAACTTGTAGTCAATGACAAGGAAGCACAAGCAATGTAGATATGGATAAAAACTTGACTCACAAATATAACTATAGATTATACCTTGTGTTAGGTCTCAAAATAACTTCACTTCCTATCTAGAATAGATTCTACTCACAAGCCTAGGGTTGTCATCATGTGGGTAAAATAGTTCATCAACAAAATTATGGAGGATTCTAAGCTAACTCAATAAGAGTGGATTTTATCTTCTGTGCTTTGAGATCAACTTAAACTCAAGAGGGTATCCTAAGGGTATACCTGAACAAGTATTGAAATCACTTAAGATAAACAACAATAATATAAATGATGGCTAAACCCAACCTATATGATTAGCCCTAAATATTGTCACTAGACTAATCAAACTAGCCATCAATAATCCCTATATAGCTAATAATACACCTTGAAAACAAATGTAATGTGGGGTGAGTTTCATGGTTCACATATAATGGTTTCGTCTATTCCTTGTTAATAATTATATCATGAACTTGTGAAACATAACTAAAAATAAATGATTTTATGAAAATAAAAATTGTATATGGATGACTAGAACACATACATGAGATCAGTTATATTCCTAGGCAATAGAATCACAATCAACAAGGATGAAAATAATAGGAAAACAAATTGGAAGTGATATACTTATCTAAAGCATCAATTAATACCATTCATAGAGTTATCTACTTGGTTATACATTATTGAACTACCCAAAATCATATATGCAATCACATAAAAGAGTTATTACAGGTAAAAGCACAAACTTGTTTTACACTTCATAAAGGAATCGACCAACAACAAAAAAAACAATTGAACTTCGACCACATAAAAGTGGTCTTTATGTTTTGAATTTCAAAATGATGTAAACTAATGAAATGTAGAACTTTTGATGAAGTTTATTCTTATAATTTTTTAGATTTTTTAAAAATAGTTTTCATTATTTTTTTATCAATTTAAGAGCAGATTTTGGAATGCTAAAAATTTCAGAAAAAAGGTGACATTCATGGGACATCAAGAAACAAATTGAAAAAAAAATCATTTTTCCTTGGATTTTTTTTCTCCAAATAGGTAACTTCAATATCTAGTGAATGGAAAAGAAAATCAAATTTTGATGTATATTTTTCTCATAATAACATTTTAAAGTCAAACTTGTCAGAATTTGATAGTTTTTATGGGATGTCAACTACTATCTATTTTTTTAATCATTTTCAAAAAACAAATTATACCCTTTTGAAGAGGACTCTATCCTCTAGTGCACCATATATTTTTAAAAAAAAATAATATGTTTTACTATTTTTTTTAATTTCTAATTAGCCTCTTTTTTAAATTTAACAACCTACTTGCATTATTTTAAAATTAAAATATATTAAAAATAATCAAAATATTTAAAAAATTATATATTCAGATTCACCACTCCAAGATCTACAAAAGGGTATTTTTCATTTTTTTAAAACATCATTCTGACTGAAGAAATACTTAGTTGAAGTTGAAAGTTTTAGAAAATTATGAAAAAAGTTGAGTTGGTTGCCAACTAGGATGTCACATAGGCAATTTCGGTAGAAAGGGTTTCTATAGAAAGAGTTTCGACCGAAACACTTTCTATAGAAACCCCGCACATAAAATAATCCAATTTCAAAGTGGCAAATAAAAAAAATTATTTTTTTTGGATTCAGTCGAAACATATTTGGCTGAAACCCTGTGTGCCATGTATAGGCCATGTGGTTTTGGTCAAAACCTATTCAGTCGAAACTTTTCTAGCCAAAAATGTTTTGCTTGAAACTATTTATTTGGTCGAAAGTGTGACACGGCTTTATTCTTTTACCCTTACATCTCATGCAATAGACTCATAATTCTATCAAATTCCTCTAATATTGATTACATTCACAACAACAATGTGTTGAAGAAAATATGTTAGGTTATATATACTTTCTAAATTTACATACACAATAATGTAGAGATAAAACAACAAATGATATTACAACATTCTTTATAATTGTATGTCAAATCTAATGTGCCCCTTTAACTATTCTCAAGCTTTTTCCTCTTCTGATTATTTCTTCACTCTCTTATATTGTCCAATAATAAAAATGATAACCAAAACACTAATAAGACCAAGTGGCAGGAGAAACCCTAAAATTGATCACAATAGCATTATCAAATCAATGCCTAAGGAAGATTCTACCCAAGATGAACACGTCATATTAATGTTTGGAATATGCAATAACTATTGGTTGTTGAGGGAGTGGCACTATTAATGCAAGTAGATAGAACAACGGTGCAACTAACAATAATGGTGGTGGTTGAATTTAAAAACTGAATGTAAACACCTCAAGCACCCAAAAAAAATACCTCAATATCATGTCATAAATTATTGGTTAGTATAAAAGTACCAACATCTCTTTGATTCACTTAGGAAATTATCTAAAACATAGTCACAGACTAAAAAAATAACATTTAAGTCAATTGATTGTCTTGAAAATCATCTACAACTTAAAACAATACATCGTAGGACTTCGAAGTACAACAAGAACATGACCAGTTTAGTATCAAATCCTTGAGATATTTGGACTAAATCTTACATCCACAATAAATATACTCATATTGAGCTTGTGCAGGAACTTCATTTGCAAGTACATCTACACCTCTGGAAGATATATAGAGGATTCATAGTGAAACACCCACAATCTATTTACATAGCACATAGGTATTCAATAGATTCATATTGATTGGGATGCACTATCAATTCATTGCAAATAATCGATGTCAAAGAGGAATGAGTGAATACCCAAGTGCATTCACTAGGTTCAACACATCTAAATCGAATAGGAAATCTCATAAGTGATGTCAAAAAAGATGATGTGACCATGGGGTAATTAGGAAGGGTGATATGGACTTAGAGGAATTTTCAAATATGTTGACATCAACATAACATAAGCAAGGTGGGATTGCATCATCATGATGTCATTTAAGTATGGATGCAAGGGAATGAGGTGATTGGGTTTACATAAGAGAATATTTGAATTGGATAAATAAATTTTGGAAATTGAAGTTCAGATGGAAAAAGGTCCACAAAAGGAATGATATGGATAAAACGAAGTGAATTGGACAAGTGCACATGAAATGAGAAGTTCACTTGAAAAGGATCGTAAAAAAGAAAAAATGAAGTCACTAGGGTTAAGTACAGGAAGATGAGCTCCACCCACTCACATAACCATTACAACCAATTTCAAAATAACTACAAGTGTGGGATAAATGTAGGAAAGTGGAAAACACAAGAAATTCATTGGGATGCACACATGGAAACGAGTTAGTTCACATGAAAACACCTGCAAGACCAAATGGGGTGAACTTTCCCACAAAAGTGGAAATTTTGAAGGGAACTAGATAGAAAAGAGAAAAGAGGTGAAGTTTGGATGGAGGATCTAGTTTCCATAAAGCCAACACTTAGTCATTTTTTATCATTTAATACCTTTGTGGGAAAACCAAGTAGAATTTCACATTTGTGGGGAATTCCAACAAGACGAGACATTGCAAGTTGGATGGATTGAATCGAATGGAGGGATAAAACTTGCATGAGCATAAATTTCAATCTTTAGCATATTTCAAAAAACTTCAAAAGGAAACTGGGCTTAATTTCATATTATCTACCCAACTATCAAAAAAATTTGAGAAAACCCACCCAAGACTCAATTTCTCAAATCAATTATAAGCTTAGAAAAATAGGACTAAGGCACAAGAAGGGAAAGGACTTGAAAGAAAAATGAATTGCATATTTGAGTCCTAACACCTTGTAAGAAGATCCATGGCACATGACATGAAAAAATTATTGCAACCAACTACCTCTATCAAATACAAGCCTATTGAAGAAGTTGATCTCACTAAAACCATAATAGCACTCAACGCCTAGTTGCAATAAATAGTGGGTGATCCCACAATAGTGATTTACAATTTTTGGCCAAACTAGACACTGAAATGGATTTTTCTAACTAAATCTTCACTTTCGGGCACCTATAGCGGCTAAACCGTGAGGAATTTGAAGATGATGAAAACTAGAGTTTCGTGACATTTTTTCTATAGATTATAAATATATTTTTTTCAAAAATTTTGGAATCAGATTGCACCTCTTTTTCCATCTCCCTCAAAAACTAGTTTTTTTTATAAAACAACATTTTTAAGGAGTGATGCTCATCATATAACGCATAATTTTTTTTTCCATGAAGGATAAAATTCTAATTCTTTCAAATTTGGATAAATGTAACTCTGATATCTAGTGCTTCCACTTGGTTAGATAGTGTTTTATTGAATATTTTGTCCTTAATCAAGTTTCAAAGTCAAAACAATTACAATTCAGACATAGGCAGACCGTATAACATGTAACTTTTTTTGTATGTATCGAAATTCAATTTATTTTTTTGTTGGATCAATTACTTCAATATCTAGTGCACTCATATTTTTCAAATTTTTTTTATAATCTTCTATTCTTCCACGTGCAAAACAAAGAGCTTCATTTTCGGTGAAAAACCTATGTTTAATAAAACTAAAAAAATAAATAGATAATAAAACCAAAACATATTAAAATTATAGTTGTTGGATAGCTCGTTCTAAGGACTACTTGGTTCTAGTTGGGTTCGTGAAGTATCCTCCATTTTCATCCTCAACCTGAGCTTCGAAGGGGAAAAATTCTAGTTTTTTTGTGCCAAAGCGCAGGGAAGTGGGAAAGGGGGGTTCGCTCGAACCAGGGGGGTTCGAGTGAACCCCCTTTCAAAAAGGGGTTTTCATTGTTTTTTTTGGCGGGATGGGGTCCACCTTACATTTAAGTTCGGAAAGGGTTCATTCGAACCCTTTTTTGGTTTGCTTGAACCAAAGGGTTTATTTGAACCCCAAAAACCAAAATTTTTTGTATGGGATCATTTTTTGCCACTTTTCCTTCCTCACTCAAATTGTAAACCACTTTTGTGGACCGTTTACCCTATTATCTTTCATTTACATGCATTAAAATTGTGAAATTTTTTGAAGAAATGAAGAGCTATGTCTCCATTAACTTAAACACTACAAGGAAACCATAAGTAATATGTGCATGATCTCTTATATGATGAATCAATCATGTCCATAGAAAAAAGGGGTATAAAATTAAATCTAGGCCAATAGCATCATATGTGGATGAAAGTAAACATCCACTAACCTTGCTACATTTTCTAGCCTCACTATCTAAAGTGAGACAAAAAAATCCTTCAACTCACAAGAAAATAAAAGTATAGGGTGATTGTAGGATCATAATGGGCCAAACTATGCATCTAGGTAGCAATGAAAATATAAAAAACCAGAGTTAAGCAACTTGACATAAAAATTTGAATAGCTTATTAACATAACTTAGAAAATATGTAGGAATAGAATTTGTGATAATTTGCATGTAGTTTATAGGCTACTATAATTTTTTAGGCAAAAAATTAAATTTATTTGGTGAAATTTTAAAATTTTAATGAAGCAGTACTATAATTTTTTTTTAAAACTAAAAAGAATGCATCATTCTGACCAACCTAAGTATGAAAAAAAAATTGAATATTTCCATATAAGTAAAGGACACATGCCTCAATGTGACACATGCATTTTTTAATTTTTTTACAAATAAATAATTAGTTATAATTTTTTTAGTAGGAATTTTTAAAAATATTAAAAACTAATTTTCCGACCAACCTAACTTGTTCAAAAATATATTTAATTCAAAAAAAATTAACCTCGAGTTTATGAAGCATGGAGTGTGACACATCTTTTAGATTTGAAAAATGTAAAACTGTTTGAAAGTTATGGATGTTTTACAATCAACCTATCAATCAGGACTTCAGACATAGTGCGTGTAGAAAATCAATAATAATTAGCCATTAAATTTAAAATAAATCATATCTTATATTGATGGAATGCTAACAATTTCTTAAATAAACTCTTTTTGTTTCATCAAATTGGGATAAAAGAAAAGTCATCAGCATGAAAGGTAAAGTCTTAAAAACGAAGGGAAACCTTTAAATACATTGGGGTAGTTAACTTTTCATGTTTGACACCCCCAAGATAAATCCCAAAGCATTCTCAAGGAAATAGTTGAACAAAAAAATTGTTAGAAAATATTGATATTCATTTTTTATTTAAAAAATGGATATCTATTTATAATGGATATTTGTTTTTTGCTTTTAAAAATGAATATCCATTTCTTGCTTTAAGAAATGGATATCTATTTTTTGCAACTTGATATTAATAAAAAATTAAATATATATGCAATAAAAATATATAATATAATATAATTATGATATTAATATATAATATTTAATATATATTAGTGTATATTAATTGTAGGTCCATGTAAACTTGACCTAACACTTATTGTACATCCTGAATGACATTTTCTCATCATCAACATCATTATCATCGAATATCATTGCATTTTGCATCAAATACACCAAAAACCTGAATTTCCTCTATTATTTGAATAATATGACATTATTTAATCATTTTTTACCAATTAAATAAATAACATTTATTTAAAATGAAGTCCTAATCTAACTTTATTCCTCCTGATTACTTAAATAACATCAATTATTTAAAATTGTCGCTTATTAAATTTATTGAACCCCTAAGTCAAATTATTATAACATAATAGTTTAATTGAATCCTTTCCCCCAAACTTGAATAATTGAATAAATATATCAAAACGTCATCAAAAATAAAATAAAAAAAATACAACTTTGTTTGTAAAATTCAAACATGATTTGCACGTTCAACTCCAAAAAGATTAATTAATTAAATCAATTAATTAATTATCCTCACCCACTTTTGAATGATTGACCAAATTACGACCCCCTGATTACTCAATCTAATTGGCTGACTGATCCATCCATTTCCTAACAGATTAATCTATTCTTTAATTCCACGGATTATTCAATCTATTTCTTTAATCACACCAATTACATAATCAAAATGCACTGATTATTCCCATCTAAATCCTCTCAATGGTTTTGAACTGTTGATCAAAATATTCCACTGCACGATCTTGAGCATTCATTTCAAAACAAAAAATCTATATAACAACCATCTTTCTTCTCAAAAATGATCAGAGAATCAATATCACATGCACAACAAAGTAATGCAGAAATCTTAATCAACATTTTGACAAAGCTTCGCAAACATCTTTGATCAACACATGCACTTTCTTCAAGATTTTGCACACACAATGGAGGCTTCACATTGATATGAACAATCCAACATCTTCACGAACACACTCTGACACGAGATGGTAATGCTACACTTATTGAATTCATTTTATGTTTGTCTCTTTTGATTATTTTTTTGTGAATTCATTGTTCTTCATAGTTTCATTTCGTGAGTAATGGGCATAGATCTTGATTTTTGTTTTGAGTAGATTAGTTTCAATTCATTTCAATTATCTTATTTGACACCATTGATTTCCCTCTTACACATTATGGAATGCCTGGTCGGACCACGGTCCTTAGCACTAATCATTTTATAAGCAAAATTTGAAGTTGCAGGTTCTGGAAGCACACTGGAAAAATATTCACGAATGGGCTATAGGAATTTTTCCATGGCTAATTTCATGTTCTGGCTACATCTGACCCTTTCCTAACCGCTTTTGAAATTTTTTGTGCTTTTGCAAAAATAACAAAGGTGCACTTGAGTTTTTGGGCCACTTCTACTTAAAACATAGAGGCAGCACTTGACCTTTTCGCTCGCAATTTCTTCTGATAGGGCCACCTCTACATAAAGTTTTGCAATTCCAAAACTAAAGAATGAAACAATTAGACTCCCAAGATGCGTCATAATCAATCTATCATCCATTTGCAAATCCCAACACCTCATCTTACTTTTAGAAATCAAAATCAAAACAAAACTACTTGGATCATTCCTTCACTCACACTTCTAAGATATCAACATTTACTTGAACCTCAAGGGTAGTTCAAGTAAATTTCTCACAACATATCCTCTAGAAAAAGAAGTGAAATATCGATCCAAGCCTTTCAGCATTTTGAGTTCCAAGAATAGCTTCATCTCAAAACATCATTCAAACCTTAGGGTCTTGAGAATCACAAGAACCATATCAAAAAACCAACATTCTTATCATTTCACCTTATGACCATTTGGAATTTTATTTCTCCAGTTCAACAATTGAACCTTACACTAGCTATCATACAACCAAACTTTGAGTTGATTAAAGGAGAACAAACAGGCATAATCAATAGTTTGAGAAACTTCATATTTGAGACAAAGGAAACACCAAACTAGTGGAGAAATGTAGCAAACATCCTAGATAAAGAAGAGTGAAAAGAAGATATCGTGATTGGAAGGCATATATTACCACCTCCCATGTGGCAATAGGTATCATCTTTCCCAAAACAAAAAATCCCAAAAATAAATGCAATTTCATTTCCTTAAAACAAAAAAAACAAAACGCACAATTGAACCTCACACACGTGCTTGTCTTCATGATCTCTTGCAAGCCCAAAGTCCTTAAATGAAGATCCAAATTCCACCTTTTCAAAAATAGGCATCATAGTTCAAAGCATATTAAGAGGCACATCTTGAAGACTTACAGCAACAAGGACATCTTGATAAGAAATTTGTATGCTTGCATTTTAAGTAACAAACCAGACTTGCATGTCCAATATGAGCATACTAATTAAATCATTGAGTTCTTAGGGTTGTATCACTTTAGAGCCCGCATTACCACCCCTATATGGCAATAGACTTCATCCTTCAAAAATGGAAAGTCCCAAAAAAAAAACACAATTTCATTTCCTTAAAACAAAAAATCCAAAAAAACAAAAGCATTCTTTTCCATAGTTAGGAGTCACCAAAGTTTCACAAAATTTGGATGCATGTTTATGAGAACCATGCATTCACAACATAGAAAAAGCATGGAAGCAAACAAAATCAATGCTAGTATGCCACAAACAAACACCACAAACAACGAAGGTGGCCCATGGGGCTATAGGCCAAGTGACCTTGAAACACCTCAAAAGAGACCTACATTCAAAGAAAAAGCAAACCAACCATTTAGTGAGGAGGAGATAACCCACAAACAACGTGAGCTAATGGATAAGTCAAACCAAAACCCACAAGATGGGGTCATAGAAGAGGTGGATAGTGAAGAAGAGGTAAATGATGAAGAAGTTTTTCAACATTCCAACAACCCCAAGGTGCTTAAATTAATGGAAAAACTATTGAAAAAGGACCCAAACTCTTACTTCTTCAAAATAGCACAAAGTGGTGCTAAATTGCCAACAGACTTTAATATGGAAGCACTTAAAAATCCTAGACTTATTCCCTTAGGGGATAACTCAGTTGTGAGATAGATACCCAAGCCATCGGAGATTCCGAATATGCCACCCATTTTCTCAAAAAGCAATGATCAACCAATGGAAAATCCTTTGTTTAGGAAGCCTTCCCAAATTGAATAAGTAGTTGTGGCCCAACAATGTATCAAGGAAGTCCATATCAATACATGCCACAAGATAAAAACCCACCACCAGGACAATACATGCCTCAAAACATTTCATATATTGACCCTTCTCAAAATATACAAAATCCACAAGGGCAATTTCCACAATAGTACCAAAAATAAGGTGTGCCACAGGGTACCCTTTCCAATCAACAAGGTGGGCCACATGGTCCCCTTCCCAATCAATAGTACCAATAGCAAGGTGTGCCACAGGGTACCCTTTCCAATCAACAAGGTGGGTCACATGGTCCCCTTCCCAATCAATAGTACCAACAACAAGGTGTGCCACAGGGTAACCTTTCCAATCAACAAGGTGGGTCACATGGTCCCCTTCCCAATCAACAGTTCCAACAACAAGGTTTCACGCCAACACACTTTCAGGGAAACCTTCAAAATGTGTTGTCCTAACAATAAGGTATCTCGCCAACGTATCATCATGGAAACCTTCAATATAACTCATCCCAACAACAAGGTGTGCCAGATGGTACTCTTCCCAATTCAACCCATCAACAAGGTATCCCGCCAACGCACCACTAGGGAAACCTTCAAAACATGTTGTCCCAACAACAAGGTATCCCACCAACATATCATCAAGGAAACCTTCAATATAATGGTACCCTTCCCAATTTGACCCATCAACAAGGTATCCCACCAATGCACCACTAGGGGAATCTTCAATATAATTCATCCCATCAACATGGTATCCCACCAATGCACCACCAGGGAAACCTTCAGTACAGTTTTTCCCATCAACAAGGTATTTTTCCAATGCACCACCAGAGAAACCTTCAATACAATTTGCCCCAACAACAAGGAGCTAACCATCCTGCCTAACATGGGTACCAATATATCATACCCCCACAATACCCAACCTATGATCAAAATATGGTAGGACAACAAGGCTACTACACGCAAGATTTCCAAACAAACATGTACCAAAAATAGAAGTGGATATGCAACTACAAGCAATAAACCAAAGAATATTAGACATGCAGGCAGGAAAATCAAAGAAGACTTATACCCTTTAGGATATATGTCCCTTTCCTTTTGATCGTTCCATTACTACGCTTCCCTTTCCAAAAAATTTTGAAATACCAAAATTTGGCAAATACAAAGGAAAGGGAAATCCAATAGAACATGTATGCGACTTTTCAGTATCTTGTATGGAAGTACAAAACAATGACTCTTACCTCATGAGACTCTTTCCATGTAGCCTTACAGGCCATGCTTTGGAATGGTTCGCTCATCTACCACCATGGATCAAAAGCTTTGATGAACTAGCTACCAAGTTCATAAGCCACTTCTCATTCAATATAGAGTGGGACGTCACCATCACAGACCTATACAAAATTAAACAGATTCAAGGAGAATCCTTTACCTCGTACCTATATAGATGGAGACACAAAGCTACTAGATGAAAATGGCCCATTCCTGACAAGGAACTAGTAGACATCTTTGTTTCTAATGTCCAAGAAGAGGTTAACTATCAACTTACCATGTTGTGTCCCGCAAACTTTGAGGAAACCATTGAAAAGGGACTACACATCGAGCGAGCTCTCATAGCAAGGGGGTCGTTAAACTAAACAATTCAAACAACAATCCCTCTAGTTCAAATGACATACCTAAGATTTGGGCCAAAAACAAAAATGTCACTAACAATGAGGTAGTAGATGCTAGAATGGTATGGAAAGGGAAAAACCCTAATTTACCACAAAATAAACCACAATTTACACAAACAAGCTATGCTCCTAATAATACACAAAACAATCAAATTAATTATCCTCAAAAAACTCAAGCAGTTAACCAACAAACATATCAGGGAGGCCAACAGAGGCAATACAATCAACCAAGAAGGAAGTTCATTGTATTAGGAGAGCCACTTGAGATGGTCATGCGTAAACTAGTGTAACAAAACCTCATCAAGGTCAATGATCACCCAAACTATGAGGAGTCGAGCTTCAAAACATCATGGTACAATGAGAAGGATTTATGTGAGTTCCATAAAATCAAAGGACATACAACAAACAATTGCATTAGACTCAAGCACATAATACAGGACTTGATCGACAAAGGAGAAAACATTGCCCTGGAAACAAATACCTCCAGATATAGACAAATCCAATTATGAACCATGCTAAGAAGAATGACAAAGGAAACGACCAAGACTATCACAATGCTAACTACACTTATGGCGACACAGTTCTAGGTACCCTCTCTGAAGCAGGTGATACTAGGGTTGACACAAGGTAGGGACATTGAATGTAACGTAATTGCCCATCGAGGTAGAGTTAAAATACAAGAAGCCCCACCTAAACCCATACCTAAGCTACCAAATGGCTACAATATTGTGGAACAATTGAAGAAGACTCTCGCCTTGATCTCAATCCTAGACCTACTAAAACTATCACCTACACATAGGGAGATACTCGAAAAAGCATTAGAAGCATCAATTCCTAATGACCTCAATCTAGATTAGTTTCAAGCCATGGTTGGAAAAATCACAGCCAATAATTATTTAGTATTTTTCAAGAAAGACCTTCCATAGAAGTCATTCCACAACTAGGCCCTCTACATAGAGGTTGGTGTCCACAAGCATATGGTCAAATGGGTGTTAATAGATAACAGTGTAGGTCTAAACATATGTACTTTGAAATTTGTGAAACAGCTAGGGTATTTTGATGATGTGATAGACAAAGGAAAGAGCATTTTACTATAAGGGCCTATGATGACCTCGAAAGGAATTCAAAAGGGAAAGTTTGACTACCAGTATAGATAGGACCAGCTACTATAGAAACCACATGTCAGGTACTAGACTTTGAGTTACCATATAACCTCCTCTTTGGATGCCCTTGGATTCATGCATTACAAGTAGTTCCTTTAACCTTTCACCAATTTCTAAAGTTTCCTCACAAAGGAAATGAGGTGACATTATATGTTGATCCTGAACCCTTTCCCTTTTGTGAAAAATTGGAGGAGATGTATAAAAAAATCCAACGTATACCCAGCAATGGCATATCCTTTCATTCACTTTCATATATTGACCTTCCACACTACCATCAACCTCAATTAAACCCACATCAATTGAGCAACCAAAAACTGAAACCAAGGTTAAAGTACTTGACAAAGTTAATGGTAATTACCATTTCAATCAAGCATTTTGCATTGGAATACTTCCACCAACATCCAAGGTTTATGGAGGACCGAAGGAGATCAAATATGTTCAAACAGTGAAAATGATAGCCAAACCCACAATTTTCACCAAGTGGGGAGATATGAAGGATGAATATATATTCAAAGAAGACTTATCATCTATGATCTACAAAGAGGACCATAAGGAACTAAAACAACCACAACCCCTTCTAATTGATCCTAATAGTAAAGGCTATTAGTTAGCTAAACAAATGGGATTTATTGGAACAAGTGGCCTTGGGCTACGCAAACAAGGTAGATGGGAGCCCATCATAGTGGAACATAGAAAGAAAAACATGGGAATAGGTTATGATTCAAAAGATGTGGTTACTCCAAATACTAGACGTACCTCTTTTAAGAAATTAGCGCTTTCTACTAGCGTTAAGACATCGGATATCTACCACCTTATGGACAATGAATTAGTCATTGAGGACTTATTTGAAAACTTTAGCATTGGTATAGTCCCTATCCAACTTATCAAAACCATTCCCAATGACTGTTATTATTCTGAAACAGACTCCAACGAGTATGAATGGGATTCTCCTTCCTTTGCCACCTCTAGTGATGATGACCTAGACACCCAATGGGAGAATGATACCAAATCCATACTAACCATTTCAACAACCTCTATAAGCTTTACAGATAATTATGATAGCCTACCCCTCTGCTACCCACAATTGATAGATTGGGACCAACAACAGCATACACCTATTTTGGATCAATTCCAAAATGATTTAGCAATCACAATGTTTATAGGACTTCAAACTGACATACCAAAGAGATCATAAAGCAAGGTTCGTCATGGAACTCAAATAGGAAGCGTATTCAGTGGGGAGATTGTGTCCTCCAATCACAAAATTGAAAAAGGACAACATCAAAATGAGATTCTCTAGAGAAAACCACAATGTGTCTCTATCAAAACCTAAAAAGAAGAAAATAAAGGATGAATCTAAAGGTGAAAACCTCTTTAAGGCACCCAACGATGGAAGATTCAATCTCCCCATATCTTAATATCAAGAAAAGTCAACACTCCTAGTGGAAGAGGCAGAATCCATCAATGTTGGCACAACAGAGAACCCAAATATCACATACCAGGTGACGTCACTTGATCATGAAGAGAAAATGAACTTCACAATATTCATCAATGATAGAAAGATAAACTTTGCATGGACTTAAACAAACATGCTAGGACTAGATCCAACACTAGTTGTACATTGTTTGTCCATATTTCTTGGAGCTAAACCTATCAAGCAAAAACTAAGGAAAATGCATCCTCAAATAGCATTGTTGGTAAAGGTAGAACTAAAGAAGTTATTAGATGTAGGTTTCATTAGACTGATCGATTATCCAGAATGGATATCAAATCTAGTACCAGTGTCAAAGCGGGGCATTTAAGGATTTGCACAGACTTTCGAGACCTAAACAAATCTTATCTGAAGGATGACTTTCCTCTTCCAAGTATAGATATGATTGTAGATTTAACAGAAGGACATGAGATTATATCTTTAATGGATGGTTTCTCTGGGCATAATCAGATAAAAATATCCCCTAATGATCAGCATAAAAATGCATTCACTTGTGCCTAGGGAACTTTCTGCTGGAATGTCATGCCATTTGGCTTAAAAAATGTAGAGGTGACCTACCAGCAGGTGATGACCACAATCTTTCATGACATGTTACATACAATTATGGAAGATTATGTAGATGACATTCTAGCAAAGTTCATCACAAGGGAAGACCATTTGGCCAACCTTGCAAAGGTGTTTGATTAGCTTGAACAATAAAACTTGAGACTTAACCCAAGAAAGTGTGTATTCAGAGTAACATCTAGAAAACTGCTAGGGTACATAGTGCCAAGAAGGGGCATTGAAGTAGATCCTGCAAAAGTGAAATCCATACAAGAGATGCCTCCACCAAAGACATTAAATCATCTAAGAAGTTTACAAGGGAAGTTACAATCCATCAGGTGATTCAATGCACAACTTGTGGAAAAATGTCATCCATTCACCCATCTATTACATAAATACATCATATTCAAGTGGTATGGGAGATGTGACCAAGCATTCCAGCAAGTCAAAGAATACCTACTTACTCTGGTCTTGATGCCACATATTCCCAACAAAGAAATGATACTCTATGTGTCTACAACACAAGCAGTGTTGGAAGATCTCCTAGCATAGATAGATGATAATAACAAAGAAAGAGTGATCTACTCCATTACCCAAACACTGGTGGGCTACAAGTTGAGCTACTCATCCATAGAAAGATTGTCTCTTAGTTGTATTTATGACACAAAATTTGAGACACTATATCTTAAACAAACAAGTACAGTTGATTTCAAAGGTAGATCCACCAAAGTACCTACTAGTAAAAGTAGCTTTAACAGCAAGAATTGCTAAATGGGAAATGTTCTAAGTGAGTTCCGCATAGAATATATAGACAGAAAAGCCATCAAAGGACATATAATAGTAGATCAGCTACCAGAGGCACTAATAGAAGATCACCAGCCTCTTACAATAGACTTCCTAGATGAAAGTATATTGTTGACAGAGCAAACAAGCCATTGGACCCTATACTTTGATGGGTCCCACACTCAACATGGCTCTAGAGAAGGTATCCTATTTCTCACACCACGGGGAGATAGTATACCCAAGGCATATAGAATTTCCTTCCCCTGCACAAATAATATCCCAAAATATGAAGCTCTAATCAAAGGACTTAAGATGGCTATCACTACAACAAATCCATGTGATTTGCTCCATTTTTTGCTCTGTTTTTTGCTTCCACCCACTATTTTAATGTATTTTTTGGCAATTTTTTGAAAACGTCAGCGCTATTTATCGAGATGGCACAATTTTTGGCATTTATTGCATCGATTAGTAAAAGTCAACGCTAATTTAGGTGCTAATTAGCACTTGAAATAATGTTGTCTTTAGCACCGATATTAGCTTCGAGTGCAGTGTCATGTTTAGCCCTGACTTTAGCTTCGAGTTTAGCTTCGAGTTTAGCACCAATTTAGACACCCCTATGTCGAAGAGACTTATTTATATATCTCATCGATGATGTAAAATAATGAAATGTCAACAAGATACGGGCATATCGAGGAGAGAATCACTTATGTCACATCAACATGGTATATTTACAAGTGCTCGATGAAACACAACTCTTGGATATAACAAAATAATATCGATGAGACATTGAGATATCGGTAAGACAAATAAGATTGTCTCATCGACACTCTTCAAGTAATGATCAAAAGCATACATCACTATACCACCGAGAAGGTGAGAAATATATGCAGTAGAGTGATATACATCGTAACCCCGCAGCAAGAAGCCTTGAGCAAGGCAGTAGTGCGGTAAATAGCAGAAGGGAAGGGCAAAACACTGCTATACCACAGCCATAATCACAAGTCTCCCCAACATGGCAAAGTTACACAAATATAAAGAAATACCGTCAAAGGAAAATATTGATGAGATAGTGGCATATTGGCAAGAGATATTAACTTGTCTCATCAACACTAGCAACCAACATCAGAGGAACATAAGATCTAATGTCAATGAGACATTGAGATATCGGTAAGACAAATAAGATTGTCTCATTGACACTCTTCAAGTAATGATCAAAAGCATACACCACTATACCACTGGGAAGGTGAGCAACATATGTGGTAGAGTAGTATACACCGCAACCCCACAACAAGAAGCCTTGAGCAAGGTGGTAGTGTGGTAAACGTGACATCATTACAATTTACAACAAATCACATCAATTGCCAAAATTAAATGCCATTAAATTATTAAGGGTTTCCAAAACTAATATGATTGAATACCACGCCATCCAAAGATAAGTGAGTTTTCCCAATATTGCACTCAATTGCAATGCACTAGCATGGAATGAGCTAAGGATACAAGAAGAAGAAGTCTTGCAAGAGTGAAATACTTAGGTAAGTGCACGAAAACTCTCTAAAAGAGCTCTGTTAATATAAAAAATCTTTCAAGGTTTTGTCATCTGAAGCCATAGTAGAGAAAATTGAAACATGCCTCCTAAAAGAAAACAATCAAAAGTAAAAGAAAGTCGGCCTAAAATTAAAGATGAAGAACCTAAAGTAAAGAAGAGACCACTCCATCAATCCATATTAGATATACTTCTAGGTTCTTCTAGAGAGGGTAATAAGAAGTTTCTCATGGACACCGCACAAAGTTGTAGGGATGCCCTCATTTCCAAATCTGGATGGGACCTATTTTGGTATTTTTACAGTAAGAGAAATAAGGAGATTCCAATGTCAAATGCTTGGATGTTAGATATAGCAAGGTTGATTGTCCCAAATGTGTTTGTTGATGTAGAATTTATCAGACTGCTAGCCAAACACTATCACTCAACTACCAAAACAATAAGGTTTCCAAATGGCACAGTAGTGGTAGAAGTAACCAAAAAAGCCATCATTGAGTGTTTTGGCTTAAACAAGCAAGCTTTGACCAAGATAAACCTGCAAAAAAGTGAGGAGGATTATGCTAAGTTAAAAAAGACTTATAGAAGTGATGAGGTACCCCTATATATGAAAAGATGTGTTGGTAACAGAACATTCCCCATCTCTACTACCACTACTGAACCATTTAATGTGACAGATTTTTCTATATTACTTTGTGAATCCATATTTAGCTCTTTGCCAAGTGTTGGGGATAGATGCTCAAGATAAAATTCCAATAGGCCTAATGATGATGGTCATGAGAATTCAAAACCCTAAAACTAATATTGAATATGACTTTTCTTCATACCTTGAGAAGGCATTAGATGATGAATTCTCCCAAGTTATAGAGGATAGAGCACCAATTACATTCAGACACTATTCCCTACTATGTCATCTGATATTGTACTAGAATAGGGACCATTGGACTAAAAGAATGGACTTGGCCATAGTAGATGAGCAAGAGAATCCCACACCTATCCAAAAATGGTGCTATATTTGGGAAGGTCGGTGCAAGAATTCAAGCTTTTTTGTATTCTATGAAGACTTTGTACACATAATCCTTCAAGTTCTTGGGTATGCAATACCAATATTGTCAACCAAAATTTTGCAAATAGTGATACCTTTGGCTTTAATACCAAAGTAGGGTCATACACACAATTTTGGAGATTGGTTCTTCCTCCTGGAAGTTACAATAATAAGAGATTATGGATACCCTGTTGCTCCACACATACTGCCAAAATTTGTGCCCCTCATATTAGCACTTCTTGAATTTATGTGGAAAATGATTTGGATGGAGAAAGATGTAATGCACAAGCAGAAGAAAGGCACTTTCCTGCCAAACCCAACCAAGTGTGAAGATTGGACTATAGGCTGAGACACACTAGAGGAGTTACAGTATTATTTGAAGACAAGATATGCATTGAAATCTGGAAAAGAAAAAGCATTTGACCCTGAAAATCATATGAACAACATAAGGCACAATCTTCTTACCAAAATGAGAGTTCCACACCAAGTAGATTTTGAAGATGTCATAAACAACTACATTACTTATAATGATGTACTTAGTAGAAGAAAAAAATGGGAATATATGAAGAAGGTTGAAGAAAGGATGAAGCAGAGGTCCAAGGATTTCCTAGGATGCTTTGTTGAGGAAAAGGACCCCATCAAGAGGATAGAATTGATAATTGGTAGATTTGAAGACTTGTACAGAAAGAAGGAAGCATATCTCGAAGAACATCATAGTGGTGCAGCTGCAAAGCATACCCCAGGTGAAACCTATGAGCCTCCCATGGAGCAGTTACCTCCCAAAAGATAGAAGATAGGAAACATTGAACAATTAGTACCTTATGAGGATACTAAAGAGGTGGGAAATACTGAGGAAGTGGCTATCGTACTATAGTCATTGAAAGGTGATACTAAAGTTGATCGGCCCATCCTTGAGACTAGTGCCCATAAACATGAGGAAAGGATGGGTGATCTCGAAAAAACAAGTACAAAGGTACATGAAGATAAAGGGAAAATTGCAACCAGGAGATTCATAGAAGATGATGAATTCATTAAGACTCTTGTTGAGGATTTCTGGATGAAGATGAAGATAAAATAATTTCAAGAGAGGATGGAATTAGCTGAAGTAGGAATTGAAGAATTAGAGAAAAATGAAATGGTAGCACAAACTTTCCAGGAATTAAGAGTTGAAAACATTGACATTAGCCCCCAGAAGGCTAGAGAAATGGTCTTGAAGAGAAATATGTTCATTTTCCCTAGCTTGGAATTAAAGAAAATGTTTCTACTTGATCAAGTGTGGGCTCAAGAAGATCCAATGCTAGTTGCAAAATTTGACTACGATGAAGGTGTGAGTGGAACTGGGTATAACCCAAAGATTGAAACCTTGGCCATATGGATCAAATAGAAAAATACACAAAATCCAAAATTATTGGATGTAATTCAAGGGATGAAAGGGGTGGTGATGGTAAGGACAATACAAGATACCACCCCTTTGGAGGTAGCTACAATGACCATGCATTCGTCCATGTTCACTCGAGCAACTGTTAAGGGATTAGAGGACATACTGGAGTATGAAAAGAAAAAAAGGTTCCTAAATGATGAAGTTAATAAATTGTTCATGGAGAATGTCAAATTGAAAGAACAATTAAGATCAGGAGCAGGACCGTCACAAAGCAAGGAGATGGTGTTATACAAGCCTCCTATTGCTCCAATGGATATTGTGAAGATCATTTTTGCAAAACAAGTAAAAACTCCAGAGAAGGAAGTGGATGATGTAAAGAAGGCTAGCAATCAAACCCAAGACGAAGTGAAAAGATGAATTTATGAAGTTATGGAAAAGATTCTTGAGCATAGGATAAAATTAGTTATGGATAAACTGGAGAATGTGCATGATAGTTATAAAACACTTAAGCAGGCAATGGATCAAATAAAGACGCATATGCTTGTATTAGATCCTTTGTTCAAAAGGTGGTAGCCTATTCACCACACTTTGGCTAAGTTATGCAAAGTTCTAGAAAGAAGCCCCGATGCACCCACAACATTAAAGCCAACTAAACAAATTATGAAGATGATTATTGATGAATTTCAGTATGTACAAGGGTTTGATAAAAAGATTGTAACATGAATGGATTTATTCCATACCTGCAAATAGTGGTATATACTTGAAATCGTGAGAGATGGTGATAAGTTGGAGGACTTGGCTAAGTCGAAAAAAGAATTCATTCAGGTTGTTGATAAGTGTGTAACTCATATACAGGAGGATGATGATACCAGTCTTCCTAGGCTAAATCAGATCATGGATGGGTTGATTTTTCTTTATGTGGGATACCTAAAGTTTTTCAATGATACAAAGGAATTACTAGATATTTGATGGAAAACTCATCTTGCAAACATGCAAAAGATCCATGAATATAAGTGGCCATCACATTTTACGGTGTATCAATGGGAGGAAAAGTATTTGGTTTTAGAAGAATAGGACACTAAGATGAGAGTATTTGGATGTTCATCATGGAGAGGAAGACTTTTCCAGATCAATGATCATGGGTCTTCTATGTTGAATAATGGAACCAAATGTCAAAATGTCCTACGTCTTGTTATTTCCTTAATTATGCTAATTAAATAGTTGTTAGTAAAATAAGTAGTTATGAAATGTCATTTCTTTTTGTAAAAGTCATGTAGCTTGTTGCTTCCTATATAAATAGGAAACCAAGGCCTAGTTTTAAATTATCATCATCATATATCATTTCCATTTTGAACACTTCTGTTATTAATATATATCAATTGAAGTAATATAATGGAGAACATCTTATTATCAAAGATTCTCCATGACTATGTTATCATTCTATATTTTTCTTATATTTTTCATACTTATTTCTTCTTATATTTGAATGAATATCAATTATTGAGCCTCAATATTGTGCTTATGTGAATGAATATGCTGATACAGTAAAGCATTTATTGTGGATGTTGGTAGAGCTGCTAAATTTTTTGAAAATTTGAGCTTATTTTGCCTTGTTACATGTCCAACATAAAAATGGAAACTATTTAAAAATAATAAAGTTAACAAAGTTGCTTATTTAAATAATTGTGAGTTACGTGCATTAATATTTTATTAACTTTTGTGTCTTCACAAACATGTGTTGATACAAAATGAATGGAAGAAGCATCCAAGAATTCCTATTTTTTTCTGCCAACAATTCAAACCAAAGATTGAACAATTTAAGGATATTGCAATAGGTATTAATTAAGGATATGATGATGCTGATATATTCTTGTACTTATAAATATTCTTTTATTGTTATGTCTATTAAATAAAATAGAGTTTGAATAAAAAATGCTTCACCCTATTTTGTAAGTGAGTAAGTGAATTATTGTTTTGAGGAAAAATCTTACAGTGTTTACATTTTCAATTTACTAGTTTCAAATCTTCATTTGGTATGTATATAAAATTGTATGTGCTCTTTATCTCAAATGACATAAAACAGTAATATCATGAGAATCAGGGTTTTCAATTTCAGCACCATCATTATCCACACTTTTCATATCATGTTCACTTTTAAGTACAATCATCAAAATTTTATTTTTATTTCTTGTCCCAGTTAATCTTGATTCCTTTCAGCACAACACAGTAGTTGCATGTTAAATTTCAAACATTTTCTATGCATTTTTTTGTATATATTATTTTCTCAGTGCATCATTATGTAACAACAATTTCACTTATGAGATATACAGTAAAAATAAATGAAAGCACATGTTTGCTTTTTCAAGGGAAATGTATGGTGAATACCCCATGTCTTTTAGATAAGTGTGCAAGTAAAATAAGACATAACTGATTGAATATAATTTTCTACTATACAATTGTTTTTTTATGTGATTTTTACTTTTTGCATGTGGATTACCCTCAGAAAGAGACTACTTTTCTTTTCTTAAATGAATCCTTTACATTTCTTGTCTACAAAAGGAATTTACTACTTGACAAAAAGTTTGTGAACTTCATACAAATTAAGATTGGTGTAAAAGGCCATCCTCACAAATGTTGTTTGGTCTAGAATTATAATGGAAAATAAAAAAGCTTGCTAGGAGAATAAAACAAGTTTTCAATTGTCCAAGTACAACATAATATTACTAAAGCATTTCAAAGTTTAGGACATAAGAATCATCCTTTTTTAAACATGGATTGCAAATAATTCTAAAAATTTAGAATTCTTGGTCATTAACATTGTCTGCTACAATGTCATCTAGTGTATCATTGTCAATGTTCATATGTTCTTTCAAGTATTTAATATTATCATCATCCTCATCTTGACCTACATCATCTTCATCGTCATTGAAATTTGACTATAGACCGTCTATATTGTTACAAGATGTATTTGGATCATCATTTTCTATACCATCCATACTGTTGTCTTCCATAACATCATCTAACTCTGGATTGTTGTCTTCTTGTGACTGAACATAAACATCTTCAACATCATCATGGATTTCAATTTATTCAATGTTCTCTAATCCCTCTCTCATTTTGTTGGTCATCATTGTTTTGCTTAGTATCCACTAATGCATCGTCAAATACATGCCTTAATCTTGGATCATAATGTATGACAAATATCCATTTTGGGTCCAAAATATCTTCATAGAAAAATACTTACACATGAACGACATACATATATTAGACATTATATAAATTGTATGAACACATATACATCAATTGAATAATGGAACATTATTTTATAGACTACCTTTTTTATACAATAATTGCTATAAAACACAATTTTGACAACATAGTTTATAAAACATCAGTCCACACTCATTTATTATTCTTTGGTTTTCTGCCCTTAAGAACATCCTTAGGGAGACCTTGTTCTTCTCTCTTCTTTCACGCAGGAGTGTGTTTTAAGAAGGGGTAATCAATCAATAATTCATCCCCAATGGTAAGGTCCATAATAGCCTCAACCATTATCAATCTATCAACCTCTCTTTCCATATCTCCATCTTTATCATTTATAACCTCAACAAATTGACTATTCAGTCTTACATTAGGGTCCCTTCCCTTACTACTATTTATAAATCCTACAATATTTTTGTGTGTGTATGCACGTCCATCTATATACATAAGATGACCTCTATTCATTTCTTTTCCACTTTCCAATTGGAGACGATGTGTATACATATTCAAATTTAGACCATATGCTGATATGCTAGGCTTATATTCTGCTAGCCTTCTCCATTCACCACTGTAATATTATGGACCATAATATGGCATTAATCTCCTAGTGGTTTGTTCTAAATTGTTTCTATGTTTGGATCCCACATGTACATTTTGGACAATAAAGAGGCCTAGATTCACTCCATGAATATTGGGGGGTCGTATCATGTAGTTGTATCCCCAAAATTGAAACACTTCGTACACTCTAGGTAGTTGTTGATCACTAGGCCAAGCACAATATAGTCGATGATCAAATGTCTCTTTGTAAATTGATCTCAAACTCAGGGGCAACTCATCATCTCCATCACATTCATTCTCATAGGGTATGTAGTACACCTTCCCCTTGTCTTTAAGCAAATTATGCATCTTCACACCAGTTCTTGTTATGTTACTTGTTTTCGTCAATTCCTCATCTTCTGAGCCGGTATATTAGCACATAGTTTTTTTAGATGTATCATTTGATAAATGATCATTGCCCTCTAGGCTGGAAGTCGGTGATCCAGGAAACTTTAAACCAAGAAATTTATCCTACAAGTATCCATTAAGAAAAAATTAGTTATTTAAATAATATAAAACAATGTTTAAACGAAGTATACATGTTATTTATATCAAATTGGAAAATTCCTCACCACAATTTCTATTGGATTTGAATCAATTGTAGGAGGCATACTACAACTGGAAGCTCATCATATATGTAATGTCTTTGTACAATTGCTCATTTGAATTGTTTCTTTCCACGACATACAAAACATCCACACAAAAAAAAAATTCTCAAAGTATTCATCCCATGTACTATAGTCCTGACCTACCTCTTCTTCAGTGCAATCATTTGTTGTGTTTGCAGTATCCATTGTCATATCCTCTTCCACCCACTTTCGTCTACATGATTTAACAGTTTTAGGTCCATGTCCACATACATATCTTATTCTTTTGCTATTTGAATGCTTAGTCTCTACATTTGCTCCAATCTCCATCTAAAATTATCAACAACATGCATTAATATATGTCAAGATTGGATAATACATTATAAATTTCAATAATACTGTGAAAAAAGATGGACGTATCACAAAATTCCATTAGATTTATATTTTACATATTGATATCATGTTTTGGCTATCCTAATTTTCAAACTTTTCCCTTGATAATAGAATCACATTTAATCACCATTCATGCACATTTTCAACCAATAATTTTGAACTCAGAGGCCTCATGGACAAAAAAAATGACTTTATCTCCTCTACGTTGTAGCATTTGTGAATTCATAAACACCCTCCTCCTTTGGTTGAGGTTGCTTTCTCTTCTTACCTCTATTATATCTGCAGATTTCGTTGTCTCATCTATTTCCACCCACTTTCCTCTTAGCAATTTAGTATTTCTAGGCCGTCCACATCCTCTCTCCATGGCCTCCTTTGTGAATAAAAATGTTGCCACAAAATTTTTCACCACACTACTGCCGAGAAGCAAAAAGCAACTTGTGGGACCATGGTAAAAATGGCTCTACCACATGCCAATGGTAGAAGACTTGTGGGACTATGGGAGTCACCACAACAACACCAGGAATAGAAGGAAGACTCGTGTGCCACCACAGAAGCTTTCACTGCACTACCGCCGAGAAGGATGAAGCACCTTGTGGGACTGTGGTAAAAACTGCTCTACCGCACCGAACTGATGAAGGAGCCATGGGACAGCGGTGGTCACAAAAACAAGGCAGGAGTTGGAATTATTTCCAACACTCTGGGTCCTATGATACACAATAATGAAAATAGTCACTATATAGCAATGATAGGCACTAAATTAGGTGCACTTGACGTCACCTTATATGTCCCAAACAGATTACATTAGCGGCCAAAATTTGATGCTAAAGTTGGCATTAACTAATGCTTACTAAAGCACAACTAATGAATCAAAATTTAAAATTTAAAACTTTCCCGCGTGAAGGAAGAAATCAGACGACAAAAAAGGGAAAAAAGTCACGTGAAGGAAGAGAGCAGGGCACTACCAACAACTGATGAATGAATGAATGAGAGATTTTAATGACATCCATGAGACCAAGCAGCCCAAGGGACCAAGAACCAAAAAGCTAAGGAATCTCCAAACTCTTTTCCATGTTAGACCTTCTTTTATGAATTTTGACCAAAAAACTAGTTGTCTTGTTGATCTTCTCCTCAAATAACTCGTGCAGATTTTCAGCCTTTAATTTCAATTTTTATGAGAAATTCAATTTAGTTTGCGACACCATAGGTAAGGTTATAATTTTTTTGCTTTCTTGAATTTTTGATTGTTTACTACTCTTTGTATTGCATTTGAATTCATGATTGTTTACTAGTTCGTGGCCTAACCAGTCCAGGAAATCTCTAAATTGTTCCATCATTATAAATTGTAAAACCTTTGAGAAACCAACAAAAAAATTTACCCTACCCATTTGAGCATTGGCTCAAAATATTATAGCACGAAGTGAGGGTGCCTCTGTATTCTTTCCCTAACCTGGGTATCAAGGAAATAGTGAACTGCTTGGAAAATCTGGGAATTGGGTTGGTCACTGCTAAGCAAATGTTGAAAATAAATGCAAAAATAGCTTGGTTTTGCCTAGTCGTGCCATAGTCACCGATGCCATGACAAATATGTGCAAGATTGCATTATGAAAGAGTTTTCATGATAAATTTATCAACACTAAGCAATCCGAGCGAACATATTTTCCCTAGGTTATCAACACTAAGCAAACCCAGTGAACATATTTTCCCACAAAACAAAACTTTCATACCACAAACTAGACAAAACTTTCATACTTAATAGTGTGTACTTCATTTTCCTCCACAAACTAGATGAAAATAATTTACCCTAGGTCACCTCATAATGTCAAGCAATGGAGGGAAGCAAGCATTGATAGCAAAATTTGGCCACAATGAGGTAATTCATTGTTAATTTATATATTTGTAAATGTTTCCATTGTTTCTTTGAATTTTACTTTTTAGTTTTTTATTTCTAAATTTAAAAGAAGAAATATAATTTAAATATATATATATAGGGACATGAGACTGACAAAGATAAAGAGGAATTGGCTTTCATATTGTGGGTAGAGGTAGTGAACAAATTGGTTAATGTGGATTGGACAACACTTGCCAGATACATAGAAAAATAATCTATTAACACCCCTAAAAAATTGCAAACAAATCAATTGTGTCAAAGGGAATCAATTGATTCCCCAACCAGTCCTAGATCGAGCAAAAGATCCTAGAGGAAATTAGTGATAGTAAACTCTAAGAATGTGGAACAGGGAGCAAAGACTTCCACTTCTGGGACACAGAGTTCCACCACACCATGTTTTTAATCTTGCATTGGTAGCTACAATACGAAGATAGAATACAAGGTGGTTTTAGGGTTTAGGGGAAGTCTGAATGATGGATTCTAGGAAAATGTTTGTGAATAGGTTGAAGGAATCATGCCTTCAACCGTTCAAAGACCATTTACATTTTCATTCTCAAAGATACCCATGCACCTAAAAAAAGCAGTTATCCATGACATGGAAACTAATTTTGGCATAGGTTGGTTTGTAAAGAAGATAAACCTACGAATGTCTCAAAATTGCAAGATATTTCAGTGCAACCAAACAAAGAAGATAAAAAAGATTCATCATGAGCTAAGGATGAAAAAAAGGCCAATTGATGTAAGTGTGAAAGTATGGAGAGAACTTGTAAAATCATATGAGAAATTCGATGCACAGAGGAAGTCTAGTGAGGAGAGTACGCAGGTATTTGAATTTGATCATAAGATTATATCAAATTTATTAAACGATGTTTAAATTTTATTTGTGCATAGTTAAATTGAATTAGTATATGTTTCAAGACAAGGCCTCCAAGGCTAGGCTTGAGAAACTTCGTGCCATGCATCCCAGTGGCCAGAAAGGTTTACAG
Organism: Sequoia sempervirens; assembly: GCA_007258455.2. Classification (NCBI taxonomy): domain Eukaryota; kingdom Viridiplantae; phylum Streptophyta; class Pinopsida; order Cupressales; family Cupressaceae; genus Sequoia; species Sequoia sempervirens. Next base: position 206,806,899 of record VDFB02000008.1, on the reverse strand, counting down.
GCCTTGATCTGTACATATGTAAGTATATTTAAATGTTAAATGATTTTTTTTTATTTCATTGGAAAAAGTAAATGATTGCATATTAATTAGTTTAACTAGTCCATATGCCATGTTTTGACAGGAGGAGAAATATGGACGCCATCCAAAGCAATTTGAAAAGAATATGTTACAAAACAAAAAGTGGAACGATTTTGTAATCTAGATGGAGAACTAGGTATCAATAATTGAGTTTCAATAACTTAGTTGGATATTGTTGTGTTAATATGTCAATTTGCATATCTTGTGTTGAGTTGTTTATTGATGCATAGGATGAGTAAATAGAGCTCAAATCTTATGATTACAAGATGACCATTTATGTGCATGAATAAATAGTAGGATGTAGATGAACTCAATTCATCTATATTTATGTCTCTTGGTAGGAATTCCTCTTGAATCTCTAATATCAGGTGCCTGAGACTTCCCTGTAGCTTTTACCTTTCGTTGCCACATTTCCTCTTCACTATGAGACTCGTCTCCTTTTTCCTCATATGCATTTTTGGCTTTGGCTTCTAATTCATCCCATGTTTTACCTTCCTCCTCTTCAGAATCTTCTTCTTCTTCTTCTCCGTCATCCTCTGACTCCACAAGAGATTCATCTTCTAAACTTTCCTCATCTAATTCCAATTCCTCTTCTACATCAAAAGGTTCATATCCTTGATTTGACTCTTCTAAATTATCATAATCAGAATCACTAGCTTCCATATTCAAAAATTCCCAACCAACATCTTCAATAAATTTATCTAGATCATCAGTAATACTCTTCAAAATTGGTTGCCAATTCAAGTTCATTCTAATTTCATAATACTTTATATCCATGGAGTTCAGCCATCCCTTAATGTAATCAAGTGAAGATTGAGGAATGGTGTCAATGTGGAGCACATCCTGCTTGAATTCTTTGAAAATAATAGCCATATCAAATTCCTTTTGCCCAAATCATACTCTCTCAAGGTTAACAATCTCAATCTCACTAATAATGATTACTAAGAAAGGTAATTCCACCAACTCTACCAAACAGTTTACCATAGGAACAATAAAAGCAGAGGCTTTGAAAGGAACTCCATGAAAACCAAGCTCTCTAAATGATATATCAAACTCTAGTTCAAAATATTTTAGATGAGGCTTCTCCCATATAAGCTCTCTTACTCACTTGACAAATCCTTGAAACTCTATATTGATTTTATTTTTCCCGTCCCTCTCTTGTTGTTCTTCCTCAATTTCATCAGGATCATACATTGACCTTCTTTTCCCTCCTAAATTTTGGACCACATCCATTACCTCCACATAAAACTGGACATCCTTGGTCTTCTTGGTTCTCATGCCATGATATGGTTATGCAAATGAAAATGAAGCAAAGTAATCATCTCCTTCTCGCTAGCTGGAAGAATGCATGCTTAATGTTTTGATACATGATATCAACTCTCTCTTTTGCTCTCATGGTTGAATACTGAAATCTAGTATGGTGGGCCTCCAGAGTTCCAGCCATCTTTCTTCCTCTTCCACCAAATGTTGGCCTGATCCATACATTTTCCAGCCTAATTGGCTTTGTTTTTGAAAGTTGAAGTTTCTCCAGTCACCAATGTAGTTCTCTCTACCTTTTAGGACTCTTTCATTGCTCTGAGATAGTCTGCGGATTTAATCATCACATACCACATGGTTGATGTGCTTTGAATCCTTGCATCTAAAGGAAATTTCCTTAACATAAATCTTTGCTAGGGAATTTCAATGTTGCCATTGTAGTTGGCATTAAATCCGGTACCTACAACATTGAAAATTATCCTTATATAAGAATTCCTCCCATCTTGTTGGCTTGTAACACTCTTGATGGTGGCTACATGAAATATGATTTTGATTCCTCTTCTACATCAGAGGGTTCATATCCTTGTTCTGACTCTTCTGAATTATCAGAATCAAAATCACTAGCTTCCATATTCAAAAATTCCCAACCAACATCTTCAAAAAATATCTGGATCATCAGTAATACTCTTCAAAATTGGCTAGTTCAGTTCCTCTACTTTCATAATACTTTATATCCATGGAGTTTAGCCATTCCTTGATGCCATCAAGTGAAGATTGAGGAATGGCATCAATGTGGAGTACATCCCACTTGAATTCTTTTAAAATAATAGCCATATCAAATTCATTTTTCCCAAATCATACTCTCTCAAGGTTAACAATCTCAATCTCACTAATAGTGATTACTAAGAAAGGTAATTCCACCAACTCTACCAAACAGTTTACCGTAGGAACAATAAAAATAGAGGCTTTGAAAGGAACTCCATGAAAACCAAGCTCTCTAAATGGTATATGAAACTCTAGTTCAAAATATTTTAGATGAGGCTGCCCCCATATAAGCTCTCTTACTCACTTGAAAAATCCTTGAAACTCTATATTGATTTTATTTTTCTCGTCCATCTCTTGTTGTTCTTCCCCAATTTCATCAAGATCATACATTGACCTACTTTCCCCTCCTAAAGTTTGGACCATCCATTACCTCCACATAAAATTGGATATCCTTGGTCTTCTTGGTTCCCACGCCATGATATGGTTATGCAAATGAAAATGAAGCAAAGTAATCATCTCCTTCTTTGCTAGATAGAAGAATGCATGCTTAATGTTTTGATACATGATATCAACTCTCTATTCTACTCTCATGGTTGAATACTGAAATCCAATATGGTGGGCCTCTAGAGTTCTAGTCATCTTTCTTCCTCTTCCACCAAATGTTGGCTTGATCCACACGTCTGCCAACCTAATTAGCTTTGTTTTTGAAAGTTGAAGTTTCTCTTGAGTCACCAATGTAGCTCTCTCTGCCTTTTCAGACTCTTTCATTGCTACAAATCATCTCTGGGATTTAATCATCTATACCACATGGTTGATGTGCTTTGAATCCTTGCATCTAAAGGAAATTTCCTTAACATAAATACTGCTAGGGAATTTCAATGTTTCCATTGTAGTTGGCATTAAAGCCAGTACCTGCAACATTAAAAAATATCCTTATATAAGAATCCCCTCCATCTTGTTGGCTTGTAACACTCTTGATGGTGGCTACATGAAATCTGACTCTAATTCCTCTTCTACATCAGAGGGTTCATATCCTTGATCTGACTCTTCTAAATTATCAAAATTAGAATTACTAGCTTCCATATTCAAAAATTCCCAACCACCATCTTCAAAAAATTTATCTAGATCATCAATAATACTCTTCAAAATTGGCCACCAGTTCAAGTTCATTATGCTTTCATAATACTTTATATCCATGGAGTTTAGCCATTCCTTGATGCCATCAAGTGAAGATTGAGGAATGGCGTCAATGCAAAGTACATCCTGCTTGAATCCTTTGAAAATAATAGCCATATCAAATGCCTTTTCCCAAGTCATACTCTCTCAAGGTTAACAATCTTAATCTCACTAATAGTGATTACTAAGAAAGGTAATTCCACCAACTCTACCAAGCATTTTACCATAAGAAGAATAAAAGCATAGGCTTTGAAAGGAACTCCATGAAAACCAAGCTCTCTAAATGGTATATCAAATTCTAGTTCAAAATCTTTTAGATGAGGCTGCTCCCATAGCTCTCTTACTCGCTTTGACAAATCCTTGAAACTCTGTATTGATTTTATTTTTCCTATCCCTCTCTTGTTGTTCTTCCTCAATTTCATCAGGATCATACATTGACCTTCTTGCCCCTCCTAAATTTTGGACCACATCCATTACCTCCACATAAAACTGGACATCCTTAGTCTTCTTGGTTCCCATGCTCTGATATGGTTATGAAAATGAAAATGAAGCAAAGTAATCATCTCCTTCTCCAGTGGCTGGAAGAATGCATGCATAATGTTTTGATACATGATATCAGCTCTCTCTTCTGCTCTCATGGTTGAATACTAAAATCCAATATGGTGGGCCTCCAGAGTTCCAGTCATCTTTCTTCCTCTTCCACCAAATGTTGGCCTGATCCACAAGTCTACCAACCTAATTGGCTTTGTTTTTGAAAGCCAAAGTTTCTCCTGAGTCGCCAGTGTAGCTCTCTCTGCCTTTTCAAACTCTTTCATTGCTACAAATTGTCTCTAGGATTTAATCATCTGTACCACATGGTTGATTTGCTTTGAATCCTTGCATCTAAAGGAAATTTCCTTAACATAAATACTGCTAGGGAATTTCAATGTTTCCATTGTAGTTGGCATTAAAGTCAGTACCTGCAACATTGAAAATTATCCTTATATAAGAATTCCCTCCATCTTGTTGGCTTGTAACACTCTTGATGGTGGCTACATGAAATCTGATTCTGATTCCTCTTCTACATAGAGGGTTCATATCCTTGATCTGACTCTTCTGAATTATTAGAATCAGAATCACTAGCTTCCATATTCAAAAATTCCCAACCACCATCTTCAAAAAATTTATCTGGATCATTAGTAATACTCTTCAAAATTGGTTGCCAATTCAAGTTCATTTTGCTTTCATAATACTTTATATCCATGGATTTCAGCCTTTCCTTGATACCATCAAGTGAAGATTGAGGAATGGCGTCATGTGGAGTACATCCCAGTTGAATTCTTTGAAAATAATAGCCATATCAAATGCCTTTTGCCCAAATCATACTCTCTCAAGGTTAACAATCTCAATCTCAAGTATTAGCTAGGGAATTTGAAATTTTATTATGGTATGTGCACTTTGATATGATGTAATATGATTATGGTTTTGTCTCATATGTTGTAATATTAGATATAAAATAGAAAAATAAATTATTGCATGAAATAAATAATAAATTTTCATTCTAAATGTTTTTTTTTTGCAAAACACGGGTCTTCTAGAAGATCAAGATGATCCTCAACATGATATAGATGCACAAAATATTGGTTTTTCCAATATAGATCACATGGCAGAGGATGATGATGATGCAGATGCAGAAGACACCGAGGCCGATGACAATAATGATGACGATAACGATGATGATGATCATGATCATGATGATCATGATGGTGATGATGATGATGAGATAGTTGGTGATAGTAACCAGTGACATTCATGATCATATAGACTGCATCATGGATCATTGTTGATATATTGTTATGATGACTCTTTTCATGGTTGCTATCATATGTATCATTTTCACGGCCTATAGTACTATATTATTGAGTTGTATCATATTGACATGTATCATTTTCAATCTTTCACTATATCATTTGGACATGTATCATCTTGACTTGTATCAGTTTGAGTTACATAATTTATCAATTTTATTTATATCATTTGTACATGTATCATTTTCACTTATGTCAACTATTAGACATGTATCATTTTGACATGTTTTTGATGTACTAGAATATTTGACTTTCACTTGTTTTAGTTATATATGATGATGATCTTATTAGTTTGACTTGTCAATTTATATATATTAAAAGTGGTCGATTATTTTTGGATGGATATTTATTACGTATGATGATTTTAATTTATTGCTCAGGATGGATGTTGTCAAATTCAATTAAATTATAGATATTTGACTCACTTTTTTTAATTATAGATGATGATCATGTTAGAATAATAGTTCAGGCAATGATAAAAGGTAAAATTAATGCTTGACACCTCCATAACATAATTGAAAGTTTTGCGATGAGCCACATAATTAAAAGAGGTGGTAATGTGGAAGTGGATGTCTTATCTAAATGGGCTTTAAATTTTGGTGAAACGAGGGAATTTAGGTTGGAGGATTTTAGAGGTGTTAAGTTAGCGAACTTAGGTGAAAACACAAGAGAGGACAATGCCTTAAATGACAAGCGAAGGTAGGGGTGGCGGGCGGTGGTGAAGTAGTACTTCATTAATAGAAAGTGTGGGAAATCCAAGATGGTGTTAAATGCAAGCCCTCAATTAAGATGTGTTAATTGCATTTGGAAAGGGTCGAGAAAAACTTTGCAACAAACTTTGGTGGTGGCAACATTGGTTTTCAGGAGAAACGGAAGCCAATTTCACCTTCTGGTCACGAAGATCTTTGGGCCCGTTTTATGGAGAGGCATCCGGAAAACAATTGGATGGCCTTTTCGTTGTTGATGATGAGCGGCTAGTGAAGTGTGCAAAAATGATTTGTGGTAGGGATTTCAACTCTCTGAAACACAAATACTGAACCAACATGGACGTTTACTCCTTAATTGCAGCGTGGGGCTTGGATTTAGGTGGACTAGTGGAAATGGTGAGGATGGTGATGCAGAAAATTGTGCATGAAGATTTTCTAGTAGGCATGGAGTCCATTCTCGAATGGGTGGTTTCAGGTGTAGGTTTATATTATTCTGAAGGCTTAGTAGATGATGAAATTGAGGAGCTCTATGGGAGACTGGGGCTTAAACCCTTTATTCGTTGGCCTGAAGGAAAATACAATGCTCTTTGTTGTGAGGAAGTGTGTTTGGGATGGAAAGCACTCAAACTCTTCATTGAACAAGCAAAGGCGGAGATGCAGGGATTGGAAGCGAAAAGGAAGTGCCAAAAGAAGTTGGGGAAGAGGCGGAGGAAGAAGCCTCTGAAGGAGATAGTCAAGCATCCAGGTGGAGCTCATTAAGATTGGTCGTGTTTGTCTGTGTCTGATTTTGAATTCTCCCTCCGCTTTTGTTGTGTTAAAGTGTGTAACTCTAAACACTATTAATGGTGGTTATTTTTTGTAAAGATTTTACTGGTAAACAGTTATAGGGGTTACAGGGTTTATTTAAATGTTTTACTCTGCACTTTAAGGTGCCTCTAGTTTTTTTTGTTTGCTATGGAATTTTGGTGGGTAATGATAGTGAACAATAGATGTATTTTTTTTATCTTTACAAGCAATACAAAAATTTTGTGTTACCGACCTAAAAAAATAACTAATTAAATTGAAATAAAACATATTAAATTAATAAAAGGAAGCAAAACAAGAAGCATTTTTAGAAGCAAAAAAGGAAGCAACAATGGAAGCCAAACTAGAAGCAATCTTGGAAGCAAAATTGGAAGCAAAACTAGAAGCAAACGTGGAAGCAAAATTGGAATAAAAACTAAAAGCAAAACCGGAAGCAAAACCGGAAGCAAAAGAGGAAGCAAAACCGGAAGCAAAACTGGAAGCAAAACTGGAAGAAAAATTGGAGGCAAAACTGGAAGCAAAATTAGATTCAAAACTGGAAGCAAAATTAGATTCAAAACTGGAAGCAAACCTGGAAGCAAAATTGAAAGCAAAACTAGAAGCAAAAATTGGAGTAGACATAGAATCAAAACCGGAAGCCTAATTGGGAACTAATTTAGGCACTATTTCTGACACTATTTCCTGGCAATATTTCTGACGCTATTTCTTGGCACTATTTTAGTTGTTAACAGAGGTGTTATTTTTGGTGCTATTTTAGGCATTAACAAGGCCACTGTGATTTTCTAGTGCTAACTTCGACATTACGTCTGGCACAAAAGTTGGTGTAAAAGTTAGCACCGAAATGACCATGCTTATTTGCGCCAAGTTTAGTGCTAGCCAACTTGCCCAATTCATGGACTGAAATACACTAAAATCTGGTGCTATTTTAGGCGCTATTTTCCTGTTCTACTGTAGTGTATTGAATGGAGGATAAAAGAACTGCAAGTCTTTGGAGACTCTCAACTAGTGATCAAACAAGTGAATGATGAGTACCAAACAAAAGACAACAAGCCGATGTCATATAAAAGAATGGTGGATAGCTTCAAGGAATATATTTTCAACATAACATTTGAACAAATTCCTATGATCAACAACAAAGCAATTGACACCATGGAAACAATAGGATTGCTTCTTGATATTCCATAGAACATTCCTAAGTATGAATTCCTGGTGGAGCAATTACTCATTCTAGCATTCGATATCCCAGAATCAGAACTAGTGTGTGTTGTTGTTGGTCCTAATTCACCATGGTACCAAGACACATTCAATTACATCCAGTATAGTATCATACCATTTGACCTAACATCAGCCCAAAAGAAGACTTTCACCTATAGGACTTCTTGATTCACGATCCTAGGAGATACTTTATATCGTCAAAGTTTAGATAGTATTTTACTCCAATGTCTTAACACAGAAGAAGTGCAAACCTCCTTACAAGAGGTAAACGAAGGTTTTTTTGGGTCCCACACTAGTGGACCTAACTTGGTACAAAATTTGATGAGAACAGGGTACTATTGGTCCTCCATGGAACAAGAGTGTATTGAATATTCCAAAAAATGTCATCAATGCCAATGGCACAATGACCTCATTCATGCACTAGCACAAGATTTGAGACCTATCGCCACACCATGGCCTTTTTTTGCAATGGGGATTAGACCTGGTAGGTAAGATTTCTCCTACTTCCTCTAATGGGCATATGTTTATTATTATCACAACAGAATATTTCACTACAATTCCATTAACCTACATCACCAAAAAACATATATCAAAGTTCATTTTGAATTATTTTATTTGTAGGTATGGAATTCCCCAAACCATCATAATGGACAACGAAACCCCATTTAAGAATCAAGATGTCCAAGAACTTTGTTCAAAGTTCTCTATCTAGCATAGATTCTCCACACCCTACTACCCCCAAGGAAACAGTCAGGTTGAATCATCTAACAAAACCATCCTAAAGATACTAAAGAATATTGTTAATGATATCAATCGTGATTGGCATTTGTAACTGAACCTAGCTCTATGAGCTATTCAGACCAATCTGATGCTTCAACCTGACCGTTTCAAGGCATTTGAGTGTGTTAAACCATCTTTAGGTTTATCAGAATTGGCTCAAATGAAGCTATGATAAAAGGATCAAAGACATAAAATTTTAGGTTGGTGACTTGGTACTCAAAGAGAATCAAAAGGTACAACTGAATCAAGATGGAAAAGGTAAATTTGAACCCAATTGGTTAGGCCCATTCATCATCACAGCAAGTTGCGGCTCTGGAGCTTATCAGTTGGCTACTCGTGAAGGAGAACCCTTAGCTGAACCACTAAACAACAGCCACCTCAAGAAGTTCTATACTTGAAAGCACGTCAAAATACCCTAGGCAAAAGGGAAAAAATTCAAAAAAATTAAAAAGATAAAAAATCAAAAAAATCAAAATGCAAGAAAAATAGTAAAGAGAAATAAAACAGTCTTTTAGTGAAAACCACTTTGTGGCACTTCTACAATAGGTACTGTAGCAAAAACCTAGAAAACAAGTGTTATGTTTGAATAAGACTTGCATTGTTATCTATCAATGCTATCTGATGCATCCACCCATTTGTCCCATAATAAACTAACCATGGCTTCATAATTGATTCAATATTGAACCTTGTTATACTCACAACATTCACCTCTCCTAGAGAAGAATATAGTCTCGCTTTGAACTAGGGTCAACTTCTTGAAGCTAGTTTTAGATTAGATCCTTGTGCATCCCATCATTATCAAAAAATATCAAAAACATCCAGAAAACAACAAAATCAAATACATTTGAAAAACAACTTGGATTATTCCTTCACTCAAAAATTTTAAGATATCAACATTTGCTTGAACCTTAAGGCTAGTTCAAGAAAATTTCCCACAACATATCCTCTAGAAAAGGAAGTGAAATATCAATCCAATTCATCAGCATTTGAATTCCAAAACATATTATGCTTTTGATTCAACACTAGTCGAACTACGTATTCTCTGTGTGTACAACATAGGCAAGGCTTATCAGCCCCCAAAGCTATAGGTCAGTCCAATTAGGTTTCTATCATGCTTTCTTTCAACTTAGTCAAAAAAATCAAAATACAAAAAAAAAAAAATCCACAAAACAAAAAAGACCAAAAACTTGTTCTTATCAAACCAAGCGAACTACGAGCCTCTGCATGTACGAGGTATGCAAGGATTATCTTTGATGAGACCCCGAGGCCCTAGGTTAGTCCGCTAAAAACAATTAAAACATCATAAAACTCAGAAAATCAAAAAAGTCCTAACTCCATCATCACAATCTACAATAAACTTTTCATCCGTAATAAACAAATTGTCATCTTCACCCTTTGACAAAACAAACAAACAAACAAAGCAAACATCAAAAAATAGAACTTCCAAGCAAACGGTCACAAAGATTTGATCACAAATTGACTAAAACAATGGCAAAGTATTAACTACCTATCTTTTGACAAATTCACCAACAACATCCTGAGATATGTCTTAATGGATCCATTCTTACAATAGACATTATCAACAACAGATAATAGCCCCAACCTCAAAACAGATATGGCAAGTGATACTGCAACATTTTTTTATCTTTTTATAGTCTTATTTTTTCAATTTATTTTTTTGACTCATTCTGAGGATCTCTTGAGGATATCCATAAGGACTTAGAGAAGAAGGAATGGGGGAAATTGAACATCATTTTCATTTGTTGTTTGTAGGATGTTTTGTGATACTACCATGGTGAATACTTGATTTATTGAGTGTGTGGAAGTCGTTTTGAGAGAATTCATGGAGCAGTTGCATGTTAGGTATTTCATACCTCTCTGTGTAACTAGTTTGAAAAATTTTAACACAAACCAACAATATATTTTAAACAAAGTTTTTGTATGTCTAGTATGAGAAAAAATATTCTTCGTATGTCGATTCAAATTCCATGCAATGGATACAACGTCAACTTGGTTATCAATACCTTAGTGCATCTTATTTGTTTGCTACATCAAAAAGGATTGCTAAAAATGTGAAGTCTCTATGCGAAGAAAAAGAAAAAACTCATCAAATAACTAACATCATATTTTTATCCATCATCCAACATTTCTTCTAACTAACAGCTCCATCCTGCATCACAATATCATTAGGTCCATATCCATCCTACATCCACAATATCATCAATACATATCACGATGATAATACAACAATAAAACATCATGTATCATGTATAGGGCATACATCCATCATATACATAATAAAAAATCATATGGAATAAAATATGATCAATCCATTCATCCACATCATATGCATACATCAAAAAAGTACAAAAACATGTATAAACTATGTCATGCCCCAAAAATTTACACAATGAAACAAGCATGACCACCAAGCACAATCATCATACATCATCATCCATAATCATCACAATAAAACATAATGAAGCCAGATTAAATCATGTATATCTCATATATATCATCATAAAAAATGAGAATATCATGGTACATCACCAATGAAACATGTGTGATAGGATAATACAAAAGTATACATATATACGAGGCCTCAACTAGGTTGATGAATATATATACAAAATCATGTTTGCAATATATGTCTCTAAACAGTAAAAAACATAAAGATCAAGTACAAATAAACGATTTCCTGGTTGTAGGAGGACTCTAAGGATTAGGTGGTGGATTAGAATGTATAATAGAGTGTCCACTAGACATAGGCTCTAAAGCAATACTAGGCTCTCCAAATCATTGCCATCATTATGCTTGAGGAATGAAGGAATCATACAGGGTCTAATAATATGTCACCCTCTATAGCAACTGATCTTGATCAAAACAAAGACTATCATGCTCTATCCTAAGGCTATCCCTCTCGATGGTAATAGCCTACAATCGTGTCTTAGCAACAAGATAGTGCACAAATTATGTGTCTCGCTCTTCCCTGAATTCATCTCTCCTATCAAATTGTTCTCTCTCCATAGTGTAGCCCAATATGAGCCTTTGTAGCCTATCGTCACCCTACCTCTGTGTCTCTCGTAATTGTCATATGTGCTAATTGTACACCTCCATCTCTAGGTGGTGGAGGAGGACCTAGAACCTGTCCTTGATCTTCCTGCATCGAATCACCCTATGCACCATGTTGTCGGGCCCTAGCAAGCTACTCAAAAATTATCTCAACATGCTATCTCTCCCATGACGACTGGTAATGCCTAATATACCCATTGCAAGAACACTAGCAAGATCTATAAAACTCAATAAAATGTGTCATGCCCACCACTAATCAAAACTAGGAGTAGTACCAAGATCTGCTAAATTGACTAGCCAACCCCACCTGAATGGGGCAAGAGCTCTAAACTTAGCAACGACAACATTACAATTAGCTTGTAAGCCCCATACATGGACCACTCTGGTATTCTAGCAAAAATGAGCCTCATAAGAATCTAGAAATTGGCCCTGTATCTCTCCAAGCTACCTACAAACCCTATTGGGTAGATATATCTCTAGTAGAGAGCGAATGCAACCAATGAGCCATGTAGTATGTCTGTAAAATACCAACTACTCCTGATCATCAAGCCATGCCTCACAATCCATATATGGTCTCCATAAAAAACCTAGCATATCATCGAAAACACAGCACCAATAGGGAAGTTATTCAATCCATGTATAGTGTAGAAAATCTCCATAACAATAAGAATATGGATCCCCAGTAGTACGATCCAATATACCATCAGGATGAGCAACTGGGATGTGCTCCCAAGCCTGTACATGTAGAAGAGAGACACCAACAAATATAGATTTCACACCATGATACGCAACCTCGTGTATATCTCTATACAAGTGGGCAAGGAGACATGGACCCCATGTGTATCTAGTCTCGTGCTTGAACATCTGCTTGATACACACACCCCAACCAATAGGAAACTATTTGCCTCTCCTATCTGAAACAATGAGCCGCATGACCAAACCCAGAGAACAAGAGAAATATGATTAGAACTACTAATAAAATAAAATAGGTCTACCTCTACCCTGTGAACCTCCAAACATCTCAAACCAAGAATGTGGCGCATAGTGCGAGTACCCCGTTGAACAGAATATGTAACAAGCTCTCCCTAAATGAGTATACAAAGGATCCTCCACACATCCTCTAGAGTGATGGTGGCCTCCCCAATAGGTAAATGAAAGGACAAGGTTTCTGAGTACCACCTCTCCACGAGCGCAGTCATCATCCCTCTATGACATCGAATGGTTGACATGTCGCAGATATGTCACAATCCAACAACATCTAAAACATCTCGCTCTTACTCTTGAAACCCAGTGATCAAGTCAAATAGATCAAGCAGTCATCTCTCCCTCAACTAGAGTGGATTAAGAACCACCTACAACCATTCAAATCATGATGTTAAGTATTTTCTATGAAAACGCAAAACGAACCTATGATGATGAAAAAATTGACTTAAAATTTTGAAAATGGCAAAAGCGAAAATATTTTTAGTCAAAAGTGATGAATTTGTTTCAAAAGTGAGTGAAACAGGCGAAAGTGAATTTATTTTAGTCAAAAGTAGTGCAATAAAGGAAAATGCACAAATTTCAAAGGCATAAATTTTCAACAAGTGCGTGAAAAACAAAAGAGCAAAATGACATCAAATGCACAAAATTCAAGTGAGGGCACAAAACAAATGTGATATTTTAGGGCAAGAGTGACAATTTTAAACAGGTGTGTGCAAGAAAATCGAAAGAAAAATATTCATTAATAGCAGATGCACAAGAAACGATGCAAGTGCAAAAAATTCCTAAACCTAACACAATCACCTACTTTGTCTTCGTGCATTAATTACAAAAACATGAAAAGACAAAAATGAGAAATGAAAGGGTACAACCGGGGCACCGATGCCTATAGGTCGTCTGAACTCATGAACTACATCTGCACGATGTGGGGCTCCTTGAATCCTTTCCATAGCTCCTCAACAATTGACAAATCACGAAATTCGGAGGCAAGAATTCTCTATAGGCTCAAAGTGCAAATGAGGTAATTAGAACCCTAATTTCTTATTTTAACCCCCAAAACCCTAATTTTCTACCTAGGAAAGCTTCCTAGGTTGAAATTAGGACCTCTTGGGAACATCTAAATTATCATCAAGAGACCTATAGGCTTAATTTTTCATCCTCTATGCATATGAACTGAAATAGAGCAGTGTCGTGAGCCCAACCTCAAAATTGATATTTTCGGCCAACCTCTTGAGGGGGTAGCCCAGCATCCTACCATCATTCCACTGACTATCAAGGCACATTGGGGCATATACAAATTTTCAAATATTGATCTTAATACTGAAATCTTTGAAACAAAGCAACCATTACTTTGTCTCAAAGAGGGGAAAAATGTAGACATGTAAAATTGACTTAACACTTATCGCACATCCTGAATGACATTTTCTCATAATCGGCATCATTATCATCGAATATCACTATATTTCACATCAAATATATCAAAAACCCTAATTTCCTCTATTATTGAATATTATGACATTATTTAATTAATTCACTTTTTCATCATTTTCGACCAATTAAATAAATATAATTTATTTAATGAAGTCCTAATCTAAGTTTATTCCTCCTGATTACTTAAATAACATCAATTATTTAATTATGTCACTAATTAAATTTATTCCCCTAAGTCAATTAAATTATTAAAACATAATAGTTTAATTAAATCATTTTCCCCCAAACTTGAAAGATTGAATGAATATATCAAAACATCATCAAAAATCAAATCAAATAAATACAACTTTGTTTGTAAAAGTCAAACATGATTTGCATGTTCAACTCCAAAAAGATTAATTAATTAAATCAATTAATTAATTATCCTCACCCACTTTCATGATTGAGAAAATTACAATCCCCTGATTGCTCGATCTGATTGGCTAACTAATCCATCTATTTCCTAACATGTCAATCTATTCTTCAATTCCATAGATTATTCAATCTATTTCTTCAATCCCACTGAACACTCAAATTGATTTCTTCAATCACTCCAATTACATAATCAAAATGCACTGATTATTCCCATCTAAATCCTCTCAATGGTTTTGAATCGTTGATCAAGATATTCTTCTACGCAATCTTGAGCGTTCATTTTGAAACACAAAATCTATATAACAACCATCTTTCTTCTCAAAAATGATTAGAGAATCAATATCACTTGCACAACGAAGTAATATAGAAATCTTAATCAACATTTTGATAAAGCTTCACAAACATCTCCGATCAACACACACACTTTCTTCAAGCTTTTGCATGCACAGTGGAGGCTTTGCATTGATACAAACAACTTTACATCTTCATGAACACACTCTGACACAAGATGGTAACACTACGCTTATTGAATTCATTTTATGTTTGTCTCTTTTGATTTCTTTTTTCTGAATTTATTGTTCTTTATGGTTTCATTTCATGAGTAATGGGCATAGATCTTAATTTTTGTTTTGAGTTAGATTAGTTTCAATTCATTTCAATTATCTTATTTGACACCATCAATTTTCCCCTTACACATTAATATTAATATAATATGTGATATTAATTGTAGCATCGTAAATTGTCACTCTCGATAATTTCACACTATGTTTTGCTCCCCTTAAGTTATTGGACCTAATTGAACACCTAATTTCCTAAATTGTGCATTCCATAGCCCATTTTTAGCAATTACCAATAAATTGTAAGCGAAAAACAAATGCATCATCTAATACTTTACCCCCAACACCTTAATTTCTAGAAAATGGGGTTGGGACACATACACCCTATGGCAAATGTGTCCCCTTTTGGCGAAAGTTTCCCCCTATTTTGGCTCCAAATTCAAATATGTTAGTGTTAGCACTTTATTATTTGCAATTCAAGTGTCCAAAGTTGGCTATAGGGATTTAATTTGCAGGAAATTGAATGAATTCCTATAAATACCTAGTTCTTACATCATTTCAAATCTATCTAGCCATAAGTGAAAGGATCTAGCAAGAAGTGAACACTAAGAGAAAGAATTATTTTCAAGAGCACTATCAAGCAAGTCAAGAGAAAATTTGTTAGTGATTTATAGTAGCAATTAAAGATCCAAACATCATGTCAAATCATATGTGAGTTTATGTATATTTATGTTATCATTGTTTGTGAAGGTTGTCCTCATTGTAGGTCTCTGAGCAATTCAAGAAAGAAAGATCCAAAACCTTGAAGAGATACATGCATGACTTAAATCCTTCAAGGAATCCATTGAAGGGTGGTGAGTTGCAGTACTTTTTTTATTCATCATTCCTTCCTATCATTTATCCTTTTATCATTGGCATTACCATTATGGAAGTGGAAACACTAACATGGTGTTTGACTAAGACAAGCCCCTAAATGGTACAACCCTTCCTCTCTCTTTAAATGTGCAAGTTTCATGTTTGAAAAGGATTGAAAGAAGCTTGAAGATCAATCATCCATTGTTGCAATCAAAACCCTGCACCTTGACAACTCATTGAAACTCATTTACAAATAAATCCAACAAATAATTTACATATGAAAATGAAAAGCTCTAATTGGCACCAAAGGACTACGAAAATATATCTAAAATCCCTCTACAAGGACACTTACGCCCTATGGAAAATTATTCCTCCAAAAATAGGCTCAAATTTATATCATAGGTGCACAATGTCCCAATCTATCCATTTTTGTTGTCCAAATTTGTCTATATTTTTGTGTTTTTTTTGTATTTGTATTAGAATTGGAATTTGCATCATTAATCTAGTTAGATCATTGCATTTCCTCCCTAAATTCATCCTAGATTTGGTCAAGGGTTGGTTGACTCACCTTTTAGGTTTTAAGTCAATCATATACCTTATCCAAGTCCATCAAACCCCCACAACCATACTATTTCCAGTCCCCATTCTTAATACTGATAAATGGAAAAAGGTGTCAAACCCTAAAGAGTGAAAATCTTGAAAGGTGTTTCCCTTTTTCCAACATCTCATTAATATATATTAATATTGATATAATATATAATATTTATATTATAAATATAATATTATATATTATAAAAAATTATTTGATAGATTGTTGCAAGGGAGTATTATATTATATTTATTATAATCAAATTACAATATAATACAAGGGAAGCTACAAGGAGCTAGGAGCAACATATACCTCTCTCTAGATATCTCTCCCTCCATCCATCCCACCCTACCTCTCTATATCTCTACCTAACTATCTCTCATTATCTCTCTCCCCCTCTCTCTCTCCCCCTTCCTCCTCCCCTCTCTCTCTCACCTTCCCTCTCTACTCTCTATCACCACTCACCCTCTCCCTCTCTACCTACCTCTCACTCTATCCCTCCCACCCTACCTCTATCTACATGTCTCTCTCTCCCTCCCTCCCTCCTTCCCCCTCTCTCTACATCTCTCTCCCCTTCCCTCTTTACTCTATCTCCCCTCACCCTCTCTCTACCTAAATCTCTCTCTATACCTCCCACCTTACCTCTCTCTCTACCTATCTCTACCTCTCCCTCTCTCCCTCCATCCTTCTCTACATCTCTCTATCTCCCATCTCCCTCAGTCCCTCCTACCCTAACTCTCTCTCTACCTACTCCTCTCTTCATCCCTCCCTCCATCCTTTGGGTTGGGCATTATCAAATGAACACATGAGTGAGTCCAACTTGAAGTAGAGAAGTACACTTAGGATTGTCCTAGCCAAGACTTTTGTATGAGTAGGCACACATATTTTTTTATGCAGACCCTCCAAAGTGTGCCATAGTTAGAACCAATACCACTAAAATCTTCCTAGGGTGAGAGTTACTTTTCTAAGCGTTGTGATTCATATAAATATTGAACTTGTTATTATTCAAATCTTTTTTAATCACAAATGAGATGGATCTGATTTAATTAAATCCTTTAAAGATGTTATTTTTTTCTTTTTTACCATATTCATATTTATTAGATCTCAATTTATATATTAAGGTTCGTGTGAAACTAATTTTCTTAAGACTTAATCTAGTTAATGATGACAAATAAGCATTTTGATCCATTTATATTTGAATTATAGAGATACTTTAAAATATAATAACACCAATAAATCCATTACCATATAAGAATTAACTCTAATATATTAGTCTATCCAATTTTATACTAAAAAAAAGTAGCATTATAGAATGTATAAAAAAATTGTTTAGGCATACAATGTTATACATTGGAAAAAAATGTATGTACAAAAAAGCTATATAGGCATACGATGTTAATAATTACAAGTTGATAATATATATAGTCACTTACCACAAGTTGATAATTTTCCTCAATCATTTGTTACTTCTCTTTATTAGTATCAAGGAAAGTACATGAACTATATTTGAGACCCCTATGAGAAGCATGAAGATTAAAATTAGAATAAAGATTAATATCATTTAAATTTATATTAAATGATGTGGCATAAAATAATAAAATAAAAAATGAGTTTTTATTACTAGCTCATAGCTTTTTTAAATGCATTGAAGATTAAACTATTGTAGCAATGCCCTCCTCTATTGTGTCATGGATATCATGAGGAGTTTGGACTAATGTTATCAATTAAAAATAGAATGTTGTTTGACCAAAATCTACCTAGCATTACTTACATACATAATGATTAAAAATAGTGAAACTTACCTTAGAGAAATTTGACATAGGACTACTAACACTAATGGCTATTGATGATGAACTTCCAACATCCACCCATTAATCATCAAGTTAAAATTTTAAGATTACCGTTGATATATGACAAAAAAAATTACATGTGGTATATTTACTATATTGTTACAAATTACACATGTGGACTTGACATGGCTACATAATTAAGATATGGAGGGTCAAAAAATGTTGATGTTGTGTGAATACTCTAACCTTGGAATTTCATATTAAACTAATTATTTAAATTAATTTTCATTTATAATAAATTAATATAGTTAATCTTAGCTTTCAAAATGAAATGTAGGAAACTGTAAAACCTTATTGAAAATTACAATGCCAAAGGTGCTATCAAGAAACTCATCTATCGACACCATATTATCTAATATGGATGTATCATACTCTTGGCCCTATGTTTCATACTCCTGAAAGTGTGGATAATCCTCTCCAATGTATATGTCTTGAGTATCCTCAAACTCATAATCATAGATAGATCCATGGTAATGACAAAGTTGTGGTGACTTTCAACACTTAGAGCTCTCACCTTCACAAGCCTATAAAAGAGGCATGTTATATTGTAATAAGGTTTGTGTGATAGAATTTATAGACTATTAATCTCCACCTCAACACTCTCCATAGAAAGGATCATCACATGTTAAATTTTTGGCTTGACTAAGGGTCTAAGTGGTTGGTCCTAGGCATGGCGTACCTCATTTTTATCTTATATAAATCCTTTACCTCTACCTTAAAAATCATGCATATCAAAATAATTTATAATCTCATTGATAATTACTTACAATAGATTTTCCTCAAGAAATATTATGGCACCTCATTATTGTTGCATGGGGGATGGTAAAAACCATCCACCACCTATTGTAAAATCTATTCCTTATTAATTGGTGTTGGCACTAATGAATAGGGAATATTTTGTAACTTTTGTGTAACTATGTATTGGTTCTTACTTCAGAAAATAATGCACACATATCAAATTTCAATTTTTTTCTCTTTCATTTGTTTATATGATAATTGTGTAAGATAAAAATTTCATGCATTCTCCCTATAATTCAACCATATATTTATTCGTTCATTAATAAAATTATGTGAGAAATAAGAGACTCCAAGGATGTGGCAAGGTCTCTTTGATATGAACTCATTGCATTAGGATTTTTTAACATTTCAACCAATATTTGGAGTTATTTTTTGTTTGTTACAACTTTCCCTAATAAGTTTTCTTGTGTTTCATGAGGATGGTGGGGAATCAATAAAGGAGTTTTAAGATGGTTAGGTTGTTCCTTCTCTTCAATAGGATTTACCTCATGCACATGGCTTGGTGAATTAGGGTTTGGGGGTGTTGAAGGATTTTCAATTCCTAAAAGTTTTTAAAAAAATAATAATAATTGAAAAATAAATTTGATTCTAATTTAAATGACTGAAAACATAGAAATTTTAACCCTTTGACCTTGCATATATAGTAGAGGAATAGTGCTAGGTTGAGTTCACTCCAATGGCCTAAAAATGAGCTTGCATTATTCTTCTATCATGTTTGCACATTTGAAAGAAATGGGCTCAACCTACTTTTTTATATGACAAAAAAAATCTAAGGATGTTATAATGTGCTCATGTTTTTCCTTTGATGGACCAAAAAGTGGTTGTGGCCACCTTTTGGTCTCATATCTTTGTGCACACATTTGGTGGTATCACTTATATATTCGTAATTAGTGTACGTGTTAAATAAGTTTATACAAGGTTTCTTTTAGATATTCTATGATAATAGAAAAGATAGAAAAATCATATTTGGTCAATACATTATATGTTTAGACAACTACACATCACAATCTAAGAACTTGTCTATGCTTTATTGGTTGAGAAAGATGTATATGATCAGTGGTGTTCAACATATTTTAAATTTCATTAAGGCTAGACATGGAAAAGGAGAGTATCATAGTGTGGGATAATTTGTAAAAATATCCCTAGCATGAGAAGAATCAAAGTATCAAGGTGATGCTAAGTTCATGAATATAAAAATAATCATGGAATATTATAATTCAACAATGAGTCTAGGTAATGAAAGTAATTATAGATTTTATAAAAAAATTGGTTGGTAGAATAATCTAACTTAGAAAATATGAATATAATTGTACAATAGTATGATCGAGTGAGTTACACCCATTTAAAAGTTCAAATACAAGTTCATGGACCATTATACACAAGACATGTCATATATTTGTTCTTTGTATATGAATTTTATTTGGAAATCAAGCGTGATTCAAAAGATTGGGTTGACATGAATTTTATTGTAGACATTTAGTTCCACATGAGACATCAACTTTTCTATGTACTACAATTGAAAGAGATGGAAGTATCAATTGAATTTGACCATATTTGAGATTTAGTGCAACCATGCATTACATATTTTATTATTTAGTTAAAATTAAAATTTTAGCTCATTATATTGTATTTTAGATCATTTAGTAGAATTAATAAATATTCATATATATAATTAAATGTATAGGTCTTATATGCAATTATTATTGATGAGAATAATGAAGGGATAGATTACTTGTGTCATTGTCTAAAGGCTAAAAAAAAATTTACCACCACAACCATGGATGGAGAAGAAGTATCTTATAATTTATATTATTGTTACTAGAACATGGCTTAAAATTTTCCCACTAAAAAATTTGATATGTAGTTGAACATTTGAGGACTTTGACAAACATAAGAAGATTTTTCATTTTTCTAACTTTATTGTTGTATCAAATATTCCATTGATAAAATATAACGGTTGACCACACAATAAGAATTTATGGAGAGTTTGTGAGTCTAACCATGAAGTAATAATTGACACTATAAAGAGTATAGTTCACCCACATGGTTCATTAGATTGAATTGGTACAATAACATATAAGGTTTACAACTTGTAAGTTTATTGTGAAGTTATTAATTTTATGTTTTAATAAATAAAAAAAAATTTATTTATCTACTACTAATAATACATATGTTAGCAGTGACAAACAAGCCTCCACTTTCATAGGGTTGATGTCTATCTCCTTCTCTGTATCTCTTTCCCTCTCTACCATTTTCACTCGCATTCTCTATCTATAGGCCATTTTATCTCTCTGTCTCTCTTTCTACATCTCCCCCTCTCTATCCCTATCTCCCTTTGCCCATATCTATCCTTATATCTCTCTCTTTCTCTTGATATCTCTCTTATTTTGTAGATCATACCCCTTTGTGGATCATATAATATTGTAGTTTTTGTGATGAGAAGGTGATAACCAATCATACTTTTTCCATTGGTACATATCATGTCTTATAATCTAATAATATGTATAAATAATCTAATACACTGCATTCTCATTTCTATTTTCATCATGTTCCAAAAGATACCCAATAGTAGACTCAAATAGCCATTACTTATAATAATAAGGGTTTCCATGAATGACATGCATGAGAACCAATTGATTTAGTAAATATTGTTTCATGCACTCAAATTCCTTTTGGTAGTTAATATTCCATTCAAATAGCATATTTTTAATAGTTTAGTGAATGTTAATGTGTAGTCTACTAATAATGTGATGAATCATCTCATAGTTTATATCTTTCATGTAGGCTATACAATTGTGAAAGATTATTTGATGAAGGCATGCCAACAATATCATATATCTTTTTGAAACCCACCTCAATCCCTCATTGAGATATAATGAAACCTAATATGTGGCTAATGTTAACTCTAAAAACATATTTCTTAGTGTTTAATGTAACTTTGTGTTAGAAAAGACATTGAAATATATTCTATAAATCCTAAACCTGGTGTATTTCCCATGATTTTTTCCACATAATCTTCTAAAGTATCATGCATCAGATCATGGAAGATTATTTTCATGGACCACTGATATGTAGCTCCAAAAACTGTTAATCCAAAAGGTGTGCCAACCTAGAAAAATTGTCACCATTATGTAGTAATTACAATTGCATTTATGATTATTTGATTATATCTAAAAAAATACATCCATATATGATGGTATTTCATGTTTGATGATGGATTCTCCAATCATATCAATATTAGGTACTATAAAATCTTTCATGGGTGATGCTTTGTAAAGATCTCTAAAGATAGTTAAAATGCATACACAAGTTCCATCAAGTTTTATGATTAGTTCCATATTGGATATATGGGTTAACAATCAAATGATCGAATGAAACCTACTTTTAGCATGTTTTTGAGTTCTTATTTGACCATTAAAGTATCTTTTAAGTGAAGTTTTTTAGTATTTTACTTGATATGTTTCACATCAAACTCTAGAATAATATTATGTATAACTATGGCACTAGAGATGCATGGCAAGTAATAGTATGACTAGGAAAAAATATTACCCAAATGATTTAGTTGTATGAACATGTCACATTATTCATATTTATTGAGAAATTTTCTATTTTAAGAGCTTATCTTTATCTTTTCTAGTTAGATCATTATCTAAAGAACCATATCATTATATTTTGGTGTTATTCAAATTAGGTTCCTTAATTGGTTCAACTATGTCTTGTTGTCCCATTCCCAATCATCTCCAATTATACCAATTTTTTTTTGGAGAACATGTCCTTTATCATATTGGCTAGCTAGTTTAGATGAAATCATGCTATATTTAGATTAATGAATAGTTTTAGATTTATGAGAAGTATCACCTTCATGGCAATCTACAAAAGAATTTAAAGGTAATTTATCATGTATTTATGGATCTCTAGTCAAAGAGGGAATGTGATGATCCTTGTGCTTTATTTTATACTTCTCATTATCTTGCGATGTGAAGTCAAGAGAAACCTAATCATCCTTTATATCAACATGATGTGTGTAGACACTAAAAAATGCCATAAGCCTGTGAATGTTTCTTTTACATTAATTTGTATTCCCTATATAATTGAACAATTTTAATCATTTGATTATCCCCTAAGGTCAAATTCTCCTATTAATTAAATAATTTTAATTATTTAATTAATTCATTTTCTCCTTATTCCTCCTTGATTAATTAAATAAATTATATCTATTTAATTAGGTCACTAATTAATCTTTTTTCCCCTATAATTAAATAAATAGAAATTTATTTAATTATTCATGTTCCTATTTTCCATCTATAATTAAATGATTATTATTAATCATTTAATTATTAATTTTCCTTTTCTTCCGTAATTAAATAAATTCTATTTTATTTAATTATTTCTCACTTTACCCTCCACTATTAAATAATTATTTTAATTATTTAGTAATTTTTCTTTTTCCTCCACTTTTTAATGAAATAATTGTTTCCAATTATTTTAAAAAGATAGCTTTCATTAGCCTTTTCTTCCATAATTAAATAAATTCTATTTTATTTAATTATTTCCTACTTTTCCTCCACTTTTAACTAAATAATTATTTTAATTATTTAGTAACTTGTCTTTTTCCTCCACTTTTTAAAGAAATAATTGTTTCCAATTATTTTTAAAAGTTAGCTTTCATTAGCCTTTTCTTTCATAATTAAATAAATTCTATTTTATTTAATTATTTCTCACTTTTCCCTCCACTATTAAATAATTATTTTAATTATTTAGTAACTTGTCTTTTTCCTCCACTTCTTAATGAAATAATTATTTTCAATTGTTTTAAAAAGTGAGTTTTTCCCCTCTTCTTCTATAATTAAATAATTTCTTTTATTATTTAATCATTTGCTTTCCCTCTTAAATTAAATAGTTTTATAATTATTTAATTTACTCTTTTTCCATGCCAATCTTTTTTATCTCAATTAACACCCATCCTTGATAAGGTTTTATTGCCTTTTAATCTCTATCGTCCATCCTTAACTAAACCATATTTTTTCCCTAACCCTATTTCCTTGCTTCGTAAAGCAATCTCATCCATCGATCTTCATCATTCAATCTTGGCCCTTCATTCAAATTTGCTTTTCTATAAAAGAGACCTATCCTTGTCATTTCAACCCTAACTACAACCACTATCTCCAAAGTTCTTTCTGTCTTGTCATTGTCATTTGCAAGTATTCAAACACTTTGAAATCTAAGGGAAAGCTTGCACATTAAGCAAAATGGAGGAGATGCAAGGAAGATGAACCAACTTCAACATGGAGAGTTTAGCTTAGTTTTGTTATTCATTTTATTTTCATGTTGATTGTGCTTTCTTGTTTGGATTGGGATTTAGGCTTAGATTTTAGGTAGTTGAGGTTGCTATCATTGGTCTTTCCCTTTCTATTAAGAATTTTAACCCTTCCTACATTGTTGAACCCGACGTGAATCAAAACGACGCATTTGCCAATTTGGGTTAAAAAAAACAAATTTGAAGATTCTTTCAATTTTTTTCTTTTTGTTTCAATTATGTTAAGAGTTTTTGGTGTTACTAATTTTCTATTTTCAATGTGTGGCTTACGTTTTGGAGAAGACCAACCCTCAAAAACTACTAATTGGTTTGCTTGTAGGACGTTGATTGAAGACTCTTTTTAAGACTACTAATTTGTGGTTTTGTAGGGTTTTGTGATTTTATTTTGGTTAAATTAGGAAAATTTTGATTTGGTCCTAAAATAAATCAATATCTTTTGTTAATTAGGCACATTTCATTTTGGGTTAAAAATAACTACAATCTTCACATTTCATTTTGGGTTAAAAAGAAAGTCAACTTTCACATTTCATTTTGGGTTTAAAATGAACAACTTGAATTTTGTTTTGTCTTTCATGCTAATTAGGCACATTTCAATTTGGGCTTAAAATTAATCATTGTCTTTCATGTTTAGTGTGCTTGCACAAATTTTGTGTTTTAGAACCCAATAAGGTGTAGTGAGAGTATCCTTTCCCCTTGCCACTTTTGTGGATCTTGAGTGTAAGAGAAATCACTCCATATTATCTTTTTGTTTTGTAGAAGGGCCTACCAATTGAGACACATCCTAATGGAGAACTCATTGGTGACACAAAGTGGTTTTTCCCTCAAACCACTATATAAATGGGATAAGGCAAAATTCAAGTCCTAACTAGTGTTAGCCCTTGTCATAAAATGTGAAACTAAAAGGGGAAGTGCTCACGTTTACGTATGGTATTCTAATGTACCCTAGTAGGGTTGGTTAGAGCCTTAAGTGGCTTGATGGATTCCCATAAGGTTTCAATCCCTTGAGTTGTGACTAGGCACCTTCTTAGTAGCCACCCTTTTGATTGAGATTATTTAGTGTCACTTTCAGTGTAGGGGTGTAGCATCACACCCTGAAGTTACTCACCATACGGCTCCCTTGAGATGAGACACAAATCCTCGGCTTAGTATAAGCTGCTTTTTTACTTGTATCTTTCTGGGGAGAGGGTGATTAGGTCATCCTTCAATTCCTAGAGGCCCTTAGTTTTCCTCTCTCACAAATACAAGAGTGAATACACCCCTTAAAGGTGTCTCTACACTTGCGTCGAAGGAGATTCTAAGTTGTGGGCCTGAAAGTGCTGCCATTGGTCATTAACCTTAGGGATAATAAGTGCTTGATGTGTTTTTTATTGTGCTATATCAGTGGAAATTGGGGTGAATAACCCTCGAACATACACATATTCGTATAGGGATTTAACAAGTCAATAGCCAAAAATCTATTTTTAGAGTGTTTTTTTGTTTGCAATCACATTTCAAAAATTTCCCAATATAAAAAATTAATCAAAAACATTATATTTTAGGCTTAAACAAATTGTGAACCATAATTGTCAGACAATAAACTACAAACATTGGACCGTGAACTGTAACCATGAACTGCAACTGTGAAACTCTACAACACATCTATGAGACAATGAGCCACAACTGCTAGATCATAAAATTTTAGAGGAATCCTTGTCCAATATGAGTCCTCATCACATTATGATAGTGACCTTACATTTTTATTATAGACTTACTTATTCAACCAATCCATTTCATCACATTCATCTAGGTTTGCTTAGTTAGGTTGCATTGTGGTGCAGGAGCACCTGGCAAAGTTCAGCTTAATTGAAGTTTTTGTACGAAGTCTAAATTTTTGTTGTGCTTTCATAAGGTCATGTTGACCATTGTTTTAGGTGCTTTGGGTTGTCTTTGAACTTTTTAAATGAGGTTAACAAGAGTTAAGTAGTTTTAACTCTTCATTTTGGCTAAGTTGTAAAAATTGCCTAAGTGTTTGTAAACACAGCAGGTTTTACAAAAATGAATTTTTAGGTCATCTAAGCCTCGACCCAAGAACCTAAATTGTTGTGGAGGCATATTTATGGCATACCACGGCCTTTTTGGTGGGTTAGAAGTTTTTGTACAAACTGTGTTTTCCAGAAGTTGAAGAAAACAGCGTTCTTGTCTTATTTTTTGTTTTTCTATTCTTGTTTGCGTGACAACGGCTAAATGAATTAAAAGAGGAATTTTGTAGGTTATTTTAGCATGTAGAGAGGCCTCTAGAATTTTTTTTTGGCACATTTGATAGCTATTCCATCGCTTTCATCCATTCTTGTAAATTCTGTGTTTTTTTTCCTTATTTCTATTTTGACTAGAATTGTGTAAAAATGGAGTTCTAGGCTGCATTACCTCCATACCAGGAAGTATGGAATTGTTGGGAACATGGTCAGGCTCCATATTTGTACTTGTAAATATGGTAGGAGGTAGGTTTCTTTTGGTTGTAGGAGCTATGAGAAAAATCTTGCCCTAGGCGAGACAGTCAGAACCTGGCTAGGAAAGGCTACAGGACAGCGTTGATAACTTGCAGGGGAGAAAAGATTTTTGGAAAATTATTTTTGGAGAATTTAGGGGAAGGTCTTGGCCATGTATGGTGATAAGGAGGAGATCCCATCAATCCATTTAGGAGGAGAACTTTTCACCAGTCCTAAAACTGGTTCTGAGCAGTTTTGAAACCCTAGCTGCTTGACCAATTTGGTGTTTGGACAGCATACGGCCTGAGCAAGACTAGAACCCTAGAAATATTGAAGCTGTAGACAGGGGAAACACAAAACCTAAGTCAATAACCTAAGTCCTTTGGTGGGTTTAGGAGGGAAAAACAATTTACCCCTGTTCAGAGACCAAATAGTGGCTCAAGGGCCAAACCTATGGAATAGGCTTCATGCAAGCGTTGGTAAGATGGAGTCTAAGTGAAGTTTCAAGAACCATAGGAGGTTGTTTTGGAGCTTTGGAAAACATTCCCTCACCCCTGCAAGATCCATTCATGTATTGAGGGAGGATTAGTCTTTTGGATGCATAAAAGGCTAAGGAAGAAAGGAGTCATAGCACCAAGTTTTGGCTTGGTAGTTGCAAACTTGACAAGATAGTGAGGTTGGCAGGAGAACCAAGGGAACTTAGACAAGGTAGAGTTCCTATAGGTTAGGGTGGAACAGCAATTTCACCAAGGAGGTCTATGACAAGGCCTAGTGCAGGAATCTGTGATTGCTTCCTGCAGCACTTGAAAATAGTGTGATTGATTCTTGTAGCCTCCAGGAATCTGTGATTGCTTCCTGCAACCTCCCTATCAGATTGGTATTAGAGCCAGCAAAAGATTTGGGGAAGCAGCTTATATGTCAGAAGTTGAGTCAAGTGAAACTCCCACCATGGTGACAAATGCACAATTATCCAAGATGGTTGAAGGAGAAGAGGAGGACAACAAGTTGTTAAAAGAAAGGATAGAGCAACTTGAGAAAGCATTGAACGATGCAAGGTTGGAAGGAAAGGTACCAAAGGAAGAAGAGATTGCAGAGGAGGACAAGGTCCCTGCACCTGACCCTGTTTTGGAGGAGGAGCCTTTCTTGAAGGCATTGAAAGCCCCAGGAGTGGAAAAGGACTTGAGGGCATACCACTATTCAGTGGAAAGATGGATCCTGATTTGGTCATGGATTGGATAGAAGGCATGGAGAATCGCTTTGAGTGTGATGGAGTCACTGAAGCATAGAAGGTGAAGGTTTCTAAGTCAAGATTGAGAGGATCAACCTTGACATGGTGGAAGTTTGTTCAGACAGAAAGGGAAAAAGAAGGCAAGCAGCCCATATCAACTTGGAAAGGAATGGTTGCTAAGGTAAAGGAAGCCTACATGCCAGATGACTATGAGATTCAGCTTCACAAGAAGAGGAAAAGTCTAAGGCAGAAAGACCAAGATGTCAACACCTATACTGAAGAGTTTCAGAAGCTTTTCTTGAGATCTAATGTGACAGAGGATGAGAGCCTAAAAGTGGCTAGATACCTAAATGGGTTGAAGTGGAACATCCAAGAAGAGATGGCTCTTTTGAGTCCTAAAACAGTACACCAATGTTATCAGTTGACTATGAAGATTGAGGAAAGGAATAAGAGGAAGCAAGATCAGTCTTCTAAGGGCAGAGGCAAAGGTAGAGATCAAAGAGGACAGTGTGGTGGTTACCAAGGTAGAGGTAATGATCAAAGGAATCAAGGAGAATCTAAGCTCACTGAGCATGGAGGTGAAACATCTTCAAGAGGAGGATTTAACAGAGGAAGAGGACCTCAAGGAGGTTCAAACAGAGGAAGAGGAGCAGGTAGGAGTAATTCTTACTTTGCAAACATGAAGTGTTATCATTGTAACCAACTAGGTCACCCTGCTTATAGGTGCCCGGAGAAAGCATCATCATTCAGCAATGAAAAGAGAGTGGCCTATGCACAAGAGGACACCATAAGTCCTAAGGCATCTGAGATCAGTCATATAGAATCTGAAATTGGAGAGAATCTAATGTTTAATAGAGTTTTGATTAGGCATCCAGTCAAAGAGGAACCTAAGCAAAGAAGAGCTCTTTTTAGAGTAAGGTGCAAGATACTTGGAAAAGTGTGCAAATTCATTGTAGATTCTGGTTCAATGGATAATATAATCTCAGAGGAGGCAGTAACAAAGCTAAAATTGGAGAAGGCACCCCATAATAACCCCTACAAGGTCACATGGTTGAATAAAGGGCAGAGTGTTTTGGTGAATGAGCAAGTAACAGTGGAATTTTCAATTGGGGGCTATAAAGACAAGCTAGTTTGTGATGTATTACCCATGGATGCATGCCATCTGCTATTGGGCAGACCTTGGCAATATGATAGAAGTGCCATTTGTGATGGGAAAGAGAACACCATCTCATTCAAGAAGGATGGAAGAACCTTCAAACTGCAGTCATTGACAGAGGAAGATGAGGGACAGTCAAAGGTACCCAACATTATGTTGAGCAGTGGCAAGGAGTTCCTTAAGGACCTACACCAAGGGAATGAAGGATATGTGGTCATGATGCAGTCCAAAGAGGAAGAAAAGGCTGAAAGGACAGTCTTACCAGAAGCAGTCCAAAAGTTGCTGAATAAGTACAAGAGTATAGTCAGTGATGGTACACCTGCAACTTTATCACCAAAGAGAGCAATAAGTCATCAAATTGACTTTATACCTGGAGCCTCATTGCCTAACAAAGCAGCATACAAACTTACTCCTGAGCAGAACCTAGAGGTGGCTAGGAAAGTGCAAGAATTATTGGATCAAGGATTGATTCAAAAGAGCATCAGCCCATGTGCAGTTCCGGTGGTCTTAGCAACAAAGAAAGGAGGTAAGTGGAGACTTTGAACTGATTCTAGAGCAATTAATAGGATCACCATTAGGTATAGATTCCCTATCCCTAGAATAGAAGATTTAATGGATTGCCTTGGAGGAGCACAGTATTTCACCAAGTTAGACCTCAAGAGTGGCTACCATCAGATTAGAATTAAGGATGGAGATGAGTGGAAGACAACTTTTAAAACAAATGATGGCTTATATGAGTGGAAAGTGATGCCATTTGGCCTCTCAAATGCCCCTAGCACGTTTATGAGACTAATGAATGAGGTGCTTAAAGATTTCACAGGAATCTTTGTAGTAGTCTATCTTGATGACATACTGATTTTCAGTAAGACAGCAGAAGAACATTTGAAGCATGTGGAAATGGTTCTTAAAAGGTTGCAAGAAGAGAAATTGGCAATCAACCTTGAGAAGTGTGAGTTCTTCAAACAATAACTTGTGTATCTAGGCTTTTTAGTATACCAAGGAACTTTGAAGATGGATCCAAGCAAGGTGGAAGCCATCCTAAACTGGCCTACACCAACCACAGCAACAGAGGTAAGGAGTTTTCATGGTTTAGCTTAGTTTTATTGGAAATTCATCAGGAATTTTAGTGGTATATGTGCACCAGTCCTAGATACTATCAAAGGTGGTCTGAAAACAAAGTTTAAGTGGACTCAAGAAGCTGATAAAGGGTTTGAGAAACTGAAACAAGAAGTGGCAACTCAACCAATTATGTTATTGCCTAGTTTTGACAAGTTGTTCACAGTTGAGTGTGATGCAAGTGGAGTAATAGTAGGAGGAGTACTTAGTCAAGAAGGTAGACCTGTAGCCTTCTTTAGTGAAAAGCTCAATAAAGCTAAGCAAAAGTACTCTACCTATGATCTAGAATTATATGCTTTAGTGCAGTCCCTTAGGAAGTGGAGGCATTATTTGTTACCCAAAGAGTTTGTGGTCTTCACTGATAACCAGGCACTCAGTTACATTAATACCCAAGAGAAGCTGAGTAATAGACATTTGAAATGGATGGAATACATCCAAGCCTTCACATTCACTATCAAGCACAAGAAAGGACAAATGAATAAGGTGGCAGATGCATTAAGCAGAAGGTTGTTGACAGTGCAAGAAATATAGCTAAAGAGAATTGGATTAGAGAGTTTCAAAGACCTCTATGGTGAAGATGAAGACTTCTTAGAAGCTTACAAGGTATGCTCTGATTTTGAGAATCATTTTCATAGTCAATATGTTGAGTATACACTGCAAAATGGACTGTTATTTAAGGGTAATCAGTTATGTGTTCCAAGAGGATCAATGAGGGAAAATCTAATTCAAGAAAAGCATAATGGCAGTCTTAGTGGACATTTTGGTATTAACAAAACTTTAGAGCTAGTTCAAAGGTTCTATTATTGGCCTATGTTAGCAAGAGATATCAGAAAATATGTGGAACAATGTGTTGTATGCATGAAAGCTAAAGGGGGAGCTAGTAATGCTAGTTTGTATCAACCCCTACCTATTCCTAACAGACCATGGGAGTGTGTGAGCATGGATTTTGTGGTAGGTCTTCCTAAGACCAAGACTGGTTTTGATAGTGTGTATGTAGTAGTGGACAGATTTAGCAAGATGAGTCACTTCATTCCTTGCAAAACTACTCATGATGCCAGCTATATAGCTCATCTTTTCTTCAAGGAAGTTGTGAGGATCCATGGATTACCTCTAAGCATTGTTTCTGACAGAGGTGTGAAGTTCATGAGTCACTTTTGGAAGACTCTATGGAGCAGATTGGGTACAAATCTGTCTTTTGGATCAGCTTACCATCCTCAGACCGATGGTCAAACAGAGGTGGTTAACAGAGTGCTAGGTAATCTTCTGAGGTGCTTGACAAAGGAATATGGACAAACATGGGATATGGTGATTTCCCAAGCTAAATATGCCTATAATGACAATGTTAATAGAACTACAAGGAAAAGTCCTTTTGAGGTTGTGTATGGAATGCACCCAAGAGGTATTTGTGAACTCAGAGACCTTGGATCTATGGAGAATAAGAGTGGACATGCAGAAGACTTCACTCAGACCATGAAGGAGATACATGATCAGGTCAAGAAGACAGTTACAGCAGCAACCCAAAAGTTGAAGGAGAATGTTGATTTGTCAAGGAAGGATGTACAATTTGCAGTTGGGGACTATGTTATGGTCCACCTCAACAAATCCAGATTGCAGAAAGGAATGGCAACCAAGTTACAAATGAAAAGAGTGGGTCCATGCAAGGTATTGGCCAAATATGGCAAGAATGCATATAAGGTGGAGTTACCATCAGATTTGGGCATCTCTCTAGTGTTCAATGTAGCTGACTTGATCAAGTACAAGGGATCAGTCAATGATGAGGGTTAGAACAGCAAGGAAATCTTCAAGGACATCAGTAATGTGACCCTTCCTCAACAAGACAAGCTCCAGGCAGAGAAGATCTTGGAGTCAAGAGTGAAAAAGACTACAAGGCACAAGGTGTACATGGAGCATCTTGTAAAATGGAAGGATAAGCATGAATCTGAAGCTACCTGGGTAGAAGAAGTAGATTTTAAAAATCAAGGCATTTATATGTCTCTAATCCCTAAATTTCCTTAGTTGGTTGAGTTGAGAGGGGGAGAATGGTGCAGGAGCACCTGGCAAAGTTCAGCTTAATTGAAGTTTTTGTAGGAAGTCTAAATTTTTGTTGTGCTTTCATAAGGTCATGTTGACCATTTTTTTAGTCTCTTTGAGATGTCTTTTAACTTTGGAAAGGAGGTTAACAAGAGTTAAGTAGTTTTAACTCTTCATTTTGGCTAAGTTGTAAAAATTGCCTAAGTGTTTGTAAACACATCAGGTTTTACAAAAATGCATTTTTAGGTCATCTAAGCCTTGACCCAAGAACCTAAATTGTTTTGGAGGCATATTTAAGGCATACCACAACCTTTTTGGTGGGTTAGAATTTTTTGTACGGACTGTGTTTTCCAGAAGTTGAAGAAAACAGCATTCTTGTCTTATTTTCTGTTTTTCTATTCTTGTTTGTGTGACAACAGCTAAATGAATTAAAAGAGGCATTTTGTAGGTTTTTTTAGCATTTAGATAGGCCTCTGGAAGTTTTTTTTTTCACATTTGATAGCTATTCCATCGCTTTCATCCATTCTTGTAAATTCTGTGTTTTTTTCCTTATTTCTATTTTGACTGGAACTGTGTAAAAATGGAGTTCTAGGCTGCATCCCCTCCATACCAGGAAGTATAGAATTTTTGGGAACGTGGTCAGTCTCCATCTCTATACTTTTAAATATGGTAGGAGGTAGGTTTCTTTTGGTTGCAGGAGTTATGAGAAAAGCCTTGCCCTAGGCGAGACAGTGAGAACCCGGCTAGGAAAGGCTACAGGACAACGTTGATAACTTGTAGGGGAGAAAAGATTTTTGGAAAATTATTTTTGGAGAATTTAGGGGAAGGTCTTGGCCATGTATGGTGATAAGGATAAGAGCCCAGCAATCCGTTTAGGAGGAGAACTTTTCACCAGTCCTAAAACTGGTTCTGAGCAGTTTTGAAACCCTAGCTGCTTGACCAATTTGGTGTTTGGACAGCATACGGCCTGAGCAAGACTAGAACCCTAGAAATATTGAAGCTGTAGATAGAGGAAACACAAAACCTAATTCAAGAACCTAATTCCTTTGGTGGGTTTAGGAGGGAAAAGCAATTTACCCCTGTTCAGAGACCAAATAGTGGCTCAAGGGCCAAACCTATGGAATAGGCTTCATGCAAGTGTTGGTAAGATGGAGTCTAAGTGAAGTTTCAAGAACCCTAGGAGGTTGTTTTGGATCCTTGGAAAACATTCCCTCACCCCTACAAGATCCATTCATGTATTGATGGAGGATTAGTCTTTTGGATGCATAAAAGGCTAAGGAAGAAAGGAGTCATATCACCAAGTTTTGGCTTGGTAGTTGCAAACTTGACAAGATAGTGAGGTTGGCAGGAGAACCAGGGGAACTTAGACAAGGTAGAGTTCCTATAGGTTAGGGTGGAATATAAATTTCACCAAGGAGGTCTATGAAAAGGCCTAGTGCAAGAATCTGTGATTGCTTCCTGCAACACCTGAAAATAGTGTGATTGATTCCTGCAGCCTCCAGGAATCTGTGATTGCTTCCTGCAGCCTCCCTATCACATTGCCTACCTTGCATTTCTTATTTGGTCTTAGATCATTCTTAGCTTTAGGAACCCTTCAAATTTAATATTAGGGGGCCTCCATATCTCTAATTAGACTATGGTCACATTTCTAGAATGTTATTGACCCAAACTTTTCTATCAATAATTTTTCAACCATCATTGGGTCTCAAAATTACGTCTTAGTTTAGACTCACCCTTGAAAAATAAATCACTTTTTAGCATTCATCTTCTAAGGTCTTGACATTCTAGTTGGTTACCTTAGTCTACCATAGTTTGGTTAGCATCCTCTTTTTTAGGTACAAAGGTGCATCCCCTTAGTTTCATTTGGCATACCTTAATCTTAGTTGCATATCATAAACCTTAGTCATAATCTCATTTGGTCTCATTGCATATAATATCCTTTGGTCATAAGTTCATTAACATCATTGCATTTCAAACCTTTTTCTTAGGTGCATTAACATTTGACATCCTCATACCTTCAAAATTTCAAAAATTCCAAAAATATAACTTAGTCTCATATCTCACCTTACATTATCACCTTTGCATTATCAATCCTTAGGTTGCAAGTTGTATATGGTTCAAACAAGGTCACGAGTAAAAACAAAGGACATGGATTCTCAATTGATCCCCTCTTTAAT
Organism: Sequoia sempervirens; assembly: GCA_007258455.2. Classification (NCBI taxonomy): domain Eukaryota; kingdom Viridiplantae; phylum Streptophyta; class Pinopsida; order Cupressales; family Cupressaceae; genus Sequoia; species Sequoia sempervirens. The sequence continues at coordinate 206,772,233 of VDFB02000008.1, read as the reverse complement.
CCCACAAGTGAAATGAACCTTAGTTCAAATTCAAATCCACCTCAAACACCACAAAGAGAAACATCAAATCCATTTGCCAACTTGACATTAACTAATGTCAATAGACATTTGACCCCCAAATAAATTGAACATGCCGCCCAAGATCCAAGAATAATATGAATTTTGGATGAGCTTGTTAGTGTAGATCCTTATAAATTATTTCTCTCACTTGCCAAGAAAGGTGCTAAACTCCCCTTTGATTATGACAGTTCCACAATTGTAGAGGGATTAACACAATCACAAACCCAAGGTCCAAGTAAATACACATTCACACAAGGTCAACCCATTTCACAACAAATGTTCACTAGTCTACCCCTTGGGGCCACAACACACATTGCAACAACTACACACATTCCTAACCCACCAATATTTGGAGCTAAGAGAACACATACTATGTCCCAAGGATCAACATTCACATTTGGTAGCTCATCTTCTTATGGGTGCGACATTTGCAAATCCATTTGGCAATCAAAATAATACACCCTTAATCAATTCAAGTCAAAATCCACCAAACAAGACAAGACGAATTCACATTGTTACATCTAAGGTTCCAACACAAACAATCAATGCTACACCTGATACCAACATGACCTTTGAGACAAATTTGAACACCAATCCCCTCCCATCGCAATAAAATGTCACACCAAATGAAAATTTCATACCACTAAATCAAATCAATACCAATTCCACATTTACACCCCTTTATCAATAAGGAAATCTGAATCCTTTACAACAAAATGTCAATTTTAGTCACACAATGGTGCCAAATTAATCATACAACACTCCTAACATTAATGTTGATCCCCTCATGCAAGGTCAACCCAACATGACACCATCTCCCATGGAAACCTTAATGCAACAAATGCAAACAATACAATAGCAAATGGAAAAAATACAATTAGGGACAACTAAGAAGACATATTCCATGGAGGAATTGTGTCCTTACCCTTTCGATAGAAACTTATGCATGCCACCCTGTCCTCCACATTTTATCGCTCCAAACTTTAATAAATACAAAGGGAAATGGGATCTAGTAGAACACATCCAAGAATTTAACACATGTATGGACATTTCTTATGAGCCCACTTATTTGATGAGACTATTTCCATGAAGCCTTTCGAGGCTGGCTCTAAAATGGTTTGCGATTTTCCTCTTGGGATACGAACATGGGATGAACTGGATGATAGATTCATTAACCACTTTTCCTACAACATAGAAAGTGGCACGGCCTTAGCAACATTATGCTCCACCAAATAGAAAGAGGGAGAATCACTTACATCATTCTATCAAAGCTAGCACAACATGGCTAACAAATTTCCTTGTCACATACTTGAGAAACAATTGGTTACCATTTTCATAGAGAGCCTAAACACAGAACTAATGATCCAACTTCAAATTCAATGTTACACTACCTTTGAAGATGTCATTGAAAAATGGGTTTTTATTGAGAAATCTCTTGTGGCAAAAGGACTAGTCAAAATCTTCAAAGAGACTCCAAACACTCCCTAGTGACAAAGGTAAATTTTAGTCTTGAAATAAGAATGTCACCAATGATGGGGTTGTGGATGCTAAAGTGGTAAATCAAAATCACCCCACCCTTCATATTAAAGGTCCATCCACATAAAACACACCAACACCCAACCATGATCAGACATTAAATGTTGTCCAAAATAATCAACAACATAAAGGACCTCCACACACTAAGAGAACATACACACCCTTAGGGGAACCCATTGAGTCGATTTTGAAGAAACTTTTACAGTAAAACATCATTCAACTTTCTGACATTAAAACATATGAACCGACATTTTTCTGAACCAAATTGGTGGAATGAAAATGAACTTTGTGAATATCATCATGGAAAAGGACACAAAACATCATGATGTTGGACACTCAAAAACTTCATTCAAGATCTTACTGAACAAGGAGATATGTAAATGGATAATTCACACGGAAAAACCAATGTTGATCACACCATATTCAAAACTCCTTTTCAAGACCATGAGAAAGCAAAGGCCTCCAGTTCAAGAAATACTAATAATGCTAATTACACCCACGTTTCGCATGACTATACCATTAATCACATTCGAGCCCTTGATAATCACATTGCTACCATTACCATTGATAAAAGTTTAGAATGTGGCATTACCACCCGCAGAGCTAAGGTGACCCTACAAGGGGCTACCTCTAATCCACAACCAAAAATCCAATACAATCTCTTGGATTGAATCTAGGAAAGACACCCACACAAATATCCATTCTAAAACTGCTTCGCATTTCCCCAGAGCATAGGGTCATTCTAGATAAAGCCTTGCAAGATACATTTGTACCATCTAACCTAAATTCAACCAATTTCAAGCCATGGTTGGATACCTAGCTATGCCCCACCATGTCACATTTTCCAAACAAGATATTTTTGAATAAAATTTGAATCATAATGATCCCCTACACCTTGAAGTCTACAAATTAATAAACATAAAATTAGACGAGTCTTGGTAGATGGTGGAGTAGGTCTGAACATATGTACCCTAAAATTCATTACAACATTAGGATTCTCTGAGGCTTGCATAGATTGATCTAAGACAATTATTATCAATTCTTAGGATGATGTTGAGTGCTCGTTTGAAGCATTAATCATACTTCCCATAAGGGTTGGCCCTACAACTTAGAATAAATGTTCCATGTCTTGGATTTGGACTTTCCCTATAATCTTCTCCTAGGTCACCCATGGATTCATGCCATGCGAGTTATACCTTCCACCTGCCATCAATGCTTGAAGTTTCCCTACAATAGCCTTGAAATTACCATACTAGGTGATCCTAATCCTTTCCAATATTATGCTAACTTGAGGGGAACCACAAAATATTAAGTTCCCATCAATCGAGAAGCTTCATCCTCCACTTCATCACAATATATTGATCCATCTTCCCTCGTTAAATCATCCACTCCATTCACCACACCTTCTAAAGCCAAGGTCTAGATCCACGACATGGGATGTGGAGAGTATCGCATGGATAGTTCATTTTGTGTCAAGAATTCATCCACAGATGAAAATAGTAATGCTTCTAAGGATATCCAAACTCTTAAGAATGATGTTAAGTCAATTGTTGATCTTTGTGAGAATATGCAAATAGATGGTCATGCCTAGATCAAAACCTTTTGGGATTCTAATGACACCTCTTTCTTTACCATGTCTGCTCATGATCCTATTGAGGATGTTCAAAATCATTCCTCTCAACCTCATGATTATTTTCCTTCCACTCCATCTTTTGAACCATCACCCTTCCATTTCAACCATCTTGGGTTAGGTTATGTATCCCCTATTGTTGCCTCTACTAAGTCTTCTTCCCAACTCGTTAAGGATATGCAAGCCTCCTATGATGTTAACAATGTCGAAAAGGATAGTCATGAAGAATACATTGAGTGCATCGCTAATATTTCTTATGAACCACACATTCTCGTCACTTCATCTATTTCTTCCATCTCACCCATGCTCATACGCTTCATAGACATGGATCAACAAGTATCACCTTAAGAAAATAACAAAGATATTAACTCAAGAATCAAAGGTGAAAGTGCCTTTTTCAAATGGAGATCTGAAATCAAAAGAAAAAATGCAAAGAAAGAAAGATCAAGAAAAGTCCTCTAGTCAAAATCAAAATCTATTGGACAAGTCAAAGATAAAAATAAAATTCAAGAATGAAAGTAAGAAAAATTTAATCTCCAATTATGCCTCTTCATCAAAAATAACTAGGGGCATCTATCAAAGCATAATGTTAAAGGAAGATTTTGTTGATCCAGAGTCTCCATTTTCATTCTTTTCACCCAATCCATACACTCTTCCAAATCCATCCATATCTACACACCCGTCATATCACTCCATCTCCCTTGGCGATGTTTCTCAATGGACCTTTGATGATGACCCCTTCATGTACTATAACTCATTGGTTGCCCAAACTCATTTTTGTGTGAAGCCTAACGGCCCATGTAGTGTCCATGTTAGGAATCATACCCTAGCTCCCTTCATTTGTTGCATTAGCCATCCTCTATATCCATTATCCACACCCTTTGTTCAAATCAGATCCTTTCATCCAGCATGGTCATCCAACTATATGCCCAATTGGTTGGGTTCCTACATCATCAAAGTAGCATATGGATCTAGTGCTTACCAACTTTCTACTCCTAAAGGTGAACCATTACCTAAGCCTAACAATAGCATGCACCTTTGCAGGTATTATACCTAGCCTCTAGAGAATCCCATCAAAAGTCAAAAAATATAAAAAAAACCTAGCAAATAGGTGTCTTGGTGACATAAAAAAAAGTAAAGAGAAATAATTCGTCCAATAGTGAAAACCACTTCAGCGGCACTTTAGATAAGTACCATGGTGAAAACCTGGCAAATAGGTGCCATGTGTAGTCATTATTTTCTCTATCGTCTACTATCATTCTATTTGGTTCTTCAACTCCATCTGTCTTTTCTTCGTTTATCATAATTAAACTTTGTCATCCTTCTCATGGCCGAGGAACCATTGACATTTAGCGTCCTTCTACATCCATCAATTCCCTCATGCATAATAAGTTGGTTCTATACCTGACTAGGGGAAATTTCTTGACCTACATCTTTATGGGATCCTACACATGGCATCAGCTCTTAAAACATCAAAAATTCAAAAAAATCATAAAACAACAAAAATCCAAAAAAATCGTAAAACATCAAAAATTCAAAAATAATAATAAAACATCAAAAATCCAAAAATAATCATAAAACATCAAAAATCTAAAAAAATTGTAAAACATCAAAAATCCAAAAAAATCATAAAACATCAAAAATCCAAAAAAAATTGTAAAACATCAAAAACTCCAAAAATAGAGTCAGAGTTTGTGTCAATCCAAGTCTAGTTGAACTGCGTTGTCTCTGCGCATTGCTATGTAGACAAGGCCATCTTTCGATGAGCCCCCAAGACACTAGGTCAGTCCCTTAGGGTTTTGTTGAGTCAAATCAATCATAATTCACATCATAATAATGAGTCACTCATGGTCAAATTCGGTCAAAGTACGATGTCTCTATGTGTATTACATAGGCAAGGCCATCTTTCAATGAGCCCTTGAGGCACTAGGTCAGTCCTTTAGGGTTTTTCAGGTCTATCTTGGTCTATTGTCATCATTTTCCTATAATAAGTTGTCCCTTGATAAGGTCAACACTTCAGACACAAGAAAAAATTTAAACCAAATCACGAATCAACAGATCAACTATCCAACTAGTCTTCAATCCAAATAGGTCAATTACCTAATCATCAATACTTGTCAAGTCAAAGGTCTTATCATTTTGTCTTATTCAAGATGTGTCCTTCCTGAATTTGGGAATTGTCATTTGTCAACCTTCTCATTAGCCTTATATAGGATATGTCTTTCCTAAAACTAGGCATGGTCAATTAGTCAGTCAATTTGGTCAATCAATCAATTTAGTCAAATAATCAATCTTGTCAATCAATACACCTGGTCAAACAATCAATCAATTTAATCAACCAATCAACCTTGTCAATATTTTCAATCAATCAATTAAACTTGACAATCAATCAGTCACTTAATCACATCAATCCTATCAGCAAATAAGTTATAACAAATGATCTAAATGGTTGTTGACTCTATTGGTCTAGTTGGTCTTATCTTTTTTATTTGTCTTTGGTCATGTTGCTAGCCACCTCGAGGATGTCCCAAGAAGGATTTAGAGGAGCGATGATGGATCATGACTTCTTTTCTTTTTTATTGTTGCTTGTGATTTGTCATGGAAAAAAGACTGGGGCATATGGGTTCCTAGTATGATTCATGGCACTCCTTGTCTATTAAGTGTTTGTTTTTGCAAAGGGTTAACATTACACACCTTGGTTTATGTCATAACATGGTGTCTCTTATCCATTTGCTATAATTCAACACCCAATGATGATAATCATGCAAGACTAATATTTATCAAGCAAAATATCAATCCCTCTTCAATCATCTAACTTCATGCTAACATTTTCCTCTTAGTAACATTTTTTTGCATCAATCCTTGCATTATCCACCATTAGATTTGCTTATCAGAATAATTTTTCAAATTTTTTGAAACTCTTTCAAAATTTGCAAAATTTTCTGAGGGGGCATAGGTTTATCCCGTCTTCATCAAGGCATATTTTGAGCTAAATTTTCCTATTTGTTATTTGATACAACATTTGAACAACTTCACATTGTATCAAAGAGGGGGAAAATATAGACATTGAAAAATGTCCTAAGCCTGTGAACGCTTTTTCTCACATTAATTCTTCTTACCTACACAATTGAATAATTTTAATCATTTGATTATCCCCTAAGGTAATATTCTCCTATTAATTAAATAATTTTAATTATTTAATTAATTCATTTTCTTCTTATTCCTCCTTGATTAATTATATTTATTTAATTACATCAATAATTAATCATTTTTCTCCTATAATTAAATAAATTCCTATTTGTTTAATTATTCATGTTCCTATTTTTGTCTATAATTAAATGATTATTATTAATTATCTAATTATTAATTATCCTTTTCTTCCATAATTAAATAAATTTTATTTTATTTAATTATTTCCCACTTTTCCCTCCACTATTAAATAATAATTTTAATTATTTAGTAACTTGTCTTTTTCCTCTACTTTTTAATGAAATAATTGTTTCCACTTATTTGAAGAAATTAGCTTTCATTAACCTTTTCTTCCGTAATTAAATAAATTATGTTTATTTAAATACTCCCCACTTTTCCCTCCACTATTAAATAATTATTTTAATTATTTAGTAACTTGTCTTTTTCCTCCACTTTTTTAATGAAATAATTATTTCCAATTATTTTTAAAAGTCAATTTTTTTCCTCCTTTTCTATAATTAAATAATTTATTTTATTATTTAATCATTCGCTTTCCCTCTTAAATTAAATAGTTTTATAATTATTTTATTTACTCTTTTCCATACCAATCTTCTTTTTTATCTCAAATAGCCTCCACCCTTGATAAGATTTTATTGCCTTTTAATCTCTACCATCCATCCTTAACTAAACCTTATTTTTTCACTAACCCTATTTCCTTGCTTCTCAAAGCAATCTCATCCATTGATCTTCGTCATTCAATCTTGGCCCTTCGTTCAAATTTGGTTTTCTATAAAAGAAACCTATCCTTGTCATTTCAACCCTAACTACAACAACTATCTCCAAAGTTCTTGCTATCTTGTCATTGTCACTTGCAAGTATTCAAACACTTCAAAATATGAGGGCAAGCTTGCACATTAAGCAAAATGGAGGAGATGCAAGGAAGATGAACCAACTTCAACATGGGTAGTTTAGCTTAATTTTTTTATTCATTTTCTTTTCATGTTGATTGTGCTTTCTTGTTTGGATTTGGATTTAGGCTTAGATTTTAGGTAGTTGTGGTTACTATCATTGGTCTTTGCCTTTCTATTACGAATTTTAACCCTTCTTACAATGTGTAATTATATTGTGAGAAGTTATTTATGGTTCATCATGTAATTGAGTGAGTAGGAGATACTAGGGTTCTATATTTTTCAATGATATAGAAATAGTTGTATAGGTTGTCATTAGTTACAACTACACATCTCTTGTTTGTATGGATGAGCTTGAGATTATTTTGAAGTGTAGATAGAATGACACCTATGTCATGAATCCAAGGGTTCCTTAAAATAATGATGTATACTAAATGTCTAAGAAACACATGGAGGATAGAGTTAAGTGTAATGAGTCTAAAATTAGGTAAAGTGATCAAATCATTTAATTTATATATTACATTATCAAACCATTTAATGTTTTCCTTAGATTTAAGGGGATTAGAATAGTCAATTTTGATCACATATAGAATTTTTTTTTAGAAATGTTTAATCTAGAACCATTCGCCACTAAGGATATTTTGACTATCGACACTATGTTTCCTCATAATTCTACTATGTGTCATCAAGTTTCCATTATGTTTCCTCATGCTTCCATCATGTTTCCTCATGGTTCCACTATATTTCAACATGTTTCCTTTATGTTGTCATGATTCCACTATGTTTGATCATGTTTCTACATTGTTTCTCATATTTTCATAATTTTTCCTCATGTTTTGTTATGATATTTCTTGGAAATATTTGTAAAATTAACAAATATAGAAGACCACTTCGAGGGGGTGACCTCCAATAATCAAATAATAATATATGAATTCAATATTGTATGATATGATGATATGGGAGAGAGTTCTCTTCCTTATTTATAGGCTAAAATATGTAGGGACATACCCCTTCATCCTAATTAAGGGGTATTAGTATATTACCTAATATATGTTAGGTTTAAGCATGCACCAATTGCTTATCCTTAGGAATATATTGATATTAGGATCATAACATTGCCTTCCCTTCAAATTTAAGAATTACCCACAATGTTTAGCAACTCTAAAATATTTTGTATGAATCGTTCATCATTTCATGTTACATCTTCAATTGGCAAATTCTTCCACTTGATTAAGAATTTAGAGGTGCCTCTATTTTCCAATCTAATTTTAGAAATTCCATGAAGTCTTTGTATATTTTTTAAATAATTTTTCCATAATATTAGTAGAAAATAGATGAGAGAGTCCACAAACATATATATTCTTAATTAGTTTATCCACAACAAGCCAAATTACATCAATATTATTTGTCTTTGGTAGCCCCATAATAAAGTTCAATAATATTTTTTCCTAGTTTTGTATTGGAATGCCTAATATTTGTAAGAGGCCTAGAATCTTTATTATTTCCCTTTTATTTTGTTGGCATATCAAACATTCTACCACAATTTTTTGGATGTTCAATTTAATACCTTCCCAGAAGAAATTTTTCTTTATAGGATGATAGGTATGAAAAAATATTCTATAGTATCTTGTTAGACCTAAAAATCCTCTCTTCTTAGGGTCAATCTTAACACCTTTAAGTGACACCAAATATCTTGAGTAATCTACTTGTTTCACCCTAAAGACATATTTGGATTGTTTTGCATAGATTTTATTTTCTTCCAATTCATTAGCAATAGGAATATGAAACTTATCTTTATGAGTGATTTTGTTTAGCTTCTTGTAATGTGAGCACATTCTCCATGGATCATCCTTTTTGTTAAGAATAAGAATAAGGGGTAAATATGATTTTTTTGGGGATGAAAAATGCTTTGTGGTATTAATTTGTTGTCATGATTATTGTCTCCAATAAGAGTTACAACCTTGGATTCTTGAAATACTTGTTGGTGGTGTTGAATAATCTCTTAAATTTTTGGTTGATCTTGAGTTATCATATCTTGTGCTAATGTAAAATGTGATTGTACCCCTATATGATAAGAACCTTTTTAGAGTAATTTTTCCATCCTATGAGAGCTAATAATTTCACTTTGTGGTGATTTTATTCCTATAAGTTCATACTTCTCCCCATGTATCCTAAAAGTCATGGATAAGTCTTAAAATTAAAAGATATTTTTCCTAATTGCTTAATCCATTATACACCCAAAACTACATCCACTCCCTTAATAGGGATAGCAAACATTTATGAATCTAGATGGTTATTTCCCATTGAAATTTTTATATGATGGCATTTACCACCACAAGGTAGTTGTTTCCCATCAACTATCATGACTTGAAATTTAGAGATTGCATAAACAAAATAATCGAGCTCATTAGCTAATCATCTATCAATAAAGATATGTGTATAATTTCTAGTATCAAATAACATCTTCATGATTTTCTTTTTATATCACCAATTACTTTGAGTGTTTGTGGTGCATTTATTCCATTCAATGCATGTAGGGAGATAGTAGTGTTTTATTTTTCCTTGGAATCCTCATTCTTAAGTTTTATGTTTGATTCTGTTGTAGGTACTTCTCCCTCTTCTTCAACCTTTTTATCTCAATACTAGAACACTTATGAATCATTGACCATTTGCTATCACAATTCCAACATGGGTCTTTTTCTCTTTTCTCAATCTCTTATTGAGGAGAGAACTTACTAATTTCTCTCAGGTTAAAGAATTTGTCCATGTTTTTTCTAGTAGGGTTAGTCACATTTTTATCAGTTACTCCCATGGTTTCACCTCAGGTGGTGCTTTATTTATAAATATGCAATGCTTGTTACATAGCTTTCCTAATTGTACAAGGTTCCAACAAACAAACATCATATTTAATTTGGTCCTTAAGTCTATTGATGTACAATTATAGGCTTTAGTAAGGTGTCACCTTGGGAGCTCTAAGTTCCAATCTCAAATGCTTAGCATTATATTCAACTAAAGACCTTAATTTTTTTAGATTTTTTAGTTGGGTAGAATAGCTTTCAATGCATGGTTGCTCATAAAAGGTTGCTAGTTCTTTACTAATTCTTACCAACTAAACATTTATCCTTGTCAATCACTCATCTTTCATTTGTACCACTAGTAAGGCCCTGATTCTAAATATACTAGAGTTATGCCAACCATAGTATTATTTGGTATATTGTGAAGTTTAATTTTTTTTTCTATGAGGCTTATCCATGAAATAAAATTCCTACCATTAAATTTATGAATGTTTATTCTTGGTAGGTATAATTGTTGACCTCAAAAAGGTTCTCCTATCCCTTTATTTGGTTTATTAGGGTTGTACCCACCTTGGTGGTTTTTTTGGGACTTTAATTATGATAATAATTCCTTCACAAACCTATCTAAACCATCATTTAAGGATTTTACAAATAGGCCAAATAATTTATCTTTAATGATATGTATCGTTGTTTCATATTTTTGTGGAATTATTTCCTCAATTTTAGGTGGTGAAAAATAAAATGGGTCCTTAAATTTTGTATGTGTAGAAAGTTCCTCTAATCCTAAAGATAACATGGCTTTAATAATATTTTTATTTTAAGTTTTATGAAGGTAGGAAAGTATTTGGAGAGAGAGAATTTGATGTTTCAGTTTGGACCAAACTTAGACTGCAAAATTAAAGAATATATTTTATGCCTAAAACAAATTTTCAAAGAACTAACCCTACCTAATTTTTGATAAACTTTCCAAAAATGTATTTTTTAAAATTCCAAAAATTGTAGCCTATAGAGAAAATTAATGAAAATTTTGACCACTAAATTAAAGACTTTATTTTATTTATAATATTAAATTACAAAGAACTAACCCTACTTAATTTTTGATAAGATTTTCATAAATCTAAAATTTGTAAGAAAATCCTAAAATTAATGCCTGTAGAGAAAATTAATGAAAAACATAAAATCACAATAACTTTTAAAAAACCTTACCTTCAAAACCTTAAATTATTTTTGAGATCTTACCTATATCTCAAAACCCAAAAAAAATCAGATCAAAATTCGTACTGGTTTTGAAGTTATGGTGGAAACAAAAATGTTGACCGAAATTGTAGCTTTGATACCACTTGTTATGATATTTCATGGAAATATTTGTCAAAATTAGAAATATAGCATACCACTTCAAGGGGGTGACCTTGAATAATCAAATAATAATATATGAATTCAATATTGTATGATATGATGATATGGGAGAGAGTTCTCTTCCTTATTTATAAGCTAAACTATGTAGGGACATACCCCTTCATCCTAATTAAGACGTATTAGTATACTAACTAATATTTATGTTAGGGTTAAGCATGCCACAAGTGCTTATCCTTGGGAATATATAATATATACTTAGGAATACATCATATTAGGATTACAACATGTTTCCTCTATGTTTCTTTGTGTTCCATCATGTCCCCATTATGTTTACCCATGTTTACATTATGTTTCCTCATGTTTTCAATTTGACATACCATTTATAATATTATATGGCACCTCCAATATTCTCTTCACACCTATAGGTGTATGTTGGATTCAACTATACTATATCTATTTCAAATTCTCTCAAATTTAAACCATTTGGCCATGTTTTCAATGAATACATTCTTACAAAATGTCACATTTATGTTCAATGCAAGCATGCCAAGAGCCATATTTACATTTATATACCTCAGGGGACAAAATAGAGGGTGTGAAGATGTCAATATGGATGGGTGAATCCTTGTGGAGACCTCCTTTCATTTTTAAATTTTGTTGATCCTTATAGCCTATGATCCATAAATCCCTTAAGATCCTTAAGAACAAAAAAGTGTCAAACTTTGATGCAACAATTCTTAGATTTTGTGGAAACTAGGAATGTTCCATTTATAGGTACAAGTAAATGTTGAATTCAACTATAATGGAATATCTTTGTTTCTCTTAACTTTAAACAGTTTGACTATTCCAATAATGAATGTATTCCTATAAAATACCTCATTAGAATTTAGTGCAAGCATTATAAGAGCCATAATTCTCTTTCTTCACCTCATGGGACCAAAATAAGGTTATAAACATAATGGGTTGTGCATTTGAATTCTTTTGGATGCTTCCTTTCATTTTTTAAGTCTCCTAATCCTTTCAAGCTATAACAATCTGACAAAGTCTCCTAAGATACCTAAGAGAAAAAATTTCAAAACTTTGGCATAACAATTCTTGAATCATGTGGCACTTATAAATATTTTATTTGCGGCTATAGTTGGATTTTAGGTCTAGTTTTACAATAACATATCTCAATTTCTCTCAACTATAAACTACTTTTTGTGCCAACAATGAATACATTCTTGTAAAATGCCCCATTTGTGTTCAGTGCAAGCATACCAAGAGCCTTAATTTTATTTCTACACTTCATGTGATTGAACTAATGATAGGAAAACATTAGTGTGAATAAGTTAATTCTAGTGGAGGCCTCTCTTTTTTTCCTATGTTTTCTAATCCTTTTGGGCTATAGTGATCCAACAAAGTCTCTTAAGAGACCTAAGAGAAAAAATTTCCAACCTTTGATGCAATGATTATTATAACTTTTAGCACCTAGGAATTTTATATTTACACCCATATATGGATATTAGGTTTGAATATAATAACCCATCTCTATTTATCTCAACTCCAAATTATTTTTCTATATTGGCAACATGAATATATTCTTGAAAAATGCATTTATATTCAGTGCAAGCATGCCAAGAGACATAATTTTCTTTCTACACCTCATGGGGTCAAAGCGATGGTGTGAAAATTTTGGGGTGAGTGGGTTAATGTTAGTGGATTCCTCCTTTTATTTTCAAAGTCTCTTGATCCTTTTGGGTTACAATGATCTAGCAAAGCCTCTCAAAAGACCTAAGAGAAAAAATATCAAACTCTGACATAAAATTTCTCAGATTTCATGGAGCCTAAGATTATTTTATTTCCACCTACAAGTGTAAATTGGTTCAAACTAAAATAACATATCTTGGTCTCTCTCAACTTTGAACTATTTGAATGCATTGAAAATGAATTCATTCTTGCAAAATGTCCCATTAACATTTAATGCAAGCATGGAAAGAGCCATATTTTTATTTTTACACCTTATAGGATTGAAGTAAAAGAAAAAAACATTGGGTTAGGAAAGTGAATTATTTGGACTCCTTTCATTGTCGTAGGGTATCAATCCATTTGGGATACAATGATCCAACAAAGTCTCTTAAGAAACCTAAGAGGGAAAAATGTCAAACTTTGACACAACATTTCTTGTATTTTATTACACTTAATTATAAATATTTTGTTTGCACCTATAAGTGGATCTTAGGTCAAATTATAATAACATATATGAATTTCTCTCAACTTCATATTGTTTGACTATGTTAACAATGAATGAACTCTTGTAAAATGTCTCATTGGCATTTAGTGCCAAGAGCCATATTTTTCTTTTTGCACCTTGTGGGGTTGAACTTGAGGTCCAAAAACATTGTTTTGGTCTAATAAATGGTTGTAAAGACCTCCTTTTATTATTGAACGATCTCAATCCTTTTGAGTTACAATGATCTCAAAAATTCTCTTATGATACCTAAAATAAAACTATAATGTAGAATTTCTTGGATATTGTGGTACCTATGAATATTTTATTTACACCTATCTTGGTTTGCATCAAATCTATTGGAAATATGTGTTTTCATCGATGGCACAAGTGTATGTTGAAGGATGTACATACTCTAGAGATTATTGGTATATAGAGTATATGTTAGCAGTGTTGTATAAGGTTGTTCAATGGTATTCAATCTGGTGTCTAAGTATTTTGTAGAGGTAGGTACACAAGTTTTGATATGTTTATAATATGCCTACATTAACATCATTCCTTTTTGGTGTACCGTATGTTGGAACAGGAAAATTCATGTAAATTTTAATGAAAAATTGGAGGGAATAAACAAATACTAAGAGTAACAAGATGGGGCAGAGGATAAAATGGACAGAAGTCTACCATCAACAAGAAAGGTCTGAAATGTTGATTTATCGTATGTTAATAATTTACTCACTGTCAAAACAGTTGTCTTAAGCTGGACAGAGCCCAAAAAGAGCCATACGCAGATTTCATACAACATAGAATCTCATCTGCTTTTCGAAGAAAATCAAGTTATACTAATCCATTTATACTATTGCCATTAATATTTGAAGTATTGATTCGTTTCTTCTAAAATCTTGACTGGAAAAATTTGCTCTCTGGTTCAACTTGATGATAAGAAAATTCCCAAGAAATAGGTCTCTTAGCACTAAAATGCTTAAAGAGATTAAAGATGAAAATATGAGGATATCTTCATATTAATATGCCGATATCTTGAGGTGGAAACAAAGATTAAAATAAATGGTAAACGGTGCAATGTGGGTAAAAAATTAAAAGGAGATTCAAATGTAAACTGCGAAATGGTCCAAAGGTAAAGATTTATTAAAATTCATGATGGAAATTTAAAGGGATAATTATTTTATCCATGATTTTAAATAATAATTTGCATTGGAAGGAATAATATCTTTCACCAAGGATAAGAGGGCAGATGAAAGCATTTTTTAAAATTAAAATATTTTTGAGGAATTAAGGAAGTAAGTAATTATTTACCTCAACAGTAAGTGCATGCAATTAAAAGAGTAAATCTTTTCACGGAGGAAATTAAAGGAAAAGTTAAAGCCTTGATGGGAGATGACTTTTACCCAAGGAGTATTTTACTCTAAATAAAGATGAACAAATTTAATATAAAGTAAAATACTTTCACCATAAGGGGAAATATTTTTCACCAAAGGAGTTACGAGCGGCAATGGGTGATTATTTAGCCAAATCTTTCAATCAAGAGACATAAGTGGAGAATATTTTCACTCAAAGAGTCATGGAGGGGGTAATTATTTTACCCAAGGATTATTTTATTAAATTGAATAAGCCAGAGATTTTCCAGCAAAAGGATTAGTGAAGATTGTTAAGATTTCAAAAGAATTGCGAAATGATGATTATTATTCACTAAGACACAAGGATGAAGATTAAAATATTTAATTTGCCAAAAGGCAATTAATTAAATATTTTATTTTGCCGAAGATAATTCAACGAGGAGCTGCATCAAAATGAAGAGTTACCTCAGATGGATAATGTGAAGGGTTGTAACCCTAAAATAATGTAAATATGCAAAGTGAAATTGTATCAAAAAAGGAGGAGATTCAAGAGGAATAAGTAGGTTAGGTAGTTGGATAGGGTGAACTGTTGCTAAAATAAATATCATGTTGTACATCAAGTAAAATCTTTTAAAATTATATAATGGAGAGGAATACATTTATCTCGTGATCCAATTATGGTGTCAATTGTTTGTCAAATTTATTCAAAACATTATCTGGTTGTCTCCAAGGTTGTCATTTCCTAATTATTTAAATTGAAATATCAAGGATATTCTCCAATTTATTAGAGCACACTTGTTGTTCTTGTGTGGTTCAATTAACTGGTTCCTGCAAGACAAGATTAAATCCTTTTGATTAATCATAGTAATTTGGAAAAGGACATTTGGATCATTAAGAAGAATTTGATAATTATACTCTTGCACGTTTACACAAGTTGTAAAGAGTCACAAGTGCCAAGCAATTTGAATTATAGCCATTAAGCAAGTCACCCATTATACAAATCTTGACTCCATTAGCCCAACAAAAGTAGGCACTAGTCACACCATTCACATCTTATAGTTTTATAAAATCTTATTAAAACATTCACATTTCAAGTTCAATATTGGGAATAGGAGTATTCAGTAAACTTTCATCTATTACACTTTGTGCCATTGTAATAGATCCATCAATTCAGTCAAGTCATACAACTTTAAGTCTGCTTATTCACATAGGTATACCCGCCTAAGTCTAGCAGCACCTGAAGAGTAGAAGGTCTAAACCATTTGGCCTTGTCTGTTACCCTGAAACGTACCAAGAGATTGGCAACCTCTTAAGGCATTTCGCCTCCATTTTTGAGAGCTAACATTGTACATTGAGATAAGTTGCAAAAATCTTGCTAAGGTATTTATAGTGTATACTCTAAGGCTGAGTTATAGTATTTTGGTCTACATCACTTCACAATCCAAGATTTTTTCTTGGTTTATAATTTAAGATGGATGACATGTAAAGGTGTTATATCTAAGGATTCAAGTCATCACACCTTCTATAGTGATAGTTTTCTAGTTTATGCTTTGGTTGTATAAAGAGTCGATGAAGGACTATTGGGATGTTCTGTATTCCTCTAGTGAGATATATGTGACTATGCAGACTCAGTGATATGTTCACAAAGGTATATGGATTCTTCTTTGCAAGTCTCAAGTGTTTTGGTGGTCCACAAGATCAATTTTCAAATGACAGTTTGTTTGGATTGCTTTGTCCTTGTGTTTTTGGTGGGTTTCTTTAGTTGTGCTAGCATATGATGATTAGAAACTTCAAAAAAAGGTTGAGGTGCATGAACAAAAAATTTCACATCTTGGTTTGCATGATTTTTTTGATCTCTCCCCAGTGGTGTAAAGTTGAATAGATGGCAGTTTTGGTGGTGGTGTCATTATTTGGGTCAACAGACTTGTTTCCTTCATCTGCGGTTGATCCTAATTAATCAATCTTGTTTTTGTGAATGTGTTATGGTGTGTTTGGATCCTATAATGCCATGCATTGATCCACAACTATTTTTCTTGTAAATTTTATACATGTTTGGAGCTAACCAATGCGATATCATATGTTTCTTCTAAAGGTTATCTCAGAGCTGACCTAATTAAGGTTTTGAGTTGTTGTGGAGGATATATATAGAAGATCAAATTCATTTGTGAATGTGTTAAATGCAAAGGAATTATGACTAAGTATTATGTTGAAGATGAAGTGTGCGAAGTTAGTGTGAAGGGATAATTGTGCAAAAAAGGGATTGTAACATCAGCATATGTTGGATGCTTCTTCATAGTAGTTCATATTCATATTTCTCATTATAATTTTCATGTATCCTACTCTAAAACAATGAGTCTCATCAGGTCCTTTTTATATTTCCCTAAGGTTGTACACCTTAGTCTGCAAGTCCATGGGCAGTGAGCCTTAAACAACATTGTAATCTTTGTAAGCTCTAAGCTTCATATATTGTGAGTTAACTCTCACTATGGTTTTTTCCCTCATTGGGATTTCCATGTAAAAATCTTGGCATCCTTGTGTGGTGCATGTTTTCTTCTTTTATCTTCTTTTAGTTTGTATGATATGATGTTCAATCTACAAATGAGAATGGTTAAGTTTTAATAAATGTCGATTCACCCCCCCCCCTCTTAGTATTGCATTGTGTTCAATAAAATCCATATTATTTGATTATTTTTACAATAAATTCATTCTTGTAAAATGTCTCATTAGCATTTAGTGCAAGGGTGTCAATGCCATATATTTATTTCTATATTCATGGATTAAATTGAGAATGTGAACACATTGGTGTGGTTGAATTAATTCTATTAGAGGGATCATTTTGTTTCTAAAGGTTTCTAACCCTTCTAATATATAGTGATTTGAAAAGATAGTTGAGACAGATAGAGAGGAAGATGGAGAACATTAGAGATAGATAGGGTAAAAAGAGAGGGAAGGACAAAGAGAGAGGCAAGGAGGGAGGGTGAGATAGTGATAGAGAAAGGGAGAGAGAGAGAGACAATGATGAAAAGGGAAAGATATAGAGGGAGATAATCCATTCATCATATACATTAAAGAACATTCATATGTAGCATTAGAGCTAAACTAATAATTGACATCAGACTCGATAAAGAATTTAAAAATTACTTTCATCATCAATGTACATAAATATTATATAAAAATTTAAACTATTTACAATCACACTCAAAATTGAGTTTTTCAATAAAACACAGAAGCCTATGTATTATATTAATTAAGAAGGAAAATTACAAAAACTCCAATTCAAAATTGAGTATTAGTTCAAATCATTAAAACTATTTAAGATATGAGTATGTACATAGTATTTATATATTCATATCAATAAGGTCATGAAGGTGTACATAATATTATCATATTTCCATGTCAACATTGTCTCTCAAGCAATAAAATATCATTAATATAAAATTATAATGAATGAGCCATATAGGAATAAAAAATGTCTTCCTCTATGTAAAAAAGACTATGACTCGAACATTCAACCTCTCTTTGCTCTAATAGAAGGTGAATCTCAAATATTTAAATAGTTGGTGCTTTTCATCATTTTTGATCTCATACACTCCTCACTATATTGTAACTCAACTTATATAAACTATTTATACAATTAGATACTATTCCAAACTCTATAATAAAAATATTATTTCAAAATAGAATAAAAATAATAAATACACTTAAAACATATTGATAATCTAGTTATTCTTGCTTCTAATGCTTAACATCATTAAGAGATGCATGTCATCAAACTAGGGTGCTTGCATCAATCTATAACACAACAAAATCTATATATTGATTCTTTGCAAATACCAAATGATGTCAATTGAGAGAAAATAATTATAATTAAATGCATATATTCTTAATGAGATAGCAACAACAACAATAACATCTAATTTTCCCACATAATAGAATGTGTGATACTTATACCTATGTAACAGACATCGATAATGAGATAGAAACGACAACAATAACATCTAATTTTCCCACATAATAGAATGTGTGATAGTTAAACTTGTAAAATAAACAAAATATAATATATTTAATTGGAAAATTCAAGTATTAACTTTGCACACTAACAATATTTTGCAAGAATGTATGATACAAGTCCCATCTAAATCATCAATATTTTGTATTTCAAGTGTTTTACATCAAAGAGAAGATGGATAAAAAAATTTATAACAAGTCATGTTTGAAAGGATCAAGTGTTTGTTGTGGTGGTTTACAATATTTTCAAAAATGTGTACATAAAGGAACATCTTCCTAGGAATATTGACCCAATGTTGTGTAAGGAAGCTAAGGTAGTAGAACAATTACAAAACTTTATAGATCTTTACAACAGTTACAAAAACTTAAACATAAATATCATGCATACAATAGAGTGATTTGCATGGGGAAAACCCTTTCAGGAGAAAAAACCCACACTTCAAAAGCTGCCCACTATATTATTCAAAAGTCACAAAGATTGCAATATACTTGCAGAGAAAGATTCTCATAGGAGTATCACCAATCAAAGATCTAGAGGCAACACGACTACTATTAGACTCTTAGAATACATCATAATACACAATCGTAATACAATGCCATCATAAAATAGGGTTGTCTTCTAGGGAAATTCAAGCCAACAAAATATCAATCGCCAAATTTGAGACCTAATGATGAATGATCTAGATTTACACTAATAAAATATACATAAAATTTAGCTTGCATGGCCCCCAGACCCTCGCCGAGGGGATGATCCCCCCAAACCCCTTGTGAGGGGTACCCCCTCCTCGTGTCTCCCCACACTTACTTATCAACAATATCTTATGTAATTGCAAGGTTGAAACACATTTTCCCAACAAATCTCATA
This sequence comes from Sequoia sempervirens, assembly GCA_007258455.2. Taxonomy (NCBI): domain Eukaryota; kingdom Viridiplantae; phylum Streptophyta; class Pinopsida; order Cupressales; family Cupressaceae; genus Sequoia; species Sequoia sempervirens. The sequence goes on along the minus strand of VDFB02000008.1, from coordinate 206,752,325 downwards.
CTCGTCAAACACCTTGCAAGAGCAAGGAGAGGGAGTATAAACATCATCTCTTAATTGCTAGGGGTTGAAAGGCCCATAGAATTTGAACATCATCTAAAAATTTTTGTTCTCATAGGCTTAGTTAAAGAATCAACAACATTCATCAATGTCTCTACCTTAACCAACTTCACCCTACCATCTTCGACCATATCTCTAACAAAATGATATTGTACATCAATGTTCTTGGTTCTGACATGATATGCTAGGTTCTTAGCTAGACATATCTCACTCTAATTCTCACAATAAATTGTCACTTCACCTAGTTTTATTTCAATATCTAAATATAGTCTCTTAAGCCAAATGGCTTCTTTACAAGCATGAGGTGTTGCCATATACTCAGCTTCAATAGTGGACAAAGCAACCACAACCTGTTGCTTACTCATCCAACTAATTGCACCACCAAATAAAGTAAGCACATAAGCATCGGTGGACCCTCTACTATCAACATCACTTACCCAATTTGAATCCACATAACCATGAATGTCAAGGGAAATCTCATCTTTAGTCAAATTACTATGATAAGACAAAGAATACTTTGAGGTACCACACAAATATATAAAGACTCTTTTAACTACATCCCAATGAACTCTACCAGGATTATACATATATTTGGAAAGAACTCCCACTGCTTGGGCAATGTCTGGTCTAGTACAAACCATAACATACATTAAACTTCCAACTACACTTTAGTAAGACACTCTACTCATGTCTTCCATATTTGATGGGGATGTTGGAGAATTTGAAATAGATAACTTTGTTCCATCTGAAAAAAGGAGCACACAATGGTCTACAATAATGCATATCAAACCTTTGTAAAATTGACTTGACCTACTTACTTTGGCCAAGACATAGCTTTCTATTTACTCTCTCTTTTAATATCTATCCTAGGAAGAATGTGTCTAGCTGCACCAAGGTTTTTCATTTCAAATTTAGCAGCAAGTTGAGATTTTAATTTTGAAATCATACCTTTCCCTTTACCAATAAATAACATATCGTCAACATATAATGCAATAAATAGGAAATGATCACCATTAGTTTTATAATAAACACAATGATTTGATTTAAAATTCTCAAATCCCAAACTCAACACATATGTATCAAATTTCTAGTACCACATCCTAGGACTCTATTTTAGGCTATACAAAGATTTCTTCAATTTGCAAACCAAATTACCTTTACCTTTCACCGCGTAGTGCTCTGGCTATGTCATATAAATATTCTCCTCCAAGTCACCATAAAGGAAAGTAGTTTTCACATCCATTTTCTCAACCTCTAAATCACAAGCAGTAACAATAGAAAGCAAAAATATAATGGAAGTCATTTTTGCAAGAGGAGAAAATATCTCACCATAATCAACACCCTCAACTTGAGAGTAACCTTTCACAACCAACCTTACTTTGTACTTCTCAATACCTCCATCTAAACTAATCTTTTTCTTGAACACCCATTTTCAACCAACATGTTTTCTTCCCTTATGCAATGGCACAAGATCCCATGTATCATTTTTTTTCAAAACTACCATTTCTTCATCAATAGCAATCTTCCAAAATTTTGCATCATTCATATGTAATGCCTCTTCTACTAATTTGGGTTCTTCCATGTGTTAGTATTCAAAGAAAAAATACATCTCCAATCATCAGGTGAATACCTTCTAGGTGGTTTTCTATGCCTTGTAGACCTAAGAAGAAGCTGAATTGGTGGTTCTTCCTCCTCTTCAGAAGATTTAGATCTAGATGAGCTCTCCCCAACTTCTTGTATATCCACGAGTCTCAATTCAAATTTCTCAATTCTAGAAGGAAATTGAATCACAACTTCCTGATTACTTTGTTCTGGCTGCAATATAACATAAGAAGGCTTAGTTTCTCTAAATTTCACACGTCTACTATATATTACCTTTTGTGCAATAGGTTCCCAAAGCCTGTATCCTTTCACACCATAATTGTATCTAATGAAGATATATTTCACAGCCTTGTTCTCCAACTTTGATCGCTTCTCCTTTGGCACATGTGCATATGCCTCACAACCAAAAACTCTAAGATATCTTAATGAAGGATTCTAACCTGACCATGCCTCTATAGGCGTCTTATCAACAAGAGCTAATGTAGGAGACCTGTTAATCAGGTAACAATAAGTGGCACAACTTCAACCCAAAACCTTTGTTCTAGACCAACACCACTCAACATACTCCTAGCCTTCTCCATCGGTGTCCTGTTCATTCTTTATGCAACTCCATTCTATTGTGGAGAATATAGAGTTGTCTTTTGTCTATGAATACCACAATCTTTACATAATCTATCAAAATCATTAAAGAAAAATTCATCGCCATTATCAGTCCTCAAACATTTTATTTTCTTTCTAATCTACAACTCAACCATTGCTTTAAATTCTTTAAATCAACTGAAAACTTCAAATTTACTCTTTAAAAAATATACCCATGTACTTCTACAATAATCATCAATAAATAAAACATAATATGTGGATTTTCCAATTGAAGGAATGTCTACAAGACCAAACACATCAAAATGAATAAGATCCAATACACCACAAGATTTATGAGAACTTGATTCAAACTGAATGTGGTTTTGTTTTCCATAAATGCAATGCTCACAAAAATTAAATTCAAGATTACAATCAAATAACCCTTCAACAAGGCTTTTCTTTTTCAAGGTCCTTAGACCATTTTCTCCAATGTGTCCAAGTCTCTAGTGCCATAGCATAGTTTTCTCTGTAGGTAACTTTGATTTAGAAGAAAGAGCACCCTTGGGTACCCAGAATCCATGACCATCTACTGAAGATGAAACCCTCACCTCTTCCACAGACTTGTTTTTCATTGAAGTACAATTGCACTCAACAGTACATGCATCAAGCTTATACAATGTGTCATATTTGACACCTCTAGCAATCACCATAGCACCCCTAATCATCTTGCATCTTGCATTAGAAAATACTACCTACACACTTGCATCTAGATTAGTTTGCTCATAGATAACATTTTTTTTGCTAATCCAGGGATAATGTGTTACACCCTATTTCTCAGTTACCAAATTTATGTTTCCTTTATGATTAAATATGATATTAAATTCAAATCATGACTTTGATATGTTACACCCCATTGTGGGATTACCAAATATTTTAATGCATGACTATGTTTTATATATTTGGATGGAAAACGTGATGAATGAATATGTGTTGTAATGTGATTGCTTTAATTCTTTGATGATGCAAATGATATATGATATAAATGAATCAGCTAACTAATTTTATGATGCACTAAGTTGGATGCAGGAAGAATCGATCCCTCTAGTGAGGAGAGGGAGAGTATCACCCAGGAGAGGAGCTTGGTATGGTAAACACTAATGTGCCTATTTGAGCTATCACACACTCACAGCCGAGTTAGTCATGTTGAGTTGAGTTAGTTCAAGAATTGGTAAGTAAAACCACTAGTCATAGTTTGGGGATGATTGAAATGATTTTGGTATTAGTCTTTTTTCTTGATTGTTTCTTAGATTGAATTAAGTGACTTAATCCTTTTATTGAGTATAAGTTCTTTGTGTATTTATATTTATATATTAATCAATAAGTATATGCATTGAATGTATATATGTATGTGAATGTGATAACTCGTGCATGTGAGCATATACATGTAGGCATATACATAGATAGAAATACTTACACATACTCATACATGGGTACATCATATACATGTGGGGAAATCGATTGGACATATATACCTATCTATGAATATATATGTGTGTGTGTGTGTGGTTATTATGGATATTAAAATAATGATATGTATATATATATATATATATATATTATATAATTATTAAAAGTTATAACACATATAACACACACACACACATATATATATATAATATATATATATATTAATATATATAATGTTATTTATATATATATTAATATATATAATGTTATATATATGAAATGTTTTTGATAAGGAAAAGCAAGTTTTGAAGGGGCCTCAAAACCGTTTACAATGGATAAAAGTTGCTAGAAAGAAAGAAACATTAAAACCTACAACCCATAAAAAACAAAAGGCTAACAAAATATAAGACTAGAGAACCCGTTAGCACACCTATAGCAAAACATCAACACAGAGGCTAGACAACCAAAAACATCAGCAAAAAGCTACAACATTTTACCAAGAACACCGACTGAGTCCATATTTTCAACAATGATCTTGTCTTGCATCTCAACCACATCCTGGAGCTCCTCAAACGTAATGGTAGCCCTTTTCTTAGTCTTGCTCCTCGTACGGAGGCAAGGACCAGCCTCCAAATTCTTCACCTCACCAGGGCCAAAATCAACAGTCTTCTCCTCTAGGTTCATGTGGTTAACCTCCATAATGGTTGCCTCATGTTCTCCCAAATCCAAAGGTTGGCCAGTCCATTTAATAGCTTTGTCATTTAGAACAGACATGCCCTTAGCACTAGATTTCAAGGATTGATTACTGATTCTAACCACCATCTGCAAGTCATTACTGATCTTCCCAAGTCTTTCCTCCATACTCACAAACCACTCCTCATTGATCCTTTGAATATCAACTTCCAGGGTGGTCAGCCTTTCCTCATGGCTTCTACCAAGCCTATTAGCATCCACAACTAATTTGTTAGGAATAATATTCATTGTCTTGACCTTACCTTTCACTATCCATTCATTTTGGTTGCAATTACCTAATGCCACACAAACATCCTACTAGTTTTTAAGCTTCAAATTAAGCTCCTTCACTTTTGAGAAGAGCCACTTCACAAGAGAGAGCAAGTTATGAGTGTCATCCTCCGCCATTCTACAGAACAGGTCCATATTAATCTCCTCCCAATTGACCAGTTGAGCATCATAGAAATCGACGTTCTCATCAAGGTCCTTCTGAGCCCCATTTATGCCCTCCAAATCCTCCTCAACAAGGGAGTCCTCAACTTCAATAACTTCCACTTTCACCCGGTGCTTATCAGGAATGTTTGCCAAATTAGCTAGAATTTCAAGCCGCTCCACCTTAACATTAACTTGCTTAGCCTGCTGGACATTGATACCAACAAGGGAATCAATATCATCCTGGCTAGGACTAGCCACCTTAGAATTCATAAAAGCCTCATTCTCCTACCCATTATTCGCCATCGGTTGCTTGTTTCCCTCAAAACCCTCACCCGGATTCCCTTTAACATTAGGAACAAGGGAATAGTCCAAAGCTTTAGAATCCTCCTCATTCTGCTTAATAGTACGCTTCCCCTTGGGGAAATTTTTCTTCCCCTTCACATTCTTTTTCATCGAATGAACAACGACCTCCCTCATTTTAGTATCTGTTTTGTAGCCCTTAGACCAAGATTTTGAGTTTTCAGATTCATCCATAGACTCACCCTCACCCTCTGAAGGTTCCTCATAAATAGAGTCATCTTCCTCAGAGTCCCCTTCCCACTCCTCTGTCGACTCACCAATTTGATAACCATTGTTTTTGCCACCCCTTTTACGAGAAGATTATATATATGAAATGTTATAAGTATTTTCAATGCATATATAATGTGGACTTATTGAATAATGTAAGGCAACTTGTATAAATCCAACAACTTAACCACATATAAACCATATGTTACGCATAAACCAATAAATGTGGGAGGATTGTTATTGTGTGCATAAGAGCGCATGGAAACATTATGGAAGGAATTTAATAAGTTTTGAAATGTGTCATAGTAAGTGGTAAAATACAATTAGAAATCAAAGTGGTCAAATTGAAAATCCATGCACAACAAAGTAAAAACGTGTGACTTGGTCAATGACACGAGTTGGCAGATATTAGAAGAGTTTGATTTGTTGTGGTAAGCAACCAACAATCACGATGTGAGATAGTAACTTGTAGGAAACCACTGATGAGTTTGACTAAGAGCTATTAGCGTTAGTATATAGAGGTGACTCAGCCAAGGAAAAGAGGTTGAAGTTGTTGGGGTTGTATATGTGTTTGCATTTCAATTGTTTAAGCATCCACTTTGCACTTAACCTTGCTTAGTCGACTCATTAGGAAGAGAAGTTGGTTTTAGGTTTGTATTTGCAATCTTAGAGGTGGCACTTAGATGTAAAAGGTAACAGATTTGAGAACTAAATTGTAGCATTATATATTAATATATATATATATATATATATATATATATCCAGCATGGACTTTGGTATCAAGTCATAATATTATTTTATGAATAAATAATAGTATGATAAGGAATGGAGCTCTGCAATGGTCATGGCGGAAAGCAACGGTCAGGTAGGTTTCGGCATGGGGGCAGAGGTGGTGAGGGCCCCAATGTGCACAGTTCAGGGAATCTTGAGCATGCCTAGAGGCAGGATCGTTGGGCCCGACCACAGTCTACGGCTTCGAATGGTCGCTTTCCTGAGGGTTCAAAGCACGGGCAATTTTCAAATAAAGTGGGTCATGCAAGAGGAAGGACCAAGTTTGGGCAGTATAGCAATGAAGAATTTCGCAGGCCTAGGCAACAGAAGGAAACAAAAATGGGGCAGACTGATCTCTCGCGTGCGGACAGACATGATTCAAGAAAGATCTTCAAAGCTAGGTTTGGGAGAGGGGGAATGGAATGGAAAAAAAAATTTCCCTCGGCTAAGGAATGGGAGGAAGTTCGGGAAGAGAGGACGAAGGGTGGAAAGGGAACTCATGGCTCGTCTTGGTCCAATGAAGCAAAAAATGGAAGAACTAAAGTGGTCATCAGCTCCTTGATAATGCAAGCAGAAGTTTTGCGGTTAGAACAGTTAGGCCTGTTTGGTAAATGGTTCGGGAAAGCTCTTAACTGGGAATATTTAGAGAAATGGTGGAAAGAACGTCGGGGCTCAGATCTGGATTTCAAAATGCTTCAAAATGGTTTTTTTATGGTAATTTTCCCTTCCAAAAATATCAGAGATCAAATAGTTCGTGGGGTTTGGGTCTTAGATGGCTGCGGTTTCTACTTAAGGAAATGGTCAGTGGGTTTTGATCCATTGACACATGTGCTGGATTTTCAACAAGATTGGTACAGCTTACCAAATCTTCCTCAATAATATTGGGCTCCCTCCATTCTCAAGGAAATCGGGAACCATCTGGGCACCTTTGTTTGTGCCGAAGAAAGGAGATTAGCAAAGAAAAACCAAACGTATGTGCGCATTTGTGTGGAAAATAATGCAGAAAGGATGATCTAGAGTGAGATTGAACTGATAACAGACTATGGGACCTGGGTCCAAAAGTTAGAACGCGACTCCTTCATGCATAACAACCTGGTTCGTACCCTGGGTTGCAGGGTAAGCAATAAAGAGACAGAGAAGTTGGATTCGTTGGATACCCCTTTGGCGAATCTTCGAAAGTCTGCCAGAATCTCCTCTGAAACCCTAATCCAGCCAAAGGGTGTTCTCGATATGCCGACCTCTTTGGCTACACAGACCTCATCTAAAGCAAATGAGGATTCCCTACCTCCAGCCACTAAGGATGAAGATTTTCCTCTGGGGACATCTATTCCATCTCCATTGGTTGAAAGTGATGGCAACCAGGCACCTCAAGAAGCCCAAAAGGGGAGGGAACTGCAGTTTGAGGAGCTCGAAGATAAAATTTTTGAGACCCTAGAAATCATGGGGGAGAGTTGTCTGAATGTAGAACTAGACTCTTTGATAGAAGTCAGGAAGGAATTAGTGGAATTAGTGGAGGCTGCTAAATTGAAGTCCGGAACACTGGAGGATGGTCTCTGTCCAGACGGGGCAGAGGATACATGGGAGCCAGATGATCAAGTTTTGTCAGAATTGCTAAGTCCCCAATCAGGTAAAAAATGGAAGCTGACAGAGGAACTACAGGAGGCGAAATCCTGTTTAGGCATACATAGACGGGACATCCTCAAACTAACTCTAGATTGTGGAGATCAAAAGAAGCAGGGCAGAATCCCTAACCAAGAGAAGAGAAAACAGGATGGTGAGGCCAATGGCCGACAAAAAATTGACACTATGATTTAAGTAGGGAAGGGTGGTGCCCTTCCTGAACAACAATGAAAATCCTAACTTGGAATGTTAGGGGCTTACACGCCCCTAACAAGTGGAGTCTAATCAGGCGCCACATTGAAGTATGTCAAGCAGAAATATGTCTCCTTCAAGAAACAAAACTCGGAGGGTCAGCTCTGGAGATCTTTGGAAGGAAATTGAAGTATTGGAAATGGACAGGCTCAGAAGCGGAAGGGGCTTCGAGTGGTTTGTTGATCATTTGGAAACCCCAGTCAGTAGTAATAGAAGTGTTAAATTCGAGCTGACATTGGATAGTTTGTAAGGTAAGAAGCTTAATCTTGAATCTTCATTTTAATTTAATAAATGTGTATGGCCCCATGTTGTGTGTTCAGAAAAGAATATTTTGGCAAGAAATGGATGGTATTCTGCAAACACTACTGCAGGATCCCAGTATTTTAGGGGGGGATTTTAATGCCATTCTCAAAATGGAAGACAAGAAAGGGGGTTTTGGCAAAGTTCTGTAGTCCCAAAAGGACTTCTGCAGTTTTTTGGAGAGAAATTCTTTATTGGAAATTCTCGTAAACAATGGCACTTTCACCTGGACGAACCATAGAAAAGGGTTTGGTAGTATTGCGGAAAAATTAGACCATTTTTTCTTCAAAGGCAATCTGGGCCAATTCCCTTTTTCTTTAGAGAGCAAGATAAATTCTGGGACTGGATCTGATCATCTCCCAGTACAGTTACTCATAGAGGGGGAAAAGGGCCCGACAAGATGTCCCTTCAAATTTGAAATGATGTGGTTTAAGGATCCTCATGTGCTTGTTCTACTCGAACAATGGTGGAAGGAATGCCCAAGAGAGGGTTCAAGCTTATTCAATGTGATTTCAAAGTTAAAATATCTCAAACAGTGTTTAAAGCATTGAAACAAAGTTTTCTTTAAAAACATCTTTGAAGAGAAAGCGCAAACTGAGGCAGAGTTAGCCTCTTTAGCTGATGAAATAATGAAATGTGGGATGAATGAAACTTGTTACATGAGAGAACAGGTTCTCAATAGTAAGCTTAATGACTTACTTACCAAAGAAGAAATCTTCTGGAGGCAAAAATCTAGGGAATTGTGGCTAAAATCAGGGGACAAAAATTCAAAATTTTTTCACAACTCCACAAAAGCAAGAAGAGAAGTTAATAGAATTTCATGTGTGAAAGGGGGTGATGGTAGTTTGTTGGAGGACATGGAAAACATTAAGGTCTCAGCGGTAAATTACTTTCAGAATTTTCTCAATGAATGGGATGGTTCAAACTGGCAGGCTCAGAATGCCTTATTGCAACACATTCCAAAATTGGTCTCTCAAACCCAAGTAAGGTTATTGAATGCAAAATTTACAGAAGAGGAAGTGAAAGAGGCCATTTTTGGGATGCAACCTGAAAAAGCCCCTGGTCCGGATGGTTTCCCGGCCACCTTCTTTCATAAATGCTGGCACTTTTTGGGTAAGGAAATTTGGGAAGCCATCGAAGACTCTAGGCTGAACAGAAGGGTTTTAAAGGAAGCGAACAACACTCTTATAGCTCTGATCCCTAAGAAAGAGAAACCTTGAACATTGGGAAGATTTCCATCCAATATCGCTATGCAACACAATTTACAAAATTTTGGCCAAAGTTGTGGCCAATAGACTTAAAAAAATTCTTCCCTTTATTATATCTAAGGAGCAAATAGGCTTTGTCCCAAACCGCTCAATCTTTGATGGGATAATCATTGCCCAAGAAGTTATTCATTCAATTCAAAAAATGAATAGATTGGCTATGTTGTTGAAATTAGACATTAGGAAAGCCTATGATAAAGTGAACTGTAGATTTCTCTTCAAAGTTATGGAAGCTTTTGGCTTTCAGAAGGAATGGTTGGACTGGATCTTCGGCTGGGTCGCGAGCCTGAGATATTCTATATTGATTAATGGATCCCCGGAAGGCTACTTCACAGCCTCAAGAGGTCTGAGACAGGGGGATCCATTATCCCCTTTCTTGTTCATAATCATGGCTGAAGCTCTAGGGAGATCAATTGAAAACGCAAGGAAGTTCGGTGGGATTCATGGTCTACAAGTAACTAGCAGTCTTCCAAATATCACTCATCAGCAATTTGCGGATGACACAATTCTTTTCGATGAGGCATCGGCAAAGGAGGCTCAAAGTTATAAAAATATGCTTGAAGATTATTCTAAGGCTTCTGGGCAAGAAGTAAGCAAGGCCAAATCTGAAGTCTTCTTCTTCAACACAAACTGTCCTGGAGAGGTTCAAATTTTACGCATCCTAGGATTCAAATTGGGGCAACTTCCATGTAAATTTCTTGGCCTTCCTTTGGATAAAGGTATCAAAAGTAGCAGTGCATGGAGTTCAATGGTGTCCAGATGTAAAGATAAAATCTCTTCGTGGAAGAATAGATGGCTCTCCTAGGCAGGCAGGCTAACTTTGCTGAAATCTGTAATTTCTGCCCTCCCAATATATATGTTGTCATGCTTTCAATTATCCAGTGGAGCGAGTAAAGATCTAAATAAGGTAATGAAAGACTTCTTTTGGAAGGGAAACTCAGAGCAAAAGAAAATCCCTCTCATAAATTGGCAAAAGATGTGTGAGAAGCGTGAGAATGATGGGACGGGCTTGAGAAACGCATCCAGGCAAAATAAGGCTTTAGGGGCTAAACTTGCTTGGTATATTCATTCCAGACTAGATCTAAAGTGGGTAAAGATTGTCAGAGAAAAATACCTGACTCCTGATCCAAATTATTTCTTCACTGCAAATACCCTTCCTTCTGGGTCTCGGATTTGGAATTTTATCAAAAATTGCAGAGATTTGATTTCGGATTTCCTTACTTGGGAAGTGAAGGATGGTAAGGAGGCGTTATTCTGGAAGGATTCGTGGGAAGGCCACTCTGTATTAGCTAATATCCCTAAACTCTCTAGTGTAATGGAGAAGACCAAGTAGATGTGGGGTTCGAGAGTTAGGGATTACATTGATTTCACGAGGCTTGCGGAGGATGGTATTCTGAAATGGAAATCGGTGAGATGTCTGAACTTGGGTGCTCAAGAAACTATTTTATTTGAGAGGATGTTGGCAAGTCGAAGATTATGGGCTAGAAAGGGGGAAAACAGTTTGTGTTGGGATGCTGCCCCAAATGGGGTCTATTCGGCCAAGATTGGGTACAATGTGCTATCAGCTTTAATTGAATCAAATTCAGATTTACCTCGGAAACTTTGTTGGAATAAGGTTTGCTTACCAAAAGCAGGGATTTTCACCTGGGCGGCTGCTCAGGGTAGGATTCTCACAAGCGACAGGTTTGTTAAATTGGGTTACCATGGCCCAACCAGATGTCCTTTGTGTCAAAAGGCAAAGGAGACCGTGAATCATCTACTCTTGAACTGCACATATACTCAACAATTGTGGAGATGGTTACGTTCTAAATTAAGGTGGTCCTCTGCTCTTCCAGTTACTCTTTTAGATTGTTTAAATTCTTGGCCATGTCTTGATCAATCCTCCATCTTTGGAGATCTCTGGAAAATGAGCCCCTCAATTCTTTTATGGGAAGTTTGGAAAGAAAGAAACAGGCGCCTTTTTCAGGATAAAGAGTTGTCTATCCCAAGACTACAGTGCAAGATAGAGGCATGCATTGTAGAACTTTTCAATTCTCAATTGCAGGAGAAACAAAAGAAACTTAACTTCTCAAAATGGGATGCTTGGATCATGAAACATTGGTGTGGAATCAAATCTCCTCCTTTAGTGTGTTCAGGCACTGCAGCCTCGGCTCAACAACGTAAAAATACTAAGTGGATCCCTCCCAAACCGGGTTGGGCAAAATTAAATTTTGATGGCGCCTCCAAAGGGAATTCGGGTCCATCTGGAGCTAGTTGCATAATAAGGTCTAGCATAGGCTCGGTTCTGGGGAAACTGGCTTAGCCTCTAGTAGATGGTACAAATAATGCAGCAGAATTTCAAGCTCTTCTTCTTGGTCTTAATCTGTGCAAAGAGTTAAGCATCAAAAACCTGGTTATCAAAGGGGATTCAACAATTGTCATTAATGCTCTAAGGTTAAAGAAGATTCACAATTGGAAACTAGGGGTTTTTTTGGAGGCGGCTTTGGATCAGTTAAACAATTTTGAGCAAGTCATGCTAAATCACACTCTTAGGGAGGGTAACACTGAAGCTGATCTTCTGTCTAATTTGGGTGTAGTTGGTCCCAGATTCAAAGAATGTTATTGAATGTATCTCTTTATGGGCAGTTGGGTGGGCTCCCCCTCGCCCCTTATTTAGGCAGAGGTGGCTAGGGTGGACATGAGGTGGCAGACGGTTGTCTTAGTTCTTATGAAACTTCTGGAGTCGCATTGGTGGCATGCTGGGTTCAGTTTTCATGGTGTCGTCAGTGACACGTCGAGCTTAGTTTTCCTCGTTTCGTTCGTGGTCGTGTCGTGTGGGTTTTCCATTTATTGCATTCATTATGGTTTCAAGTTGGTGGACGGTGGCAGCATTTTATCTCATGCCAAGGACATTTTTTGCTTTGCCATTATTCAGTTCCGTATGCGAAGCCTGACGGATAATTATTCAGGCTCATTTATTTAGCTAATGAAGTCTTTTCAAAGGCATGGGTTTCGCATTGTGGTTTTGTTTTCTGTGTTTTTGTTGCAGGGTGCGACTGTCATTTTCTCGCTAATGGATAGACCATCGATGTCAAAATTTACCATTCTCATCTCAACGGAAGGTCTGGAATCCTTTGGCGCTGATACCCTAATCTCTTTAGTGGCTAAAGAAAGGAAAATTGCCTTTCGTGAGGTCACGAATCAGCATTTAAAGCACATCCTGCTTGTGGATGACCCAGCGATGATGGCTACTGTGAAGATGGTACTTGGCAAAGGGCACTTAGAAAGGAATGAGTTCGCCCGAGATAATGCGAGTATCTCATCCCGATTTCTTGCAGTGCTCCTGGATCTTGAAACCCCAAAGGCAGAGGCATTGGACTTGATGGTTCGTCTTTTCCGGGACGACTTGCTTGGTGGCATCGAAACAACTCTGAAGGCGGCCTTTACTGGTAAGGGCATTCCGCGTCCTGCAGACCTTACTTCTCTATGGGTGTCGGATGAAGCAGTCAAAGTATTTCCCTTTCTCCTGGATCTCAAAGGGCCCGCATTATCAAGACACCGAATGCTTGCAGAGGTGGCAGTGGATTTCCTGAAGCGTAAATTGAAGATGGTGTCGGTGGATGGGTTGGATTGGTTGGAAGGTTTCATTTATTTTGCAGAGTTAAATGGTTTCTGGTAAACTTGTGTGGTGTTGGTGACTCGTCTGGTTTTTTTGGTTCTCGACTTGCTTAACTCGGTAGCTTTGAACTAGAGATATATATATTTTGTATTTTGCGGGAAGACCTATGTTTCTTCTCCTCCTTTCGCTTCTAATTCCTGCTTTGAGAACTATATGGAGCTGTTGTTCTCCTCATTCAGCTCTTTTTTTGGCTAACTGTTGACAATCTCTGGTATATTTCCTGCTTAGCATACGACTGTAAAAACTCTCTTTTATCTATAAAATTATCACCTTACGGATCAAAATATATATATATATATGTATATATATGTATGTATATATATATGTATATATATATATATTAATTAATATATATATATATATATATAAATATTAATATATATATATATATATATATAATATATATATATATATATATATATATATATATATTAATTAATATATATATATTATATATATATTAATTAATATATATATATATATATATATATTAATTAATTAATATATATATAAATTAATTAATATATATATAAATTAATATATATATAAATTATTATATATATATTAATTTATATATATTAATTTATATATATTAATTAATATATATATATATACTAATATATATAATGTTATATAAATGAAATGTTATAAGTATTTTAAACTTGTATATAATGTGGACTTATTGAATAATGTAAGGCTTGTATAAAGCCAACAACCTAACCGCATATAAACCATATGTTACCCATAAACCAATAAATGTGTGAGGATTGTTATTGTTACAAATACTGTGCGCATAAGAATGCATGGAAAGATTATGGAAGGCATTTAATAAGTTTTGAAATGCGCCATGTAGTAAGTGGTAAAATACAATTAGAAATCAAAGTGGTCAAGTTAAAAAGCCATGCACAACAAAGTAAAAACGTGTGACTTGGTCAAAGCCATGAGTTGGAAGATATTAGAAGAGTTTGATTTGTTGTGGTAAGCAACCAATAGTCACAATGTGAGATAGTAACCTGTAGGAAACCACTGCTGATTTTGACTAAGTAAGAGCTATTATTGGTAGTATATAGAGGTGACTCAACCAAGGAAAAAGGCTGAAGTTGTTGGGACTGTATATGTGTTTGCATTTCAATTGTTTAAGAAACCACTTTGCACTTAACCTTGCTTAGTCGACTCATTAGAAAGAGAAGTTGGTTTTAGTTTTGTATTTGTAGTCTTAGAGGTGACATTCAGATGTAAAAGGTGGCAGATTTGAGAACTAAATTGTAGCATTAAGATTCTCAACATTTTGTATAAATAGAAGGTAGTCTTTTGGGTTTTGGAATTCATTCATTTTCATTATTCCAATCCATTTTGTTGTAGGTTTTCTTGTGTATATGCTGAGTTCTTGAGTGTTGTGGAGAGGTGTATGAGAGAGTTTTCATTGAGAGATTTAGAGCCATTTGCTTGTAAGATTTGAGTGTTTTGAGATACAGTTTAAAATTGTGGGCAAGCTGAAAGTAGGAGCAACAAGCGAAGTTTTGGTATTGAGCTTGAAGGGAAAATTCTTCATTGAAAGCTAATTTCCAGGCTTGCTAGTCTTCCTTACTCATTAATCTTTCTATTATGAAATTTATGTTTTTTCTTGATTGAATGCAAGTGCTTGAGCAAGTTATAGTGGCCTACCATAGTTGTTGAGCTTGCAATTTGTGAATATGGCTAGATTGGAAATAAGTTGCTTTGGATATCATATTAGTAGGATACCTATATACAATTACTATGATCATCATGATTGTATAACTATCTAGAAGGTATATGTATAGGAGACCAAGATGATTGCATATTACTTATTTTCTTGCATGAATTATGATGTTAATGCATGGGAATGGTAGCAAGTTAGATAAATGATGTCTTCATAGATAGGATGTGATGTTTTGCAAACCATGTTAATAGTTTATCCTTGAATGGTTACTCATATTTTATTGAAAGTATGAAGAGAGTCTTTTCCCTAGGGTTATGGTGTATACTTGATTGTTATAGATATTTGAAAATGTATTTTATGATTATGCTATTATCTTATACCTGACTAAGAGTCTATTCCTATTCATGGAATTCTAGAAGAGGACTTATGTTTTGACAACCCAAAACCCTAATATGAAGAGGACTTATAGGTACAAAAGCACAAACTCCTCTCAAGCTGATAATATCCTCCATATTAGATATGAATGTAGTGAACATGGTAAGCATGTGAATATTTGAGTCATATTGAAAGAGAGGTTTTATGATTGTTTATGATCACTTGATTGTTACATTACTTTTTTATTGAAGCCATAAGTTGGGATTAAACTATATGGTCAATTTGAACACTTGATTGTTGAGATTATACTTTTGAAATGGAGTCATTTAATGTGAGTGTGGATTATACTATTGAAATGGAGTCATATAATGTGTGTGTGGATTATACTTTTGGAATGGATCATGAGGTATGGGAAATGATAATGCATTGAAATGCTATATTGAAATTGTCAGTTTTTTATGTTATGAGAACCTGTGTGGGTAATGTGGTTGTTCTTGGGATTAGGATAATCTATGGATGGGAGTAATCTAGTTGGTCAATTAGATCACTTGAATGTATACCACCATTTGGGTTGGAATTATGTTATGTATAGCTTGTCAAGAGTATTATGGTCATTTACCAAATTGAGCAAAGGGTGGGTGAACATACAACTACCACTTCATTAAATTGAGACTCCATTTCTTAAGAAGTGAGTTTGATATGTAACTATCAAATATTTGGCCAAAGTATTGTAATTTTCCACTATTTACACTTGTTGGTTCACTGTGAGCTAGGTTAGTATAACTAGACTGGGAATGTCATGCATGTAGGTGGGTATCCACTATATGGTAGCTCTAGTTATGTAGGACATAACACCATGCTCAGGAAGGCTATTATTATGAGGGTTACTAGACTAATCTCTCCATTTAAGGGAGGTCCATCTTACCAGTTATGTAGATGTGTGGGAGACTATAGTAAGTTTGTGGTTGGCAGAAAAAGTGGTTGGGTGATACTCTCCCTTGTGTAATTGGCGACTGAAATTTGAGGATGTGTGCCCAACAAGGGACATCTAGACCATTTATACTTTGAGCTCTTAAAATTTTTGTATGGATTCATGCATCTCTATCTTTATGTCAATTGTATTTAGAAAACGTTATCATTGTATGGGATTATGTAATATGAAATCATTACTTGGGATTATGTAATGTTTCTTTATAAATGCAATGGAAATTCGAAATGGGATTATTTTGAATGTGCATATTTTTTATTGAATTGGAAATGTTTTATTGCTATGTGTTGGTAAACTTAAAATTTTCACATGTGGGTTAAATCTTGGGTAAAATCAATAGGTAAAACATCGGGCTTGCTACAATATGAAACACACCATTAATCCTTTTTATTCTACCATTAGGAAACCTAATTCTAACTTTAGCATGGCCAACAATATTTAAATAAGAATCATCACCCAAGTACACCTTACCTCCATCAAATTCTTCATATTCAAAAAACCAATCTCTATTAAAGGTCATATGGAAAGATGCACCTGAGTCAATTAACCATGCATCATTACTTGTGCGAGTTGCCAAAGTTGCAATAAATGCATCACCATATTCCTTCTCAAACTCTGAATCAAAATCAAATTTCTTCTTTTTCTTCTTCTTTTCTTCTTTGCAGTCCTTACGAATATGTCTAGGCTTACCATAGTTCCAACAAATAACTTTGGACTTTCCTAGAGATTTGGATCTCCCCCTGGACTTAGATTTATCATGCTTCTCGTTCTTCTTGCCTTTTTCCTTAGGTATTCCACTAACATTTAGGGCCTCCTTGGCATTGATGGATACCTTCCTCCTCATCTCTTCAAAAATCAAAGAACCCACCACATCTTCAATCATCAATGTAACAAAATTACTCCCAATAGCCATAACAAGAGAATCCCATGAATCAGGCAAAGAACAAAGTAATATTTGACATTTCTCCTCCTCATCCATTTTGACACCAACTGATGGCATTTGAGCCACCAACATATTGAATGATTCTAGGTGGTCTATAATTTTTCCACCCTCTTCCATTCTCAAGGAATACAATTTCTTCCTCAAGAAAATCTTGTTCACTAAAGATTTGACTTGATACATCTCATCAAGATTCTTCCATAGTTTTTGTGGAAAGGTCTCTTCATGGACATTGATTAAAGCAGAGTTTGTCAAGCACAATCTAATTAGACCCTTGGCTTTATGATCCATAAAATCATATTAAGCAGCCAAAGTAGAATATGTAGGCCTTGAAACATTCTCATCAACAATATCCCATAGATCTTGATCTATCAAAAAATCTCCATCTTCAGCTTCTACATTTCAAAATTATTTCCAAAAAATTTATCCACCTCTATTATCCCTGATGAACTTTCCATTTGAAATTTTTTGCAACAAGATCACAAGGTATCTTCTACACAAGCTCACTCAAACCTGGATTAGTTCAAAAAACCCAACAACCCACAACTGAAAACAAAGGTGATCAAGCTCTAGTACCACTTGTAAGGAAGCTAAGGTAGCAGAACAACTTCCTACACTAATCTTGAGAGGAGGATAATGCAAAAATTTACATATCTTTACAATAGTTACATATACTTAAACAAAAATAAACATAAATATCATGCATACCACAACACAGTGATTTACATGGGGGAAACCCTTTTGGAAGAAAAATACCACACTCCAAAAGTTGCTCAATATGCTATTAAAAAATCAAAGATTACAATATACTTGCAGAGCAAGCTTCTCACAGGAGTATCACCAACTAGAGATCTAGAGGCAACACGACTACTATCAAACTCTTAAAATACATCACAATACATAGTCATAATACAACTCCCTCATAAAATAGGGCTGCCTTATAGGGAAAATCAAGCCAACAAAATATCAACCATCAAATTTGACACCTAATGATGAACAACTTAGATTTACGACAATAAAATATACATAAAATTTAGCTTTCGAGGGTACTGCCCCCAAGCCCCCATCGAGGGGATGATCCCCTAGGACCCCTTGCCAAAGGTGAGATACATGAAGAAGCCAAATCAAAGAAGACCTCCTCATCCTACTCAAAGAAATAATATGACCATGTATTCCCCATGTTTCTATGGTTACTGTTATTCATGTAATTGGTTTGGTCATAGGGCTAGAGAGTGTAGAGCTGCACCTAAAAGAAGTACAAAATATATGAATAGAAATTCATTTACTCTATAGTGGATTTGAATGTAATGTGCTATAACTACAACAATTTTGGTCACATAGCCAAATATTGTAGAACAAACTATGTAAGACCAAAATCACAAGGTAAAAAGAAGAATGTATCCCCTAGAGGGAAAAAAGGTTCACATGTTCCAGAGAAGAAGGCTGACAAGGTAGAGAAGAAGCCTAAAAAAGTGTGGAGAGTGAAGGGTCAACAAGTAGCACCCAAAGTGGTTGCTTTTACCTCAAATCACTAATCCTTAGTGATAGGGCATGAGTCCAGGGGGAGCTTCACATACATTTTATTTAGTCCTAAAGAAGGAAGAAAAGAGAAAAGATCAAGTTTGGTATGTCTAGTTTTACAAATTTTTAATGACTTGATGGTTGAAGATGTCATGGACACACTCCTTTATTTTAATAAAGGGGGAGAGATTATGTGCAAATGCTCATGAAATTGAGCTAAGTGATAAGTTGAGGTCAAAGGAGGAGAGCACAAATTGGCACCAATTGGTATCATTCAAAGGGGGAGAAATGTCCCTTTTCCATTGCTAAGGAGTAACAGTTGCAGGAGCATGGTGTCTTGTAGCAAGATGTTTGAAAGTGTCCCTTTGCCATTGATGTCAAAGGGAGAGAAAATGGGGTAAATGCTCAAATGGGAAGAAAGTGTAGCAATGCTCAAAGTGAAGCAAATGCTTTGGTGAGAGATATTTCTAAGGGGGATCTGTTATGTATTGGAGCATTTAAAATTGGTATCAGACCATTGTTAATTGTTACAAAGCATAAATTGGAGCATTTACAATTTGTATCAATTGGAATTAGAGCAGTTTGAGCATTTGGTTTTGCCATAAATGACAAAGGGGGACATTATTGGCATATTGATGTCAAAAGGTGTCATTGATGTCAAGGGGGAGATCAGAGAAGCAGTAGATCAGGTTCTGGAAGAGTTGGTGATGTTTGATGGAGAGAAGAGCATGTTATATGCAAATGTTGCAAGGTTGCTCAAAAAGATGCAAAGTTGACATGAATTTTTGTCATGTTGTTGCAGAGGTTACTTCCAAATGTTTAAGGATAAAACTAAGGCTTGATTTGATGTGTGTTTTTCGAGAGCTTCTCAGAGGTGTTATTGGTAGAGCCAAAGGATACATTGTGTGCTCAAAAAATATTTACTTGTGCTCTTTGGTTAAACCAGGGTTTCACAGATAAACCCTAAAGTTTAAAGTCATGGCAGATGAACAAATTTCTATTTTGAAGTTGACTATGTACAGGCATTGTAGGTCACTTAAGTTATATCTTAAGTTATTTATGTCGTTTGGTAACCAATGCCCTCATCCTAGTGGTTACCAATTGTGTCGGCGATATGTGTATTGCGACTATCCTTCATATCATTGTTTGATGTCTTCCATGGCTTTGTGTTTATGTGATATGCAATGGAGATGACCAACGATGTAGATTGATGCATAGAAGATCCAACGACTATCACAACTAGTCTTTGCATTGCATTTTGGAGAATCTTTCGGTAAGTGTTTTGTGCGATGCGCAATGGAGGTGTTCAATGGTGAAGATCAAAGCATGTGAGATTCAATGACTATCATGTGATGTCTTCACATCATGTTTTGGAGGTCAACTCAATGAGTGTATTCAGCGATATGTGATGAAAGTGGATCGTGAAATCATTAAGGACATGTGGCATGTTGTGATTGCATTGAATCAATGCTTCACATCATTGTTGTGAAGCAAAAAGGAGGTGAGCTTTCTGCAATGTGCGATGGGCTGAAGAAGTTAGAGGAATATCATGTCATCATAACCAGGTTTCAAATAACTATTGCATCACGTGTGTTCCTCACATCGCGAATTGGGTGTTCACTGACTGAGGCATTTGAGCAATATGAGATAAGGGATGATCAATGGCTAAGATCAAGTGAAAGGCGATTTGACAATCATCGGGTCACTACTTCACATCATTGTTGTGAAGTAGATAAAAGGAAGCCTTTGCATGATGTGCGACGAAGCATAAGTTAGTGGAAAATGATGATAGCAAAAATAGGTGGCAGAATATGATTACATCACATGGAGCATTCACATCGCATTAATGCCCCTTCAATTCATGCAGCTCTCAATGATACACTAGAGGGTTGCGATGGAGATATTGGTGGGTCTGCTTCTCGAAAATGTGATGGAGCGATAAAATGGACAAGTGTCCCACGTGACAGATGGAAGTTTTCTTTTGCATCACGTGGTCACTTTGCATCACAATTATCCTCTCTTTTCTCACAAACAAAGTTACAATAGGAAAAGAGGTTGCGATCGAAAGTCAACGACAGAGATTGAGTGAAGGTGATCAGATGGTGATTGCTATATATCTTTACATCAAGAATTTGGTGGTCAATGCTCTAGTTGAAAATGTGATACATTATGAAGACATGATGGACATATACAAAGATTTGGTGATCAACAATGGCTATTTAAAGAAGATCAATCTAATGATTATGTTTTAAATTTGGCTAGATTAAACGATGGTCAGAGGATTGTGGCATGAAGAACAAACATTGATGGCCCAAGTTCAAAGATGAAGATCTACAACGACTATGAGAGCATGTGTATGTGGTTTTCATCTAGTAGCTGACACAATGAATGAATTTAATTGGGCCAACTACTCCAATGACCAGTTGATTGGAGATTTGATAAGCAGAGTGGTGGCACATATTGCTAAGGTGATCGAGATCAAAATTATATTGATCAAGCAAGGAAATGCATTTAATGCATATCAGGGTTAGGGTTTTGAAGGATGTCATGTTTAATAGATATAATGAATTAGAATTCGATAATACTGGCATACAACTCAATGATCAGGTAGCTTGTTGAAGAAGATTGCAAGAGAGAAAACCCTAAAAGATTATTTGTATAGGTGTGCATGACTCGAGGCAATTTACTACAGGTCGGTGAGTGTATGCAATTGAAGGAAATCAAAAAATTGTTTGTGTATTAAGAGTTGATGCAATCGTGTGTGAGAGTGAGAAATCCAAGTAGCAAACACAGATTGCACAAGGTGTGAATGAGTAGAACCCAAATAAAAACCAGAGATTTCTATCAGGATTAATATTCAAAATGTTGATCAAAGTAGGTTGCAAAGTGTATTTATGAGTCTCTTGAGACAGATAGAGAATGCACTAAAAGAAAAGAGGTGTTGAGTAGAGACAGAGACTGGTGCAGAGCAGAGAATTGAGTTGCAGAGGCAGCAACAAAGACTTGTGTAGTTGCAAATTAAGTTGCAACATTGAATAGTATTCGAAAGAATAAATTGTAATCATTGCATTGTAAATCTAATTGGTGGGTGGCATCAAATATCTAGGTAGGTGCTCAGAGTAAGGAGTTGATGCTTCCTTGGATTGGGTGCTCCTAAAACCAAGGGATTGGTCTCCTTAGGGTTGGTTCCCTTAAACATTGTAATAAAAGATTTGATTGTGAGGTTGGATTAGGACGGTAGATCCTAGCAGCTATTTTCATCATGGTTTTTCCCCTCTTGGGTTTTCCACATACATTTTGTGTTATGTGTTGCTTTGTGTGAATGTTTATTTCTTTGCATGCTTAGATTGAATTTGCACTAAGTGGGCTAAAAAGAAATTAATCTGCATAAAGTGTTAAAGGCCAAGTTTTAATTGATCTACTGATTTATTGTTAGACTATTAATCTTTACTTGGTAAAGGTTATTATTTAATTGTAATTATTTATTTGTAGCCACCTCTTTAAGAGGCTTTTGACAACTTGCACACATAGATGAATGGTGACATTCATTGAGTTGGGAGTTACTTTCTAATTCTAACTCCTCTTCTCACCTCTATATATTGAGGTGTATCTCCTCTCATTTTTCATTCAAGCAAGCAAGCTTAAGGCTTAAGTTCTCTCTCTCTCTCTCTCTCTCTCTCTCTCTCTCTCTCTCTCTCTCTCTCTCTCTCTCTCTCTCTCTCTCTCTCTCTCTCTCTATTTGTATCATTCTTAGGCATTTTGCATCCTTTCATAATATTGGGGTTTTTTCTTGTTTTTTCCCATTATTGAATTCTTGTGTCTCCTTTACATTTGGATGGTGCTTGGTTTGGCTAATCTCTCTTTGGTAATATTTTTCCTTCAAACAATGCTTATTGATTAGCTCTTTCCTTTGCTCAATTTATATTTCCTTTCATGGTATCAAAGCCTTGGTATTACTAATCTTTTTTGAGCTACATTGTTTCAGAAGGTTTACCAAGTTTTAAAGGCACACCATTAGAGGCACTCTAAGAGGAGGAGAAGAGCCAAAAATTTAATCTTGCTTCTTGTCTAATAATATTTTTTTTCTAACCCTTGTTCAAGTTTTTCTTTATCTAAAGATTTCTAAGTTTTTTTTTGTTTCAAAGTTATATAATTTACATGCATGTTTTGTTTTTTGCTAATTTTTAGAAACCCTCAAATAAAGAGTTATATTTCAAAAAAAAATTATCTTAATATTTTTTGCAATATCAAGCTAAATTTGTAAAAAAAATCACTTTATTCTCCATGTTATTATTTGCATGTTCAAATTTCTTAAAAAAAAATCAATTTTTTTGGGCTCTAGCCCTATTTAACTTAGATTTTTTAAATAAATTACATTATTTTATTTAAAAAATAAATTATTTTGTTTCAAAAATTTATCTCTATTTTTATAATAAAAATAAATAAAATGTAAATTCTTTCCTTTTTGGGCTTTGCAAATTTTGTTTTCATAACTTTATATAAAAAAAAAAAACTATTTTATTTTTAAGGGGTTTGTCCCCACCTTTGCAAGTTTTTTTAAATAAAACCCTTTTCATCTTATTTAGGGCCCTTTGCTCATGCAAAATAAAATCAAACCCTAAATTTCTTTCCCGCCCGTTGCTCTTTAATCTCCTCAAGCTCATTTAAAAAATTTTGCTCGCCCATTCTCTTTTAAAAGAAGTTGTTTTTTAATCTTTAAAAATAAAAGAGATTTTTTTTAGAAATTTTTAAAAAGCTCGATACACCATTTTCTAAAACAAGAGCCACGGTAGCGTTAGGTTCCTACCAATTGTTAGTTGTGTTTGGTTGTTTGAGAGAGTTACTTAGCAAAAATATAGACATATATAAGCATCATCTTGTTGGAGTTAGTGATAATTGGACCATTAATGCTTACAAGAGATGGATTGTAATGATTGAATAGTCATGAAATATAGA
Source organism: Sequoia sempervirens (assembly GCA_007258455.2). Classification (NCBI taxonomy): domain Eukaryota; kingdom Viridiplantae; phylum Streptophyta; class Pinopsida; order Cupressales; family Cupressaceae; genus Sequoia; species Sequoia sempervirens. Next base: position 206,728,559 of record VDFB02000008.1, on the reverse strand, counting down.
TAGTTTAATTATCATGAAATATAAGTTAATGAATAATGTGAACATTGTCTAGATATAGTAATAAATATTAAGAATCTCTAATATTCATAAAAATTGAATCTATAAATTTAATAAACTTTGAAATGAAATGTTATCAAACATGACATAATAAAACTATGGAGTTGAATCCCATTAATTAGGACATAATGTGATTTGAAATTGAAATATATATTTATAGAGTTTGCATTTAATCATAGGGATCATGCAACTTGAAAGTTTGAACAAATAAATGTGCATGTAGCAATTGACATGTATTATCATAAATAAATATGCAAGGAAAGTTTATAGCTAGTGTGATGACAAATTTTTTAAAACAATTAGTATATATGTATTAGACATGTTTAAGCATAGAAGACCATGGTTGTCCAGACAGTGGAAGTGCAATATTCTCCCCTTTTGTATCTCATATGTTGCCTATAAATAGTGTATTGATATAGTTGTTAGAAAATGATTATTGTTTTATATAAGAATATTGAATGAATAAAAACATGCATATAGTTAAAAAAAATTAGAAAATATTTTACTTACCTTTTATGATTTGTTGATTATTGTTGAAGATGAGTGGCATTGATGATGATGTTGTTATGGTTCAACGTGAAGTGCCCTTTTGCTGAGAAATCTCGTAACATGAAGATGATGCTTGATTTATCTTCAATGTAGTCTTCATATGTGGTGTTGTGTAAATCAGGTAGTAACATTTGAACAATGGATTTATCCGCAAATCAATGTATTGTTTGTTTGTTTTTAGGTATAAGGATGGTTTTTAAATAAGGGGAGAATATATAATTCACATGATCATTACATCTAGCACAAAAACCAACTTGGTCTTCTAGAAATTCCATAATTTTCAAACTTGTAGTTGCACTTTGCACAAAATGCGTGGAAGGGATTTGATAAGGGGTTGGCCACTTTTAGAATTCCATATATTTGAAACATATATGTAAACAATATTGTTATGTATGGGAGAAAATTTCTTGTAAATTTGGGGAGGTAACAATTTTGAAATGAGTACCTGAAATGTTGACTGGAGGAATTATTTTAGCCTATCCATTGTCCTTGTGTTATTTAGTTTGCAAATATATGTAGATTTGCAAGTTTTGAATGTGTTGCATGCTTCTTTCTGCCTTACAATATTTTTGAATAACATTGCTAGAAACTCATTTTCTTGTACCTAATTTTTTATTTGCAAGAACTGTTGTGTGAAACTCTCATGTAACTGTATCTATTTGTTAATGGTGAGTAAATTAGATTTAATTTATGGATTGTAGTGATAGAAAGAAGAAAGCAATAGATGTAAAGTTTTATAGGAGAAGAGTTTGAAAAAAAAATTGTACCTATGCTCTGTCCATGTTTGAATCACCATATTTGATGTCAATCAAAAACTGTGAAGTTGTTCTTTTTGTGGATATAACCTTTGCACCAATCATTCCACTTGGATAGCTCTATGTACTTGTAAGTAATTGTTTAATTGTCATTTCTGGTAAGAACTTATATTCTTGGCATAGGCGGGGTATGACCTCAACTGTGCTTGTTTCTTACAAAATGATAATGCAATCACAATCACCACAATCAATCTGTTTTGTGCACAATTTGGAAATTTGATACACGTATTGTTGAACCTGGAATTATTTTGTCTTCATGTTGTTTCACAAGATGCCCAATAACATTTAAAGTATTTGTCATTGCAGCTTTAACATCTATCAAATCTACATGTAGCACTTCACGTGATTGGTTTGCTTTGTCCAGGTTGGCTCTATACACAACAATTATTTCACCTTCAAAAGTGTTTTCAACTTTTCAGGCATTCAAATCCTCATTGGATATGGAATTGGGACTTCCAGTTTTTGATCTGTAGAGAATATAGTAGAATTGCTTGAGCGTTGGAAAAATGAATTAGCATAGTGGAAATTGAATTATTGTTTTGTAAATACCTTTTTGGTGTTTTTGCCTATTTTGGTGCTTCTTTTTTGTTTGTTCTCTTGTTGCTTTCCGTTATTTTGCTGCAGTAAAATTTTATGGTGTTGAATTGTATTTAATGAAATTGTAGTAATTTTTAACATGATATGAGTTAGAAAAATATGTTAGAGCAATCGTATAACCAATTGTTTTTGCATGAAAATAAAATAATGTTATTTTGTTGGTGTAAAGATGCAGTAGTATATTTGCTAAAACTGTTGAAACAAGGATATGAGTTTAGATAGGTAGCATATTACAAATATTGATAGCAATGTAGTAATGATTTGGAATGTGACAAATATTTTAATATGGTCATTAGGAATCACAAGTCAAGTAATTTTTGTTGATTAGGATGGAACTTTATAAAAGTGGCAAGGTGATCAGTCCAGTATGCTTCTAATTTGTAAATGGAAGATGCATGTGTATTTGAATTACACCAGACATGGTCAATTAGTGGTTTGTTTATAGTGTGTGTTTGGTTTAACATGAATTCTATGTTTTTCTTTTGCATGTGATTTGAGAGTAATTTTTTTTGGTTTCTATATTCATGTCAATATTGAAATATCCTATAATACACAAAATATTTTGTGTGTTTACATGTGTAAGTATTTTATCGAGAGTTTTTATAAATTCTAAAATTGGAGTGTTGGGTCTTGCATAGATGTTACACACATTCAACTCGATGTTAGTTATAGGTATTGTTATTGTAAGGGCTTCAATGTTTGTTGTTCTATGTTGTGTTGTTTTAGATATAATGAGGTTTTTTTTAGTTAAATTCAATATGCCATGTATGTTGTATAGAACAAAGGAATTGAAGTCTTGAAATATATTGTTGGTTTCAGATGGATGCATGTGTGTTTCTTGCAAACATAAGATATTGAATCCCATTATGTCATGGTCATTGAGAATGTCATTTATATGTGCACATAAGCTACGAGTGTTCAATGTGCACATCAGAATTTGTGGGATGTTATTAGGAAGAGTGATTTCATTTTCAAATTTCCATTGCGCATTTGATTGAAGTCGTTGCATTTCGAGGATTATTTTTTTCTCCACTTTGAAATTTTTTACATTCAGAGGTTTGAGCAAGAATACTGATTGAATTAATTTTGTTTGTGACAGTGTTGTGTATGTTATTCCATGTTGTGTAATGCTAGTTGGATCAAATGCTACAATGTCCATTGTAAGTCCTTGGGATCGATGTATAGTTCTTGTACATGCTAATTGTATTGGAAATTATTTTCTAATAGTAATTATTTTTTGGCGAGTGTTGTGTGGACTAGCCTAGATATGCGAAATATAGGTACCCATTCTTTACTAATGTTTTTAGTATAACAGTGTGCAATTTTTTTTATTTGTTGTTGACAAATTTTTGAATCATTAAATTTGATCCAAACAATATCAAAATCATTGTATTTTGTATATGCTTTGAATATTCCATCTAACCCATTCACTAGACCATCTTGTGTATTGTAGTTACCAGCATATATTTCTACAAGTATATTTGGTTTCAAGCATATTTGAGTTGGTAGAGTAGCTATATGAGTGTATGATCTTATTCCATTGTAGTTATCTTGATGTTCATCGTTTGCATCTAATATAATGATATCAACATCCTTTCTTTTGTAGAAGAGAAAAGGGAATGTTGGGTCCATTGGTGGTAGACGTAAGCAATGTTGGTTAAGATAATCTAAATCATCATTTTTCTATGAACCTACACGAATTCTATTGAGAATTGCAATGAATGTCTCATCCCTTTTCGCATGGTAGAGATCAAAGAATAACACTTTGTATTGTCTTTCCAAAAATTGTAAGGCATTAGTTTAGACAATGTTGGTTTATTTTCAAATGCAATAGAGTCAAGTACAAGTTGCGCTTGATAAAGATCACCACAAAAAATTGTATCAATGTTTGCAAAGTGTGCAGTTGGCATTTGCATTATATCTCGTATTCGCTTATCAATATAACGTAGAAATGTTGAACCTACTAATGAAATTTCATCTATGAGGAGGACACGTAGTTGTTGATAATGCTTTGACATTGTATCTAATGTTTCTGTATTCAATGGAATGAAATTTGATTTGTTGAAAGGTATGTGAAATGTTGAGTGTAGTGTTACTCCACCTATGTTGTATGTTGCTTTTCCTATATAAGCAGTTATTAGTCCCTTTGGCTTGTTTGGGTCGTTGTCAATACAATTGTTGTAGATGTAGAGAAGAGCTTGGTATATGGATTTTGTAGTGAAAGTCTTCCCTGTTCCAGCTCCACCTGTTAAGAATAAGAGTAGTGGAGTTTTAATAGCTTTCAATTTTTTTAATACAATGTCATTTACAATTGCTTATTGCTCTTTGTTTAACATTTGTCATAATTTTTAGTACTCATTGTTGTCCATAATTTGTGGATGTTGAATAATTCCAATTGTATTATGAGTTATACTATTTAAGTTACTATGTTTCACAATTTGAAGATCTACTTGTATATCATGTATTGTTCTTGATCTTTCTTATTTTTTGTGACGAAAGTCTCATTGTTAGTGCTATCATCTTTAGCATTTAGCTCATGTATAGCTTTGTCAATGTCACCCCATCCACAGTGAACATTATAATTGAACTTTGCACGGTTAAGCTAAATTATTTTTTATGATGTATGTAAGCATTTTTCCATGAATTGAAATTGTGTTTCAATGTATTCTCATGTATTGTAAAGGGCACATAGAGTAGTAATTTCTCTCTACAATGATTTTCTAAATCTACATGTTTATTGAAATTGATAAATCATATAACATTTTGTTTTCTCTTTGGCTCAATTCTTTTGTCATTTTTGTTGTATTGTGCAACAAATTTGGAAAGGAATATGCCTAAAATAGTTTGAGGATGCTTTATATAGTAGTCTATTAAACAATTACAAATTACAAATTACATTTTTTGATTCATTTGACTCTTTCTTTATGTGTTTTACCAATTTCAAAATAAAAGTGTGATCATTGTCGGGCCTTGTATCAATGAATATACATTTCCTTGAGCTATAATTGAGTGGAAGGGATAAGGCAACCTAAGTAGCTTGTTGTGAGGATATTTGTTGTAAATTAAGTAAAGCATTTCTAAGTTTGCTTATCATCTTTATGGCATCAATATTGTTATGTTGGTGGTCTTTACGTATTCTTTTAAATGCATACATCATTTTTTCCTCAACCTTTGTCATGTAAGAGCTACAGTACATTGTTGTTGCATATGCATTAAGAACAAATTGTGCATCTATATTTTCTTTCCATAGTTGGGGAATTTCCTTTGCAAAACTAGTGTTCCATATTTGCGATAGTTTTCTCTATAATAGTAGTGTATGTCTACGTAGTGTTGATCTGATAGCCATGATATACTTGTTCTCATTGATATACATTCCATCTAGGAACATTTGAAAAGAGAAGGATGTGTCGTATGTTCCTTTTTGCAAGTTGGAAAAGATATTATTTGCAATTGAAATTGTATCTTCATTCTTGTCTACTAATGGTTCAAGTATAATAGTTTTGTGCATTGGTGGGAATGGAAAATTGTATTTGCAAGTGGCTTTTTTTGTTTTTCTACATTGCTTTGTATGATGATGCTTGTGTAGTATAGCTATATCAGGTTGTAGATGCTCAGTGCTACAAGTTATGTACTTGTCTACAAAGTCGATAATATTTGCATTGCTATCTTTTCCATAGACAGGTGCATTTTTTATCCATAGAAGAAAGTGATCATGTTGATTTCCACGATTTTGGAATTCAATTACAAAGAAATAGTCTAAGACATTTCCAAAGAAAGAATCATCTACAAATATTAATCTTTTGATTGCATTTATTCTATGTCTATAGTAACGTGCACAAGTAACTGGATCTTTTTTTATAAGATTGAATTTATCATTTAGATTTTTGCTATAAGCTTCTTGTTTTTATAATCTTGATTGATGTGAACTATATAATTCTTCAAGTTTATTTGATAGAGGATCCCAATTTTGTTCGACACTAGTAAATGTAACAAAAAAAGTAGGTGGTCCTAGTTGTCGTATCATTGCAAATACATTCTTTTTAAGTTGTAAATAATCAGGAGATGTTCTTATCCTTTTGAAATCAATATAGCCAATATCTGATTCAATATCTTCTCTAGGTTAGGTTTGTCTTTGACATATTTAGCTAGTAGCTTTCTTCCTTTTAGCTGACCTTTACGAATTCTTATCTACATTGTGGACATAACTTGTTGTATGAGTATTTTAATGGTCTTGAAAAATAAGTTTGTTATGTGGTAAGAAAATTGTCTATTTGAATGTAGCAGCTCCCATTGTGCAATTTTTTGGTATGTGATTTTTTTAACAATGTCGTCATCATGTGGATTGCCAAAAAATAGTGTAGGAAAATTCATTTCTTCATAATACTTATCTTTAATTATTCCAATTGGAGAATTCTCTTGTGCAAGTGCTATTTCTATAATTTTATCTTGCATTTTATGTATAGATCTAGATTCAATGAATCCATGTATTAAAGATTTAGAGGGATATTGATGTTCTGTGTCACTTTCTGAGTCACTTTCAATTGTACTTTGTTCATTGTTGGTTTCATTTTGATCATTGATTTGAAATGCTTCTTCCTAGTCTTTTTTATTTCAACCTTTTCTATTTTGTAAAGTAGTGTATTGCTTCATTGAGTCAAAGTATGCGTGATAGTATTTGGCCATACCACGCCTTTTTGGAATGCATTTTTATATTCCAATCGTCTCTTAAGAGAAACAACGATTGTTGATGTGTCATCAATAGATTGTGGTAGTGCTTTTTGTATAATTTTCATGTTAACTGGAACATTAATGATAAAACTAGTTAATCCTATTTGAGATCTTTTATATCCTAGTTCCCAAATTTGTGCAAATGCAATTCTTAGTGAGACAAGTCATTCTTCTAATTTTGATAGTGTTTGTACATATTTCAATGGTTTGTTTGTTTGAATATTATGTGGTGTTGCATATGTAGGAAGCATGGATTGTTTCAATGATGTAAGACATTTTCGATAGATGGAATCTATCAATATTGGATCATTATATTGTATTAATCTGTAATAGGTTTGTTTGTATTTATCTTTGAAAATCCTAATGTCTTTGTTGAAATACAACATTTGACAAGTTGCACATGCATATTTTGGTGTGTCTTGAATTTTTTTTGCAAATATTATTATTGGTGATGTTGAATTGTTTTGTTTTGATGTTCTAGATATCATTGATTGGTTGTTGCATATTTGTTTCTTGATTTTGCGGAGCGAACTAGTGTTCATATTTTCTAGCCTTTTCCTTTTGTTAGGTGCTACAATTTGATTTTGACTATTATTTGTAGTGAACTGTTTAATTTCTAGGGATGTTGTTGGTGCTTGGTAGCTAATATTTTGTGTTTGGGAATTTAGAAGTGATTCAAAATGTCCATTACGAGGATTTTCATTATGGAAAAGGATGGAGTATGAATCTGCATTCATTGATTCGTTGAAGTGCAAGTACTTTTTCCCTGTTGTCGCTGATCAAATACATATTTGTATTTTTAGCCATTTGGATAGCCAGAAAATGCAAAATATATCTCCCCATAGTCCAATTTCTTTGTGAAGTGTAGTTGGTTTTGCAAATAATCGCATTTTGCATAGATATGTTGTTGGATCGTCTGCTTTGTGTAAATAATGTAGAGTGTGAGGATCCAAATCACGGTTGTATGATTGAATTGCCTCTTTTTCACCTTTTCTAAGGCAGGATAAGAAGTAATCAATGGTTCCATTTTGTAGTCGGATTGAAGTGTACTGATATTTGAGTAAGAATTGTAATTAGACAAACAAGCAATCTCCAACATTGTAGGTAAATTTGTTCATTCTAAATAATCCTTCATTTTTTAGTGCAATACCAATGTTGGAAACATGAATTTGGCCTATGAATCAATTGATAATTGTCTACGTCTATCATTTATTTATTTCTATGTCTACTAGTTATTTTGATCTTTTCATTTGTTCAACATGTTTGTTACTTTAATTTTGATTATTATTTATAATCAGTTGTTTGAGTTGATGAAATGTTTTTGGTGGTTGGTAGTTTAGAGATTGTGTTTTAGTACTTAGAAGTGGCTCGAAGTGTCCATTGGAAGCATTTGCATCATGAAAGAGAATGGAGTATGACTCTCTAAGCTTTGATTCGTTGAAGTGTAAATACTTTTTCCCTGTTGTCATTGACCAGAGGCATATTTGTATGTTTAGCCATTTGGATAGCCATTGAATATAAAATAAATCTCCCCATAGTCCAATTTCTTTGTTAGATATAATTGGTTTTGTAGTTAATCGCATTCTATGTAAATATGTTGTTGGATCTTACACTCCATGCAATTGGTGAAGGAAGTGTCGATCCAAATTGTAGTTATATGACTTTATTGCATCTTCATCATCTTTTGCAAGACAACTTAGGAAATAATCAATAGTTTCATTTCGTAGTTCAATTGATGTGTAATGATATTTGAGTAGCAGTTCTAGTGAGTCAAATAAGCAATCTCCTACATTGTATTTAAATGTTTTCAGTCTACATAGTCCTTCACGTTTTAATGCGATATCGATATTGCAAGGTTGCCTTTGACTACTGAATTGGTAGTTGTCTACATCTATGACTTTCTTTTTTTTGTGTCTAGTAGTAGTCTTGATTTGTTTATTTGTTTGGCTTTTGATGATTTTATATATTGTTTTGTTAGTTTTTTAACTCCTACAACAAACAATTCCTACTGTCATCATAACATATTCAATTTATACTTATATTTAAAAACTAATATAATCTTGTTAATTTTCAAACATATGATAAATGTACAAATATTTGTAGTACTTAATAATATTTGTATAAATCTAAGTTGCAAAAGACTTGAACGTAATTGCATAAATTTTACTAGAAACTATCAAGCAAGCAGACTTTTCATAAAGCTACGAATTATTGACTGATATGATCTTTGTTTTTTTAATTCACAGGAAGGAAAACATTGCATGTAAGAAATAAAAAATGAACAACAAAATTTTCATTAGATTTGCAATCCTAACTTTTGTAGACAACATACATATATACAAGAAACTTCAAGCACAAGAAAATAGAAAATTACAAAAATCAAATCAGAATAACAATTTGTAGCAAATCTTTTTAGTAGACTAAATCTTGGTTTTTGAATTGTAATTTAAAATAGAAAGTGATTTTTGGGGAAATTATACACATTTCCATAGTTTTCAAAATTAGATGCATTTTCTCCTATCTCTACAGATCAAAACTCTAAAACAAGGAGAGCATGGCTGCAAATTTATGCATAATTCTAGCATTAGACTCCATCAATAACTTTATGCTTTCCTCCATATTTTGCAATTTGGTCTTTATTTTCTACACTTCCATTGTAGTTTGTGAACAAATCTTACAGTGGAGTTGTTTTATGGCAATGGAATTATCAGGTTCCTTAGTGGCACAACAATGGCCATTGTCAATGTTTTTGTTCATGTTCTTAGTAATCAAGTGGGGATGTTGAAGGACATCCTCAATGTTTGATTTGAAATCAGCTTTGTTCATCTTGTTGGAGACACTAGTAAATTCTAACCACATAGGATATTGCTTCACATAGCCTTGAACAATTTTTGTGTCATTTACAGAAATAGTAACAAAGGAAATTAATAAATAGGAAATAATTTCTATAACAATACCATAGAATCTCAATATCCAATGACCTAGGCTATTGTTTAATAGTGTAGAACCCCAATCCTATACCTGCACAAACACAATATTAGATCAAATGCAAGTAAGAACCAATATTCCCCATGAAATTCATCTACAATGCTCAAAAAGGAAAGAAATTGAAGACAAAGAAAAGAAAGCAATTGAAATCCTATTTGAACAAGCAAACCCTCAATCCCATGGGGGAATTGGTGCCAATTTGATGTGAAAATTGGCCCTTTCCCAACTCCTATGCAAACTTGATGAAGATTTGGTGATGATTGAAGCTCCTTGATGAAAATTTTGGCATAACCTTGCTATGAAACCATGAAAATGATGAATACTTGATATGAAATGGATAAAATTAGCTCTCAATGTGAAGAGAGTAACTTTTCTCTAAGTTGTGGATCCAAAATACAAAGGAAAGCCTTCTATTTATAGAAAGACAAGATGAAGGAATGAGCAAAATGGAACAATGTGGGAACATTCAACATCCAATGGGCAAGTGCCACTTGTCAAGATGTGAATGGAGGAAGCTTGAGCACATTTTGATGAATGTGCACAATAAATGATATTAGGTGGAATTTCAAATTTGTGAAATGACTTGTTGGAGGGAGAAAAGAATGAATTAAATGCCACTTGGCTCAATGCACAAGGACATGTAAGAGGGAATGAATGTCTTATTGGAGGGAGAAAAGAATGAATTAAATGCAACTTGGCTCAATGCACAAGGACATGTAAGAGGATTTTCAAACTTGGAGGAATATTATGCTAAAGATGCCACGTTGAAAGAAAATAGGGATTTAATAAATCAATTAAATGTATTTTCATGTGCAAGTGGCAAAATCTAGAGGAATGGAGTGATTAGGATTGGATTAATTTAATAGGAGATTAGCTTATGTGACCATTTGATTTAGATTTTTGGGTTGATTTAAATCAAAGTTGAGAAGAATGTGATTTAGATTTAATTAAACAAAGTTTAATTTATTTAATTAAAGAGGGGTGATGTTAGATTAAATTAAACAAGGTTTTAATTTATTTAATTTAATAGGCTGATTTTAGAGATTTAATCAAATAAAATGAATTATTTAATTAAATAGAGACCATAGGGTTAATTAAATAACTTTGATTTATTTAATTAACAAGAGGGAATGACTTAATTAGATAAATAATTATTTGTTTAATTAAGGGATGAAATATGATGATAAGCTAAGAAGATGATTTAGGCCGAAACAATGTTAGTAATCAGGATCAAGTGTGTCGGTATATTTTTCGTGTCTACAAATAGTATTACTGTATTGAACTGCTATGAATAGGGATTCAAAACCAAGACTTGGTGTTAAGGAGCATACCACTGACTTGGTTCATGTAAAGACACTCAAAATTTGTGTCTATCAAGTTGTCAACTTTTGCAATCGACACTTGAGATGTACCAATATGAATATTGCATGGAGAAGTAGTTGCATTAGGAATATACAAAGTGCTTGCCTTCAATAGCAGTACTGTAATGTGAATTTGGAAAGTATTTATAGATTACTTCATCCAATAAACCTATAGTTGAGTCAACACCATTTGTTGCTGCTTCTTCCACTTTAAAATTTTGCATTATATCTGTTGAATTTATGCACATATAATCAAATGGTGGATGTTGCATTATATTGGCAGATTGAACCAAGGGCTACTTTATTTTGGTAGTGGAGTCCACTTCGTAAGATGAAAAAAAACTTTTGTTAGACAAATTGCATGGGTTTGAACTGATGAAGTTGGAATTTGTAGTTGCATTAGTTCCTTTCATGGACCTGGTAGTTGTTTCATAGGCATTTGCAGCTTCTTCAAAGGTATCAAATGTTCCCAGCCATCGACGTTTCTTAATTACAAGATCCTTAATTTTGGCAGCAAGGCGCCCCCATGGGCGCCTCCTAACACCTTTATATTTGTTTTGCTTTCTACAATATTTGACTCTCTTCTAATTCAATTTAACTTGTTCAATTGCTTGATTTTCTTTTGTAGATTTCTAAGAACTTGATTGCCTTGGCAATGTGTCCATTTCTTCTTTGCATTGTCTACTTCTAGATTGAAGAATTTGATGAGGACATATTAAGCTTAACTTTGTTGTCTCTCCAGTTTCGTGGGTTTTAAATTGGAAATTGGCTACTTATATTTTGGACAGAAAGGATTTGACAATACTCTATGCAAAAAAGTAGAAGAATACTACCACATTGCATAGCAGTAGTATAAGAAATCAAGGAGTATCTTTGATTAGGATGAGCAGCAATATTAGTAGGCACATTTTGAGTAGTACAACAATAGTTGGAAATATCATATTAATGTGATACAAAGGAGCAACCATTGTTGCTAAGGTAGGCTATTATACAATTTATACATGTTTCGGTATGGAAGAACCATATGTATTTGGTCCACGTTGTGATGCACAATTTGTGCATCAGTTACTTTGATCTCATGTAGAAGATGTATTGTAACATATTAAGTAGTGTAGCATTTGGATAGAAAATGATCAATTTAGGATAAACAGTAACTATAAAACATTAATGTTGATGACAATTGTTAAATTTGTATTATGGACTATATCAATCTATAATTTCCAGTCACTTACTATTAATATCACGTTGCTATTGTGCTAATTTTCGTTGTGGAATATAGGTTAGCATGACATTTAACTGTAGAATGGTTAAACTTGAAAGTAATATTACAAATAAGGTTATAAATTACTATTCTCAACACACGCATTACATAAAGAAAAGGAAACTTTTGTTAGAAGAATATTTTAAGTAAAGTACATAACTTCAATTTTTTTGTTAATGAAACAATGATTTTCTTTGATTAATAGGTTAAATGCCTATAATTATATTTGATGGTTACATGTACAGTGTTACAATGGTTACAATTGCAAGAAATATTTACAAAAGGGAAGCTACTCCATATAGTTTGTTTTTGGTCCACATTGTGATAGTTTATTTTTGGTCCACGTTGTGATGCACAATTTGTGCACCAGTTCATTTGATCTCCTATAGAAGATGTATTGTAACATATCAAGTAGTGTAGAATTTGGATAGAAAATGGTTAGTTTAGGATAAACAGTAAGTGTAAACCATTAATATTGATGATTATTGTTAAATTTGTGTTATGTCAGAGGAACATCTTCATATAGCTGATAATTAGGCTTAAGCAAACCTATGGCTTCAATTACAATTGGGGGAGAGTGCTTGAAAAGCATTCATAGTCCATAGAAGGAGCGTTTTTCCTTATTTAGGACATCAAAATCTAGAAGGTGACCGTGAAAATTGAGTGCATGTTTGAAATCTAGGACATAGTTTTTTAACAGTCCCTTGGAGATCGCAGAGTGGATACATTTGACACCATAAGGAGAGAGAATTGAATCCTTGTAGAAGATGCCACCAATAGGAATGATGCCCTCAGTGGCATCGTAATGACTTATGACTTGTTCAAGCTCAAAGCTATAAAGACTGAGGTTTGGACATATTTGCAACATAGCACACATAACATATATGGACATCTCTGCAGATTCATGACATTGGATAAGAAGGCAGATGCAACTTTAGAATAGGGGTAGAAACATGATGGATTGAATAGGTAATCCACACTAACGAGTTGGAAAATAACTTTTTGTACTTGTTCACAAGTGGACTTAAAAACCTTCTTTAGTTTATGTTTATCATATGCACCATCTGGAATAGAAGGTTCTACAGATAGTGGTGGATCAAATTAAATTCTATTGTTCAAGATTACTAGTTGCACAAATGAGAATGAGGTTGTGCAATGTGAGAGTAGTACAGAGGAAGCGATAGGAGTAATATTGGAAAACAAAGTAACTGAACTAGAAAGTAGAGAATCAAGGTTTTATTAAGAGAGTATAACAAAGGGATTTCATCTAAATTGACATATGATTGAATGTATTAATGTTTAAGAGGGAAAATGACAAGTGTTTGGAAGAAATTTCTAGGTTATGATGCATTTGCATTGTGAAGACATGATTTTCCAAAACCACTTAGAGTGTCAAATTATGTTGGACTGATAAACATGCCAATTTGAGATGCAACCTACAACATTGATCTACACAAAATTATTCTCAGAAACCAAATCTTCCAAATATTGCTCACCATAGTAGATTAGATCTATTTTGGTAGAAGAAACATTCTACTTAGTTGACCTAACACATTAAATTATAGCATCCATTGCACTCATTATGAATGTTTGGAAAGAGACAGATGGGTACATATAAAAGAGATGATCATTTTTTACCAACATGCTTCACTTTATATCTATTGATAAGTATTTTATAAATATTAATTGTTAATTTTTAATTATTAATTATTAACATAATAGTTACTAACCCTAATGCAGGAGATGCATCAGTAGATATTTTATACCTATTAATTTTTAATTTGTATCTAAAAATTGTTAACACGCAAATGCCTAACCCTAATGCATAAGCATCTAGAAGTTTCTATAACCTAATTTGCTGGCAGCAATCGAAGCCATTCCACAATTTGCTGCCACCAAGGTGCTCGGAAGTCCTCGTGTTTATTGGCAGGGGAGACACTAAATTTTTAGGGCTTATATTTAGGGCTTTAAGGGATTGTTTCTAAGGTTTTCAAGAGGTTTGTTGGAGAAATAATGGGAAGATGTTCATTCCTTGCTTCAACAAAATTTTGATGGAGAAAGTGGTTGCCCCAAGCAAGATTAGGGTGGGGTCCCATGGAGGGGGGCTTCCTAAAAAAATTCAGTGGGTGCCGCTGAGATTTTTTAGGATTTTTTTCCGAGTGGTTGGTCCCATTGAATTTGTAGAATAGTTTAAGCTTAAAAGTTTAAGCTCCTATATTTATGGATCTCATGAATTTTATTATTTTACATATTTAATTCAACATACTAAATAAATATAAAATAATAAAAAAATTAATTAGCGAGAGTTTTAAAATTGCATATGATTGACAAGTGACAGAAAAAAAGCCTAAGTTGGTGGGGCAATTTCTAGCCCCACCCCTTTTGCACCTGCTTAAGTTTTTCAACTAAAAAGTAGGGGTTGTTATTTTTGAGGAAAATATTCTCATTAATCCTATAACATTTTTTTTGGTTCATGGGACCCCTGCTCCTTCAAAATAGATCCTGAAGCCCCCCATGGGACCCCACCCTAACCTCATGTCCCCATGCATAAATTTTATTGCTGGGAAAGGATAATTTGGAATCTTTTCCTATTTTAATGGAGCAACTACTATTTAGGAATTGAAAATAACCTCATGTCCCCATGCGGCTGCTTAGCTTATTTTGGCTAGCAGCCACTGCTCAAATTTAGGAGTTATTTGTGGAGCTGATGACCCCATGAAAAAATAAGCAAAAAAATTAAGCATGGGGACATCAGTTCCACAAATAACTCCTAAATAAGTTGTGCAGTGACTGCTAACCTAAACTAAGGGTAAGGCCTCATGGAGTTTTTACGCCGAAGGCATTTCAATTTGAAAAGAAGCAACCTGACAAAGTAAATCCACGGTGCATAATCCTGCAGAAGGGATAGAAGATGATCAAAAGGATCCTCACCGTTCATTTTTTATCACCGTTTTCAGTTCGCCGGACAAATAAATCAGCAACGCTTTAGCGGCTTTTCCACGACCACTTTTCCTATACTGAAGTTTGCCCTCGACGCTTCAAATAAAGATGTCACTTACCCATCATAAAGATTCTTGTTTATTGTATTTTAAAATATATATTACTAGCACTTGCATCTATAAGAGATTCAAGGGGTACGTCGATAGACTATCCAATGTGTTTATCTTCAAGGTGGACAGTGATCAAGGTCAAAGGGCAGCGGTAAAGAAAACATGACACGCAGAAAGAACAAAGAGTAATGCAAAGTAGTTATGTATGGAAAAACAAAGGAAATTTTGAGTAAATAAAGATCATAAATCTTTAGTGAAAGAGATGTTATCATTGTAAAAAAGACATTACCTGTTAAATAAAAAATAGATCTTAAAATCAGAAACCTGCATACCTGCATTTCAAATGAAGAGCACATGCTACTAATCGAAGAGCCTCGTCTACTTGGTTAACCTTGTGATGTGACATAGATTCTAATCAGCACATGAGACATAGATTTTAATAATAAAATATCACAATTATTGAGTCGTTACAAGATGGGTTTTACAAGAAATCTGTTTGCCAAGGGAGGGATTTTTTATTATTATTTTGTCAGTCTTAGGCATATGCGAAATTTGATGAAAATTTGGGGTAGTAGTTGTGCATAATGCATATGTTACATATTATTCTAAGGATGTCATGTGTATTTCATTTTGAATTTATATAGGTTAATTCATGTGTATTACATGTTAATTGATTTCTATCAATCTACCTGCACATGGATTTTACTGATAGAAAACTATAGTTAAATAATGAGCTCAGTTAGATGTTTAGATCAACAAAGCCACAAAAACCAGCATTTTCATAGTAAATTAGGTGGATAAGAGGCAGTAGCCAAAAGCTTGCAACATCAAATTGGAGAAGCCTGTAGTGAGTTATAGATTGAAAGCGACACTTATTGCTGCTTTGCCTCCAAAATACTCAATGAGTTGCCTCTAGGACGGACCTGCAGATCTAATGCTCTGCATCCTAATACAAAAGGCTCTGTCTCTATAACAGGCAGTTCTAAATATTCTACAGACTCAAGCAGCAATGAAGAATTAAGCTCACTGAGAGCTGGAAACCAATAGTACCTTCAAACACTAGTAATTACTTCTCACTTTATACACGGAAGAAGAACAACCACCGACCAATGTAGAGCTTTTTTCCCCTACCTAAATCTACAGCCAAAAATCTCCTCAAGAAATTCAAATTGCAACTACCATAAACCCAGCTCTATTCTAATTATGCATGACATCATGGGAGGCATGTATGCCCATAAATTTTCTACTAACTAGCAGTTCTGCCTTTTTTCCTAAATTCTTCAAATGTAGCCCTAAGATCTCGTGGTCTTGGGCCTTCCATGAGTTCCATGATACGTCTTCTGCATCAAGATTCAAGCAATGTGCTGAGATAAGGAGATAGGTGGTAATAGCGGTCACTTGAATAAGACCCCAGTTTGGTCTTTAGGTTTAAGAATCGATATTCATGTGGAGATCTGATATAGAGTTGGGGTTATATAATTAAGATATTCAGATTTCCACAGTAATCATTTTAGTATATTTGTCTTGAATCAGCTGTGTTGTATAATGTGTCTGTATTTGGAGTACTTTTGTAGTGCATGATTTTGGGGTATACCGTGTATGTACATATAATAAGAGGAGAAATTTTGAGAGAATTATTAAAAAATAGATTGACTGTACTAATTGAAAGAGGAGTTATCAAATATACACCAACCTGCACATTGGTGTGGTCTATGCTATTTTCCCCCAGAAAGTTGATGAATTATTTGAAGTTTTCTTCAGTTGGGAGATAATGCTTACCCACTAGAAGGCCAAATTGACTGCAGACAAACCAATAAAATGTTAAATTCCTGCTTATTTTCATCAACACAGATAAAAAGAACATAAATAGAAAGAATAAGATATAAGGAAAAGGATTTCAATGGCCATTTTTTGGTCCCAATGTCACATTTAAACATACAAGAAACATTATGTTTAGATTCTTAAATTTTAAGACTTAAGTGATTTCAACCACATAACTGTACCCTCATTTGATTCTGTGAGCTAATGAATCTGAAAGAGATTTTCAAGAATACAATAATTTTGTTATATTGTAGCACTAATTACAATCTGTCAGATGAAATATAAACCCTAATAATCTTGATCCTCATCTACAATAAACTACAGGACATTTCATTTTTCTTTAAAAAAATGTAAATCTTCGCCTCTCTCCCCTACACTCCCCACAAGCTGCTGCACAACACCAGTGCAGCAACAGGCATAACAAAATTAGATATTACAAAGTAGAAAGGAATGACTTCAATCGATGCATTTGGGACAGAAAAAACAATAAGAAAACACTTTCAAGTAAAATCAATTATGAATTTGCAATTGATGTTTGAGGAATGCACCATGTGGTCCGTCATCAAGAAGAAAAATATATCAAGAAAATTGGCAGAAGAGCCTAATTAATTCTAGAGAAATCGTCACATTGGCCAAGACTATTCAATATCACATTAAAGGGCGCTATACACAGGGAAATCCCCTTAGTTTTTGGCTAAATGCACAAGCTCCCAGGCCTTGTCTACCTTCCCTACTTTACACAGTGCATTAGTAACTGAGTAAAATGCAGAACATCTGGGAAAGACTGGCAATATTTCTCACTAATGTGAACTATAGTCATTTCTGCCTCCTGCACTGTTTTCCTTTAATGATGTAAAAAACACTGCTGACAAACTGGTCTCATTTGGCACATAGTTGGCCTCCAAAATTGCACGTAATAAATTGAGAGCCTCACTTGTCCTTCGTGTTTTTTACAAAAACGCAAGCATTCAATTTTGGGCATGTTATTCTTACCTCATGGAAGACATGTACATATTTGTGCAGCATCTTAGCCTTTTCAAAGTGGGTAATGAGGCGCTCAGCCAAGTCAAGTCCAATTGAACAGGAATGCTGATTTGCAAGGCATGACCACCAATGATGTTTAAGCAACCACCAGCGACAATTATGTGGCTGCCAGTGACAATAACAGGACCACCGCTTTGTGCAGGACCGCCACTAACAATTAAGCCATTAGTTTGCAAGAGGAAACCACGCCTAGTGATCCCATCACCATACCAATATTTCCTCTGTTTAAGTTAGAAAATTGAAGTCTTGCTGGAATTTTTTAGCGGTTTTTTTTTTCTTGATCCTATATGGATCACAAAATAATAGTTAAAGCTAAGTTATGTAGCAATGTCCAACCTAATTTCCCAACAATGTCAGAGAAAAGTTCAGTTAAAAGAGTTTTCCCCCATACTTCCCTTGAAGAAAAAGGATCAGGTTACTTGCCTGTGCCTCTATTATGGACAGGCATTACATCAATCTATTATAGCAGTTGATAGAGTTAGTGTTTCTCCTATGACTCCTATTTTTGAGAGATCTTAGACACTATGAACTCTTTATATGTTATCTCTATGGTCTGCTTTTTAGTCAATCAAGGGTATAGACATTTGAATTGTTCTTTCAGCAGTACTTTTTTTAAAAAGATGATATAATGTATACCTCTGGCTCCACCTTCCTCTTTGCCATCAAATCAGCCTTGTTTCCAGCAAGTGCCATCACCATGTTTGGAGTGCCTGCACATTAAACTATCCGTTAAAATTATGGCCATTCACACATGTAGAAACAAGAACTCTTGCTATCTTAAGATAAAATGAAGAAGAAAAGTACAATTGATTTCTCAAGGTGATTTAAGACACAGGTATCCAACAGTAACAGACTCATCATGGCCTATGTTGTAGCCATAATTTAATGTTTCTGTTACAAAAAGATCATCTAATGGATAAGACACTTCAGCAACAAACTTGTTTACCATAAGATTGACCTATTATGCCTACACTCAAGTATAAATTCTTGATCAGACAATTTTGCAACAAACTCGTTTACCATAAGATTGACCTATTATGCCTACACTTAGGCATAAATTAAGAAAAGCAAAGTGAGGAAATTAAAAAACTTGAAAAGTTCTCCAAAAGATCTCCATATTAAACAACAGAATCCAAGTTTCACGTTTTACCAGCTACTTCACTGACGAAATCCAGTAGATCTTTTATTTGTCGAATATGCAAACCTTTATGTCTATCTAGGAGCCTAACAATGAAGGCATGGCAAACTGAACAGACTCCTTCAACTGTGTGATTCTGTTGTGGGTGTGGTGTAATTTTTTAATAGATCAGTTTGAGTTATGCCTTGTCTGATGATGATTCTTTGTGGAAATATAAAACCCATGTGAATTTAAGCAACAACACTTGGCAGCAAAGAATTTTTTCGAGATTGAGATTGGGTGTACTTACTGATAGAACGAGAGGGGATTAAAAGCCTCCTATGAAGCAAAGACATAATAACTTCTCAGAAGCTTTTATTTTGGATGCCTGCTATGGAGGAGCTCTTGTCTTTGAATCGCTGGTGCCCATTGCTCCAGCAAGCTCATCTGCCTGGAAATCCAGTCCCTCATCTTCACTTTCCCCTCAAAGTCGGGAGAGAGCTGAGAAACCCTAGAGGGCGCAATCAATATGTCATTAAGCGGGGGATGAACTTGGTCAACTGCCACCATGTTGAACTTCAATGAATCCTGATAAAATGTTGCACACATTCTACCAAAAAAATAACTTCAAGACAAAGAAAACAAACAAATAGGGGTATAAGAGTAGGTAGTACAATAATATCATATATGAAATAAAACACCACAAAAATGAGCCGAGCACCTACAGATTGGGAAAAATATTCAATGAAACCATGGCGAGTGACTTACCTTAAGATTCTGAACAATTTGTGCTGTGCTATCACCGATTACAGTGAGAAAAAATGGACAGAGTTTGCTGTTAAAAACGAAACCGATTCCCCACCTGATTTTTCACCTTCGTGATGGCCCCCTTCTCTGGATCATCGGTGGGAAGAATGGGTGCATCATGAGCGCCAGATTCAGAAAGGATGGGCACGAAGCCCCAAATATTGACAGTGGAACTCGGCCTCCATCAAATCTGAAAACTTCGTGATGTCATGGACGACGCTTGGATCCAACTTTTGGTGCTCCAAAGCCCTTTGGAAATTATCCTTGAAAATGCCAAATCGACTGGCGTTCTCTTCTGGGCTTGAGCAGTTCTCCTCAAATCTTACGAGGAAGCTGTTCTGGATTCAACAGAACATTCTGGGCATGAAAACTACCTAGACTCTCTCCATTTAACCTGTCACTTCATAATAATTTGCTCTGACATCCTTGCACAGGCTGTAAAGATAGCAATCCGATTTATGAGAAGTCAAAAGATTTTTTGACAGTTGTTTGATAGATTTTCTGAGCACCCGAAAGTTGGAAATTGAAAATGGTTTACCAGCATGAGACCCGGTTTCAGGTGTGAGACAGGTTTGGAGAGCAAATGTGGACTGGCAAGTCCACAATAAGAGTCTATCGACTAATTATTTGAAGTAGGTGTATTTGTAAGTCTTCAATAATAAATGTTTTAGTTATATTTTTTGGACTTGTTTTTCAAAATTAGGGCTTAAAGGTGGATGTGGATATCTCTATAAGGGTAGATAAATTAGTTAAATGGGATTAATATTTTTTTTAAAATCTTTATTAATCTTTTAAGTGAATGTATACTACAAATTATTTGTAAATATTTTGTGTAATTTAAGATGGGCACATTAAAATGTTTGTAATATTTTAATCATACTTATTTTTATGTGTTAAAGCAGGGATACTAATATCTAACATTTAGTTAAAATATACATAATATATAATATTAAACATATAATTAATAATCAATTATTATAATTATAATTATAATTATATATATATATTCTATAATACAATTATTAAATATAATTATATAATTAATATATTTAAATAAAAACAAATAAAATTTAAATATAATTATATAATTAATATATTTAAATAAAAACAAATAAAATTAATATGTACCGTATAAAATGCATATTACATTATTTATAACATAATTTAATGGAGGAAAAATTTGACAAAAGTGTAGCCAAAGAAATTTTACTTATGTTCACAAATTCACCTTCCACATATACTTATATGAAATTAATGTATTTTATTGAAATTTGTCACAAATTGAACATTATTTCAGTGATTTTACAATACTCCTCTATTCACCAAGTTCATACAGTTTTCAACACATTTGATTTTATAGTAAATTCTCTTCCAATGTCTTCAAATTCTAATTTTTAATGCTATGCAAATTCAAACACTAAACTTCACACCCACCTCTCTGCATTCAAATCTTTCAAGTTAGCCAAAATCCCACACACTTCTTATTGTTCTCTTTTTCTTTACCTCTAATTTTTCAAAGTCATAAACACCAAACTGAAATTTTATTTCTTCCTCCAATGTTAGCACCCCCTTGTCTCTTGGGGGCCACACCTCCTCCTATTCCTCAACACGTGTGATGTCTCTATCTCTATCTCCTTACCCCTCTCTCTCACTCTTCCTCCCTCTACCTCTCCCTCTTTCTCTCCCTATCTCTCCCTCTCTCTCCCTCTCTCCCTATTGCAAACATAACATAGGCCTATTGGTAATGGAGGTTTGGTTGCATTCATGTTTGTATCCCTCTAAATATATCCATAGTTGATTTAAATATATCACTTCTCCATTGAGTCCTTTGTTGCACAAACAAAATTAGTTGCTAAATGACCTACCAATTGAACTCCTATATTGCCCATCTGTACGTAAAACATAGACCATAATTCTCCCGTATTGACCTTCCACACCTCTTCAGCATACCCATTGCACACCAAGGTGTGATTGCTAGTTTTAGAAATATTTTAAAGTTCTTGGTCCCATAGATTTAATCTTGCAATTCTCCTTAAAATTTTAAGACCTCCTAGTTGATGAAAATAGAAGCCCAAGCCCCCCTATAAGACCATACACTAAGCAGCCGCATGGGTACCAGCTTCCTGAAAGCACTACGAGGTATGTGTACATTTGTTTTTAATGAACAACTGAAACATTTCTATCTGTTTTTTAAAACATTTTTGGGGCTTGTGATGTTTGTTTGCGCTTAACGCATCTGCAGGATCTCCATAGGGTTGACGTTCTTAATGCAATCGTTCACCCCACTGATCTAACTTAACCCATCTGCAGGATCTGTATAGGGTTGACGGTGGTCGTGGTGCTCTAGCTTCTGCGGGTGGGCATTCGGCTGATCTCACTTGGTAATGTTTCCGGTGTTTTTTACTGTCAAAATTGTAAATTTAGCGGGATTTAATGGATTCTATTTTGCGGTATGTCTCAGATTTGGCTATTCTATTCAATCTTCGCACGCATTTTTTTTCAAATGACGTTGAATTTATAACTATGTCTTTTCCCCCTTCTCGTTCCAAAATGCCGAGTTATTGTCGGTTTTGGTTTTTGTTTATACAAGTTTTACTGTTTAATGATTTGGCCGTGATTTAATGTAAAATGCCTCAAACCTCATCATATCTCTCAGTGTTACTGTCATTGGGAAAATAGCAATCTAATATTGTAATGAATTTAAGCATGACTGAATGAACCTACCTTTGAATGTAGTTTGATGTCTAAGCAAGGGCAATGAGGTTTATACTATTTGACGACGCCCTCAGGAACTCTACTATACAACGGAGCCCACCACTTCACCAAGCTCATTGCCCTTGCTTAGACATCAAACTACATTCAAAGGTAGGTTCATTCAGTCATGGTTAAATTCATTACAATATTAGATTGCTATTTTCCCACCTCACTTTTCTTTTGCATACTATACGGTTCGGTATCACCGCCCTACTTGAAGATCTCAGTGATAAAACTTGAACCCGTGAGCTGCTCCTTGAACATTGCCCGGCTTTGCTATCACTCATACAAACACAAAATTGCCTCCTTTTCTAACTTACCAAAAACAATTGAAACCCTAGCTCACATTTTTTGTATACTGTCCAAACTGCCAAAAATGAGTTTGAATACCAAGGCTATGAACATGTAACAATCACATTGTCAAAGGTTGGTGATGCCAAACTAGGGTACATATATTTACAAGACATTCGGAATAGGATGCAGGAAGATCTGAGAACCTTTCTAGCAGAAGCAACAGTCGCTTATAGGCTAGCCTATGCTACTGGTTTTCCAATTGCAGTTCAGTGCACTGACATGGTCCTAGTATGTGTCAAGCATTACAAACTTGACACTTGAGAAATCAAAACTATAGAGTACCAGCTAATTGCAAAATCAGATGGGCCCTTACTCAGCATCACTTTCAGGCCACCACGTAGGGATGAATATGCTGAAATATAAGGAAATTGGGGATTGTTTCTCATAGAGAAGGACACCTGCCTCACCAATATCTCAAAATATTGGTTGAAGGTTTCTAAAATAGGAAAATCTCAATTGCCTAAAAGTCTATATAGTCTCATTTCAATGAAGAAATCTTAGATATGGTCACCTTGTTGAATAGAATAATGGGGAATGAGAAGACTAATTCTTTCCATTATCGAATGTGGCTTGATCTTGTTATCAGATTTTGGAAGGTTTGCCCTATCGACAAATCTGACATGGTGTCAGAGCTCTTGCATGTTTGAGAGTAATTTTGTGTGAGATCTTATACTATTTTGGGACTGTTGTATACTTGGGTGTAAAGGAAGCCCAACAATCTTTGGCAATGACTGCACCTGAATGAAACCTTTTCTTGACCATGTAAAAGTCTGGTGGTATTTGTATGTATTGAACACTCTGGTACAACAAAAAAAATCTTGCAACCTTTTCTTGACCATTTAAAAACCTGGTGGTACTTGTATGTATCGAACACTGTGAAACAAAAAAAAAATTGTGATAAGTTTTCTTTTTTGTCTATACCTCGGAACAAAATCATTTCCATTTCGTTGTAGTCTTTGAAGAGAGTTTTCCAGCACTTTAAACAGGGCATAAATTGAAGTGAGGACACAAAAGTTATGGCAAGAGTGCAAAGGGGTTAGCAAGGAAAAAACACACATCTCAGAGAAAAATGGAAGTGCATGAATTTGATTGGAAAGCACATGTTACAAGAGTTTAAATGCCTTGAACCACAACTAGCGTTACATGTCTTTCTTTGAAATAGGATGCTACGAATGGTGAGAAATGAAATGGTGATTTCATCTAGAAAGCATGTACATGATGAAGCCATGTACCCAAATGTCACTAGTTGCCCAAGCTTGAAAAACGTAGACCCCAAAGATATACATGATGTCCAGTTGTGCCAAACTAGAGTGATTGGAGGTGTTACCGCTATTTGCATAGATTGGGGATAGCAGCTAGTATGTTCAGATCAAGGGTTGAGCATCAGTCAATGCTTCATTCATATGCTGGTTAATAAGGCTGTTGAAGAATTAAGCGAAGTTACTGACCCTGATACCATTAGATTAGTTGGCATTAGCTTGAGGCCAATGTTTTTTCTACAAAGTGAAGTATATGGCAAACGCAAGGTGTTTTGAATGGGGTCAATTTTGTCTCCCATTACTGCAAACTTGATTCTGAGATTCTTTTCCTTCAAACACAAAAGGGTGGGACATGTTCTTGGATGATGTCAATTCAAATTGTTATCATGGCAAGGAGGAACTAGATAGGTTACTCAACTATCTCAACAAGCTTGTCATGTCCCGAAAATTATAACAGTAAGATATGGAAATACAAATAAATAAATACATAACATTAACTATTTAATTATAATTATCAAAGATAATATTATAATTATAAATTTTAAGTATAATATTGAAATATATTATAATCTTTATCATCATTGTTAATGTTATTATCAAAATAAAATAATAGATATAATCCCAAAATCCCATTATAAAATAATAATAATACCAAATATATTTTAAGAAACAATATAAAATATAATATACAAAATAAAATGGAGACGTGAGTATTTCAAGTGCAGCATATTAGAACCTTTATATGTGCACCGTATACAATACAAGGCAACCATACCCACAAAATGGTTGATGGCATTGAAGATTACCCATTAACAAATAGCATTTACTTTATGGAGCATCTAACTAATAGTTTAGAAGAGACGATTATAAACAAAGACATATCATGCCAAAAACAGATTATAAATAAATACAGATTGGCTACATATTAGAGAGAGGTGGCATCGATTAAAGTAGATATAATTATTTTTATCAACAATGGTTAAGTCTAAAAGGTAATGACCCATCGAGTGGTCATATCAGTCCAAAAGGGTGTGTCTTTTGAGGAGACATAAGCATTTTGAAAGGAAAACAGAAATAAAGGAGGGAGGAGGGAGGAGAATAAAGATATTAGGAGTAATAAAATATTTCTAAGGCAGAGGAGAAATAAATCACGGGAGCAACAAAAAAGGATACCCTCTGGAAATCACGTATTTTGAGAGATTAAGCAGAATTTAGGCAAAGACAGCCAGCGATCTGAGGAGGAGAGAGTGGGAGATTAAAAGCATATAAGAAAAAAAGGGAACATAGGAAAGAGGAGGGAGTACGGTGGAAGAGAGAAAGGGGTATCTGCAGACCCATCCAGACAGAAAGGTAATTTCTGTTATAAATTAAATAATTACTATTTATGTTGAAAACTAATCAAGAATAAATAAATGATACTAAATGAATGAATTAAAGAATGTAGTAAAGGTTGGTATCTGTTATATACTATTTAAAATATATATGACGAATAGAAATATGTTAAATATAATATATTTCCTGTATATGCAATTCATATGTTGATAAATATATTTTATGGTAATTGATAGTTATACATATATTTATGTATTATATTCAATTATGTGATAATGATTAATTCGTGACTCTAAAGAACTAGATTATGATTTCAAGCTTATCTTAATTAAAGATAGATACTAATAGTTGATATTTGATAAATGTATTAAGTACATTAGGATGTATGAATATATTTGAATATATATTAGGCTGAATAAGTATGTGAGAATTAGAGTGACAAATAACAATTGGTGAGTATATATTTAGGCATATACATATGTATTTTATATGATCCCCAACTATCCAATAATGGTGCTTGTAGCAATTAGTGAGCCTTATAAGTAATAATGACTCTAATCATTCACTATGATGATAAATAGTATGAATCATCATAGTATGATTCCATCTATGTGATCTTGAGAGATGTTGATATTTACCCTAATATACTTATGAAATGTATTATAGAGAAATCATTTATAGTGAAGGAAATGAATGATCCTTTGATAAGAATGGATTATTTGTATCATCTTTGATCTTATTAGATGTTATTACCAAAATTTATTAACCTCTAATATTTCTAATGTCTCTTTGAGAAACACTTTGAATGCAAGATTCGGGGTTAAGTGCTTACACTAAAAAAGGAACATTACAAAGCTATCATTTGAAATAAAATTCAGAATAGAGACAAAGAAGGATGTTCTTCTTTCCTTAGGTGTCTTGGTTTCAACGAAGGCTAGATGATTCCCTACCCATGGGATCTATGGCAAAGAAACAGAAATATCCATATACAAACTCACTCCAACCACATTCATCTCGTCAATACTTTCAAATATGTTGGCAACATGAGCCTTAAGATTCTTTGTATGTAGAACATGTGGAACAAAAGAACCTCACATATATAGGCTTCTTAAACAGAATGGATTCCAAGAGAGTGAGATGTGGAATTTTTTTCATATGGCAAATCTATCAAAGGACTCATAATTGAAAACATGATTGCACAGGGGATTGACCCCATATCTTTCTGACTCACATAAAAGATGCAGTGAAGAAATTCACTAAGCTTACATTTACCTCTTCAAAGAGCCTCAGGAACATTTTTGATACAATGGAGCAGCTTGTGGACCTAAAACTTACAAAAAAGCGTCTAACTCATTCTTTGTTCTTGTGGGAGACCCTAAATTGGGGAGATGGGAAGATTTTATTTCAGTTAAAATTAGTAAGGATTGCTGTGCTTTAATTTTGCATGTTTGTTGAGAAAAATCAGCGCTTGCAGAACATTCATGAGAATCCAAACATCATAAATGTGTTGAAAACTGCAGGGTAATTGCAAAAGAAGTCCACTATTGAAAACGAAGGATTAGACAGGCCTCTGAAATAGATCAGCATGCAAATAATCTCAGGATGGTTTTATATACAATGACTCACGGAGGCCTACAAAACAGAAGGT